>JAOWBP010002559.1:3563121-3582131 GCA_028571105.1 Tragopan temminckii
CTATAACTGCAAGGACTAATAATATTAGGTGAACAATGATATTATACCACCATATAAAGTCAGTGTTTGTGTTGACATTGAGGACCAGTGTGAAATCTCTGTGCATGAAATAGAGAAGTGCAGTGAAAATCTAGCAATGCCTTTTGACTTCAGGTCCCTGAATAGCTATCTGACTGTGGGTCTCAGAACTCCCTAATAAAAGTTTCTCTGCTGAATACTCAGAGCACTTGGGGAAATTGTCATAAGATACCATATGCATTGTAAATACAAATAGAGTGGAACATAAGATTATACTTTCTTAGTCCATGTAGTAATAATAACAGTAGGAATATGAAGAACACATCCCTAGGAACATGACTCTGAGTTGTTCAGTCATTCCAGGAACAGCTTTAAGCCTGTTGATTGTCTGCTGAATATGGTTTTGTCAAGGTTGAGAGGGTGAGAAATCTATGTTGGAGAGTAGCTTGAAAGTGAATGCATCCTTTTCTGTGTGCTTTAAGTTACCTAGTGCCTTCAGAGGATGTGCATTTCCATGTCAGCACCATATTTGTTGCTTTGCTTTGGAAGATATTTGCAAGAGATAATTACCTATATGATTTCATCTAAATATAATGCAAATATCTATTTAAAATTCTGTGAGGAAGCATAATAGAAAATATTTTACCTTGCATATTTATAATTCTGTTCTGTCAAGAAAGGTTCATGTTTGAGCAATTATGTGAAGGATGAATTTTGCTGATGCCATGGCAACAATCTCTCCTTATTTTATAGAGTGAAATCTTTTTATTGTAATAGAGTAATTCTCTCTCTTTCTCTCTCCCTCTATTAAATGAGATCAGTAGATTATTTAGGTAGATTCTGCTCATCCCACTCCCTACCTCCTTTCTCAGTGTACATATTTCCTTCAAGAATATCACATGATCCTGGACAGAGTTTAAAAGGCCTATTTAAAAGCTAAAGATGTACATGAAAAGTGTCTCAAAATATAAACGCTTATTTTCACCTGCTTCATATAGAAGACCTTGCTTTTTTTGAATTTTTGCCTAAGATAACTGCTACAGTAAAATATACCAGGTGAAGCAGAGGAGAGAGAAATGCTAAAGTTCTTAGCTCTGTGTTGAATGTGAAAGGAGAACTGACTCCTAGTGCATGCTTTTTCATGTCCTGTAGCATATATGTCTTATTAGATAATTTTTTTCTAAAAGTGCAGTTATTACTCATAGAGAGAGAGAGCCCTAGTTCCGGCCACCAACAAGCTAGAAAAAGCATCCTATCTGGCAATCATACCAATAATTTCCTGAATCTGTTGGGATATGAATCCTGAAGGAAAATAAGCAGTGGTTAATTGTTATTCCATAAATAACATATTCTATAAATTTCTATACATTTCCCTAGAATTTACCTTAGTTAAAGAGTATATGTCTGAATTTCATCATATTAAAGAAATACTTTAAGCACTCTAGGATGATGTATAATACCGAGAATACTATCATCTCTTCAATTATAGGCAAATTACCTAATGTCATCCTTCCTTCTATTTATACACAACTGCCTGTTCCTTCCCTGGAGAAACTGGGCTCCTAACTTAAAATTGTTTCTCACGTTATTCTTTAGTTCTTATTCTTATAGTTTTGTGGTCTGAATTTGGGCCCTAAATACCAAAAAAATAAAAATAAAAAAAAAATAAAAAAAAATCAAAATTGACATGAAATTTTTAATATAATGCTAATTCAGTTGCTATATACGTTATATACCTGCCTGTATGATTCCTTGGATTGAATTTCTGAATACCTCACTAGTTTGAATTTCCAGATTAGTTAGCTGCTCTGTTATATCTACAGCACTTGGTCAGTTAATTGTGCAGAGATGGGATGGTATAACTTGGAAATGACGTAGCATTGCTGGTAGAAACTTATACAGATTTCATTGGGACTGTGTAAGTAGAAGGCTAACCTGACTCAGTCAGAGAGTTATGTAAAGCTTCAAGTTTCTTAAATTTTCTTCTTATTTTTGTCAGTGGATTTGAAGCAAGAGAGAATGAAATAATATAGAAAAGTAAATAGGTGGAGGAAGCCACTAAGAATAGATGAAACACAGAAAACAGATGCTGAGAAATCAGCCAGCCCTCATTATATTTCCAAAGTGGACAATTTTGTCTGGCAAAAAAAAAAAAAAAAAAAAAAAAAAAAAAAAAAAAAAAAAAAACGTCCTGTGCAAATGATAAATTACATGCATTTCTTTAAGTGAACACATAATAATTTATTAAGAATTATTACACAATCCATCTGTATTTTGTTACTAATGGCACGCGTCCGTGATTCAAAGCCACTGCAGTTCTAGACAGAGAAAAGGGTACACCATTGAGGCACCAAAATGCTTCCTGCTTGGAGAGTAACAAATTCTAATTAGAGATGAAAACCTTGCTCCAAAAGGGGCATTAATTATGGTGAAAGTCACTCACGTGTAATGGGCTGATGCACAACTGAAGTCTCATTGAAAGCCTTAATGGGATTTAAGTTGTACAGACCCTGTGAATTTTTTGATAAACATGTTAAGCATTCTCTGCACAAATCCAACGCGGGAGAAGGAACCAAAATAATACAATTAAATAAAATAATGCATTCTCAGTTATTGTCCCTGATTTTCAAGTGCAGCCTTGTGCAAATAAGATAACAGCCAGATATTGGCTTAAGGCCTTTACCAAGAATGTCTCTCTCAAAGAGAGGATCTGTATCATATTGTAATGAAATATCTTCATTGTAATTTTCATATTAATTTCTTCCTGTACATCATTGAACTCAGGAGACAACGCTGTGAGCCAAAATCAAAATATCTATGCAAATGGTAATCCAGTATTTCTTCATTTGTAATTTACTCTGTTTGGATTAAGAACTGTGGTTTCCAATTGCCTCTAACAATACACTAATTAATAGATTGAATGCCTCTACTTAATAAAGTATTTCAAAATGTAGCGATTACATAAATTCAGCCAGTTCTTCTTCTGTGTCACGTTTTAGCATGATGAAAATTAATCTGAGGGAAGAAATTGAATGGTTTTTAATTATCCTCTACTGTGGCTATAACCTAGATTATGTTCTGTAACAATAATTCACAATCAGTGCTTAGAGGAGGGGCTGGGACATTGACTTTGTTGCTTCTTTCACTTTAACCTACCTGTGTTGGTTTATTTCTATAACTGAACCTGTTTGACTACTTCCTTATTTATCCTCATTAATAATACTCTTGAAGAACAGGTATATGTGTATATATATGAGTAAATATATAAATATATATTTAGTTCAGTGTACTGCTGTGCAGAAATTCATGTCTGTTTAGGTTTACTGGTAGAGACTTTTATTTTGGCGCTGAAGGTCTGTTTCTTATATGGTCATTACCTTAGGCAATGTAAGCTGATTTAGTATGTCAAAATGTTTTAAAAGAGATAGTATTTTTATCAGAATAACAAAGTCAGAAAGCAAACACATTTTTGGACATAGTTCTTTATTGGATCATAATTTGGAAAGGAATTATTCAGCCCTAAGGGCACTCACAGTTTTCATTGTCTTTGAGTGGATCTACTGGTACCAATTATTGTTAAAAGCTAGTGCAAAAGCACTTCAGACTGCACCCAAAGCATGAGCAAAACAAGTTGAAGACACAGGTCTAAATACCTTGAGACAAAACTACACCTTGCAAGGATGAAATTTAGTGAGTAAAATACTGTAGCCCAAAATATTCTGCGTTAGTTATTGTTAATAACAGTTTCTTCACAAATTTACCCTATCACTATGATTTAAATGAGCTACCAATCTACTTTGATCCATTCTTCATCTCAAAGAAAACCTGCAGCTCATTCAAGAATATTGTGAACATGAAAAGAAACCGTGTCTGTTCTCCTATGCAGTTGCAATGTCCGCGATCATGGTGGATGTGTAAAACTGAATTGTGACTCTGAATTAGCATAAGCCTAGAAAAAGAAGGGAAATAATAAGTAGAAGTGGCATGAGGAATGAAAGTAGTGAAAAATGAGTAAGTTGCAGAAGTGGCATGAGGAATGAAAGTAGTGAAAAATGAGTAAGTTGCATGTGGGTATAAAAGGAAAGTTAGGGAACCACGCCTGATAATGACTGAAAATACAGCTTATCTTAATAATAAAATACAAAGCTACTGCAAAATTGGATTTCTTCACTTCCAGCAAAATTCTCCAGATGGAATAGGCTTCATTTCTGTATTTGCAAGCAAAAAATAAAACAATAAAATAAAGAATAAGATGTGGCAGGAAATAATCTCACCTTTCAATTAAATAATAAGCTATAGGTAGGTGAATGGGAAAAAAGAAATTGGCTAGATGTATAAAATGAGTACTATGAGTTTAAGATAAAACACATGGAATGGGCAACTCTTTAAGTATCCTTTGCGGTTTGTTGAGGTGAACAGATTACTGCTTGTGTAAAAGTAGTTTAGATTTAATGTATGTCAAAAATATAGATCAAGTAGGAAAAAATTCCATCAGCTGAAAATTTAATATTGTTAATTTATCTTAAGGATAATGAGCTTACTAAAAACATCTGTTCTATTAACAATGTCTGATTTTTAATAAATAATGAAAAATGGTCTATACAAGTAGAGGGTTTTAAATATTTTTCAGATAGTTCTAACTCAAACTTACTGCTCTACTTTTGTGTCATTCATGCTGTCTTCAGCTGAAAGTCGTGGATTTGAATACATTTCTATTTCAGTAATCTCTGATTACATCAAAAAAGCTGTCTGAAATCCACATTATTTCAGTGGAATTTTTCCAGCAACCACATTTCCTAATAGAAATTGTCTTTTTGAGTTTGCTGTGTAAACACAAATTAAAGGAATATATTGTTTGTCTTATTGTATTATTCTTAACATTGAGAAGTACAAAGGGCTTTTCCACCTGTCACATATTTTTACAATTTTATAGTCTACATTTGAGTAACAGAAATAAAATCACAAAAAAAAATATCTGGGGTTTGCTATTTGTCCATATTAATTATCACTTAAGTTATACTATTACATTTCATATCATTCAGTATAGGACCACAAATGAAAAAAACAAAACAAAACTATGATGTTTTCTTGAGAGCTTGTATATTGGGATTTATTCCTGGGTTCAGTAAATGCTATTACATTATCAACTTCGCACATGCCATTCCTCATGAGGAAATACATAATAACTTATATTGCTCTGAGATATTCTGAGTGCTCCAAAATATGATGCATTGTGCCAGTGTGTAGTGTTTTTATTACTTAAAGTGTAGGAAAACTTAAAGCAAAAGAAAATTTTAGCTTTTTCTTTGATGTTTCTTCATACCAGTAGTCACAACTAATCCTGTATGGCATCTTTTTACCTAAAACAAAATAGAAATTAAACGAAGTGACAGTAAGTCTTAGAAACAATCAATAATTAGAACTCTTGTTTTTTATTATACTCGCTTTAATGTATTTGTGTTCAGATATTTACAAAATATCAAACTGAGGAAAAAGCAGAACAAGACCAAGAGAATTCTCTATATCTTTAGCGATCAATATGTTCCAGTAAATTAAATAGGAACATACTGTGGAGGTAAAGTTAGATAAAATCAAATTACTTTTTTTTTTTTTTTTTTTTTTTTACAAAGTTTTCACGATAAGATGTAAAATTATTGAATTTATTAGTGGATCTTATTTATTTATCCTAATGCTTCCATTATAATGAAAGCCGTAATTATTTTGGGCAGCTCTCATGTTTCATTTGTATCTGGTGGCTCTTTGCTACTTAATAGAGAAAGTACCTGAGAAATAAAGATGTATCTTTGTCTTGTTCCTTGAAACTCCATGGCAGTTTTGCTGCCTTGCTGATAATTGGAAATCCCTGTTTCTTATTTATACCTCTCAGCATCCAAACAGTCATGGAAACTGAATGTTTTAAAGAAGACCACGGCCCATATTGCTACCAAATTGCAGTAAAAGCAACAGAAGCCCATTTTCTCTTTTGAGCACTTGTAAATGTTTTACACTTCAAACCACATAGCTGCAACCATGGAGAAATTACTTGAACAGAAATATTGGGTTCCACGATATAACAAAGATATAAAACTATTAACAAGCACCCAGCAGAAGGCTACAAAGATGGTGACAGTCTAGAGGGTAAGGTGCATGAAGAGATACTGATGTTAACTGGTTTGTTCAACCTAGAAGAGACTGAAGAGAGGCCTCACGATGGCCTTACAGCTCCCTCAAAGGGGAACAAATGGCAGATGCTGATATCTGCTCTCTGGTGGTAGTGACAGGACCAGAGAGAACAGCATGGAGCTGTGTTAGAGGAGGGTCAGGTTTGGTGTAAAGAAAAGATTCTGCACCACAAGGTGGTGGGCATGAAACAGGCTCCCCACGGTAGTGGTCACGGCACCAAGCTACCGAATCTTGAGGAACTTTTGGACAATGCTCTTAGACATAGGGTTGGTTTTTTGGGTGATCCTGTGTGGAAGCAGATGTTGGGCTCCATGATCCTTGTGAGCCCCTTCCAACTGGTGGTATGATACGATTCTATAATCATGGAAGCAATTTTGGAATTATAGAGAACACATTGAAAGCTTACTTAAAACATTCTTTTTGACAACCTGATTAAAAATATGTATATATTTTCTACTCAGAGAATGGAAATATCTGCATGTTACTTACATGATTGTCAAACCAAGGAATTTCATATTTTGGGCCAAGAATTTGTCGTGAAATGTTGATACATTGTGTAACAACAGAATTATACATCCTGAAATTTCACCTAAGACATCTTGGCCTGCATTTAGGCCTAGTATGCTACGTTGTACTAGAAAGCTAATCCTTACAGGAGTTTCACCTTCTCACATCAGAGCCAGACTTGTTCTGGTATCTTCTGAAATTTGATCTTTCATTCTTTTGATTTTATTTTTAGCAGCCTCAAGCACTGTGCCAAGAATATTTAGTTTTATCCGCCATCATGCCACATTCTACTCCTGCTCAAAGTTTTGGAACATATGGCCATTATGTATAAATTTCCCATTCTTTTTTTTCCCCACGGGCTCATTAACGTGTATTTCTCAATGTTTAATTGCTTAGTGTGCCCATGCTTTAAGTCAAATTAAGCCATTCCAAATTTTATTGCCCTCCTGGTTTTTACTGACCATTCTTCTCTATTAGTCTCATTATTGAATTTAGTTGCCTTTCATGCCCTCTCCTTATCTCAGAATGCTAACATTTTAAGTTAATAATGTTCCAAGCAATTTTAGCAGTTTTCTGTAACCTTTTTTTTTTTTTTTCCCTTGGAAAATACTTCACTCATGTTCTTCATCAACAATAATATATTTAATACATTCTCATTTAACAATCTGTGGTGATTTATCTTTAATACTCTGTGAGCGGAACTATATAATCCTAGTTCTTTCTCAGTTATACCATAGTAGTTTTAAGTACAACTTATCTGTGGTTCCGTTCTGCTTGTTCTTTTAGTATGGAAATGCTTTTGATAAGTTTGCGTGTGTTTACAACACCGTGCTCAATGCTTACTGCATACATATGACATTTCATGTTTTCAAAGTTTATGTTGGCTGTCCAATTGTTGTAACAGGCAGAAAGTGGAGGCTCTGTAAGAAAATTATTCTTTATTTTACTATTGGTGCACTGTTTGTATGTGCTTCCAGCTGTATTTACTTTATAACGTATATATTTTTTGCTAGATATAGATATAACTTCCAGTTACTTTATTTCAGACATGATGATCCTTTTGGGTCCCTTCCAGCTTGGAATATTCTGATTCACTGATTGCTATTAGGGCTTCTGAGTATCTGAATAATAAGTGGGTTAAAGTATTAAAATAACTGAGATGGTGAAATACAGGGGAAAAGAAGCAGTTTAATTCTAAAAAACAGAAATGAAAATAATTTTGGTTTTTAAAAACTATTTGTTACAAGGTAACATTACAGCACTGAGCTTTTTAACGTTCTGGGTTCATCATCTGTGCTCGGACATGTCAGTTATTGACCTCATTGAGAACTGTGCTTTTCTGGCAATGTTATCATTAGCCATAAAATTCTTGAAGATTGAATGTTCTACACTACTTGATTTCATAAGACTTTTTAATCATTGTGGTTATGGATCTACTATCAGTAATCTGTTGCATATAATACAAAAATACTTGGAAATACATTTGAAATTGATGGTGAGGTGAAGGTTGTGCTATTGAATTGCACATCTTAATTGGATGAAATGATCATGTTATCATCTGTGCTTATTCACTGAATGTCTATTTTCTTTACATTCATACCATTTAATGATATCCCTACACTACTGTGTTTCAAGATCAGTTTAGCATTGTCAATATCATGTTAGCTGTAGTTGACTTAAGTATCTAAAGCTCATATTTTGGAAGAAGCATTCTTTTTTGCTGCTGTGGACTGCAGAAACAATAATTCTAGTCCTTTGACTACTTTGGCAAAGATGCCCTTTAAAGTGTGGTGAGAAAAACAAGGATAAACTTGTGAGGTTGTGTTGGTTCCTCGAAACTGTGTTATTCAGCCATTTCATAATGCCTCCAATATGTGTTAGCAATAATGGATGCTCAAATTGAGTAGATGTAAGCTTAGCATGTCCAATATTATCTATTCATGTTATGCCAGTCCAGCACTTCATACAATAACCAACATAGCTGAGTCAATACAATTTGGATGAGCGCACCATAAATCAGAATAATGCATGCTTCCTTGGTTAGAGCATGCTCTGTGTAACTGGAAGCTGATGCAATTTATAGTAATAGTATAGACCAATACTGTAGAGATCATGAAAATTATTTGCTGAGCATTTTTAAAATCACATTGATTATTATATTGTATGCTATGTGTAACCTAAATGTGGAAAATGCTCTTCTACTATAGCTGATGTCTGCCTGAGGAATGGAAGCAAACTGTGGAAGGAGAAGCTGTTGTAAATATCAAAGTGCTTTAGAAACAGTCTTCAGTATATGGAAAGTTTCCAAAAGTTAGTACCATTAAGTAGAATGCAGTCATTTCTTAACTAGCTAGAAGCACTCAAGGCTGTTAGGCCTTTTTTTTTTTTTCTTTTTTTCTAATCACTTACCTTTGCGTAACAGACTTGAACTGACTTTGGGGAAATGAAAGATGAATCAAATGCATTTTCTGTCTTTTCATCAAAGCAGTCCTTTGGCAAATCAATTGTGGGTCTTCCTTGACCCATTTCCACTTGTAAGTTGCGTCTTCAGGCAATGAATTCGTGCCAGTAACTGTTCAGTGAATGCCAAGCAGAGAATAACTGTGATATTCTGGAACATGATTAAGGACTGTATTTGATTTCCCTTGTCTTTAACTTCACTGAAATACTGGAAAAAGACCAAAATCAAGAGCTGATACATAACTGAGAAAGTAATGAATCACCATTTCCATCTCTATCAAATTTTAAGAATTAAGAATGATTGCTTGAAGCTTTCTTCTATACAAAAAGCAGCATAAGAAAGCTATTAAAGCAAGATGGAAATTTGGAGAAGATATTTCTATTTAAATAAATCTGTTTTGTAGAAAGGGGACATGAGGACATGAGTAATTTTCTTTCTGTGTAAGAGCCTGGAAAATGTCAACGTGCTTCATGTTAGCTAGGAGATGAGAGAGCTGTTATCCTGTTTCCCTGTTATAGTACAAACAGTAATACAGTGCGTTTGAGTACATCTTATACAAGATGCCAATCTCTACTGACTTGATTCAAGAAGACTTATTGGAAATAGCTGGAGTTACGATATATACTCTGAAAAGAAGAGAGTAAAGACATGTAAAACATTTGACTTGAATATTCTCCACACGGCAGTGAATGCTTGCCTTTTTGGGGCTTGCATCTGTGAACTTTTGCACAAATTAGACTTTTATTTCTTATGTACAATTGCAGTAAATATTTAACATGATGGTTTATTGATATACTATAGGTTCAAGTAGTAGTTGCAAATAATAATCCTAGTTCATGATTAATATATATTTTTTAATTCCCAGTGCCAGTTAATCTCTTTCAGTGGCTCTATCCTCTAATCCCTATAAGATATCCTGTCTCTCATTTTCATAGTTTTGCACCTGTAACTCATAAGGAACAACAATATGATGTGCCTCTGCATTCACACTTCTGTCTTGCCCCAGTCTGCGCAGCTATATCTTGAATTAATTGAGGCCAACCTCCAAATTCCAGCTTTCAAAATCTGTCTTTCCCCTTTCCCCAAACTTTCAAAGTCTTTCAAGCCCCTACCTTATCTTTGTATTGTACATTTAACAGAGTCAAAAGCAGGGAAGGCCCAACTGTTAAGTATTTTTAGCTTTGCAGTGATTTGCTAATGTGTTTTAAAGATCAAATACATATGAAATAGATTAAAAATCTCCAACATTGATAGCATGGATCCAGTTAGTATGATATTGGGGCATTTGCGAGCAGTATATTTCAAGGCACATGAACCATAGAAACAGCAATTGGCTTGACAAACTTGACAAACAGAAGACACTACTATTCAGGGCTTGAGTTCTGGCTGTTCGCATCCTTGTAGCACTGGGAACAATTGCCAGGACTTGGCCTTGAGTGTTGGCCCAGTTGTAAAGTTAAAGAAGATTTAGTTAACAGATGTATGGAGAGATGTGAAAAAGGTTTTTTCTTTCAATGCATAGATCAGTAAGCGTTACTATTTCCATAACATGACCAAGAAAGCTTAATAAAATACTGGCAATTTTTCTAGACTTTACCTACATCAATTTTTTGCATGAAAATATAGTCTGAAGAAGGATTTGATGATATTCCAACTTAACTTCAGAAAAGGGAACCGATCAGCAGACACACAAACAACACAAAGAAGTATACAAGGATCATACTACATTATTTCAGAAATGAATCATACATTGCTAGTAGGTGTGAATTTAAAAAACACTCTTATTTATTTCCAAGTCCACATCTGTCTTTCTAGCAGCCTTCAAGGCTTCTATGTGCAGTTTTCCCTATAATATATACTATAGACATCATTCATGCACTGACCATGCTTCCAAAATGCCCACCCAAAATCTTTTTCAAGTTTTATATTGGTGTGGAATCCCATTATGATAATTTTTACTGCGAAGTAGCTCAAAGGCAATTGTAAAATCAAGCTTCCCGCTAGGTGGCAAAGAGAGACAATGCTTAGCAGTGTATTTCTGCACATATGAAAAAGAGAGTGAAAAGCAGACAGCTATAGATTTAAGTTATATAACTATGTTGTGTTTTACTTGGCTTGACTAGGCTTCAAGAGTGAAACCAAGTTTTGATAAGCGTGATTCTGAAAGACTGGAAGGAGCAGATTGAATGAGGCAGTCTAAATACGGGGAAAAAAACTATCTGCATATAGCTGCTTCTTGTTCATTTTAGTAACCTGCTCGGAAGATGTATAATTCTCCAAGCCATTTATTACAAAAAAATATTCAGTGTAGAAAATCACGTTGTTGTGGTCAGCTCAGTTGAACTGTTGAAGCAAAAATATTTTTTACAAAATAAAGCTTTAACAAAGAATTTCCACTAACCACACTACAGATTATTGTAAATTTATGCATCTCTACTACAGTATTAGAATTTCCACATAAATCCATTGTTCTATGGAAAACCGTATAAAATCCTGTGCCCAAACATTCAAGGTACCCCCTTGAGTTTGCAAAGTCATATTCCAAGAATGTGAAATAGAAACTCTCGTAATGAAAAGAATTCAAGACTTTTAGAAAATCTTAGTTTTGATTTGGTTATAAATTTTAGGGCTTTTCTATACCACCTCGAGGCTCAGCTGAGATTCCTTTGGGTTGTATGTAATGTGACTGTGACATAATATCTACTACAAAACAGCAGCTATATTGAGAAGTTCAAATGTGCTGTCAGCATAATTTTTTTCCTGTTGAACTACATTCTTTTCAGGTTTGCAAAGAATTAACTTTGTCTTAGAATAAAAAGAAAGAAAGCTTAGTTTGTACAACATAAATTCAGTGCAGCTATTCGTATTTTTAAAATTGTATGAATTTTTGCAAAATTTGGCTCATGTTGTGCAAATATTCTTCTTTGCAAAGGCTCATGAATATTCATGACAGGAAATGAGATAAATTCTTATACTTATTTTCTCTATACTGTCTTTTATAAATTTAATTTCTTCCTATTTTGAAAAGCCCTAATATTTCAATGAATTATAGTAGGAACTTGAAATTTGAAAGAGCCAAAAATTCCTGAAATACAGCTAGTCTTTTGATCAGAAAAAAAGCACACTTTTCATGACAGATTTTGAACTAATGAGAAAAGTGGACTGCACTTCTTATGTTTAAGAATATTCGAGTCATGTTTAAAAATTACTACAGAGAGCATGACAGTAAAGCTGGTGGGAACAGGAAATGAAGAAGTGAGAGTGGTATTAAAAGAATGTAATATTTCCACCAAAAAAGAGATCTGAAAGTTTGGTTCTATATCATTAATGATGAGGTATGTCAGTAGATACTAACTCTCACTCTCTACTGAAAGGATTGGTTGATAGTCCAAGTGTAAATAACAAGAATGGGAGATAGGAAGAAAAAAGACTTCAGAAATGAGGAAGAATATGGAGGATAGCAGGTAGACCTGAAAGCTGTTTAAGTGACCAGATCTACACATAACTTTTCAGATAAATGAGTTTTTCACTGACATGAATCCTTGAAGATGAAGGGTGTGTGTGTGTGTGAATAATTAGCAAAGGCAAGAGTCTTCTGCATTTCAGGCATAAGATGATAAAGCCAGGTAAAGACTGTGCCCATGGAAGAAAAGTATGAAACTACTTTTAGAGCTGCTGAGAGAAAGAATAAAAAGCTTAATAGAAAAAAGAATGCCTGAGTGGGAAGAAAAATTCAAGGACAACATTTCACTGTGAACAGAAAAATGTGTCCAAAAATCTCCCCCGTACCTTATGTAGAATTAACACAATAGCTTTAATCCTGTTGTGACAAAGAAAGTGTGGTTTATTATAAGAATGATTGTTTTGGAAAGGCAGGTTCAATTCTCTTTCTAGATAAGCTCTTGGCTTCCCAATGCTATTTGAGCATCAAACAGAAGTGAACTAATCAATGTAAAACTCTAAAACCAAGAATAAAACTTGCAAGAAAACAAATTGTTCTGTATAAAACAAAAGGATGTTTTGAGTAATAAGTATAGAACACTGTAAAAATGTTTATCATCCAACTGAATTAATCACGGTTAGATTCAGGAGACTTTATACAATGAAAGTACCTTTGTAAAATCCCTCAATTCTTAAATATGAAAGCCTGAATTTCATTTTAGAATAAAGAAACCCATTTCTTTTTTGGAGTGTTATCCCCGTCCTTGTCTTTTGTTGTTAGCTTTTTTTATATGCTCTTCATCAAAGTTATTAATTCAGCCTTTCTCAAAGTTTTTTTCTGTTTGGAAAAATATTTTTTTCATTTGTTCATTGAAAAGGAAATAGTTTGCCTGTTGTAGGGGCTCTTTCATCTGCTTTCATGTGGTTTTGTGCTTTCATTGACCACTATGTTCAACTGTCAGTTACGATGGGGAGGAAAAACAAGTTTCCCTATATGTTTCTTCAATAGAGATGTTTAGAAAATGACAGTTTCTTTTTTACAGTCCTCTAAAGAGTAAATAGTCTGAAAAAGTCCAGAAGGATGTTTACAAGTATGATTCTGGAATTTCAGATATGCTTTGAATGATATCCCCAGGATGAGTCAGTTCATCAGAGAACTAAAAGTTCAGGCCAACACAGTCAATGTAACCATATGCTTTAGGTTCTATTAGAACAGATCAAAAAGGTCCAAATATTTGTCTGATTTACTGCTTACAGGAAAGCACTGATGTCACATTTAAATTTAGCTTTTGATTTAATTTAAGCTGTGGTAATGAAACTGTGTTTTAATGTAAGTAGGCAAAGATAACTTTTCAGAAATGCCAAAGGGTACTCAGGAAAATTAAGCACACACGTTTGTGTACTTAAATAGTTAACAGAAAGTGTCTGCACATTCTACCTCAGATTAACATCTAGCTAAAACAGGGCCCCTCAAAAGCTACCTAGAGTGATCTAAAATTTTGGTCTGAAAATGCTTATTTGACAAAGTCAAGTCCTCTGATGTAGCTCCAGATTAGGTACAGTATTATACATACTGATAAGTATTAAAAAATATTAAATAGGACTATTGGAAATGCAATAAAATAATAAAGAATCTCCCTAAAACGTTGTTTCTAAGCAGATATTATAAGTACAGCAATGTAATTACAGCACAAAATTTGATAAGAGAAGGCAGTTTAGTCAAGTAGAAAAGTGCAACGAAGTCAAAGGGCAAAATGACAAGAGATAATTTTAGGATGTTATTACACGTATGTTTCAAATCGTAAAGTTTAATTAATAGTAGGAGTACTTTGTGAAGAATTCTGATGCATTTTCATCCCTGGGAAATAATAGAATCAAACCTGATTGTGTTTCTGAAAGAAAATGTCTTGTTCGAAGTTTTTGCCTTTTACTACTGCTTTGATGGTGAAGAACTAAGAATCATTTGAAAGTCAGTAGTACTTCAACAGCAGAAGAAAGCAAAGTTTTAGCTTTAAAATGTGTTTAGAAGCTGGAACTGGTGCATGAAAATCAGCCACTGCTAAACAAGAGGTTAGAGTGCATGGTTAAAATGGGCTTTTCTAGACTTAAAATGCTGTAAGGTATGAAAGCATTGCAGTATCTGACGGTGAACACAGTGAATCGATCCCCTTTGTACTCCTATAAGTAAGTACCTGTACAGCCAATTCTGGCTTCAGCCCTGCATTAATTTCTTTTCATGAAAATTCTTTTCTGCTGGATTAAGGTAAATGGCGAAAGTCTGTGTTTGAAGGGGAATGCTTGAAAAGTGTTTGCATTTAAAAAAAAGAAAAAATAGTGTAGCCTTGTGGTTTAATTTGCAGTGGGAATCCAATGTTTTTTTTTATAGCTGGTACTAAAACAGTGGTTTTGTAGAGAGCTGAGCTAAATTCCATTCTGTCAAAAACTGCCGTTTCAGATTTGGACTGCAAAATGATTATTGGTAATTGTGCAAGAAGTACAATGAACATGTGCCGACTTTCAGATCTTGGAGATTCTGTATGCCAGGGATGACATTTAGAAAAATAATTTGTTTTGCAAGCCTATCTGATCTGATGTAGATTCACTGGGGGGAAGAATAAAAGACAGAACCCTTAAGAAGTGTTTTCTGACACATTGCTTTTCTTACTCTAAACACATTTTAATGCTAAAACTTTGCTTTGTTTTGCAGCTGAAGTACTACTGCCATTCAAATGATACTAAGCTCTTCATCAGCAAAAGCAATAGTCTAAGGCAAAAAGAAGTCACTGTCTCCAGCATGAGCTTAGGCATTCATCGATCCTGGCAGTGCTAAGCACTTCTGTGCCTTTCTCATCCCTAAACCTTGCTGAATTTCATGAATCAGGCATTTCACTAAACACCTCAACCATAGAAAACACTTGCCGAAATCTGTTGAACAACCTCTGCCAAAAGCATGCCAGGAAGGCCCCTGATTTTTGAAGTCCTTACTGATTCCTCACATAGCGTAAGGAGGCTTAAATATGCTTAGCATTTCCAGCACACAAGTTCTGGTCCTTTAGCTTGTGCATCTGATAATCTGTTGAAAGTTGTGACCTGCCATGCACATGCACAGTGGACCACTTTGAAATAGACATCATAAAATATGCATTATAACCCAGCAGACCATAACAGTTGCACATAAAACATTATAGTGTATCATGAAAATATTTACAACTAATTAGTTGAAAGCAATAGACTACCATAATTATCATCTACTAAATGATTAGTATTAATTACTTCAGAGGATTAATTATCTTCTGAAATACTTTAAGATGCAAAACGAAGCATAAATGCTATGCCTGCATGACCTGCTTTGCCTTACAATTGAAAATAACACGTTATCTAAAAAGTACCTCCTTGTTTATACAAAATTCTGTTTCATTAGGCTGGTGTGTGGCAGCATTACTAACTGCGTCTGAAAGAGTTTTCTGTTCTGAAACTCACTCGGAAAAGTATTTCTTTCTCCAACCTAAAAGAGTGGTCACAACTTTCCAGTAGGGATATCTAAGACACGCAGGAAAATGCAATTAAGATTTCTCATGTGTAAGGTGTGAAATTTATTCCCATGCATTGATCTGCCATGCATTTTTATATGCATACTACGTTTGAAGAAGCTAATTATTACATACTGGAGGCAAAAATCACCCCTAGAAGAATTAACTATGATGAATTCAAAGGTACTGTTCAAGAATCCCTGTAGCGCTTGTGGCACACTTAAGCCCCACATTAAAGTTCTTGGTTTTCTATAGTGTCAAATACCAAGACCTCTTAATGACACTGTGGTTGGAGTAGCAGCTGCTTTTCAAAATTTGTGGCTTGGGGGACATAGGCAGCTTTGCATAAGTTCTGAATTTATCTCATATGAAACAGAAATTTAGGCACATGAGATAGCCATTGGTTTGTCAGTGCTTCTGATCAGACACGTGAGACTGTGCAGAACTAAAATAACATCTTAATGTGATTTTTTTTTAATTCCATATATATAAGAAAACAGATGGATTGGTAATTCTGGGTGTTAGATATCTGCAGAAGTCTGTGTGTTGACCTCAAATCCAAGAGTAATATTTTTTTCAAAATTGAAAATAATCTGATTTGTCCCTTTCACAAATCGAAAAAATCTAGTAATTAAATCCCATTTTACACGGTGGCAAATCGACTGCGTTAATATTAAAGGATGAGCAAGTGGAGTAATAAATCTCCAAAACCAAGGAATGATAAGGAAAATCCTGTGAATGATAAGGAAAATCCTTCCTTAACCGCAAAAGCATTAGCAGACAGCATTATATTTGCATATTGCAGAGTCTTGATCGGTTTACTGTCAAGAGAGGGAGGTCAACTTCCATGTATTCCTAGATGTGAAGGGTCAGCATGTGACCTTTATCTCTTTTAAATATTTTTAGAGCAATTATGTTAATACTTATGCAAAAACCTCTATGACAGTTTCATTTATCCTTTCTAAAATTATGTCAGAGTGCTCCCTTGTATATTAACTACAGACAAGTGATGAGCTATTCAGCAGGATCTAAAACCCCAATGAAAAAGAGGTTTAATCATCTGTATATGATGTCAGTATTATAATGCTTACAATCCTTAAATCTTCTCCATTTCAATTTTTTTTTTTTTTTAATGAAGGAGATTCAAGATGTAAAAGAAGGCGTACTGAATGTGGCAGGAAATACTAAGGTCCAGTGTTAATGTTGCATGTTCCTAAGCTCACTGAGTTGTCTATCAATTGCAATTGTGTTACTTAGGTACTTCTCAGGAATTCCTTAAAATATTTGTAACCTGTTCAAGTTCCACACATTCTATTATATATTATGACTAATCCATATTTTTTTCTCTGCTCCTTACTAGTTTTGAGATAAGGTAACTATTATGGAAATTTACAAAGCTCATAGATTTAAATAATGAATCACACAACACAGCTAAAAAAATAAATGCTGAATATTTGACACAAAGATTACGTGAGCAGTAACAGTGTAAATTGTAGTTAGATCATGTGCCACATATTTTAAAGTAATTAGTATATTATCAACTGCTTGCTTCAGTTTGCAGTTTTCTTCTTCCTATAGCTGTTTGCAGTGCCTTTGTTTGAACCAGCTGTTAGAAGCATAGCTTGTTGTGAGAACTGGACTCATTTGCACCTTGTTCTCCAGTTCTGCTGCCCATTCTTCATGGATCAGGCTGGTTTGGCTAGATTTTCCTTCTCTTGCTCTAACAGGTTTGGATCTGGATGTTCTTGGCCACAGGTAAAGGGAAACTGGGAAAAAGAAGTCCTGCCAGTACCATGTGGTGACATCTGCCTCAGAAATCCTTCCACAGCTAGGTTTGGATAAATGCCCAATCTGACCTTGAGTCTCTTCTTCCTATTTCCTACCATCCCCTACCTACTTTGATTCAAATCCGGAAACTGCCAGATGATTTTTAGAGAGCAGCAGATTTCTGCTCTAAATGATGAAGAGATGTGACCTAGAAGAAGTCACAGCTGAAAGCTCTTACACGTTCATTACCTATTCTTGGAGCATTTCCACCGTTTTGTATCACATGGCAGACACTTGTCAAGTTCATACAAATACTAATGCCTCTGTTCCAATGGCAGCAGCTTCTGCAGAATTAGACTCTCTCTAATTAACATGTTTGTTGGCAGTTTCTGTACCGAGACCCAGAACTGAATAGGCCTGAAGATGAATACGCTCCATCATTTTCAGATTAGCTGTTTCTGGCCAAGGCTGATTTGCTGCAGTGAGAAAGAAAGCTGATCCAGGTTCTGTCTATGGTGTGACAATCCTCTGAGTAGAATAAATAATCTGTCTTCAAGACCATCAGTTTGATGTCATAAATAAGCATTTCATTAGCTTTTATAACAGGTAATAAAGAAGGAAACTATTTCTACTGTTAGCAAATTGCCTGCTATCTTAAGCAGTGCAGCTTTCTCAATGAGAGTGATAACAAAGAAACCTGGTGGACAATGGTTTTCAGACTGCTGCTTCTGCTGAGGGGGCAAAGGTACAGTACATCATATCTTTGAGTCACATATGGCTGAATCTAAATCAGCTACTACCTAAAATTGCTACCTCATTCTTCAGCATGATTTCTTTAATTGTGTAGCTGGAGGATTAATTTACAGTGCCTGGAAAATGGCCCAATTTTCAGGAGAATTATTTGTATTAAATGATCAATGCAACAATGAAAAAGTGATTGCATGTAACACTTGAATCTTATTTTGATCTGTGAAAAAAAAAAAAAAAAAACACAAAAAAACAAGCAGCAAAGATTATAGCCAAGAATAGTCATTAACTGCAACTGATTTTATTCCTGTGTGTTCCTGGATCCAGTAAGATTGTCATGTATATTCATCACTGTA
>JAOWBP010002559.1:3646933-3661528 GCA_028571105.1 Tragopan temminckii
CTTTTAGTCTAAGGCTTAAGGCTTTTTTTAGAAGCAAGCCACATTATCTGTGAAAGATTAATGCTTGTATGAACAAGCTGTTTTAAAGAAAAGTGATAAAGTAATAAATATTTTAGAAACACAATGAAATAGGAGAGTCCTGGTCCTGAGTGTTTTAAGAGGTTGAAACATGCTCATAGGACGCTGGCCAAGTAAGGAGGAGAGGCTGCCATTGCACCATTGGATGGGAATTGCTGCAAGGGTAGCAGTGCTCCAGGGCAGAGTTTCTCTGCTTATGTGATCACCACTACGAAGAATTTTATTACAAATATAGTAAATGAGTGTATTAAGTGGTTGAAAACTTACTGCTTTCAGGCCACATGACATTTCTACATCCATAAGTCAAGCTCTTTCTTTGGATCAGGGTCATCATATGCTTCTTATGTAATCCTATTCATGCTTTGCCAAAGTGAAGAGAGTCTTGGTTGGATTCTGCCAGGAGCTCTCGGACGAGAGTGTCGACAGAGTGCCTTTGTCTAAGATCCTTTCTCACCTCAGCAAAGAAGTAGAAGTAGAAAGTATGTTGGGCATGAGTTTAGCTGACTAAACTGTATCATGTTGGTCCTCCGATGTTATCTTCATCCACATTCTAAAATTACGGGCAGACGTGCAAAGTCCAGTGCTGTTAATCTTGTCTTTCCCAGAATTTAATGAAACGTATGTGCAAAAAAGAAATTCTTTCCATTTCTGTCACTGTTTTGTTTTGTTTTTTTTTTTTTTTAATTATTATTTTTATTTCCATACTACATTATTTATGTATAGCAGCATTTCATGAATTTTTTATTTCTTTACTGATTATTAAATAGCTTAGGCTGGAGGGGACTTTGAAGGTGATGCAGTCCAACATCTTGATCAAAGCAGGACAAGCTTTGATTTTAGAGCAGGTTGCCCAGGGCCATGCCTTGGTCAGATTTTAAATATCTCCAGTGACAGGGTGAACAACAAGTTCCTCACCACTCTGACCCTGATCATATCCTGCTTTACATCTGGTTGGATTTCTTACGCTATAGACTGTGGCCGTCGTTTCTTGTCAGTTCTCTGCGTGCTTCTAAGAAGTGTCTTCTCATTATAATCCTCTTTCAGGCAGTAGAATACTGTGGTTAGATGCCCTCTTATCTTTTTTTCTTTTTTCTTTTTTTTTCTTTTTAAGCCAAACAAGCCCTTATTGTACTCCATGTTCTCCAGCCACATAACCATCCTCATGGCCTTTTGCTGGACTTGCTCTAATTGGGCAATGTTTTGTTTGTATTGGGAAACTCAAAGATAGACACACATAGCAGTTGTATTTTCACAGGCATTGCATAGTGGGGAACAATTATTTCCCTTGATCTGCTGCCGATGGTTTTGCTGGTAGCCTAGCAGCTGTAGCCCTTCATCAGCCCAGGAGCACGTACTGATTCTTGTTGAACTTGTTTGTCAGGATATTAAGGTCTTTTCCTGTGGATCTGTTTCTCAGCCATCTGATCCCATCCTATATCGTCCCATGAAGTTTCTCTTTCAGGTACAGAGCTTTGTCACTATTTAATGTCATAATGTTCTTGTCAGTCTATTTCTCATGTTTGTCACAGCTCCTCTGAACTGCATCTGGACTTCCCAGTAGATCAGCCCCTCCCTTTGCATCACTATCAAACTTTCTGAGGGAGCTTTCTTCTTTTGCAGTCATTGCTGACATTGCCCAAAATTAGCCTCAGTAATGACCTCTGAGTAAAGCCACTCAAAGACAACAATGAGTTAGACCTTAAACATTTTACCATTGCCTGAGGAGCCCAAAGGTCCAGCCAGTTGACAACCCATTCTGCCTGGCTCACCCTAGCCAGCTACAAGGGTGCAATGGGAGACCATCACAGCATCAGGACTACAGAAATTGTGATAAAGTGTTTAGTTGTTATGAATGAGTGTGCAATTTTAGGAAGAGTAATTGAATCATAGAATCATACAATTGCATTTATTTATAACTCAAATAATCCTCTTGGTGGAAGATAGCTGTGTTATTTATGTAATGAGGAATGCACGTGCTGGTGCCCAACATCAGTTGTTCTATGCAGCAAATACATGGAACTGAAAGAAAATTGTAGTTTTGCATGTTACATTTACTGTCTTTGGTATTTCCACTTACGTTTCAAGTAATTGCATTCTGTGAATCAACTACTAGATCTTGTTTCAGGTTACAGTTCCACAATTCAGGAGTTCATAATATGTCATAAAAAAGCAATAACTCTGGCAATACTGACTTAAGGTAAAAGGAACAGAGAATGGCATAGATTCTCCATCAAAATTAAAATCCAGAAAAGAGTCTTCTTTTTTCAACATAAATTTCACGTCGTCTTAGATTTGTTTCAACATCTTTATCTGGGCACTGCTGTAAGGAGCAGATTTAGTTAACGTGAGAAATTTGATAAATTATGATGATCTCAGAGAGCCAAATCCCTGCTAAATCCACATCTTTTAAGTTCTTTTGTGATTTTAAAATTTTCTATCAACAACACAAAATGCAATTTCCAATAAAGCATAGTTAGCTGGGAGTGGTTTGGGTTTTTTTTGTTGTTGTTGTTGCTTTGTTTTGTTTTTTAGTTTCTTGTACGTGTTTTATTTTTTAAGTAAACAGTTACGCGTGAACGTTCATTTTGTGTCTGGTACTGATAATAATAATAATAAAAAAATCTTGATGGGGATTAGTTGTTAGGCAATTATGTATTTAAGTAATTAAAATTATTATCTATTATATTGAATACTCTAAATATTCTCACATAATTGATGTTAGTCTTATCCAGAGAGTAGGTTTTGTCTCCAGTGAAAAAGAATATTATTCCCAGATTGGAAAAAGTGTCTGGCTTGTAATACACCCTCTCCCTCTTCAGCCTTCCCCTCGTGAAAGTATGCAAATCTTAAGAGGCTTGAAAATTAATTTTTTTTCTTTTAAATGTAGCTTGAAATGTAGCAAGACATTTTGAGATTACGCTTCCTAGATCCCATCCATATGTTATATAAAGAGCACAGTGATATTTTCTTGAAAAAGCTTGCAGCAATGAACTAGAATTTGCATAAACAAATGAAACTTATTTGAATGTCAGAATATAAATGCAACTTTTGACCAAGAAATCAGTTCCTTCTATGTTTTTATTTATGTGAAATATATTGAATGTAGAAAGGTGCTCAAAACAAGTTGCAAATAGAAAAATGTCAATACCAAAATTTGTCTTCTGTGTGTAGTGCTGAGCTGTGAGAAACTGAAATGACTCTGTTCTATGTTTTATAGTGCTCTGTGGGGTTCAGGCCTCTATTCCTGCTGAATTTTCAGAGTATTTGCATTCAAAAGACTTTTTTTTTAATAGGTTTTATTAATATGCTTTGTGTACTCCTTGCCTAACCTGGGACACCTGTCAATTTTGTTCCCATGTGGTACCACTAAAAAGTCCTTTGAGACAGTTCAGCCTTCCTTGCAGCCAATCACTTGCGCATAATATTAAATAAGCATCAATAAGGTGATTACCTATTTTCAGTTATTTGCTTTAATTTCTTTCAAAAATACTTAGTGAACAAACCATGAAAACTGCTGCTGTCAAGATGACTGCTACAGATGCAAACAGAATTATGAAGATTTCTTGTTGTTTTTTATTTCCATGAAGGGAAAAAGAAAACAAAAAAAAAGTTAGTTCATTGAAATTTTCCTTTTATAATAAAATTTAGTAGGAATTTGGGTTCCCACGTAACTTCATCTAATGTTTTGTGAGGTAGATGTACCTGAATATCTGAATCTTATGACAGTGTATTGAAAGACAAATGAAGCGTGTTGCTGCAGTTCCACCAGCAAGGGACCAGTTGTGTTATCTGTTATGTGATATGTTATTGTTATACTCAGAATATTGTCTGTGAGTTAGTTTAACTTGGCTCTTCAGAACTTTGTTGAAATGAATATTAAGAGAACAGCCTCCCCTTTAAATACTACAGTTTGTGGGGAAACTGGGATTTCACTATCACCACTTTAAGTAATGGTTAATGGCAAAATAATCTTGCTTTGGTGTCATAAACACATCTCATTAGCAGCTATGTGTTTGTATATCCAAAATTGCCAACAGTTTACAGTGTGATCATTATGGCTAATGCTCTTGAACAGTATCTACCTGATCTTTCATTGTCTTTTCCCTGAATTTTAACAACCACCCAGAAGAATTAAAGAATGAAATTAAAATTTACATTTTGTAGATTTTTTTCAAGATGTTTTCCAAGATTATAAATCCTGCATTAAGTAGAACAGTAGTGTAGCTAAAACAATCAGTAGGCAACCCTTACCTGTTAAGTATTGAAGTGATGGTGTAATCTAATTGGACAGTTAAGGATTTTCTGTCTAAGCTGAATGATGTTAATTTTAATAATCCTATACTTATTTTCCTTATTGCTTCAGAGAGTCATTAACGGAGTTCAGTCTTTTCTTTTTTCCTCCATTTGGAATAATTCTGTACACTTGCTGACCTCTGGGGCAAGGAGTTGCCTACCTACATAGAAGGATATGATGCTGGTAGTGAAGATGACTTCAGACAAGGACTTTTGTTTTTAATTAGGTATCTTCAGTATTGTGCTATCAGTTTCAGAGTTGATTAGGAGCGTTTCTCAAAGTCTCCAAGTTAAAAAAGAAATTGTACCATACAGTTTGATATGCAAGATAAACTGAAAAGCTTTCATGCTTTTGTTACTGCTATGGAAAATGAGATCCAGAAACTACATGTTCTTCAGAACCTGAGCCACATGCATTTGTAACTACTATGAACTTACATCTGCTTAAAGGAAAGCAGTTTTCTTTTCTTTAGCCACAAAATCTTTCCAGCACGATTAACTAGAATGGTACTGACTTGCAGAATCAACCTTTATAACCACAAAGTAGTTATAAAGCAGGTATGTTTATTCAGCACTGCGCACAAACGCCGGATGCAGGGGGGGTTAGCCCCTCCTAGCTTGCATGATGGACACACATAGACATATTTATTTATAGAACAAATACACACATATTCATGATATCTCTAAGAAAGGAGTGGCTATTACAATTACTTCTAGGAATTCATTACAATATTTCACACCCATTCTATGCCCCAAACTCCACCCCTAATTAAATGCTTCTATGCATGCGCAGTGCCTCCCGGTGGTCATCCGGTGGTCATTGGGATGAAGGCCATATGTCTTCCTCACAGTGTACTTCTGACCTCGGTGTAGTTTGAGGAAGTATTTCGGCTTCAGCTGATTCAGTTTCTGGGATGTGGCTCCTTGCATCAATCTACAGGCTCCTTGGGTTACAGTTGAGGTACCCCACATCTTTCCCATTGTTTGTGCTCTTCTATGATTTTAGTATGACAAAATAGCCCTATATTCTTTAGGATCTTTTTAGGAATTAATTCAGTTCTTATGGTTCCAGAAGTTGGTTTATATTCCATCTCAACACTCCAGGGCTAGACTAGTTCAAGTAAAAAGCCATGCTCTATCTCCATGCATATGATAACACGTTCCTTTGATGGTACAGGCATTACAGATATGCTTGCAGCCATTCATCCCATGTTTATGGTGATAAGACTTCAGGGTAGTACTAGGTATAAGTTCAATGCATGCTAATTGCAAACAATTATTTGTCTGCCTTTTTTAAATTATTATTATGATTTATTTTTTTTTTAAATATAGACTTAACAATTTTGAGAGGCCATACAAAAATATGTTCAGACATTACAAGTAATTCCCTTATTCAGAACCATATTGGACTATTTTATTCTATAACGCTTTAACGCATTCATGTTAATGTTGGATCAATTTATCCAATTTAGACGGTTGACCTTCAAACACTGAAATATCTGATTTTGGAAGATGGAATTAGTTTGTACTTTGACTCACACATCAAAACTGATAGCTGAATTCAGATCACAGAGTCTGCTGTGTTATATATTTATGTTTACAGAAAGTTCTCAGCAGGACTTTAGGCCCTAAACTTGTAAACTTTTAAAATGAGCTAATTTGATTTGAAAGACATAAAGAGAAAAATGAAGTATGAATTTTTGTATCCATAGACCAATTTTCTCCAAGTAAAAACCTGAATGCTTATACAGGGATCTGACCAGACTGGAGACAAGAGGCATACATGAAGTTTTAGAATTTAGGGCCCTAGTAGTAGCACTAAGGATCATAAGTATTGCGGGCAAAAAAATCTCTCCAATATGTCTTAACCTTATTACCTAGTGAGTAGAAATGAGAAAGGCCACATGACCTTCTTCAACCTCCCATCTTTTCCAAACCTAAGGCTAAAACTGGGTTTACGCTTTTTCATATCAATTTGTCTTACTATAACTGGAGCTCATTTGATTGTATTATTTATTTACTTTATAGACAGAGATTATACTTCTTAATCATATGTAGTAAAAATTAATTAGCTAAGAAACTATCAGCTTTTATTCTATCACTGAGAAAGAGCTTGTTCTTGCTGTCTCTCACACCTGTATTTTCTAGCTCCTCATTTCTTCTCTAATTAGTTCTTGATTGTGGGGTAAATTCTCTAAGCTGCATTCGAAAGAAAATCATTGTCTTTTTATCCTCTCTGTGGGGAATTCATTCCACTTGTTTACTGATGTGTGTGGCAGCCTGAATAAAATGATTCCTAATTAGCATATATGAAATAATCATTGGTCTATCTGCAGTCATAATTAATGCATTAGGAAGAATTTACTGAGTGTCAAGGAGAAAGACATTAGCATAAATGAGCTTATTCTAGATGGGCTGCAATTGAGAGACTACTTTCCAGTAAGAATGTTTACCAAAATTAAGCAATGATAACATATCAATTTGCTAAGAACTATTAGCGTGCATGATCTGAACTATTAACTTCTGCAAAGAAGCTTCAGCCCTACTTGAACACCTTGCTAGCCTAAACAATTCATTGACATCTTAATAAAGTTACAGCACCACAAGAGGTTGTGGGGATGAGAAGCAGAGGCAGTCTGCAGTCGCACAGAGAGATTTTCTTTAATGTGGTCATGAACCTTGGGAAAAACAGATGCTATGGAATCCTATTATCATCCTAGCTGATAACTTTGGGGCTTTATTGATTAAAACAACTTCCTACTGAGAGTGTAACCTGTAGATAATAGCAAGACGGAATGATGATCCTTACGCAGGCAGCAGTGTTCAAGTAACTCTCTCTCTCTCAAATTTCTCTATTGATGCTCTGTGAGTGAGGAAGTGACAAAATGGGATGCAATCTTTAGCTGTTTTCATTCCTTTTTCTCCTTAATCATTCAAAAGGCATCTGATAGACTGAAAATAGATTTTAATCTTTAGAGAACTCTGTGCAATGAAGAATGAATGCTCAGAGAATAAGGGAGTTTCAGGAAACTTAAATACGAGCCCTTCATAGACTTAATCTTATAAGATTTATCAGCTTTATATTTTACATGTTTTAGCATAGCTATCATTATGTTTTATGCTGAAAAGCTTTTACTGCAGGTAGAACCCACCTGTGGTTCTGTATGCCCTTGGGTTTGGCTAATTTCGGACATGACAAACTGACTAAACATGGTGAATCTGACTCTAGCGTGAGTCACTTTAGTCAAACTAGTGAATTCCAGTACTGCATTTTCTCCAAGAAATGGTAGTCCATTACAGGATTATAAATTTACAATAACCCACCAAATATTATAGGAACAATCATAACCACTGTCATTAGTTCACCTGGAGAAGGCCACAATCCTGTTGATACCTCTTTTACTTCTGCACCTCTGTTCTTGCATATCCTATGATCTTGAGTAAGAAATGTCATTGTTATATACGCTAAATCTCTGAAGTAGTTTTTGCTTCATATTCCTTACTTTTGTCTTTTAAATGAAACTCCACACGTTGGTAATGATGCTGATGGTAACAAACCCATGGAACACGACTAGCCACATACATCAATCTTTCTGAAGTTAAATTTGAGCTGATGTTTTCACAGTCATAATATTTGTGCTTCATCAAGTGGTTTGCAAGATGACTAATAACATTGGGAAAAATTCATCTGCTGACTAATGAGTTCTTTGTTATTGTAGCTAGAACAACCAGTATGTTGATTTATTTTAGTATTAGCTTTCAAAAATGAATTGAAAAGTCACATTGAGGGGAACTCAAAAATGGAAGAAGGGAGTCTCAATAGCACTTCACTGTCCAGATGAATGCAGCCATTCAGATTATTGTACGTATCAGTACAAAGCATAAGAAAAATCGAAGGGTAGGGAAATTCACAGTTGTAGAAAATAAAACATATTTAGGCTTTCTTGCTGCCACTTTTATTACTTCAAGAGACATAATGTGCTTAGCAGTAGCACAACCCTGACCTTTTTTCTGATGAAGTTGTGAGTCTTTATACTGGCAAAAAGTAATTACAGTATTCCGTTTTATTTGTGCTCCTCCTAGAGGAGATACCATATCTATCAACATGTCAAAAGCTCCATTTCAACAATTACATGCAAGCCACTGTAACAAGTTATGTTAAGAAGTACCATCTACAGTGCTGACATCTTGGCCCAGTGATAAATACAGTAGCATAAGAAGACCATTTTCTCCAGAAAGGTCAAACCCCAGTGAATTGAGTTGCATAGAATCTGCTTATTGAAGAAGGTCAGTTTGTTTGAAAAAAATAATTGTCTTCATTTTTCTTTTGTTTAATATGTAACAAAATTATTTTATGCTTCCATGAAGTAAACTAAGAAGAAAGAATGTAAAGATGTCCTCATGCCTGGTCCTGTCTGTCTCTGTAGATGTAAAGTTCCAGAAGGATTTGGGCTATATGCCTTCATGACAGTCAGTCATATTCTTCAACAGGGCTAACATGCCTGTTAATTTCTAGTCTCCACATAAGTAGTGTCCTTAAAATATCTTTAAGGTGTTTTATCAGGCACCAGATCAGGTTGCCCAGGGCCTCACCCAACCCAGCCTTGAACACTTCCAGGGATGGGGGCACCCACAGCTTCTCTGGACAACCTGTTCCAGTGCTTCACCACCCTCTGAGTAAAAAATTTCTTCCTAATATCTAACATAAATCCCCCCACTTTTAGTTAAAAGCCATTCCCCCTTATCCTACCACTATTAGAGTGTGTAAAAAGTCTGTCTCTCTCTTGCTTGTAAGCTTCCCTCGAGAACTGAAAGGCCACAATAAGATCTCCTTGGAACTTCCTCTTCTCCATCCTAAACCTGCTCCTTCAGCCTTTCTTTCTTTCTTTATAAGAGAAGTGCTCCAGCCCTTTGATCATCTTTGTGGCATATCGGCTGAAATAAGATAATCTCATATACAGGCTCCCCCCGATCAGGAGGGCTGTAGTAGACCCCAACCACCAGACGTCCTTTACTGGTCCAGTCTCATGCCACAAGCTCTCAGCCTAATGATGGCTGTTTCTCAGAGGCAGCTCTTCATAATCTATCCATTTCTTGACATAGAGGGCAATTCACTTACCACTCCTTTCCTACCTGTCTCTTCCATAAAGCCTGTAGCCCTTGATCATCATGCTCCAATTTCGTGATTCATCCCATCACATTTCTGTGATTGCAATTAGGTCATGGTTTTCCAATTGGACAGTGGCTCCCAATTCCTCCTGCTTACTTCCCATGCTGTGTGCATTGGTGTAGAGGCACTTCAGCCAGGCTGTCATCAGTGTTAGCTTCTTCAAGGAGCCTCCCAAGTTCCTTTGGGACAAATCTGAGGTTTTCTCCTGCTGTTTCCTAAAGTGACGATGTTCCTCAGCCTTTCAGTGCCATTTAGAAAACCATCCCCTTAACCTGTTCAGTCTAGTTTAAAGCTTGTTTTCTGATGTCTGGTTATCAGTATTCCACATGATAACAACATGTAGTCCACAGGGAGTTAGGGAGTTAATGCTCCGGGCCCAGGTATCTGTCCTAGAAGAGAAGAACTACTACATCCTCCAGAGGACTGTTTGCTGTTCTGTTATCATTTCGGCCCAGAGGGAGAAGATAAAAGGCCTTCATAGGTCACTTCTTTCTAAATCACCTGGCTCATCTCTGTAGTGGGTGCCGTCTCATCACAGCATTAGGCCTTCAGCTTTTGGACACTCCCTCTCATTTAATTTGATTCTTTAGTTCCAATTCTAATTATATTGTATTATATTTGTATTATAATGTGTTGTCTTGCATTCCAGTATCTTATTTAGTAAATTAATTTGTTTCTCCTCAGATTGTTGCCACTGTTTTGTTTTTGGGCCCATCTCTCTACCCTTTTTCCCTTATCCCTTTCCCAGGACATGGGTCTGTGTGTCCCCCCGTCCCGCTAGTCATGAAACCAGGCCAAACCAGCCCATAAACCGCTGACAAAGCTATACTGATCAGTCCAGCCAGCTTGCTTCCCAGACATTTTTGCCCCTCCTGGTCAGTTGCATCCCATCCAGTCAACATGCCTGGTCTCTCTAAGGTGTATTCAAGACCAAAATACCCCAAACCCTTTGTGTGACACCATTCACACAGCCATTCATTCTGCTGATCCATTCTTCTACTTCTTGCCCAGGTCCCAGTTGCCAGCTGGGAGGATCCACGAGAACACTGTCTGTGGTCCTAATCCCTTCAACATCCTCACAAGGAACATAAAGGTCTCTTAATGTTTTGCAGTTTCCTCGTTGCAGCCGCCTGTGATGCAGCTTGAAAGAGTAGGAGTGGATTTAGGGATTTATACACTCATTTTGCTCATCTTGAATGTGTGTAATTTTGTGAATATGCTTCTCTTTGCATACAGACAAGTTACGAATTTTTCTGCACCATTTTTCTGACAGTGGATACAGCCTAACTCTGGGTATTTGACATGGGGATCAAAATGCACCATTACATTTCTGTTTCACACTGTTCACACTGACTTTCTTTTAAATCACCATTTTTTGACTCTGCTATTGCTGAGCATTTTCTTAACATTATTTCTTTGCATTAATATGTTCTGACACACTATTCTGAGAACGTCTGACTTTGCTGCCAGAAGAGGATGACAGGTATGGAGAACTAGCCTCAGAAAATGTAAGACTTTTATTATTAAAAAGAAAAAATTACACAGATGTCACGCTTCACCTGTAGGAGGCTGTTATGGATTCTCTGTCTCTGATTTTCCCGTCCCAACAGAAGTTTAAGCATCATTGCTGCTGTTCGCGTTCAGAATGATACCCATATTCTCTCTGCAGCGCTTCTCTAGCCTGAGCGTTTTCCTTTCTTTTAGTAACAAGAAAGTTGCTTTGGCAATTCTGCTCATTCCTCATCTCAATTCTCTCCCCACCTCAGTAGATCTCATGACACAGAAGGCAGAAAAGTTTTAGCTCAGGAGCGGGCCAGGGCATGATTTTGTTTAGCCTATACTTGAAGGAGACGGACAACAAACGCTGCTCTGTGATACGAGTAAGGAAGTAACCATAAATTCAAATAAACAGGTTTGAATAAATGCCTTTTCAAGCAGAGGCTTTACCGCTAGCATTCGGGTGACTGCAAGGAGTTGCACACATTTGCAGCTTTTGGTTCATTGATTGGTGATGGCGTCTCTCTTGAAGATGTGTGTATTTCTGCTAATCTGACTTCGAACCAGAGCATTTTCATTTGATTTCTCATTCACTGTGTAATTGCAATATAAGAATGAAAATGCTTTTTATAATGTAATTCATAAAGCTGCTTATGGCCTTGCATAATTAAAATGGCTAAGTGGAAACAGCTCACTGCACTTTGAAATGCATACTAAGCTAACCAGAATTTTTTCAGCAAGTATAGTTTCTAAGAGACTGAAAACTTGGGAAATGTTTGATAATGGTGCAATCTAAATTACTCCGGAAGGTGTGTAAAATCAGCAGTAATTATTACATGAAATTTGCATCAGTGTATCATCATATAGAGCTTATTAGATCTGGCAAAAGTCCTTTTGGTTTACAAGCAAATTGGATTTGTTCTGCCTTTTGTTCTCCTGTTTGCAACTGCTTTTAGCTGTTTGCATACGATCCTGCACTTCTTGGCTTTTTTTTATTATTATTATTTTAAAGAAATTAAACGTATCTATGCCTAATTGAGGCCAATCCAGATATTGAGGTGATGGGGAAACATTTGCATGATTGATTACAGCTTTTTCAACCCCATCACATTCATTTCTTCTCTCTCAATCTTCACAGATTGCTGCTATGACTAATTAGTTAGGATCCACATAGAAGTATGGGCACTGAAGCATTAGCAATGTACTGACCATGAGCTAGTTAGACGTGAAGTGACGATCTTTGGAGCAAATTTTCAATTTATAATACAGCATTAATTAACATAATTGCGTAATTAATCACTTAATGTAACGAATTGTTCTACTACTCCCAGTTTAAAGCTGGAAGAGTTGGGGCACTGACTTAATCAAGTTATGGTGTACCTAGGAATCATGAAGTGATATTTCTCAGCCCAGCATTCCTGAAATATTACATGACATTCTTTTTCAACCCCTTTCCAATGGGGTGTCACACAGCATCCTATTGCTTTATATTTCACTCTGAGGTTAAACAGCACCAGGCAATAAAGTTCTCCATTGTCTGCAGCCATCTCAGGGCTGTCTGTGAGATGAGCCAGTCTGCTCAGAGGCTATTGACATGTTTCCATCTGTGGGTCACGGCTCCACTCTTTAAAGGCAGCTGTGCTAGTCTTTTTTGAGATGTGAAGACTCAGAGAGCAGCTGTACTATTAAATCCTGAATAGTGTGATTCCAAACACAGATTTAAAATAAAATAAAATAAAATAAAAATTAAACCCATTTTCATGGAAATGGCAGATTTTATTCTTGGAAGACATATAATTGTTGTATTCTCCTCCCTTCTCCCTGTTCATATGCTGTCATCATTCATGAAAATTCTTTTTCTTTCCCCCTCCCAGTTAATGGACTCTAATTATCATGCATATGAGGGACATGAACTTCCAGCATAAATGGGTGGATACTGCCAATAAAAAGCCTACACTGAATGCTGTACATGTGTCACCTCCCCTCATCATTAATTTTCAAGCACAGAGATTGCAGTCATTTCTGCTTACGAATGGCATGTTGATGTGTTTATTATTCTGTAGTTGAGTTCAGTGCTGTTTCTCATACCTTTTTTCAGTACTCTTCACTACCTGAATAGCTGCAGACTAACAAAAATGAGGCCTTATCTAAGACCCCTGAAACCTAGTGCCTAGAGATTGGTTGATATCGACTTGCTGTTCAGAAATCTCTGTTCCTATTTCTTCAAACAGTCATTGCCCTTTTATTAAGGTCTGAAAGACTGCGCCATGGAATTTGAGCTTCATATAGGGATTATTTTGTTTCAGACAGTGATTCCTGATGATGTTTAAATAGCACTTTGGGAAATAATGTTGTTGTATCCCTGGCTGGGAGCTCCAAGTGTTCTCGTAAATGCGATCAAGAAGATACTGTTCCTAAAAAATCACTCAGTGAAGCAAAGAAAAGAGGGATTATGCTGTCTCCCTTGTAACCCTTGACTGATTATCTGATGCATCAGCTGCATTCATTTCCCTGTAAATGTTATACACTTTTGAGTCAGCATGAATTCCGTTCAGGCCATGGGTGCACGGGACTTCGTAATTGCTATGATGCTACATTGCCTTCTGCTAGTCTTTCTGTTGCAGAGATCTCTCTGCTGGCACTGGCAGAAGAGCCTGGCCTAGCTCCATTGCTACCATATGGCAACCAGTTGATACACAGATGCCTCTTAGTCTATGCTGCTATAGGATGGAAGACTTCTCTGTCAATCCTCCACATCAGCACACATTGAAAATTTGCTTAAAAGCATCAACTCAGAAAGAACTCTTAGTCTTAGCACTGCTCTCAAATTCAAACTGCCATGGAGAGCCAGGAACCCTCCAAAGTAGAGTCTCTCTGGTAGCATAAACCCTATGGATGGCAGAAGGTCTCTTCAGCATGTGCACAGAGTAGGGTCCATGCCTTGGCATGTGAGGCAGCAGCTTGCCTTTGCCATTGGAGCAGCTGTTTCTGAGGCACCCATCTGGGTGGCCACTGGGCAGATCATGAAACACACTGTGCCCGTGAATAAACCTTCAGCTTTTGCTAGAGGTAGTTGTTGATTTCCAAGGTGATGTATTTTAGTAACCCTGCACTTGTTAATCCTCGAAACAAAAAGAGCTAAGCTCTGCAACTGAGAACTGTGAACAGAAAACGAAGGCAACACATTAGGCTTCAGAAGAAAATTTATGCTTTGGCTTTCATTGGGATTTTATTGGAGTTTGAATTGCTAGCGAAAGAAGAATCACAGAACGGAAAGTGAAGTCAGGTGCTTGAGCTGGAGCTCAGTTCTCACAAATTAATTTTATAGTTAGATGTGCTAACAGGACCTGTATGAAAAGTACCAGAAGATCATTACCATTTTTAGATTGTTGATAGCATCTTGATTTTAGAGACTAGCTCTAATGGTCCTCCACAAGTAAATTGCCTGGAACTTATTTTACTACTCCAGGACTTGAACACGGAATTTGTGGAGGCCCAGGTAACACACACCCCAGGGCTGTGCCATACAGCCATAAAGACACTCTTCAGTACTATAT
>JAOWBP010002559.1:3661628-3684558 GCA_028571105.1 Tragopan temminckii
GGAATTTGTGGAGGCCCAGGTAACACACACCCCAGGGCTGTGCCATACAGCCATAAAGACACTCTTCAGTACTATATTCTTGTGCATAGCTCCTGGTCTGATGATTACAGGGGGACAAAGCTGTCTCGGTGGTAATGAATGGGAGGGCAGCTCTTTAGATGCAGGATATGCCATCTAGATGCTAGTCTACATTTAAGATTTCCAAGTATAACCGTCAATATTAAAAGTTTGCCATTTTCACATATTATAATTACACATTCCCATTCCAAGATTTGCTACACACAGTGGTAAATTTGTGCTGCCGGTTTTAAAAGCTGAACAAAATACAGCAAAGTTTTAGACCGTTTTGTAAACCAAGTCAACTATATTTAAATACACAAGCATATAGCCACCTTTGCAATACATAACCTTTGAAAAAACAAAATTATATGATGTTGCTATGACTGATTTGTACAATAGAATTATTATGATTCTGTGAGTTCTGTGCTCTGAGCAGTACTCCAACATTATCTTACAACACCTAAAATGGACTTGGGAATCAACAGTTACTGTTGATGTGTAACAATGGTTAATATGAGGCAATTCTGATTCTTGTTCCTATTTGGCTACCAGTCATTCCCACTCAATTAATGGCACTCGGGTTGCTCAGCACACCTAATAATTAGTCTGTAAATGTAATTTACTTTCCGATTAGAATGAAAAAAATTCAGTTATTTCTGGGAAAATGGGATTTTAAAGTAAAGAGCAGCAAAAAACTAGCAGAACAACTACCTTTTGTAGCTTTCTGTGACCCCACAACCCAGTTAACCTTTGCACGTGTCTCTAGAAGTAAGCAATTATGTTACTTTGAAATATTCTTATGATAACTTGAAAACTTTAATATTTGCAATGAGGTCTTGAGATGCTTGAATAAATCATACTATTCCATAGCTTTGGAGAACCAAGAAAGGAAATGTGTTTGACTCCTGTCCACCTTGAACAACCTCTCCCTTGCCCACCTTCTCCCTCTAATCTGATCTCAAAAGTCTCAGGAAAATGAAGAACTAAGACTTCATAAATGTTCTTTGCATCATCCTAAAGTCGATATTAGTGATCGTACCATTGCATACAAGGAATATTACCCCAGTTTTGTCTGCACGTTCTGGGTTTTATGGCAATAAAATCTGTCTTGTTACAGTGCAGGTAATACCAGGAAAAAGGATTGAAGCAAAAAAATTGAGTCTTTCTGTCTTTTCTCTCAAGGAATCAGAGAGTATAACAAGCTAATGGATACTTGATAGAAAAGGAGAAAGGAGGCCATCCAGTAAAAATTAATTAACATGTAAAATACTGTAGAGTTTTTGAGTGATGGAGACTTCTGCACAAAAATTTGTGTGGTTTTTGAAATAGGTGAAGAAAGATGAGAAAAAGCAAATTTATATAGGAATTACCCATGTAATCTGTGTAGACAGTAGTGTTATCTAAATCAAATCCAAATTTAGAAAATAATCACCATCCCCTTGATTTTCTAGTTTAAAATAAAGTGTTATATAGCTGTCCTCTTAAGACCTTGCTTGTGTAGTTAATATGCAGTAGTCAGAAATGAAAAGCTTGTTGTGCTGTTCCACTGTGGTTTGGACCGAATAGAAATTACTCTTGATTTTCATTCACATTTTCTGAAAGTTGCCTAACTCTGAGAAATAAGAATCAGGAGATCTGAATTCTGACTTTGTCAACAATTGATTGTACTTGTTTGGAAACTTGTTTATTTTGTGCCTCAGCTTCATCAGTAAGTGGGATTTTCATGACTTCTGTACTTTGTCTTGCAGACAGTGATAATTAGTTTAATATTTTGTATCACCTTGTGATTTTTAGGTATAGCTCTGTATTCAGTTAGAAAGTAATACTTCTCTGCGATTGTTATTTCCCTGCCAAAACTCTACAAATAAGCTTTGCAAAGCCAAATCGCAGTACGTTGGCCCAGCTTCAGTCAGTACAGCGTGTCACTGAAGAGAAAAATTTGCACTTCTTGTTCTTCCTCCTACAGAACTCCTGATAAACATTTCAAATGGCAGTGGTGTAATTATCTTTGATTAGTGACTGTGCTAACTTAAAAAAATAAAAAAAATAAAAAAAGGAAAGTAGATGTTGATTACCAAGTGCTAATGTAGTGCTTTCATGCACAGCTATAATTCTACTCATGAATATACATTAATCTTACGCATCAGTTATCTTTATCTACAATCAAAAGACACTAACTAATGCCGCTTCATTTTGTTTTATGAAACATAAAGGAAGCATAGAGATGACCACAGTGCAGGACATTTCTGGATAGTATAAAAATCTTAAATGTCTTTTGAACTTTGCTGTTGGAAGTAAACCTTGGGATTGTTGATCAGATACAGTTGTGGTGGGAGCTCCTGAGGGACATGATTATTGTGAGGCTCAAACAGCCAGGAGTTGTACAGATTAAGGGCTCTGTTCTGATTCTTCCTTTTTCACTCATTATTCTGACTGATCTTTGGCAGAACAAGGCAGGCATGGGAGCTGTATTCCAACGCCAATTCTTTTGGCAGCTGTGCAACAGCTCTCTAAGATGGCAGGTTAGATGGGGCCCTGGACAGCCTGGTCTAGTATTAAATGTGGAGGTTGGTGGCCCTGTCTTTTGGGAAGGAGTGTGTTGGAGATTCATGATCCTTGAGGTCCCTTCCAACCCGAGCCATTCTGTGATTCTGTGATTGTGTGATGGCAATTGATTTTACCGCTGTACAACTTAAAACATATCCATGAAGCAAGAAAACTCTGTGACTTATTCCCCTGGCTTTTCTAAAACATCTCAAAGTCTTCTACACGTCTTCTGTGTTTTCCCGTCAAGCTGAATCTGACAAAATACTCTTTGCTTTGTTGATGCTTGCATTGCACATCACTGCAGTGAGGACAGAGGCGCAGGTTCCCCTCCCAGAAGAAGAGCAATGCAGAAAGGCGTTTGCATTTCATGGTATATTCCTTCACCACACAGTTTGGTCAGTCAAGGCTTCGTGTACAAGAAATGATCGTCCCAACCACTGTGACAGAAAAGCCAACTGCCTAATCCTTTCAAATGGTACTTTTCATTTTGATGTGCAAAGCGTTACCTGTTATTTCTTCTCCTCAAAGTCTATGAGTCATCTTACTGATAGCAGAAGGAGATGAAGATGTATTTTCAAAGCAAGTTCAGCTAGATGTTTTGTGTCAAAGATCAAAATTAACTCATAAGGAGAAGTGCAATGCTCTTCCTCTCCTGGCATAACTTGGTTCCATGGTTTTAAGTGGACTCGATCTTTTGCAAGGAAGAAATGAATTGTTTTGTACTTGAATTTATAAAGGATTAGAACAAGAAAATAATGAGGCACGGCTGGGAAGCAGTGGCTGAATGTTACTGGCTGTGGATGTTTAACCAGTCAAGATAAGCCCAGGCAGTAGTTGGTTCTGATCTTTCTTTCAGTAATTTTACAGCTATTTGATAAATCTTCAAGCAGAAGGTTTCTTTTTATAATGGATATGAGATGAGATTCAGGTCTTATTACCAATTCTGATTCTGCTGCTCAGACCCGTCTGTACTAAAAGATTGAAGTGTGCAAGAATGATTCATACCTGTGGATAAAAAGCCACAATGAAAGCCAAAGCTAGCAAGTCTGTAAGATGCTTGAGCCCTGCCCAGTGTACTAGGTTGTCTTTGAATTCAACAAAAATTACCTTTTTTTTCCAGGTGACACGCAGGACACTGAGTTTCTCAAGGTCAGAGAACTGCTAGAACTCAATCATTCTTTGTGGTGAACCTTCTGGGAGATGTAAGGGAGCAAATAGAAGCTGTTGCCTTTGTGCTATTCTCCATTTATTAAACTAGATTCACAGTTGTATCTGGCCCCATTTTACATGACTTTATTCTTCCCAGGCTTCCAATTTAAGTCAGCATCAGTTTTGCTGAAACAATGACAAGAGAGCTGAGTTTTCATTTAAAATTATCCTATGCCTCCAAATTGGATTTACATTAGGGGTGAATCCAGTCCAAATAAATTTCTTGACCTTTCTAAGATTATCATGGCATAGCATGGACAGATTTTCTCTAAGTCATTAGTTACTGTTCCTGGAAATGTTCTTTTAAACTACTTCTAATTTAATTTAATATTCACAGGGACAAAATATTTCATGTGCATACAAAAAACAGTTGTTCTCATGCAGCTAATTTCATTTCTAAATAGCTCATAATGCCAAGCAGAATCTTTCCTTCTTCTCATTAACTGAATTTGGTGTGTAACTGTAGATATTTTGCAAACGGTGGAAACATCCCTAAAATTATGGCATGATGACACCTGCTCAATTGGACTTAACGTAATGCTTTACAGTCCATAGCTTTGAAATCAGAAATAACAGTGAAAATAAAGAAGATTAAAAGCTATTGGAATTCTTTTTCACTCTGTTGGCATTATAAAGACTGGTCTGCACACTGCAGCATGGACACAGAGCACTACAAACCCTTACCCCTTGAGCACACAGAGGACATGGAGAGTACAGAGGACATTGGCTTCACTGTGGAGCACAGAAGGTATTATTCTCTGGAGTTCTACAGAAAGATTTGCTTTTCTGTGTACAAGAACAGAACTGAATTAATGTGTCCTCTAATATACAGGATGACAAGTTGTCACACAATTAGTACAACCAAGGGATAATAGTATGAAAGGAAAGGTTGTCATTTCATACCTCGGTGCTTTAAAGGCTATCAGTTAATCATATGTTCAGTGTTAGACCAAGAGCACAAATGAATGTTATTTGGCTTGTAATGTTTAACAAAACCTGGTCATTCTTGAGTAAGACAGGAAAAACTCATTACATAATTGTACTCACAAAACAAATGTGCCATTATTTGGCTCATGTGTAGAGCAACCCTTCCTGAATATCTAAGCAGAATACTTACACATTCAAACGCTATGTTTAATTGTGTTTGTGCTTGTAATTACATCTTGCAATTACTGAATGCGTGCATTCTTAAAAATTAAACTTCACAAATTTATACCTCTAATTTAAATGGCTGACACAGGTGTATCCGAAACTTGTGTGTATACATAGAGGAAAAAATGACATCTAACTAAATGTGACACAGTCACCTATTGACTTCCTGTTTTGTGAATGAAAATCTTGAGTTCAGATTTTAACTTCTCTATTCGTTTATTTGATGGTCTTGGAAGTCCCTACATTTCTCATTTGTTTCTGAGCACAGGCGTGCCAATGGGGCTGCTAGAATCAACATGTGAAAATCCCTTGACGTCTCTGCAAAATCAGCTTGCAAAGAGTAACAAAAAATATAATAAGCAGAGCTAGTTGGAAGAAGAGTTTCGGTGATGTGCACAGTACTGCACAGATTTTTGGGTGAAACCAGCCAGTGCTACAAAATTACTGAACAATGGCCAGCGAGTAACCTCTTTGATCCCTTTCTGTCAGTTAAATTCAAAGTACAGATTTCCAAAAGTCTTCTCAGTGACTACTTGAGACTGCACAGGCCTCCCTGTCCACTGTGATACCTCAGTGCTCACCTAAGCCTTTTCTTTAGTGAGCAGCATGGTGCTTAATCTCTAGCAGGATTCAGAAATGAAAACTTCCCTTCCTCTTAACACCTGTAAAGACTGGTCAAATAAGTACTCTTAGAATGGAAATCCAGGTGAGATTTCATACTGAACAGAGCAATGTTGTGCATTTTCCTTCTCTTTTATTTGCAACCTGGTGCTTATGGTTTTTTGCTTGAAGGGGGTGATAAAATGAGTTTCCAATCCTCCTATTGTTTGCTTAAAGCAGGCATCTACGTCTAGGAGCATGCGCTTGCACACACTGAGATAAAGTTCTTAAAATTTCTGCTTTTGAAGCCTTCCTGCAGCCCTTTCCTTCTAAGGAGGTGAAGCTTAAGCCCATCTCCTTCGGATTCCTTGTAAAGAGTTCTGATAATTGGGAGTGCCATTTTCTCTGGATTCGTATAATTTTAGCGCTTGTATCGTGGAGATTATGGCATGGACAATAGCAGGGCATTTAGGTTTAGGTATGGTGGACCTGTACCTAGCTGTGTTACGTAAACCTAGTCACTGAGAATGTTTTAGTCCCTTATGGATAAAAAAAATCAGTAGTTGTCTCAAAGAATATAACTTATGCAAAAATCCACAGTAGAAAATGTGGAAAATTGTTTCCAGTATAAATTAGAGGTGGAAGGAGAGTGATGCTTAGTACTCACAAAAAAGCACCTATTCCTGCATAAATTTTGTCTTGATGATTATACAAATCAGGATGTCTTCAGCTTGTGATCTCATCTGAAACGATGTAGCTGTCACTACAGACCTCAGGCTCACTGTTTCAGTTCTGTTAAGATGGAAGAACAGGCAGTTCCTCAGTTGAAACATTTGTACAGCTCACTTCTGCCTAGCTTTGGATTTAGAACAGCCTCAGAGAATAGCAGGAGCATAGATATCCATTCACACTGCATGCTTATTTCCTTTGTCAGCTGGAGAAAAAAGGAAAACTTTGAAGGGAATTGGTAATTAAGTATAAGATATCTGAAGGTGATAAGATACATATATTTATAAATATATAGTAGGTAAAGTGTTCTTTATTGGAACCAACAAGCAAAATATTGCTTGTATAAAAGTCAGCTTTACTTAAATCTTATGCTGCAGTTACTTGGTGGTATCTGTATTAGAGTCTGCTTTTTCCTAAGCATTGTTAGAATTGAGCACCCAGTCCTGCCTGGTTGTTAAGTTAACTTTCTGATTAAGATTGAAATTTCGTATTTGAATGGGACTCTATTTTAGCAGACTTGCATGTTACAAAGGCCTACTTTTTTCTTTTTCTTTGTAACAGTTCTCTGGAGTTTCACAAACAAAGAAGAAATTATTTCCACAGGATCCAAGCTCAGCTGTAGTCCTGCTGCACCTCATGGTTACATCAGATAACTTGTCCAACAATTAATAAGAGTTAAATTTGATCAGTTTGCAGAAATGTCATCCTTTTCCATGCTCCTAAGTGTCTTCAGTTGCATCTCGTGTACCCAATCTGAATCTGAAACCCATACTCTGAATCAAGGCCCGGTTATGAAATAGAGACTTTCATGATCTAAGCCATGGACATTTGTCCCTGCCATTTATCCTTGTCTAATTTAGAGTTAATAATACTTATCTATTTTACATCACTGCTAAAATGTCTAATTCATGAGCTCATCCATCCTGGTAGCTGTTTCAGAAGACTATGATGATGTTCATCATTAGTCCAAGGCTTTTTTTGTGTGTTCTACTGCAAGAAACTGAAGTGCCCATGTATGTTTTGGTCTTTTCTGATAAACTCTGGAGAGCTGTGTAGAACTTGTTTGCTCTATGAGTCAGTGGGTAAGTCTGTGCAAGGGTGTTTCTAAATTCACTTGATGTGTGAGATGTCCCATGGGATAATGTGATATACTTTGATTTACTGATTAACTCTAGTGCTGTTTTTATCAGATCTGAACAATGTTGTGTCTCACCTCCCCAGTATCCAACCAAGTTTCAAAAAGAACATACAGAAAATGCTAAGTGAGTTGAACTGTAATGTTTTGGTTTTTCCTTCAATGAAAATATTGTTATCATAGAATTGTTTGAGTACAAGGGCACCTTTAAAGGTCCTGCAATGAACAGGGGCACCTATATCTCCATCAGGTGCTCAGAGCCCCTCCAGCCTGACCATGAATGTTTCCAGGGACAGGGCATCCACCACCTCTCTGGGCAACCTGCTCCAGTGCTTCACTGCCTTTACTATAAAATACTTCTTTCTTATACCCAATCTAAATTGATTAAGCAGCTAGGATTATTATAGCCAACAAAACCTCTTCCACAGAATACTACTCTAGCTTTCCTTGTCAGAATAGCACAGTTCAAGAGGAAAGTCTGTTCTGCTGATGCCTACTATACCTCTTAGCTTAATTAGTGCATTCTAGAAATATGCTGAAGTGTAACAGAAAAAGAGCCTTCCCAAACATTTCTTGAATGTAACCTGCAATTCTGGCAAGGCTGTAAATTCTGCACCATAGCATAGGTAGGGCTGTCTAGGATAGACAGCAACTGCAATGGTATTTTTTGTGCTAAACATGTTCTACTAGAATTACCTGTGTTCTGCGAGATGCACTAAAATTGAACGATGAAAAATAATAGGTTTCTGGTTACTAGCATCCCTGTCTGAATTCAAGATAGAATCCTACAGATGAGAGACTGTCTCTTCCACAACCCATCACCTCATTGTCTCAAAGGAAATCTTTGGGTGAAGAAAGAAAGATAGAAATAATAACAGACTTCATTGCTCTGGTCTTAATATATCAAGAAAAAAAGATTGCTGAGAATATTGAAACAGCACACCTTCTTTTGCTGAAATATTCTCAGGATAAATTGTACCACTAGTAACTAATTAAGAGTTGAATATTGACAGCTCAGTAATTGCTGTAAGGTGCTGTGACCTACACCTACCATTTTACTAGGCTGCCTTTTGCAGGCAGGATGGGCTAGAGATTAATACTGTCTTTTTGCAATGAAAGGAAAAAAGAGATATAAACAGGAATACCCTCCTGGGCTTCCTGATAAGTACGTATGCAAAGTTTTTATAAGGACTGGAAAGAGGAGCTCCTTTAAAGAGGAAAACATGTTGATTTGCAGAGATGCCAGTTCTGTTAAGCACCAACTTCCTTGATAAAAAAAAAGGGGGGTTGAGACCTACTTGAACAGGTGCTTTGAAGTTAATTCTTTAAAGCACCACACTCTTGGAAGAAGAGTGAGCATTATTTAGCTTCACAACATTCTGAGATAATATTCATTTTCTTTTTGTGTGTGTGTGTATGCAATTTTATAATATAGAAAAGACAGGCAGAATATATCACAATGTCCCCTTTGAGGCTTTTGACATTACAGTTGTTTTCCTCACCAGTGGATTTTATAATATAGCAGGTACACAGATTGAGAAATGTAGAGGAAGGATGTAAAAGGGGACCAGCTATCTCAAACTCCACTTTGATCTAAATACTGCTATGATCCTATCCAAGAATTTGTAATACCTGAAGAGGGAAGATTTCTGGGTTTGGGCCTTAATGCTGGCTAGAAAACACATATATGGCTTGAAATACGCAGGACAAGGAACATACCATAGCTGAAAGTGTGACAGTGTTTTCTTGCTTTTGAAATTGTAAGGTGGAACAGGTGGTGACAACTTAGTTAAATGTGAATGGTCTATTGAAATAACCTAAATTGTCAAGTTATTATTCTATAGAGTGTGGTCTATGCACCATTTCAACAAATTTAGAGTAGCCTTCATTCTACTGAATCAGCTGGAATTGCCTTATTCCAGTGAGTAGTGAGTTATGCTGGACTGACAGAGCCTTGCAGTGTATTAACTGTTTCACTTGGGTGTCTGTGAATGTTATAAAGCTGAGGAAAAAGCCTTGCAAGTTAACAAAAAAAATCCATACCTATTCTACTCTCTGAGTCATCTTGCTGCAGGAAAACTTCCAGGCAGATATCTAATGAGATTAAGAGCATTAGCAAAAATGTCATGTCTTCAGTTCTCAGCCCAAGGACAGGCCGCTCTTATCAATGCACTCCAGATCTGCTCGGCAAGGCAATAGCCAAGATCAAACCAAGCTCTGTCAAAAACATTGTTTTCTGCTTTTGCTTAATGCAACATGTCTACGCTGAGCATTTTAGAAGCAGGTTGCCAAATGTCTCTGTGTAGGTGTGGCACGTGGAATGAAAATGGCTGCTTGACGTGGGGATGGCAGAGCTCGCAGAGCCCCACACACTAGTTCCGAGGCAGCTGAAGGAGAGGCTGCTGCCTATGGGTCCTCACCGCAGTGGTGTGATGCCCACCTTTCAGGACTGCTCTGTCCTAGCCCAGCCCCTGTAAGGCACCTAGGCTGTCCTATACAAAGCGAAAAGGAAATTGTACACACAGAACTGATAAATGTATTTAAAAAACTCAGTGGCATTCAGCAGAGAGATATCTGAGATCGCCTCTACGAATCTGGAGAAGAGGCTATGGCTTAACTCCCTGGAAAGTAGGTGAGGCTTTGAGATACAAATATTTACTGGGAGGTAACTTGCTGCTGATGTAGCTAAAGCAGCTCGTTTTCTGATAACCTTCTTTGTGAGTGTTCTTTTTGTGTGATAAATTTCACAAATGCAAGGTAGTTTATCTCCTTTTCATGCTGTTATGCCTCTCTCTGATCAGGGGCATGAACATTTAATTTTTCACAGTGAATGTTTCCGCGTCTGTGCCATTTTACCTTCTTGGGACTCCTATCCTACATAGAGATAGAAGTGTAAGCAGTACGCATCCTTCCTCAGAAATGAGAGAGAATCCAGCATTGCCCCACTGCCCATGTGCCAAAATAATCATCTTTTTCTTTGGAATTCCTTTCCTACCTGGTCGGGAGCAGAGATTTTGAGCCAACTTGTCCAAAACTAAACATGAATGTCCCAGCCATGGTATTACAGGTGATTTTGAGCAGAGTCCTTTCCAACATCTTCTATAGAAATACTCTATTGAGTATTGAACAAAGTAGTCACTGAAAACTACTGTAACATCCAGAACCACTGGAAAACTTCTGTTTTCACCTGCAGATTGCATGTGAACCAAGGAAAAACCCTGAGTATCTATTTGATCAACCTATAGCTCGGAATTACCAGTCTATTTCTTTCCATTTTTGGAACTGATAATTTACAAGATAAGAAGTGGGTTGAAGTAGAGAAATAAAACTATGTTTTGTTCTTAATCTATTTATACTTTTTTTCTATGGGCAAGGTGGCTACTTGTAAAAATAAGGCTTTGAAATTGATGTGGAAAACTGTTCTTAGATTACTGCTCAAAAAGTGTGAGAAAGCCATATAGGCGTATTCAGGTACTTTCAAATCCCAGGTAATTAATCCTTCATTCTGAATGACTACAAAAGGTCTAATGTTACTATTCTTTAAATAATGTATATAGCATATTCTTTAAAAGCTGCAAGGACATATATACATTTTATTTGCCTCATTCATGTAGTCTGCATTTAGCAGTGGTTAACAGCTAAAGTATATAGCACTTTGTATATTCTTAAAGAGTGTAATGAATCCAATATTCTTCCTCTTGACACTTTTGACTCTAAGTTAAATGGAAGCAGGAGAATGCCCCAGATAAAGAGTCATTCCTCTTGTACTGTGTGTTTAGAAGAAGGTGAAATTCCTTCCACTGTTGGCATTTGTAGTTGGTCTATGCATACAATGAAGAGTACCTGTTAACAATCTTTTTCTGAGTCTAAACAGATATAAAAGATAATATTAGTACACTTTATATCTCTGAGTACGTGTGTGTACATTTGTGTGCATAAATAAAATGATCTTCAGGCTTTCTTTTATCTTGAATACTAAAATGACTCTGTTGCTCTACTGATAAGGTAAAATGCTCTTTTAAAAATCACATGCAGAGGTTTTGATAAGGATATGTCTCGAGAATAAATATGTCTTTGGCCATTGGATTTAATACGCGCAAGGAAAACATCAGCTTGCTAGACTGTGGCGCATTCTGAGTCTGCATAAAGAAAAGGAAGCTTAACTTATAACTGCAATTTCTTGACTTAGAAAGAAAGATTGTGAAATGTGACACGTTTCCTTGTAACAAGGCCTTGTTACAAGAAATTTCTTCATTTAGAAGAAAAGGAAACCCTTGGGACTAGTGTGATTTGTTGTACAAGCCATTTTGACATTTGAAGAGCTCTTCTACAGATATTTTAGGTGGATTCCCCTCGTAACTCACCAATTTGTGTTTCTTAAGGAAATGTAAGCTCTAGAAACAAGCACTTTTTGGTTTGGTGCTGCAATACACACATTTCTGTGTGTAACAATAGGGAAAGGATGTTAACATGAATGAGAATAGAGAACACAAATGCAATAAAAATGGAAACTAAATAAAAACAAGATTAGATCTATTAAATAAATTGAAGTCTGGGCTCCTTCAATCCTGGGAGCTAATGTAAATCTAGAGGAAGGCAAGTCCTTCAATTATTCATGGATGCACAATCAGCAGCTTTCCTTTCATTATAAGATTTAATTTGGCATTGAATACTTAAACCAGATGTCTTTTTCAAAAAGAATCTGCATAACTTTGACAAGACATTAGCACCAATCCCCAATTATCTCCATATTGGATCCAAGATGTCATTCAGGAGAACATTTGTATGATAGTTGTGATCAAAATAAAATATAGATATCACTCTGTTTACGTGAAATAGTTGTCCCTACACACATATACTTCCTTGTTGCCTTGGTTTAATCATAATTTCATTGCAACAAGATTCAACAAGGAGTCATCTTAGGAGAAAATTCCATTTGTCACTCACTACTGTGGAGGTCTGATTCAATTTCCTCTCTTATAAACTGAATAATTGTAAAAAGGCCAATGATTCAGACTTCTCAGAAGAACATCTAAGAGAAAAACAAAAATCTCTCTCTGCTTATTGAGTGGTGACAAAAGAAATTCAGTTAGTCACTTAAACTCTCCAGTATGGTTTTCTCTTCAGAGTATTCACAGGAGATTTGAATTCTTCCTATCTTGAGGCAGTTTATCTGTCTCTCTAAGCTTTTGTTTTCACCCTTTTTTTTTCTTCACATCCAATTTTAGCGTGCTTTGACACTCCTTTTCAATTAAAATGTAAAACACTGGTTTAATGAATTAGATGAACTGTTCAGCTTACAATCTGCTCTGATCTGAGTTTAAAACTTTATTAGGAATGCAAACTGAGACAGAAGTAGTCACGAAGTTTACACAGAATCGTCCATCTTTGTCTCTTCTTAAAGCTGCTCAGTAATGTCCTGTGCGCGATGTCTGCCATTTGATAAGAGACAAGCAAAGGCAAATCTCAGGTAAGACTGTGGCAGTGACAGAGGTATACTTTCCTGTTCCTTATCTCCTTAAACTTTGTAATGCAAATGTGAACTTTCTAGACAAATGTTACTTGGGTCCACACATTGCATGACAAAAAAACAATCTTGTTTACAAGAATTTCGGGATGTATCTCTGGCTAAAAGAAGCTCTCATTGTTACATCACTGTCACTGGTCCTTCTAGGGAAGGAAAGCTCTCTGGTGGAAGTCATGAGGAAGGCTGTACTGTGCTGCATATATTCTACTGTTTCTAGAGATTTCAGTCATTTGGCTGCATGGCTTTCTTTACCATTTCTGAATCATGCCATTTTCCAGTGACAGAAGGGTATGTGTTAAAATATTCTAACCTGAGGCGTGAGGACCAAAGATAGTTGCTGCTCTTCTCCTTTTTCAGCGCTGTTGAAATAATGAAGATAGCATGTTGAGCTTATAGACTGAATTAATGATGTGTAGAATAGAATACATTTCTTACAGTCAAAATGATGGCATACTTTCAGGCATTTCAGGAGTTACCTCTTTCATCCAAGATCGTAAAGTTAGGACAAATGGTGGACTTAAGAAACTGTGGAAAAATCAATCTTAGCTTAATAGAGAGATCATTTGGCATAAGTGATTTTCCTTTACTCTTCCCCATAGCCACAAGGAATGCAATGTCAACCAGCTAAAGAGGATATCTCAGCACCTTCATGGCATCTGATGGTTTGCATCAAGCTAAGTGAAATGGAAAATTGCTACTGCAGAACTAAACGTCTGCAATCCTGTCTGGAGTTTTAAGACAAGAAGAGAGAGTGTTCTGATTGAGTAATGAAAAGGATGACAGGTCACAAATAACTAGTGCTGTCAGTTAAATGACACCCGAAACAGACCAGGTCTGTCAGAGGGAGCTTATTCCTGGTTATCATGTAATCCTTTCTGGACTTTTTAATGGAAGTTTAATTAATACTCCTGGTAGACACAGGGCCTGGCAAAGGTCATTTGAAATATTTACTTTTGTTAGTAACTGTATTGCAGAGGATGCACATTCAATACATTCTGCCCGAACTATTTCAGAAAAATATCATTTGGGGATAGATTCTGCCTCGTTAAGGTTAAATAAAAGGGATGGCTCGGTTCTCCTGCAGAATGAAGCAGAAGGATGGATATATATATTTTTTCCCCTCCAGTCCAAAATAACAGATTTTTAAAGTATGATAAATTTGAACCTACTGTATTAATAAGCACAGTCCAGGAATCTGACTAGTAAAATACTGTTTCATAAAAAGCCAGCAAGTAATGACCAACTCAGCAAACAATATGGATCAAAACTTATGCTAGGTAATACAAATCTATGAACTTAATTAAGAAAACTGATGGGCTGCAAAAGGTGTTGCCAAAGTAATAAATACTTAAAGATCTCAGTGTATTCTTGACTATGGCACCCCAGTGAATTGAGAGCAGCAGTGAACGAAACACAAAGGCTAAAACTGGGCTCTCTGAGGAAAAAAAAAATATAGTTAGTGGGTATGGAATCCCCCTTCTCAGAGAATGGAAGACTGTTTGATTAAAACATTCAAATCATGGGATGCCTGCCCTAGAAAGTCCATGTGCTCAGATAGCCAGGTGGTCTAACAGAGCTTATAGCCCATATTCTTTCTGCCTTAAGCTGTCATTCGATGCCTTGTGTTGCAGAGCAAACGTTGTTTCCTCCTGTACAGACTTCCCAAGTACATCCACTCTGTAGCATGTTTCTTCTGCTGTGTTCTGGCACAGCAAAGGTGAAAGCACTTTTTCTTTTGGAGCAGATTTGTTCAAAAAATAAATGAGCATCCAAGAAAAAGCAACACTTTGCATTTGAAACATCTGGAGGGGGAAAGAAAGACAAATTAAATCCTCCTCTACGAAAGAATGCTGCTTTTGTCTTAGAGAACAACCTTTATCATTCAGATACGCTGTTGCAGCACTCAGCCATGCCAAACATCTATTCAAAGAGAATTCCTTTTTATTTTCCTTTTCTTCCATACCTTATAAAATGTTCCAAGACAGCAATCATTATCTAAATGATTATTCAGCTGGGTAGTCCAGCCATTATCTTAATTGTCCATCCAACCTTGCTGCAATCCTTCAACCAGCACTGCTTATTTCAAAACTCCATTTCATCTCCTGGGAGGAAATAGGAAGATTTAACCTTGGGGTAGAAACAACTAAGGAAAAAATTTATATGAAGTGTTTTAATGGATATTAAAAAGAGTGGAGAGGAGAGGGAGGAGCAAATTACGTGGTTATTAGTAATCATCTTCAATCCATTTTAACACTAAATGAACAGATACTGTAGGATGCTGTGATACCTATATTATGAAGTGAAAGGTTCAGAAACTTTCATCTGAGATCTTCATCAAATGTTGTAGGAAAGGATATTTCTATTATATACATGTATTAGATACACATTTGATTGTGGGTATTGCTGATGGTTTTAAATTTGTTTTTTAAGAGAGGACCAGCTGTTAAAAACAGTATAGCACCACTGGCAACTATTTAGTTGTGAGTTAGGAACATACATTACCCTCTGCGAACACATCTACACCAGTTAATAGAAAATCAACTTTGGATCAAATGAAAATTTAAGCAGAGACTGGGCAACCTGCAGAAAGTTGGAGGCAGTAGGACTAGCTGATTAAAAATATTACTGCTGTAAGTAACCATTTCTTAAGAGGAAGTTAAGCATGTTGCTGCTCACCAACACAATGTGCCAAAATTATTACCTTATGTTAAATGTTGCCCTTTATGCTGTTCCAGTTCATAGACTTTGAGAGGGGGCACAGGGGAGGTGGCAGTAGCCTGGAGGTGTTTTTCTTGCTTGATGCACTTACTAACAGCTTCAGCACAACAGCAGTCTGGGGAAGATGCCTACTTGATTCTGCTGAAGTCAGAGCTTCTGCTATCTTCCTCTACATGCACACACCCATTGCTGCTTGCAGGAGTGCAAAAATGAAAGTGTAGAATGCTCTCCCTGGGAGAGTGCAGTGTGGTGGGTACGGGATGGAGCTGCAGCCCGGGGCCACTTTGCTTTGCCTAGTGAAGTCTACCCAGAGTCCTGAGCAGCTTCCTGCTGAGCTGGAGAGCCTGTTAGGAAGCAGGCAGAGAACAAGGAATCTCTGAGGCTGTTTTCTCTTACAGAAGATGATGATTTACTCCTGAATAAGGAACGTTTGTAGGGAGAATGAAATCACCTTTGTATCCCACTCGTGCTGGGTGTTGCAGAGCCAAGCACCATGTCTGTGACTGAACCACCCTATTTTCAAGTGGGATTACAGCCAAGACACCTCAGTTACAATGCTCACATGTTTGGCATTGATATGTGTGTGAACTGTTTGCAAAATGGCTGCAGAGAGCAGGAAAACAGTTTGCTTATACAGTTCTACTTCTCTTCCTGATTTGTTTAAAGGATTTAGCTGGCTGAGAGACTGGGATGCGATAAGCGAAATGGTGGTGACAGTGTGGATGAATCCTGCTGGTCCCAGTATCAGGTTTAGAGATGCCATACACCTTGTTTCTGAGGTGTACTCTTACTTTCTTAGAAATTTGCCCATGTAAAAAAGAGCAGAGGTTAACGTAGTGATGTACCTGGTTCTTTTGATTGCTTGGCAGTTTTAACTGAGGGTTGTAGAGAAATGCCATTCCCTGTACTCAGATCAGCCACTCCACATAACTGCCCCTTTGCGATAAGCTCATCAGATTATGGCTACAAAGCGTGCATTCTGTTCATTTGTCCATTTGTTGCCAACTAGCATTGCTGTACATGGTGCTAAATGCTTTGCCTGGGGACTTGTCATGGATGTGTTAAGCAGTGGTGATGCACACGGGCAGGGCTTGGGCACATTGCCTGTATTTCTGCCCCAGGCTGGGAAGGAACAGAAAGGTGCAGATTATGGTTATGCACCCCAGCACCACGGTGAAGCATGAATCTAGAGATGATTTACTCTTCAGTAAAAGAAGATTGCTCTGCAGTGGTGCAATCTCATTTCTTCACCCTCTTTCCCAACTCAAACTTTAGTTCTTGAACAACTCCTTGGAAAACAATGTCTTGAAAGAGGGCAGTATCTATGCATAACATTTTGTCATTTTCTTTAATTTTCTGCCTCTACTTTTATAATCAGTGCCAAAGCTGTCTTCATGTCTCAATTGCTCTATTTTTTATCTAAGCCTACACGAGCTATTTCTGTGGTAGTATTCAGTTCATTTTCCCATTATTTCTTAGCTAAAACTTTCAAATTATTTTGTCTTTAGTTAAAAGTCTTTGCTGCTTCAAATTCACCCTGGGCAACTTCATTATTTTCCTTCCCAGCTATCTATCCTGTGTCAATTATGGGACCATTACTTCCGTTACCAAAGCAATGATACTCCAGTTTTCTAATACAGAGATAACAGTGTTTGGTTCGTGTTTATTTTAATTGCTCATGGATATTGATCTAATGTGAAATTCATTTGTCTTTCAAATGTGATGAAATAGAAATGTGGAGATCTTTTAAATGAGTGGAGGGCACGAATACAGGCAGCTACTGTACAAACTGCTCAGTGCCACGGGCTGATTTTCATTGCTAAACGTGCCAGTTGGAGGCATTTCTAAGGCACTCAGTGCCACTGAACCAAAGAGCCAACCTTGAAATAAGAATCTCATTACAGGGAGAAGAATACTGAGAATAAACAGCTATCTCACGGGTGCCTATATTGCTTAAATTGCTCTGTTATTCTTCAAATTTACTAGTTGTTATTAGAAGCATCCCTTAACCAAAATAACAGTTTCAGATATTTTGGAGGTAGTTAGGTCTGGCTCTGAAAACAGCATTTACCTGCAAAAATTGCCTCAGTGATTAGTTAAATCTAAATTTCAGCCCTAACTTCCTAAAACCTCAGAGATTATTTATTTTATTTGGAGCCCAAAATAGGGTCACTATTCTGACTCCCATTGTGGTTATTCATAATGAGGTGCTGAGATGAAGCTCGATGAGCTGCGCTGGCTCAAGTTCCTAGCTCTGTGTGATGCATCGTAACCAAATCCCAATTCTTTCTGCAAGAGACTTTTGCAGTGGTTAATGGAGAAGAACAAAGCAGTGTCTTGGGGAAAAGGAGAACTGGAGGGAGACCCAGCCTGTGTTCCCAGGAGTGCAGGAGCTTTCCCCATGAAAAGTCTGGCAGAGGCAATGTTGGGTGGGATGACGTGAGTCTGGGGGCTGGAGGTGACTGCCAGCCACAGGATTCGTAAGTCAAAAGAGGGGGAGCAGATTGGGAAGGTTCTGTGAATTCAATATATAAAGCATCCTTTTTTTATTATTATTTATTTATAAATTCAGAGATTACCTAAAAATGCTGCAAAAACCTAATGTAAAGGCTTGTTTCTTCAGCCTTTAGGGGGATGTGTTGGCTATGCTATAAATACTATAATAAGACAGTACAAAGTTGTTGCAGGTGACTGGTCTGTTTTCAGTTTCCTTCAGAGATCGTTTTTGGAACAAATGGCGTTCAAGGGGGGGCTTATCCCAAGGCAAAAGGAAAAGCAAATTAAGGGAAAAGAAGTGCATCACAGACCCTGTAACACTGTTGAGTTGATAAGTGCCTGAAGCGGGAGAAGTACAGCCTTTAGTGTTCCTTGATGGCTCAAGCAGTGCCAATTCCTCTCTGTCAGAAATTTCATAGCCTGCTTCAGAAGCACAATAACTTTATCTCCAGCTGCTGAAGCCACCAACAGGGGTTTGTTTCAAGATGCTAGAGGTTCAGATTTCTACTAAAGCACAAATAAGTGTTTGCCCTTAGCTGACACTAAGACACGTGCTGCTTGTAACACGCACTGTGTGCTCCACTGCTATCTAGCACACGTCCATTTTCACATAATTGGAAAATATCCACCAACCAGTAAATTAAATTTCAATGAAGTATGAGTTACAACACAAGTCTTGCTTGCCTCACACATCTTTGCTCCCTCCACAGCAGACCTATGTGAAATTATACATTCCAGGAGTACGTATTACTTACTACCTAGGGCAAAATGTCAGTACTGTCACAGTTTCTGAGTGTGAAACGATTTTGCTAATATAAATATAAAATATTTTATGGTAAGAGAAAATCATTGCTCAAAGTCACTGCATCCTGTGTTGCAACAGAAATGCCATACTTGGAAATTGGGAACTGTCTAAGTAATAGTGAGATCTCTGGAAAATAAGGAATTTTTTTAAAGCATTATTATCCTTCTGGCGTGACTGACTAATGGAAGAATGCTTTATTTCAATTAAATGCAGAAACTGGTCTCAGGATCATGCATCCTTGATGAATTATATTCAGTCACAACTCCTTCAGGTGCAAGAGGTATACAAACAGCAGCTCTCTGCTCTCCTACCAGACCAACACTGAGAGTGAATGTTCATTCTTTTCAGAACTCTTTATAGATACCTTACACACATCCCAGTGCTCAGAGTCTTTTGAACGTGCTGAAGGTTGGCTTTCCAGCACTCTTGCTGTTGATGATTCACCGATTCCTTTCTTGAGCTACTTCTCTCTTTTTCACTGCAAAGGAATTTCAAGAAGGTTTAGCTCGGAATTGACCAAAGTTTCTCTCTCTTATTATTTTAAATAGGCAGCAGGAGATAAGTTGCCCATTCTGAAAGAATCTCACCGAGAAACTTAGAATAATTTGGGAGACAGTTTAAAACCGTGTTGTTATTCATATCTAGGGGCATTTGCATTTGAATAATGCCAATTAAAGTGCCCTTCAAAATGGCTGAAGTAAGAATAATTTCTGAGCTCTGTGTTTCTTTCTAATTACAACTTGTTCAGAAGTTACACTCCTGTGGCACTCAGCCAGAAGTTACAAATGGCAAGTGCTTAGATGACTTTCACCAAGTATTTTTTCTGTCTCCCGCTGAATTTCCATAAACCTCTTGGACTGTTCAGTCAGTTGGCTGCCAATGTTTCCCCCAGGAATTAGTTTTATATGCTGATATATTTTGTGTCAGAAAGTTTTTCTGCTATGAAAACAACCACTTTGCTGTTTTTAACATCATTCAGTTATTTCTAATCTTCTCTCCTTGATGTCTGAATCTTTAGCTGCTGGTGCCACACTCATTCTGTTTAGCCCATTATCACTTAATAGCTTCTGACTCCCAATAAACTATTCTAAGGAAGGGTAGCAAAAACTACTCTGACCACCAAGGTTTGGTAGTAGCCTTATTAATGTTGTTGCAGCAGAGAAGGATTAATGTTGTTGTAGAGAGAAGGATTAATGTTGTTGTAGATAGAAGGATTAATGTTGTTGTAGAGGGAAGGATACCTAGGTGCTAGTTGGAAATGCCACGGTATGACTTAATTTTACAAATATTAAAACACTGTTACTAGACCTGAAAGGCAGGACACATTCACAAGAAACTTCTTCTGAAGTCTTACCATGGCAGGAAAGGAGATGGCTGTTGTCTGTGCTGCTCCAGCTGTCATCTTCAGCTCTCATCCTGTTACCAGATGGCAGGGGCTGGGGAAGCCTTTAGTGTGCTTTGCGGCCATGTGAGGCCTTTGGGAGGGAGTCAGCTATGGATACAGAGACTGTGTCAGCTCTCCTTTGCCTCTTTCTGATGAAGAGATGAGTAATTACTCAATAGAAAAAAACTGTAATTTGAATATTCCCACTTAAGTCAACCAATACCTTTGAACAAGAGAGTCATACACCACTTCTTCAAGAAATGCTCTTCCATCCACAAGGCTAAGTTGCTAAGTTTCCTACAAGTAACAATACAAACACCCACTGTATTTTCTTTTCAATGTCTATTTCACCACCACTTCTTTCCAGGCTTCCTTCTTCAGCTTTTACATTCCTGAGGAATTATCATTCCTGAGGAAGTACATTCTTGAGGTTTTTATCTGAGGTTTAGGCCTCAGATCCTACAAGATGAGATACTGAAATATTAAGCCCAGAGTCCCTGAGGAGCAGCTAGGATTACCAAACTAAGGAATGTCAGTAAGATGAGAATTCAGAGCTTGTAGGTCACATTGTCTGCTTGGCTCTTTCTGTTGAATAAACACAAATCATCAGGGAAAAAACAATGTTTGGAGGGACTTAGTATTTTCACACAATTTTCAGCTTATGTAGGTGTCCATCTGTAAAGATGTGGATACAGCAGCCCTGGTGAGCTCCAGAATACAGAGTACCTTTTTGCTTCGGGGTGTTAGTGAGTCACTGGGACAATTCAAAGTGAAATTTGTTCTTGGATGCATGATATTCAACAAGAAGTAAGCTTATGCTGCATCTCCAATATTTCAGGTGTGCCCCACTATTGTGACTGCAGAGTTCAGCTGGCTTGAAGCAGCAGTGTGAAAGTAGTGCAACTGCCCAGACTTTACACAGCAGTATTCAGGACTGACCAGCTGGTAGCTGATTTCCTGCTACAAGTTAGGAGTACCTTTTCAGCTCCATTCTTTCACAAGCAAGTGGTTATCCTTGGCTGTATTGTTGTCAAGTTCTCAAAAAAGACAGATGTGACTGTGATGTCAGACAAAACCAGAACATTTTAAATTTAAGGATTAATAGTAGTCTTGCTGAAAGAGAAAAATACCATGAAAGGTACTAACTCTAGCAGTAATATCTAATTTAAGTGGTAATGAAAAGCAGTCTGCTATGTAAGAAAGCTATTAAAGACAGATCCAAAGAGCAAAGAAACACTGATATCACCTAGCTTGCCCACAGTGTAACTGAGGACTGGGTGTTTTGCTTTTCTGGACATCATTGCTTTCTGAATTAGTGTCTGCCAAACTCAGGGCAATGTGTCTGCTTTGACCACTGGCTTAGTGACACCAGAAATTTTTTTTCCAACAGGCCTATTAATCCAAAAGGCCTATTAATTAACCAAAGCTGACAATATTTTACAAAATAGCTGCATACCTGATGCATTCCTGTTAGTATATCTTTTACCATTGATGTGAAAGGAGCAGGATGTAGTACCCTTCACAGCAGGGCATTGCCAAGCGCAGTGCTATTTAGATGTCTACTCATCTTCTAAGATGAGCCTAAAAAGTGCTGCAAAATTATTTATTGTCTTTATTAAGGTTGTGCTTCATTTATGCTGATTTTGTTAAGTGAAAGATTACATTCTGTATCACTTTTATGCACTTAGGCACAAAGACTGTGGCAGCAGGATTGTGGCTCACAGAAAAGCAAGGTGGAAAAAGTTGGAACCTTAGGTTTTTTTGCTTCAGCAAGTGCTGTTAAAAGCCTGGGCATTTGGAAATGAACATATGGACTTTGCATTGTCTCACTGTTCTCCCTTGGAGCCAGTCTCTGTCCTTCCCTCTTGGAATACTTTACTTTGTGGTGTTTTGTTTTTTGTTTTTTGTTTTTTTTGCATCCAGTCCCCTCACTGATTTTCTTTGTTGTTTTCTCTCTCTCTCTCTTTTTTTTTCTTTTCTTTTTTTTTTAAATGAGAACTGGCACAATTTATCTCAAAAGACTTGAAGCAAAGCTAAATCCAGCTTTAAAGAACTTCCAGAGGTCTACCACAGGGGGCCCAAATGTTTGTAAAAGGCACAGAGCCCCCAAGCAGATGTTGCTGCTCCTCCAGCAATGTTCATTATTATCAGGAAATGTAGTCCCCTTCTGGCTTTCTCCTAACGAGCAACTGCTAAGCAAGGTGCCTCTGCCCTGTGTGCCAGTCAACTTGCTCAGCTGTGCTGGTTAAATGGCAAACAAATGTGCAGTGTTACATATAGGGATAATATAATCCATCTGGGTGTGATGGAATTTTCTCCCAGGCAGGGGATTAACCTGCAACCTCATTTGTCTTGTACTATAATGCATGATAATCGCAAAGCAAATAAGTAGTTTACCGCTTGGCTTGAGGTAAGTAAGTAAAAATTAACTACTTTTATTAACTAAAATGGTGAATGCTGACAGGAGAGAAGTTGAATGGACTCAAGGAAACCATTACAAGACACATGGAGACGTGTGCCATGGTGAGAGACAGGCAGTCTGGGAGATCTGTCAGGACTGGGTGAAAC
>JAOWBP010002559.1:3684658-3711528 GCA_028571105.1 Tragopan temminckii
CCATTACAAGACACATGGAGACGTGTGCCATGGTGAGAGACAGGCAGTCTGGGAGATCTGTCAGGACTGGGTGAAACTGGAGTAGTTAGGGGGTCAATGCTCTGCAAAATCTTCATAGACTATGCAACGTAAAAAAAATTGTGGAAATGGAAAATGCTTTTGTCCACTTGGTAACAGTGTTCTTTGCCAAACAAGCAGCCACTTATAAGTCCCTCATGAAACAAAAATGGTCTGGATATTGTTTTCCATTCCTGACCTTAACTCTTTGTTTAACTAACTCTGCTTTCGGTCGAGGACAGTGGTGGGGAAGGTATGCACCAGTCTCCCTTCTTTCTCTTCTTTCAAAAGATCTTGTCTGAAAGCTGCACTCTGGGAGAGCGTGAAGGCTGAAGGTGGAAAACACAATCTTAAAGATGCTTTGTCCCATGCACGCACATTTAAAGTGACACTGGAACTGGAGAGCATCTAGGAGTGGCCAAGGCATTATAATTCAGCAACGACAGGCCTTGGACAATCTCAAGGGTCATTGGGTGAGTTCCTTTCTACAAATAACCCCAAAGAGAGGGTAAGGCAACTTATTGAGGACAATTAAGCTCTGAAATTACATGCATGGGAAAAAATATGGCAGCAGTCAGCATGTGTGGGTTACCCTGTCACAGAAGAGAAGAACTACATCTCCCAGAGGACTATTTGCTGTTCTGTTTCTGTTTTCCACTCAGAGAAAAAGAAAAAAGCTGCTCACAGATGACAAGACACCCTCTTTTTTGACATTCTGGCTTGTTGCTTCTCGCAGCCATATCACCTCAAATTACTTAGAGTAAGGCCTTCAGTTTTTGGACACTCTCATTTTATTTGATTTATTAGCTTCAATTCTATTGTGTTATACTGTATTATAGTGTGTTATCTTGCATTCCAATATCTTATTTAGTAAATTCATAGACTCACAGAATCAAAATTAGTTTTTTTCTCCTCAGATTGTTGCTGCTGTTTTGTTTTTAGACCCATCTCCCTGCCCTTTCCACTTTTCTCCTTTTCCCTTTCCCAGGCCATGGGTTACCCTGCCCCCACTAGTCATGGAACCAGACTGAACCAGCCCATAAACTGTTGACATGGGATCACTTGAGGGCCCTGCTCAAAAACTGTCTGGACTCAAAGGCCATCTAAGCACACTAATTAGCATTCAGGGGTCATCTGAGGTTACAACTTGACCAGCGAGGTCATTTGAGGTCACCCCTCCAAAAATTTCAAGGACTTAAAGGTCATCCAAGGTCACGACTTGTCCAGTGGGGTCATTTGAGGTCACTACTCCAAAAATTTTGGGACTCAAAGGTCATCTGAGGTCACCAATTAGCACTCAGGGGTCATCCAAGGACACAACTCAGCCAGTGAGGTCGAAAGGTCTGCTAAAAAAAATTTCTGGACTTGCTTAAAGGTCCTTTGAGATTCCCTATTAGTATGTGAGGTCATTCACTGTCATTATTTCGAACCTCTCTGCAGCTCCTGATTTCCTTGAATTTGGTGGTACTTCACTGTAGTGGGCAGTTTCTCAGCTCCCCTCTCTCCTTCCAGGATCCAGTCAGCAAGTCTGAGTCCACTGAGCCCCAAACCCATACCCCACGTCATGCTTCTTGAACTCAGTATGCAGAAGGAGCAACAGTGATGCTTTCCTTGGCCTCTTAGTTCCCTGACAGGTGTTCTTTTCATTTTTCTTCCATTTTTTATTTTTGCCTGTTCACGTTACCATCTCGCTTTTGCTTTATGGATTGAATTTCCCTTTCTTACACACTGACTACTTACTTAAAATGCTTAGATACTAGTACTGCAGCTCAGGATAACAGAGAAAACCAACACCACTCTCTACCCACTGGTATGCAGTGATAGAAAGTAGACTTACTTCATGCTGGAGATAGTGTCAAACACAAGACTGTAAAATCACAAATTTATTTTATTCCACTGTTATTTATTTTAAATAGAAAATAATCAGACCGTCACTAGCTCCACAGCTGCTGTCATCGATCAGCTTTATTACATTCCACTGAGCCAGCACTGTTTCAATGCTGTGTATTCTCAGCTTCATTGTGGGGTGAAAGCTAATGGCCAACAGTTTTTTTTAAATGCCAAGAGCAGGAAAAGAAGAACAGTGTGAAGTAAGTGAAGGCAGTAATATTGCCTTCTACCATGATATAAACATGTGTGTAAAGGTGTTCATCAAGACGTAGTTCAGAACAGTATGCAGGGACAAGAGGCTTATCCTTTCTTGAAGGTTGGTGAAGTCTCGTTTGATGCAGCCCAGGATACAGTTGGCTTTCTGGGCTGCAAGGGCACATTGCTGGTTCATGGACAGATGCCATCCACCAATACCCCCAGGTCCTTTTGGCAAGGCCATGCTACATCCTTTTGTTCCCTAATTTGTACTGATAGTGGGAATTGCTGCAACCCAGGTGCAAGACTTTGCTTTAGTCAATAAATTATGGCTGTCTAGACTGCATATTCTGCTATGCAAGTATGACAGGTATATACACTCACATACTCAGGGTTCATTGTTTTATATTGACAGGAGAAATCTTGACAGTTAGTTGCAATCTGTGTAATGCTGCATACACGGATTCTGAAAAATTCAACTTAATCAGTTTAATCAATATAGGAACCTATGCAGAGCCAACAGGAAATCAAAGGTTTTACAAACTGCTCATAATCTCCTGTATACAAACTTCCCCATCTGTAACCAAGCCAGTGCATAACTGCAGTAGTAGATACCATCATCACTCAGAGATGCATTTTATTGCTAGATTCACTCTTTAGCTTAGAATTAAAAAAAAAAAAAAGGCAAGCCCTGCTTTATGGAAATCTCCTGTCTTCAACCAGGATTTTGCTGATATTCTGGAGATGACTCAGATTTCAGTAAAACTGTGCATCAGCGTAGGGATGCAGAGCAAACACAAAGTCCTCTCCCCTCCAGGCTGCAGCAACAAGAAAAAAAGGTCTGTCTGGAAAGATTAAAGAGCTTTGTCAGTTCAGAAATATTTTTCAGGAGCCTAAAACTCAGGAGACAGAACACATACACAAGAAATATATATGTATATTTTTAGTCAGCCAAATATGCTGAGCCTGGCTTGGGTTTTTAAAGAGATTACTCCACTGTTGACAGTGAGACAGCTGAGCACTGCAACCATAAGGCTGGGTGTGATCCTTCCTACTTCAATTAGCCACAGCATGTTCATTAGTGGCAGCTAAGACACAGCTGGGCCTACAAATTGAAAATCCCATAAGGAGCTACTGCTTAAGGTAGTTTAATGCAGAACTAATTAATTGTAGGTGGTATCTAACTAATGAAGTTATGCAATTATTTATATCACATTAAAAAACACAACAATTTATGGTCATATTGGTCAGATCACAGTACGCCATGGAGTTCCATGCACTGATTCCATGATTCTGGATTTGGTTATCTATCGGCAACCCATATCATAAGGATAACTTGAATATTTAGATTGTTAGAGTCTATTTGCCCACCCACATCACTTTATGTGAAACCCTAACGCACGAGTGCTACATCTGACACTCCAATTGGAATCTAACAGCTTGAAAAAATAGGCTCTTACTGCTCACACAATAAATAAATCCTGCTTTCTGCTGGCACCATTTAATTCACAGCTTCCCCTAATGCTCACCTCCTTTCTGTCAGGTTCTTTCCTTGAAATAAAAGCTCTTCCACCCCCTTTTCCTCTTAGGACCAGCATGTTTCCTGCAGTGAAAGAAGCACCATGCACCGAGATCACACTGGCTCTGCAGCCCCTATGAACGGGGGACCCATCAGAAAGTGCCATACTACTGAAGGACCTTGGCTGGTGTAGCAGAAATACAGCCTGAACCAGTGATTGAGCACCTGGTGGGAAGGCAGGGCCAACCTTGGGGAGCTAAGCTGTATGCAACACACCTGAGTGACAGGAAGGGATGAAGCCAGGATCCACCCCTTCCACCATTTAAACACTGGCGGCAGCAATGAAGGTATCTCACTTGAGATCCCTGCCTACCTGAGGCCCTCCAAAGGTAAGCAGCTCTTTTCCTCCATTTCTGCATCCACGGCTGATGCATTTGGGCTCATCCTCACTTGCTGCAGCCAAAGGCTTTGCCACCCTGCTATTATCACAGTACTTTCCATCCCGTTATAGTGTTATACTAGACAATCCAGACAGATATTTATTTATGATGAATTACCTTAAAAAAAAAATAATGTGTTGGATGGTCACTAGGAGCTCAACTACACCAAAAGATGGAACTCTCATAGGAAACCCCGGGACTCCTGGGTTCCCTGTGGCTAAGCACTGCTCAGGTTACTGAAAAATAGGGACCTATAAGGAATAATGGTCTCATTAAATCCCCTTCAAAAACAGCTGACTTGAATAAATTAGGACAAAGCTTTTTGACAACTGAGGAAAGAATACTGCCATGGCATGGCCACTGCTTCTCACTATTAATGCGTATCATTCTTTGGAGGAAGAATTAAAAGATGAAAATGAGTTTTTGAAAGCTCTTTTGACCCACACATAGCCCATGTAATTCCCTCACATGGCCACCTGGAAGTCAGACAGCACATGGAGAATGACAGTGGATTACAGAGAATTAAATAAGGTCATACTGCCCATTCATGCAGCTGTACCCAGCATGGCCTCCCTGATGGACACATTGTCTAGGGAGACAGAAACCTACCTTCGTGTCCTAGACTTGGCAAATGCATTCCTCAGTATTCCCATCCATGAAGAATTGCAAGACCAGTTTGCATTTACATGGGGAAGTAGACAGTGGACCTTCCAGGTCCTGCCGTAAGGGTACGTGCATTCATCAACCTACTGTCATAATTTAGTTGTGCATGACCTAGCAGAGTGGTATAATCCTAGTAACATCAAACTGTACCACTATATTGATTATCTCATGTTGACATCTGACTCACTGGAAGCATTAGGAAGGGCAGTAGACTTATTAACTGCTCATTTACAAGAGAAAGCTCTATACAGACAGCCACGACATGTCTCAGTGCAAGACAAAGTGTTGATCCAGGACAGGAACACGGCCTCTATCTTGCCGTGGAAGGCAGACCTACCTCTTCTGGTACCTCTGAATCATCTATACTACACCCTGTGAGTCTCTCTGAGTCCACGGGATCAATAGAGAGGGAGCAGCATGACACCAAGATGCTCCAGCGTCACTATGAGATCAGTGTGACACTCCAGTGGTGAACAATATGGGACTGATGGAATGCAAGCGGAACCTTCTCTTGTCCAAGCAGCTATGTGCCTTCAGGAGAGCCACTGAGTACTGGCCCACAAAAGAACATGAATCTCAACTAAGAACCAATCATCAATTGACAAAATATAAGACAATCTACACTGAGATGGGCAAAATTGTACAAAGCATCACTGTGTACTGGATCACCATAATGGCAAGGGCTTACCCTTTAACCTGCTCAATCATTAGTTCATGCTGTGAAGGGGTGGAGTGTAGCAGAAATGCTAACTCACAGCCTCAACTAGTGATTGAGCACCTGGTGGGAAGGCAGGGTCAATCCAGAGGAGCTCAGGGGCATGCTCAGGGGCTTCCCAGACCTTATTTAAGGGTTGGCAGTGGAGGTGAGGGCATCTCACTGGAGATCCCTGCCTACCTGAGGCCTTCCAAAGGTAAACAGCTCTTTTCCTTCATTTGTGTCCACAGCTCCTGCATTTGGGCTCATCCTCATTTGCTGCAGCCAAAGACTTTGCCACCCTGCTATTATCGTGGTACTTTCCATCCCATTACAGCATTACAGCTGGTATCACGGTAATGCTTAAATCAAGGCAGAAAAGGTGTGAAACCTTGTGTCCAAGGGAACAGAGTCACTTTACAAAAAACAAAGTGAGGAAATGAATAGGTCTGATTCTCTCTTATTACTAGACATTACTTCACCTATAGGCCCTCCTCTTGCCTCACAGATGTAGCTTTTTTTCCAACAGCAGTTCATGCATTTCAGAGGGCCAACAGCATAAAAGGAATCTAAAAATAGGTTAAAGCCTGAAACCAAAGAGCAGCTGTTTCATTAGCAATAAGAGAAGCAGAAGGAAAAAGAATTGCAGGACAACGTATTGCAGAACGATTTTTATGTTATATATTTCATGCTGTCTTACCGAAGGTCTTCGAATACGTGGTCGTATTTCAGATTTGCAGTAACTGATAGAGCTAGAACCTACCACGTGTGCTCTTCTCATCTTCTTAAAAGGAAGATTATTAGGAAATGGGGATCTGAGACATGAACACAGCATGCAGAACTATCAGATGTCTTACTGGATCATGGAATCATAGTATGACTTAGGTTGGAGGGGACCTTAAAGATCATTGAGCTTGAACCACCCTGCCATGAGCTGATTGTCCTCCAGCAGTTCAGGTTGCCCAGGGCCCCATTCAGCCTGGCCTTGGGCACCTTCAGGGATGGAGCATCCACAGTTCTCTGGGCAGCTATGCCAGGGCCTCTGAGTAAAGAATTTCCCCCTACCATCTAAATTTCTAAATCCCCCCTACCACCTAAATTTCCCCTTTTAGTAGAAAGCCATTCCCCCTTGTCCTATCACTTTTAGACCATGTGAAAAGTCATTCACCTTCCTGCTTATAAGCTCTCCCTTCAGGTACTGGAAGACCACAATGGAGTCTCACCAGAGACCTAATCTTGCACTAGAACAGGAAACTTGAAGAAGCTCAGGTGATAGCAAAAGACTGCCTCTTGTGGAATATTCCAAGGGGAAGAGAGGCTGCCTGCTGGAGCTGCATCACTGCTTTGCTCTTACTTACAAAGTATCAGCTGTAGAAGTTGAATTTTCTGCATCCTACAGGTCTTTGGACACCTTCACTTCTGTAGAGAAGAAATCCTTTCCATCCAGATCTTTATTCAAGAATTCTGCAATTCATCAAAATGCTGATCCCAGCCTTGAAAGAGCCTGACAGGTCAAGTTCTTCAGCTACCTTGGAACAACAAACTGAAAACACAGAGCCAAACAAAGTAGGATTCATTGTGTTAGCTGGGATGAGAGCAAACAGAAAATCACGTGTAAGTACGTGCATATGGCAGTTTAGAGCAGGAATTGGATTTAATAAAAATGAGGTTAGGGATGACAGCTCTCAGAGCTCATATTATGCCATCATTAGCTGGTATGGACTTACAGGCCAAAAATGTGATCAGAGAAATAACAAGTAGGGTGTTAAGCCACTGGCAACTATATGATGTGAGAAAAGACAAAGCTAAATCCTCCAGATTACAGGGAAGAGGTGCACCAACATTCAGACTACAAGCAAGGCTTGGAAATGAAAATTTAAATCCTTCTTCTATATATACCTGAATTTATCAATAACGCTTCATTCCCCAGTCTCTAAAGAAGCTACCTCAAGGGTCATTTCACTCTGAGAATGCCAACTGACACGTGGAAAACATCACTGTCCAAGGTCAGCTTTAAAAGGTGGGATGAAGGATGCCTTTGTTTGTGTCAGTAGAGAGAGAGCACCATCTGTGACAAGACGGTGACACACAGGACCTGCCAGTGTTTCATCATTTCCAGACTTCATTCCTAAGGACATGCTTCACTGCCTACTTCTGGTCCTGGGGTGAGCCTGGTGTGTGAATGACCACTGGGTGACTTCCTATGGTTCTTGTTACTCTTGCTACCATTCAGCAAAAGGTAAGAAAGATGGGCAGCTTCCGAGGAGCTGCAGAGAACTGTCAGGTTCGGCTGCATCCTGAGGGGTTAAGACAGAGGGCCATGAGGAAAAGGAGGGCAGGGAGAGAACAGGAGAGGGAAGGATTTGTCAACAGGAGAGCAGATGTTGCAGAGAGAAAGCAACTACAGGTCCTCTTTTTCTCACTGATGGAGGTCACACACACACAGACTGCAATGCTCTTAAGACTAGGAGAAGCAATACCTTTGAGAGTACAAAATGACCACAACCAGCTCAAGTGTTTGGCAGCGAAAAATCACACCTGAAGAGATGCTGTTATCTGAAAATAGCAAAGCAAACAACTTTCTGCACTGCCTCTCTTTCTGTTTGTGTCAGCTTTAGCCTTAGAAGTCAGCTGATGTTTTAAAGACCTTGGCATCCAGGGGTAGAATTCATCTGAAAAAAAAATCAATTACCAGGTCCACATCTGAGCTACTTGGATTAGCCTCTCTTTAAACTTAATGGACACAGTACCATTCATCATGCACTAAAATAGGCCAGGTGAGTCATGCCTAAAAATACCCAATCCTCTCCATCAACTAATAAGGGAGCCCTAGAGCTCTTGGTGCAGCCGTAGATGTATATCCATCACAAATTTCTGAGGTGGCAAGGAGTGAATCCCTCCTCAGGTTCCTGGCAGTGACCCTCAGACCAAGGAATGAATCACTGATCCAGCTGACCCATCCCTCCTTTTCCAGCACAGCCTGAGGATCAGCTGGGAAAAATGCCTGTGCTGTGCTCTACTACATTTCCCTCACTTAGTGCAAGCAGGGGAGAGAAGTGGAGCTTTGGGATGGATGGTTTGGGATTGTCTGATCTTCAAGGCAAATGGGGAAGGAGAGAGAAGGTCCCCCTGTGCTAGACCAGGAGGGCTGAAAGGCAAAACTGCCCAGGGGGACTGTTACTGACAGGAAAATAGCCATCTCTGGGGCTGGGAACCACATAGGGCTCTTTGAAAGAAAAGCTCTTATAACTGTGAAGAAAAGGCTTTCCCTCACAGGACTCAACAATATCAGTAGGAAGATTTGTATGGTTTTGAAAGCTTCATTTACCCACATTGCTAGCATCCCCCCAGAGGCTGCCATTGGGGGGAATTCATTACTTGTGGTTGAGCAATCCAGAGGGAGATGGGAAAACAGTTTGGGCAGCACAGCCCTAAGCAGAAACCATACCTGACTTCTGTGTCAATTCCAAGAACAACAGTTTTTCATCAAATCCTTTTCCAGCATCCCAGGGTATTTCTCACAGTCACTTCTCCCCCATGACTATGCTGGAAAGTAGCATTATGTAAGACCTGCTTTCCTCATGGGAGACCACGCTGTCCCAGACTGGGACACCCACAGTGCTGCTGAGCTGAGGATGTGCTGGTGCTTGCCAGCAGCCCTCTGCCAGCACTCAGGAGCGAAGGAACAGCACTCAGTGCTTAGGCTTGCAAGGAAATACTGATATTGACACTTTCATTTACCTGTTTGTACATACACTTAAAGAATTTAGACAAAGCTCACTTTGGAGTTATCAATCAGTGCAAAGACAGATGCATTCTGTATGGATACCCTAATGACTGCTGTGCATTCTTTGTAATTAGCTCCACAATCATTAAATTTAAAAAACTAATATAAAGTAAATGCACAACTGAGCATGCTAATAATAGCACCAGTCCATTTCTTATACTGTTTCCATAAAGATATTTTTTACAGCACCTTTGGCACAACTGAGACCTTGCATAATTAAATTTGATTTCACTTTCTTACAACTCTAAGCTTAACTGGAGATCTCTAATTAGTTACAATTATTCTTTTCTGGAATGTGTTCTACTTAGCATAATCTTGTATTCATCTAGCCAAACACCATATGTATTTATTAATATCTCCTACTCACAGCTTTGTGACTGAGACATTTTGACCAAGTGAGATAAATAACTACGTGCCTCACAACCACAATTCTTTGTGTGGCACCTGCTTTGGGTGCTAAGACAATACACTCTGTGAAAAATAGCAGACTACACTGTACACCCCCAGACATGTGCTGATTATGTAAGTTACTTTGTCATAGCAATGCTTACCAGTTCTTCAGAGCTTTCTATTCACAGATGTAGGGCACAGTATGCCTTTGGAAGCTATCTAGCGCACACAATGCTTTGAAAAGATCCACAAATAAGTTAAAAGTAATGGAATTTGGAAAAGCATTTGCACCTACCAAAAATACTGCTGCAGGGTCTCAATGTCTTCTAAGTCAACGCCGCATCTAACTTCATTTGCTGTTTTCTCAACACTTAGCATTCAAAAATCTTAAAGGTAACACCAACGTTATGTTATGTAAATAAATAATGACACCATTTCATTTACTCACAGATTTCTGTGCACACAGGTTGTATACACTCTTTGTGCTTCCAAAATGTTTTACTTATTTTTTTTTCTGGATAGAAGCATCGTAAATGTACCGCAGGGGCAAAAGCAGCTAAAGATTTGGGTTATTGCATTTCAGCTGGAACACTAATGCATACCATTCCCTTCTCCTGGCACGTTTAAATTAGTGATGCAATTAAAGCAATTGACAGTAGTTTGGCTTACTTTCAGACTGAAATGTAGTTCATAGAAATAGTCAAAAAAAAAAAAAAAAAAAAATAAAGAAAAAAAGAGATCAAGCTGAAATGTCATGTCTTCCATGATACTTCTGGGTACACATACTTATTAAAAGACAACATTCTGACTTTGTGAAAATTATTTTGGTACGAAGAAGTACTGGTTTATGGAATATAGTAGAATCCAGCCCAAAATTTTTAACGTGCCAGCATCAAACAAGAGATTTCATGTTCTGCATTTACAGTTCTCTATTCTAGGTCACAGACAACAACCCTCACTGTAAAGTGGCAATGAGCTTTATAGTTTATACTACTTCTCCTTTCATGTATTAAGGATGGTTTCTTATCTGTTCTCTTTATCGGTTTGTGTCTGGTACACCCACTTCATTACTGATGTAAAGAAGCAATTCAAAATGCAATTATTAATTTTCACGTTAATCTTCCTTGTCTAAAAAATTGATGGGAAAGATGAACATGGACACTTGGAGTCAGTGGTCATTATAGCTTCTGCCTTTCTGATCTTTGTGGTAGCAACTCTTTGTCAAGCCACCTAGAGAACACGTGTCTCGAATTGCTCAGCCTCTGACCAGCCAGATTTGAAACTGCATGAATACAGATCTCTGCTCCAAAATCTGTTTTCCACAATCTATCCCATTTGCCTCACATACACCTAAGCACCTGATTTTGCATTAAGTCCTCCATCTTCTGCATCACAAGGAATCTGGGAAGCCACAGACTGCTCATCCTGCAGCTCACCTCTCTGTCCAAACATCCAAACACTCTGGATCACTATGCTAGACAGAAGGCCCAGCAGCACAGTGCCATTGCCTCACGACACCACTGTACCCTAACAGCACAGAGTCACATCCTACTTCTCTGCAAGGATCTTCCTCTGCTGGGTTCATAGATGGCATTTTGGGAAATCCCAAACTATGGTTGCTTTTGCAGCACTGAAAACTACGCCATCTTCATCCAAACTTTTCTAACCTTGTATTTCATTATCCAGTAATTCATGTCCCATGAATTCACGTCCCAAGCCCATAACAAACCCCTATTGGTCTCTTACAATGCAACGGAGAAACTCTCATCTTAACCCTGAGACTGCTCATCTGCTGGGGCATCTCCTGACAGGAGCAGTCTCTTTCATGGTTTTAATACATCTTGTGTTATATGGTTTCACAGCCATTAATATATTCTAATAGATGTGTACGATGACCTCCTTTCATAACATTGAAGTTTAAAAATTCATTACAATCTGAAGAAAATACCCTGGACTAGAAAACAGTTCATTCTGAGGAAGATAAGTTGGTGGCTTCCTGCTAATCAGCACGGCTAACATTTTAATATATAAAGTATTTTCTCAGAATGTTGAATAAAATTGTAAGCTGTAAGAGGGAATAAATGTTATAAAGATAGAAATCTCTACTGCCATTTCAGCGATAAGTTAAAAAAAAAAAAAAGAAGCCATCTTTTCATGCTTGGGGGTATTTTTCACTCAGAAGTCACTTTTTAATCTGATTTAAATCCAATTAAGTCTGAACATCTAAAATGAAGAACAAGTCTTTGAATTTATGTATAACTGATTTAACTAATCACTGTTTCACTGCAGAGCTACTAAGCAAACAAATTATGAAAAATAAATGTGAAATCAGACCCAAACCACAGACAGCCTTGATTTTAGTTTTTAAATAAATTAGTAATCATGTTGCACAAAGCACGGGCTTTTTTTTTTTTTCTTTCTTTCTTTTGCTACCAGCAAGCCTAAGTTGCAGTTATTAGATTTAGAAACTAACAGTGAAAAATGGTACTATAGTTCACAAAAGACATTTTTTTTTGCCTTCCCATTTAGGACAGAAAGCACTTGTGATCCCTGATGTGCCCAGAGGCCCAGAAATACCAGTTTCTGCCACATTTCATTGGTAAGTTGAAGAAAGAACGCATTACAGCCATCACAACTGTAGCCAGCTGCACGCCACAGAACATCATAATTGTATAACTACAGGATAATGGAAAAACTTTTAAAGCTCCCTGTCATAAGATATCTCCCATTAAGCTGCTGTCTGCCTGACGTGTGGAAACTGCCATCTTATCGATGAGATGACTCTGAAATGCTGCCAGAGGATCAGTGCCTGCTGCAGCAGCTTCCTTGCTGTGGGTCACAACCCACTGCTACGGTAGAGCTCCTCACAGAGCACCCCAGCACCTGGGCACCAGCCTCCTGCAGGCAATCTCTCTGCCATTTTAATCTCCCTTCTCACATGCACGCTCCTGTCTGTTGGAACCGAGCTTCCAGAGGCTTTCCATCAGGAAAAGCATTACGCAGAAGCAGCTCATTCCTGAAATCCCCATCATCTGCCTATCACAGTGCAGAGACAGCTGCAAACGCTGCCTCCAGCAACTGCAGCTGAGAAACTCTGTGGCTGTTTGGCCTGGACTGGAAAAGGTGGCAGCCCCCAAATCACCTCCTCACTCCTTCCCATGAAATAAAGCTTTTCTCCCCCTTTTTGAACTATGCAACAGTGCACACACATGCCTTGGAGATGCAGGTATACATAGGGGGAAATAAACTGTCTGAGATTATTTCTGAAACCTCTACACAATTCTGCAAGTTCAGCTCAGTACTGTGGCAACAGGCAACAAACAGTCAGCTCACACTGCCATTTTCCAGTGAATTTTCTCAAGGTTTAAGTGAAAAGATTACTTAGAGGGAGGCTTTTTTGTTGGTTTTGTTGTTGTTGTTTTTTAAATACTTGTATTGATAAACTAGGATTTACTACAAAAGGAAAAAAAATCTTCAAAATTAAGGCAATTGGACTTTCTGTTCTTCAGTCCATAACATACAAGCATTCCATTTTTTCATCTTGTTTGCAGTCCCTGCCTAACAACCCTTGGCACTAGAGAGGATTAACAACAGGATGATGGTTATAATCATACCAGACCTGCCAAGCATTAGCTGTGTGCCATTAAAGGCCCAAGAATTTCAGCTGGAACTACAGGTATTTCTCTTGCTACAAAAACAGCACTGGGGAGCCCCCAGGCAACAGGAGTAATACAAGAGGCTGATAATGCAAACAAACCCCATATTTGATCTCAGAGGTGATGTTTCAGTCCTGAAGCTCTTCATCACAGGCATCCGCCAGCCACATGAAATGGGTTACACATGTTGACATGGTGCACAGCAAGCTGTTTCACCTTGTACTTGTTACACCTCCACTTCACGGAATCGTTAAGGTTGGACAACACCTCTAAGATCCAACCCCAGTTACTCAGGCTGTCACGAAGGAACACATTTCTGTGCACTCCACCTTCAGGGCTGACATCTAAGAGATGCTTCTATTATTCTTTTTTTTCCCCTTAAACATGGACTACCTGGAAAATTAAAAGGAAAACATACCATTGAGAGATTTGAGCTATTTCCTCTCTCATATGGAAAAAGGTTAGTTACAAGTAACACAAAGTGATGGATTTGTGGGAGAACAAAATTAGCTATGATATGGTTTAAAGCACTCTAATAAATTTATTAAAAGTCAAGATGTGCTCCAAAATAAATCTCAGCGCACTTTCAAAAAATTGCATGGCTTAAAAAAGATGCACTCAAGGAATGAAGCAACACATTTATTTTTTTTTTTAATTGCATTGGGAATTATCAGTGTGGTTCCAGTAGCAGAGTTTTTGCTGGAGCATTCTAATGAGCACAACCAGATGTATAAACCCGAATGCTTCAAATTTACAGAAATGGGGAGACATGGTCTTACGTACAAAGCATCTCTATAGTGTTTATTATGGAGCAGTTTTCTCTTCACCTCCATATACCGTAGTCACTATAGGAAACACAAAGAATGGAAAAAAGAATGGATGTGGCTGACAGCAATGACCCTTACTGATGAGTTGGTTCTCACTGTTTTTCCCTGTATGATTGTGTTTCAGTATGTTGCTATGTTAAATATAGCATACTCTGTCAATTAAGTTATATTTCCCACTTATAAGCCCATAAACAAAGCAAATAAACCAGTGGAATGAGGGGGTGGGAGGCAGGCACGAGAGGAAGGCACAATTTAGCAACTGCTTGAGACCACATACGATTAAGACAAACAAGGTATGGCAATTCATGCACGCACAAACACGCTCCTATTATTCAAGGCTGAGCAAATCTCCCAGGGGACAGTTTAATGGCCACTATCTACCTCAAACAGATGAAATCCCTTTTCTTAATCCCCAGTCCCCTGAACTTTATTCCACCGCTATTTAAATTTGTCATAAAATCTTTTATTTGCCTTGCCATGTTATTACCTAATCAGTAAGTATATTATGCTCTAATGATTTGTATGTGCTCGCTTCGGTGCGTGAGAAGAAGCCAGGTTACAGTGCCTTCCTGAGCAAGCTGTAAATAAAAACACTGCACAGAAAAAGAGAAGAAACCACACAGCAAGATCAAAAGGCCCTGGGTCCTCATCCTAGGTAAGTATCAGGAAAAGACAGATCCTTTCTTCTTTTGCAAACACACTTTTTTCTCTTCTCACCAGTATTTAGTTTGTGCCGCCTTTCCCATGGGCAATGCCTGCAGCAGGCAGAACAAGCTGTTAGCCTCTGGGACCGCATCTGCAGCCACATGTGGTGACTCTGCAGGCATGGGGAAAAGGACAGAGGTGCTCACAGACTCCATTCTCTGGCTCCTGAGTCACCACTATCTGACAGGCCACAGGGCAGCACCGGGATAACACCATGCTTCGTGCTGTCAAAGAGTGGCAAGCCAGGTCACAGGCTGGATTAGCGACCAGAAAGGGGCAATAATCAAAATGTGAATTAAATTGGTGTGAAAAACCTACTAGCGTCCCCATGTCCGCACAGGGTTTGGGTGTGTAACTCAGGGCATGTCGCTGACTTGCTGTAAGGCTGTCAGAAGAACGATACTGGAATTGAACAGGAGCTGATGGTCTGCCTCCCTTCCTCCAGCCTGAATGGAGCAGCCAATAAAAGCTACCAGAATACATGAGGCAAAATATTTACTGCCTGTTTATTTATGCATGCTACCCAGTCACCTTGAATTATAACATCACTCCTGTTCCTAGCTGTGTTTTGAGCCTTCTAGACTCTTTTTTTTTTTTTTTTTTTTAAACCAAGAGAGTAAATTGGGCAGGAAACAATATTGAACCCAACACGTCACTGTGTGCTCACGGCTGCTAAAAATTCCATGGCTGTCCTCTCAAGTTCCACGAAAATAGAACATACTTAATATTTTTTCTAAACTAATTGTATGTATAGAAAGCAAGTAGGAAAAAAAAAAAAAATAGGGCTGTGACTACGTCTGGTTCTAGCAGAACCGTGAACTACAATTTGGAGTTTCTTGACACAGACAGAAGTTATAAATATCAGCAAGTGTTGTGCATTGCTTCCCCCGTGTCCCCTCAGTGCAATTTGTTCACTGCTTTGAGACCTGAGACAGCCATGTATTCTACTTTCCCTGTCAGTAGCCAATTTGCAAGAAAGCGAGTCATAAAAATTTACTTTGTAACAAGCAGTACAGTACATTATCACTTAACACTGATGCTGTTAGAGGATAGCAAATCAATCATCAGTTCTTATTCAGTACCTTTGTAAGCCACCTGCTTCTATCCCTCCAAAGCAGGCTCTGTTGCAACAAAGTCATCACTGCCATACGATCAAACAATTTAATAAAGTCAAAAACAATGCTGCATCAAACGGTTTCTAGCTGCCCTACCACTTAATTAAATGCAATGGTTGGACTAGAAAGAAATTCTGTGGGAAGAAGTAACTTGCCACTCCTTGTGGATGTTTGCTCTAATCAGAAAATATTCATTACAGAATTCTCTGAGTCAGAAGAAACCATGAAAGGTCATCTCCACCTCTCCAACCCCAACTCTCCACCTTCCCAACCCCAGCCATGCTGCCAGCTGCAGGCCCTTCTGTAGCAAACTCCTGTCCACACATCTACATTAACACACAACAGCTCACCTCAGCCCCCTGCTCCCACCACACGGCGAGGCAGCACAAAGGGCACCTATCTGTTAGGGCACTGTCTCCTCTGGACTACTTTTCGTGTTTGCATTGCTTAGAAGCTTGTCCTATAAATCACTTGCATACTTAGTGTCAGCAGCTTCATGAATTCATTTGTCTTCACTAAAAGCATCATTGCCTGTGTTGATATCACCTGGTTCTTCAGCCCGTGTGTTTCTCTTGCACGCTCGTCTTCTAATTTCAGCTGCTCAGTGCCCAGGTAGCCAACATTAAGGAATATTAGTTGGATTTGCTTGACTTCAGCTCCACTTTTCTCTCATTCAACAAGCCAAAAGAATGCTTGTAACCTAAAATATTCAGTGATGTTCCATTGCATATTTGATAATGGCTTTCCAGTTTGTGAACTGTTGCCTCTTCTTTGCATCTGGCAATAGCCTGAGCTTAATAAACCAGTTATTTTTGCTATCGGCAGTATTCTCAGGTCATAAAAAATGCAGAAATCTCATTCTGGAGTTACTGCTCTCTTTGACATAATGCTTTATTTTCCATTTGGTCTCTCCATTTGCAAGCGTTGGTATAATGATTTCTTTTGCCTTTGTTGCTGAGCATTACCCCAAGTACAGAGGAAATTCCATTAACCAAGATTTTTTTTTATTTTTTTTTTTTTTGCTATACTACTCTGCAGTTCTTTTCTCTTCCTCTGAACTATCTGAGCAGTTTCATTACTCAAGCTCCAAACACTTATTATTTTTAAGCCGTCACAAATCATTTACCTCTTTCAAATTAAGACCCGATAATTACAGAAGCCAATCATATATTTTTAGCTTTTTTTATTTTTATTTTTTTTTAACTTAGTGCTTTGTCGATTGGTTTATTTCACTTTGACTGCATTTGTTGAAAGATACTTTTTGAATAGCACATATTTTCTGAGAGGAAAATGTTTCTGCATGCACGTTTACGATACGCCATGGTGCACAGTTCAACCACACTAGAACTTGCTGGCATGGTGCTAGACTCGTTCTTCTGTATTAAAGCCAATGCTCTGAATTTGACCCTGCTGCTTCATTATGGAACTCTCATTATGAACTAAAATTGCTAAAGATATATACTTTTGTATTTGGCTTCCCTGATTGATTTCTGCTCCTACTTAAACACAAGAGTCGGTCTCATTTAAGCACAAATTCAGAGCAAAAACTCTGAAAGCAGGTCAGCACAAACACCATGTTTGACTCTTTTCTAAACATAGACTTTTCTCCAGCTTCAGCTGCCTCCCCATAGTTCTTAAACTCCCATAATGAAAGGTAGGTACCTGAAGCCCATTATTTTGATGAGAGCTCAGACACACATTCAGTTTGGGCTGCCACAGAGCACTGATGGACCCAGGAGCTGCCCAAGCACTGCCTTCCTCAGAGGGCAGCCAGGCTCCTGCTCTAACCCTCCCCAAGGCCATACAATTGTTAGGGCTGGAAAAGACCTCTAAGATCCCCAAGTCCAACCCAAGCCCACCCCCACCATACCCACTGACCACGTCCCTCAGTGTCACATCTCCACATTTCCTGAACACTACCAGGGACGGTGACTCCACCACCTCCCTGGCAGTCTATGCCATTCTGAGAATAAGTTGTTCCTAAAATCCAACTGGAAACCTGCTCATGAAGCCCAGAGCTCCCAAGACAAGTTTTCCTGCATATTTTCCCAGCCTATCCTCTCACTGCAGAAATTTTAGTTACTTGGCCCTCCTTTCTTCAAGTGTCTTCTAGACCAGGGCAGACTGGAGACTTTGCAAGACTAACGATAAATTTCAGCACTGAACCCCCTGGACCACTAGGGAAAAAAAAAGAAAAAGAAAAAAAAGGCATATTTTCAAATCCCATACTTTTCTAAAGCTTATCTCTTTAATTTTAGTACATCTAGGGCATAATTATCGAACCTAGGAGACTCACGTTTCTCATTGCTACTTCTGAAGTGGATGAACTTGCTAGAAAGAGATGGCATAGTTTTAATTCATTAGAAATGATATTACTTACACTGGACAAGTTTGCTTTGTCACAGATGTAAGAGACAATTTTCAGGGACTGCCATATCATTTGTCAATTTCACATATACTGATAGCGAATGCAGTGGCTAAACAGAGGTGAAAAGGTCATCAGGGATAATTTCTCTTTTCTTGACTGTAGAAAATATAATACGTGTACATTGTAATCCCATATAGCTTATATTTCTATAATGCTTTAACTCAGAAAGACAGATTGCTTTGAACTTTCTCACTGAGCAATACTTAGACAACAAAAACCTTCATCTTAATGCCTCTGAACTTTGCAGGCACATAGGAGGGCAGCCAATATTTGTGACTTAAATCATCCTACACATCCCTAAATACTTTCCAGTGATGTCTGAATTTTTGTTGGTTTGAGAATCGTGCACTTTCAGAGACTGCTGAGGCTCTAAGCAGAAAGGACACTGAACAGACTGTGATCGGAGGCAGTCTGAGGCCATTCTTTCAAATGGTAGAGATACAGATCCTTTGGTGCCGAAGAGGGTAAAAATTTAAATGAAAGTTCATAAAACAAATGAAAAAACTTCTGCTACAAGTTAGGTAACTGATTTACTCATGTTTCCATTAATACTATCAGTATTTTCTAAGACTGAGGTCCAGACTACACGCTAATTCTAGCTTTATGTGACCAATGCTAGAAAAAGTGACCTTGGAATGAAAAAAAAATAATAATAAATCACAGCTCCAAATTTCCCTTTCCTATAAGCATGAAAGCAAATTTTATTTTACTAAGTATTCACACTGTCTTGTTGGTCAGGCTGGAAGACTGTAGCAGTAGAGAGGTCTGAGAGATGAGCAGTCAAGAGAATGGAGAATGAACTGTAGAGAAGTCACTTTCGTCTGCTTTCTTTTTTAGTAGGATTGAAAATATTTCCTATTTAGAAAATAAAAATTGAGCAGTATTTACCTGGTTTTCTAAGCTGCCTCCTACCCTGAAAATTGACAGAACAAATGTATGCAGCTAAAGAGGGAACTTCATCAGCTTAATGAGTGGGCAAAGCTGTGGTCAGGCAGAAAACCACCTACAGCACAGCTGCACATGTACTTATAATCTACCTGCTTAGGGTAGAGTTTAACTTTACAGGGAAGAGTTTAAATTTAAAATTACTGCTTGCATTAAGACACCTCTGTAGTTCTATGATTGTATCACCAGAGATGTTGTGTTAAGGCATGCCTGCTCCGAGTCTTACGGCACAGTGGTGGTAAAGCACTTTGTATAATATTCAGGTATGAAAACAAATCTGCATATTTAACACTGAAAGGGAGCCTGTTAAAATTAGTACTGAGAAGCAGCGGATTAAATCAAACACATTTGCATATCTTTTGACAGAAAAAGTAGACGTATAGTGCATCAACCAACAATCAATCAACTGCATTATTAGAAAGCAGCATTTTTCAACTCTGTTTGGTGGTGATAAACTCCTGATCTCTGCTCTGTGTTTGGGTGATAACACGGTCAACTGCAGAACCTCTAAGTCTCTCTGCACTGACGTGTCCTCTCAGTGTGCGAACACATAGAACCACAAAGGCATTTGATAATAAAGAGCTCTGGCACAGGTAGTTATGTTATGTCTGGATGACATGACTCATCATTTGAAAGGAACTACAGAACAGAGAAATGGCAACCAAAAGCCCCTTGCAGAGGTCACCTGTGACCGCACATGGCACACGCACATCACAATAAAATCACAGTGCTATCAAAGCACTGGCTGTAGCAGTGCCACACAAACACAGGTGAGCCAGAGAGGTCACTCTGTGCCTTCTCCCAAGGTGGTTTCCCCTGGCCAGGATTGGGGCACGTGTAAGAAAGAAGCCTGAATTGCTTCACGTGCTGCAGTAGCACAGGAAACATTCTAAGGCTTGCTTCCAAACACCACCCAAGCCCACTCCATTCACTTAAATAAAACAATCCCATCTACAGATTTAGGAAGAAAAATAATTCAAGTGCAAGGTACTGCCAAAGCAAGGGCTTGGCCACCAGCCAGATATCCACTCATGAGAAGTCAGTACACCCTTGCACCGTGCAGCCTGAGTAACACTAAATAATTTAAATGACCTGGTTTGGGAGCCTTTTCTTTTTTTTTTTTTCGTCTGGGGAAGGCCACATTCTCTTTCCTCGTGCTATGAACTTCCTAGTTTCACTTAAAAGCCTGAATCTGATCCTTTCTGTCACCTTAATGGGGCGCAACCCTCTCAGGCATACATAAATCTTATTTTGTGGGACTGTTCATTGGCAGCCAGTAACAACAAATAGTATTATCACCATCTGCAAGTAACTTTTGCAGATTACAAGCTACACCAGTGCTTCACTAACATTTCCCTGCAATGGAATACCAGCTGAAAAAGTGTCATGGATTTATGACTTTTGGTTATGGATACTCCACATCATAACATCATGTAATGCACTGGGAGTTAAGGAGTTAATGCTCCAAGTTTGGGTACCTGTCCCAGCAGAGAACAACTACTATGTTCCCCAGAAGACTGTTCGCTGTTCTGTTATTATTTCTGCTCATAAGGAACAGATAAAAGGCTTGGTAGGTCATTTCCCCTCCCCTCTTTTTGGTCTCGGCAGCATGCAAGCTCTTTTCCTTGTTGCTTGACCCAACCACACATCTCGCCTCAGCAACAGGGTAAGGCCTTCAGTTTTTGGACACACTCATTTTATTTGATTAGCTCCAGTTCTAATTATATTGTACTATACTATATTATATTTTTTCTATATGTATATATACACACACACTATATATATATTATAGTATGTAATAGTCGGTGGGCATGCTGGGTGCAGGTACAATAATACAATATATACTACAGTATATACTATATACTACTATATATATATGTATACACTAATATATACTATAGTATATATTGTATTATAGTACCTACCCCCACCATGCCCATCTTCTGTGGCCCTCAGTGCCACATCTTCATGGTTCTGGAAGAGGTATTTTGGTGCAGAAAGATCAGAGCCTGATTTTTATCTCCCTTGTACCACTTTACGTCTGTCTGAGCTCCGAAGATTTACCTTAAGAGGAACTTGTTGGCAGGTATATATTTCTGATGGCAGAGTATGTCCCTCAAACAGTTCTGTCTTATCACAACATTCACTTAAAATTTTCCATCAAACTGTATCATGGGACCCTTCTAAAATACTTTCACTAATGACAATTATGTAAGTACCTTTAGAAGTGAGACGTTCCCATATTGCTAGTAGGAGTTATGAATTAATTCCATTACAGTCTATTCCGCCATTTGTGTAATCACTCCTGACATTTTACCTTTTGCTTTGTAAAACATTATCATCAAAACAAAAACAAACCAAACTGTTTTGTTTGCCATTATAATCTGATTGGAAAGATGCTATTAATTAACTGCTGTACACAATTATACTTGAAAACTAGTGCTAGCTCTTAGGAGAAGATGGATTACAGGAAGACAATTGTTACTTAGGTTTCTGAAGCAATAAAGAGACACTAACAAAACACCCACACGTTCCAGGTATTAGTATCTGTGGGCAATAGCTCGGATATTCTTTGGTCTGGGTGGTTATGTGGCTCATTGGGTGTATGACTCCAGGAGCTGCCAGAACTGAACACAAAGATGTACTTTCTTTGGCTCTGCAGATGAGTCTGAAAATACACTCAGAGCAGAACTGAGCAGCCCCCTCCCTCACGAGTGGTGCGTGGCACCATATGTCATACAATGTCCTGGTCTAATACACAGGCTGAGATTTTTTCCAAAAGAAAGCAAGCAAAAATATTTTACAGGATCTGGAATGATCTGTTTCTCACTTAGTTACAAGCAGAGGAAATATTCCTCTACAAGACATTAAGCAGAAACAGACACAAAATTCCACTTACCAACAGTGACAGTTTGGACTAAGCCCTGTAACAAGCAGGAAGCTGCCTTTCACAAATGCATGTCGACAATCTTCCTCACGTTAAAATTATTGTTCTTCTTTTCTTTCACAAAGAGATTTTCAGAAATCATGTTTCCTGTAATTGTCTCTCTCCTTACAATAAAGGAGATATAAAAATAATCATTATTTTGCAGCAGTTTTACTTCAGTGCCCACAAGGTTTACGGTGAACAGGGATCCAAGGCCCCTCAAATGAAAGAGGTTTTGAAAGTTCTTACCTCAGTCACAGATGATCACAGTGAGTTACATTTTGTGCCTCAATCCGATCTCTGAGTTGAGGATGTAGCTTCTGACAGGAAACGTGATGCGATTTCTGATCACACTGCTTCATACGGAAAAGTTCATCATAGAGTAACTGCTTAAAATGCAACGTAAATAGGTCTGTGCCAATAGTTTGAGTTTATGTAAACAATTCAAGCTGTGTAACTTTGGAGATAATGACACATAATGCAGTATAAAATGCTCTGAAAGAGTTCTGTTGAATTAATCTGCATTGGGTTCAGGAAGGAAATCCATATATGAAAGGCAAAATATGAAGTTCTGTGCGCCTGTTGAATATACTCTTAACAAGGTCAGGAGCTTTCAGAGAGCATCCTGGGAAAGGGCTTCACTGCTGTGAGTTAAGTGGGAAAAGAATGATTTTGAAACCTTGTGCTGTCATTAATCCCACTCACAGAGCTTCACAAATTGGTTTGCGTGACAGACTGGAATATACGATTTTGTCTGCATGAGTATAAATGAAGAATTTCTTGCAGTTCTGATACTACTTCTCCAGGCAAACACTCCTCCTTTTAGCAACATCGTAAGTTCAAGCCTGGAAAGAACAGCAATTAGCAGTTTAAAATCCCATTAATGAAGGAAAGCAATCTGTACATAGGAGTTTATTTAGATGCCCACAAGTTTTAAATCATTCCCCTTTATATCTCAGCCCACTGGATGTCTCATCCAACTGAATTACCGTTGGGTTTTACAATGTGATATACAAAATGAGCTGGCATGATTTACAGACATCCTTGGAGTATCATACAAAACACAACCATTTCCCTTATTATACAATCATTATGGCAATGCAAATATAGTCAATACATCAATAGCTGGAAATGATGGGGCATTTAAAGAAAATAAATTTACCACACAAACCCGTTAGATAAAACAAATAATGTTTGGAAAAAAAAAAAAGGGAAGAAAATTGTCTGAATCATCACATCATTTTTTATATTGTTTTGCCACTTTTCCCCTTATAAGAAACATGACAGTACTTCATTTAAGACTCTTTTTTCATTTCATAGTCACGCTTCATTCTTCTTTTAGCAGTGTCACGTTTTCTGCATGAAGCTATGAAAGCCTCACAGATGTTGGCTGTCCAGGCAGTAGTCACTATACTTCTTCCTTTACTCCTTTCCACATACTCATTCAGTTAATTGAATAAAAACAAAGAAACAAAAAAAACCCAGTGCACAAATGAGCAGAACAAAACACAACAGCACACTAAAAAGGTGACATTTAAGCTGAAGATGTCATCATCATAGAAATATATTCTTGCTCTAGTGTCACAAACTTTCTAGCCTCAGGAAAAAAGTAGGCGTAAGCAGAAGAGAAACTAAACTCTAACCTCAGTACAGGGCTAAGAGTTCTCGTTTGTTTCCATTTGTATTTCTATCTAAACTTATGTACTAAAAGACACTGTGTGCATGGTAAATTTAAAAATTTTTCTATGTCATAAAATACGAAAAGAGAAAACCTGTTACTGAGCCATTAACTGGGTAATGAAAGTTACCAATAGTTAAGGCCTGCTGTCCCACATGTCACTGGCACAGCAGCTTCTGCACTTTGCCATTACGGTAGCAGTAACTGAGAAGGGCGGACATCATTATCACTGCAAACACAAAAAAGAAAAAAAATCTGAACTAATTGATGACGTTACAGTCGACAGCAAAATCTAACCCAGTCCATTCAAACTGCATCATCTTAAGGCCGACCATTTTCTCTCTGCAATATTGAGAAGGATTATACCCTTTTTCAGCGTTTGCAGTTTCTCTTGCAAAGCAGAACACAGATAAGGACTACTGACTCTTCTGAATATGTGTTGAAATGGTGGTGGGATGTTTTCGTAGCATTGCTCACTATGGGAATCTTGCTGCTGCTCCACACACTTGGAAAAGAAAGTGCTTTTTGCCATGGCATTTAGTAAGACGGACTCAATTTGATTACTTCCATCCTATCCAATCAAATATACCTTTCAATGTTTTAAAATGTTGGACAGCTGTGAAATATAAGTACTATGCAATCTGACTGTACATACATACATATTTTCATAAATACATCCGACAGGGACCTTGGAACTAAGTATGTGATATCATGGGACAAAAATCACAACAGGCTGTCTCGTTTGTAACATTTAGATCCAAAGTAAGAAGAGCTGAATTCTATCATGTTGTCAATACACAAATTAAAACAAAAATACAGCATTAGTATACCCATGAAATAATTTAAACATGTTTGCAAATGTCTTGACAGGAAAAGTGTGTAATTTACAACACTGAAAACTTGTAACAACCATTGACTTATATGCGCTGTACTGTAAGTCACCCAGACAAGGCTAGCAAGGATGAGCATTGTGATAGGTCCCAAAGGCAACTCCCAAACATCTTCCTCTTGCGGAGACTTTGGTAATTGTCTGTTGTACAAAACACCAACGCATACGGCTTCATTTCAGATGTTAACTTCATCAGTTTTCCTCCCCCAGCACAGTCCAGTCTGAGGACGTCAGTTATTGTTGAGACACTCTAAATCCACCGAGCAGCAGACATTCCCATTCTGCACAGACAAACAAGTGGGCGTCAATCACCGCTGCAGAACAACTTACAAAAAGCACAGGGGATACTAGCTGGCAGAGGCAGATGCATCTACTACATGCAAAAAATACCTGCTTAAGCCATCATCCTCAGGTGTCCCCGTAGGTGAAGTGCCTTTCTGAGGAGGCTGCTGTTCTAAATAGCAATTAAATTATCTCCGCTTTTTCTCCCTGTACTGACTATTTACCAACCACCAGAACTGACCTGAACTACATGTGAATTAGAAACCTGGCTGTGAAAGACTCTGGCCTCCATAACAGAATATAGCACACAACAGTGACAACAAAGATGACTTGATTCATTTTCTCCCATACACCAAAGTCGATGGCAGGAGTTTGGATCTTACCCATACAGAGAAGCTTTCTGTTTTTCTGAAATAAGAAAATCATTCACATTCTTGGTTCATGGTAGATATGTATGAAAAAAAACACCATGTAGCTTTTGATCTTTACTCCATGGCTAAATAACTTTCTGCAACATTCATTCATTTACAAAACTATCATATGTACTAAAAACTACAGAAACCGCAAAACCTCCAAATGAGCATTATGTTTATTTATCTATTCATTTTGATCCACCACAAACCAATTGGGAAAACTCTGAAGAATGGCAGAAAAGCTGACTTCTATAATTTAAAACCCTGAGCAACAGTTTAGTTTGCCACAGTGAACATAAGAACATTTTATACAACACAAAACACATCTTCATAATCCTGTTCATTAATTTTTGTCAAAAAGCAAGAGATCAGTTTTCACTGCAAGAGGTACAAAGCACAGAATTCAAGGCTTAACTTCTATGGAGTCTGAAAAAAGCAGGGGAGGCCAGGTTGGATGCAGCCCTGGTCAACCTGATCTAGTGTCTGACTTCGTGCTTGGTAACCCTGCCTGCAGTGGAAGGGGTGGAACTAAGTGGTCTTTGAAGTCCCTTCCAACTCAACCTATGATTCTGTTATCTGTTTTTCATTAGTCCTAGTCTGTAAGAAGAATGTATCTATTAAAGCCATAAATCCACAGCAACAGGCTTTTGTGACAAGTACCTTCAGATACGTTTGTTGTTGTTGTTTTTTTTTTGTTGTTGTTTTTGTTTTTTTTGTGAAGTTAGCTATCTTCACCTTTTTATTTTTCTGAACTGTTTTGCTATTTCTGCTTATATTACAGCCTCTAGAACAGCAGTTTGTGTGAAGGGCAGTGAGGTGTAGCAAAGGGCAGGAGCAGGCAAGAACCTAGTGGACCAGAACAGATGCAAGAAAGATTACAACTTCAAATAGCTCCTAAGCTTCTAAACTCAATAAATGGAGAAATGCAACATTCCGATAGGAGAACAGTTGGGGCAAAAGTACCCAACTCCCAGAAAACACTGGAAAATAATTTTTTCCAGAGTCCTGGACAATCCTATTACTGTGCAGTCCCAAATTAGGCACGTCGACAGGGCTGAGCTTCCCATCTCAGAGCTCCTCCTGGAGCTCTACATCATCTACCTAGCACAGAGACAATTGCCTTGGTCATTTTTCTGGAAAACTGCTGGCAGTGTTCCTTAAGTATTCCCTACAAAATAGTCAAATCCAGAGTCAGTACTTCCCACACTGGTGGACTAATGCCCCACCCCTCTGACCTGCTTACACAGGAGCAAACAAACCAGGCATGCCCGTGTCCCCCTGTTCTTGGCACTGGCCCACTGTTGAGAAAGCCATACAAAATTTATAAGATCAAGGATAATAACTTTTGTTATGAGAGCACACAGAATCACA
>JAOWBP010002559.1:3712182-3722395 GCA_028571105.1 Tragopan temminckii
TCCATCAGGACCCCCAGGTCCTTCTCTGCAGGGCTGCTCTCAAGGACCGCTCCTTCCAGTCTGTATGGATGCCTGGGCTGCAATGAGTTTCTACTTTCATGCATGCTGGTGAAACTTTTATCAGTGTTTTTGTCCCTGCTTGCCAGCTCTGCAAAAAAAACACATTTTCCTGAACATTCACATTAATCAATTATTAAAATATTAGCCTGGACTCATACTGAGAATGCCTAAAGGGCTCTTCAACAAAATGCCTGAAAATTGCACTAGGATATTACTGATCTGTGCTCAACATTTCCAAGAAAACAAGCACAGATTGTTCTGCTTCCACCCTGCAGACCACAAAAGGCACAGCCTTTTGCTGGGTCAGTTTTTCTGCCCTCAGGTCTTATCTACTTCCCTGCAACCAGAATGAGTGCATCCAAGGGCAGAAAGTGACCCTATCTTCATTACCGCTTTATCTTGCTCATCATACCTTGCATTTGCAGGTTGTACAAGGAGATCCCACCATTGTCCATACAGCACCACTAAGTCTCGTGATTCCATAGCCATCTAGACAGGTTTTCCTGATGTCATAGGTGATGTTGTCAGCCAGACATGGGTCACTGACGCAGTGAGGACAGCACTCGCCTTCTGAAATGGCTGTGTACTCACAGTTTAGATTTGGACACAAAAGAGGCCAACAATCCACCTCTCCTTCCTGCACAAAAATAAAGGAAAGCTCATTGAATTTATGCAATTTATTAGCTAGATCTCCATCCTGTTAAAGAGGCAAGTGTTATTTTGCCAAAATTGATATAGATTTAATGGATCAGCTCTCAGCGTGGTTGATCATGCAGCTTCAGAGTATCATTTGGTAGTTTCTTGACTTAAAAAACACAGTGAATACAGGAAGATAATCTGAGTTCTTGGGGGTTTAAAAAGCAATATTAAATAGTGCCTTCCAATAGTTTTACATAAGCTGTAATTTTTGGAGTAAATATTTATATCCTCTTTGCACTCATGGTCACACAAACGCCACAGTAACTGTTTAAATGGGAAATTAACACTGCAGATACATGTAGGCTAATATGTTTGAGATACATTGAACATTGACCTAACTAGCAACAGTCAAAATTGATTTTACTGTCAACTGCTAAAAGAACTGTTGGACCGATAGCAGGTACATTCCACTAGGTGACTTTATGTTAAGTATTTAGCTTTGTAAAAAACAGACATTGCTGTAGCATTCACATGTCTGTACTAAATTGGGCTCGCATTAAGCTACTTTCTAAGCACTTCAGATATTGATAACAGCATATAATGCACATAACCTGATTTACTGCATCACTGTCTTTCACCTCTGTATGTTTGTTAACCTAATATTAAAATTAGGCAAAGAAATGCTGACTGCAGACACAGTAACCCCTGTAAAACACATCATGTTTTATATTTGCCATTGCTATTGGTGATGTTTCAGTTTCTAGCTGCTCTTTTGCAAACATTAAAAAAATCTTAGAATACAAAACAGAATACTTACTGCTGTACATTACGGATGATTATCACTTAGTGGTAACTTAGCTTTGAATGTAATTTGTTTCCTGATGCTCAGACACCTCTTGATTAATATCATATGTGAAGACAACGTTATACAGACAGCTATAAATGGAAAACTGATCATTTTAATGAAGTTCACTGCTGCAGCAATTAGTGTATCTGTGCAAAAATAAAGCTTTGGGGAAATAATCTACAGTGCCTAATGAGAAAAGAAGCGCTCTTTATTTTCCATGCTTGTCTAGTAATTTTGCTTTGCTTTATTCCATCTTTTCTTGGTTAATTTTTTGCTAATTCACCATGTGGCACCAGCACTTCATTTTTTCCAGCATCTCCTGAGTTAAAAATGCACTGTTCATTTTTGATAAGACAAAGTAGACCAGCTGATGTAATTAAAAGCTGAAACTCCTCCAACCGAATCCATCACATGCGAAACAACTTTAAAAAAACCATTTAAAGAACAGATGACCTTATAAAAGTGGGCTTTGCTGGAAATCCCAATCATTATTCTTGCTCCCCTCCAAAATGCTTTACCCATACCAGGCAACGACACTGCTGACAGCTGTAGGTCCAGTTGTCCCCGCTGCGGTAGAGCTTGTGCCCAGTTTGGTCGAGGCACTGGCTGGTGACACGGGTGTCACACTCCGGGCAGCAGAAGAGATCGGCGCTGGGATTCTCGCAGTCACAGGCCGTTCTCCTGCAGAAAATTTTCCCATCCTGCAAGGACACATTGCCCCGATGTCAACCACAAACCACCAGACGGCAACATCTGATGTTAAAGTTGGTCACTTTAACTTTGTAGGGGTAGCAAAATCACAGTGGCACTAATTGTTCTTTACTGTGAACTGACAACTGGCTCTATTCCACGTCTGAACCTATGAGCTTAAAGTTAAATGGACTACAAACTATCAGCAACCACGATAACTCTTTCCACGTATTAAAGATAACTTGTTTCCCACAGGCTCTCCAAAATATGGTTTTGCTAAATATTTACATAATGCATTGGATGGCACATTCTGTTAAAGACCATTAAACAGAATTGTTTGGGATAAACAAAAGATTTGCTTCTACATCCGAAAAGGATATATACTCTTTGCATCAGAGAAAAACAAATTGATTTTAATTCTAAAAATGAAAATTGGAGGAGTTTTGTTTGAAATTATACTGTTTACTATAGGTGAGCCAACATACTGATATGCCACATGTAGACTTGGAGCAGAAATCATGGTTAGCAACAAGGAGATTATTGAAAAGTTTTGACATCAAATTCTTTTGAGTTTAATGCTGATTATTGGATTACTCCTTATTCAAGGAAGCCTCACCTGCAGCCAATCTGAAGCTAGTGCTGAGGGACAAATGAAACTGTAGTCTGCTTTGAAATCACATCTGTACAATTTGCAAAACAACTGTACTCATTTCATTGGAGCTTTTCCATACTGTCATCAGAACCTTGTTCTGAGTTGATAAACCCATATCTGATGTAAACGGGACACGTTTTTTCATTGCCATCAAATAAAGGGATACCTATCAAAGCAAGGAAATATTTTTCCTCTTGATGCTTTTCATAAGTGATTACTGAAAAGAGACACAGCAGTCCTGTAGGAATCTGTTTGTATCATGTTTTTAAGCAAATCCAGGCTTGGTCACAATGCAATATGTAGAAAATCAGCATCAGGTAATCATAATGTCTCTGTCAGGCAGTGTCACTGATACATTTCATAGTATTTTTGCACTGATTAGCATATTGCTTTCTGTTGTAAGAAGAATTAAAATGGCCTGTTATGCCTATTAAGGAAAGATAAGAGAATTTAGGATTACAGAAATGTAGAATGTACCAGCTCAGCATGGTTCTGAAGTGTTTTTGATAGCCAGAGGGCATACGGCTAGATTGCCCCATTGGCTTTCTTGTGCTTCGCATCAAATTAAGTAACTGAGAATTCTGTGGTTGAGGCTGATTTGTGACTTTAGCCACAGGAGAAGAAATTAACAAGCTTTGTTTTCTTGTAGTTGGGGTAAATCAGAAAGTAAGGAATACAGTTCATGGCCCAGTTCCTTGCCTGCTCCTACTGGCCAGATGCAACACGGGGAATTAAGCTTTTCCTCCTCAAAACCAAAGTCATCCTCCCATTTCGGCACGTGGTGAAAGAGAACTGAAAATCTTCTCTAGTGGAGAGTTATGACCAATTCTCTGTTCTCACAGATGGGAAAGGAGGACCGTCTCCACCTCTTGCCAGCAGCAGGCATCAGGTTCCAGGTGAGCTGTGCCAGGTTTCTTTGCAGCCTGGTGCCACCACCAACAGCGCTCTCTCTCCTCTTCATAATGGAGTGCTGATAAACAATGGTTAGCTTGAGCCCACCTCTCTGCTTGAGCCCACTTTACTTACTAAGCTTTCAACATTATTTTTCAAATTCCTCTTCCATCTGGTGACAGCACTGGTAGTTATCCGCTACTCTGAGCTACCACGCTCCTACCTCTGGGGAGCAGCTAACCTTTTACTTTGCCTTCACTCTCTGTATTTCAGAACACTGACAAGACTTGATAATTTTGCCAGAGACCTTTCTGTAATCATAATACACTGCTACTGTTCTTACTCTTTAAGCATCTGTGTTTTATCTAAAATCTCATTAGTTCTATGCCTTTCAGAAAATGTTTTTATTCCTATAGTGCAACGACATAAAGCCTCTTAAGCTACAGCACTGTATTTGCATCTTTGCAGGTCTGCACTAGCATTATGGGTTTTGATAGGAAAAAGTAAGGAATAGAAAGAAAATAATTTATTTCCTTTTGATGGGATAATGACATTTAGCATCATATTAGTATCTTCTCCTCTTTGATGTTCTTACAGTTCCATGGGCTTCATAAGCATCAGAGCTACGAACACAAAACTGCTCTTAACAAAGAAAAACTAACTTGCAGAGGAATCAATGTAAAGGGTGACTCAAGTTTCTACAGAAGCCCAAAGCCAATGGGACAGAAGTCAGAAACTGAAGAAACCAGACCAGCATGCTGTTCTCACCATCAGGAACACACTTCACCTGGGCAGTGTTCCCAGTGCCGTGCTTATCTGCCAGACTTCTTTTGCATTGCAAATGAAGGGTTATCTGAATTAGGGGACAGACACAAAAGCGCACGTATAGCCTGACACACAGCCAGGCATATATTTCTTTGCAGCAGAGGGGAACCCCCTCTACTCCCCTTCACATTTCTATCAGTCTTTGTGCTTTAAATTCACCATAGTTCAGGAAGATACTTGTAGAGGACGCATCAAACACACTTAGGGTGCTACATTAATTATACATTCAACTAATTATTTTTTGAGAGTTTATGTTTTGTAAACTTTGTCCCAGTTTGAACAGACTGCGTCTGATGTAACACTGGAATAATCCTTCTGCTTCAGAATACAACTGAAGTAACACAACTTCTCATATTTGATATTATCCTACTCCACAAATAACCTTACTTAAAGAACTTCAAAGTGAAGTCTCCTATCTGATTTCCTTTGTACTGGATTCTGAGTCAAATTATTTTCAAGACAGGATCCATGCATTCCAGTCGCTGCACAAAATATATCCCCCTCTACAATAAGTTGAACAAAAGAAAATCCAAAAGAAAGCATATTATTTTAAATCTGAAACACTGATTTGTTTCCCAGAGAAAACAGGTGAATAGGATCATTGTAAAGTCAGAGTAAGAAGTATAAGGAATGATTTAGTTACACTCTGCCCTTTTCCTCGCTGAAAACAGAGCAAGCTGCACAAAGGTCAAGCTGGACCAGCTCTCCATGCATTGGAATGGTAGAGCCCTGCAGTAGGTTTGGAGAGTCGTCTGGTGTACTGGAAGCAATCACAATTTATAAAACATGTCTCAGATTTCAATAAATGCTGAGTGAAGGCTTTTTTTTATGCTTGGGATATGATGGAGAAGTAGCTCTCTCTGCTTTACAAACAAGAATTTGGCTCTTGAAACAAGGCAGCTATTGGCATGAAATAAAATGCAAATGTTAATTCACAGAGAAAAAAGACTAGAAAATGAGGAAGATATAAAGGAAGAGTCATAGCAAAAAACACTGGCAAGCTTAGTTTAAAATCTCAATGCACTAGTCAATCATTTCACGTATTTTCATATACTAATAACAGCATTCAACATAAGAAATAAGAGCAATGAGAAATGGCAAAGAAAACAAATTACAGGCAATTTAAAATAGGAATACTAATAGTTATAATTCGGCAAAGGCAGACCAGATGTCTTCACATGTATTAAACTGTTTACTCTATTGACTAGAAATCCTTTCATAAGCCAGCCTGTTCCCCAAGATTACAATAAAACCTTGATATGTATTCAGTGGAGTTGTATACTTCAGCTTCTGAAGGGAGGAGTTTTAGGGAGCTTCAGGCTACTTGAAGTAAAAAATACAGCAACAAACAAGAATATATTCCCATCTGAGCCCAAAACAGCAGGGTAGTTTGTGGGTTCTATTCACTCTAAAGTCTTGATTTTCCCTTCTGGTATCCTACTGCAATATAGACATGATGAAGCTTTCAGTTTCTTGTAACGTCAACATAACTTTTCATCCCTGTACTCCTCCAAACCCTCTGGTGTTTCTATGGCTCACAAGCATTAAGACACAAGGACAGACAGACCACTTCTCATTCTTTATGGTCAGCTTGTCACAGTAGCCAGAATTTCATTTTAATTATGTAAGGACCAATAGTGTTTCTGCAGTATCTAAGCACAGCTTTACCAGTGCTGTGAACACACTAGGTCAAAGTGGGCATGAAAGATTTACCATTCCTCAGACTGGTGCAATTCTACAGTTCTGCTGAATGTTAGGGTGCATTTCAGTGACAGTGCCCCTCTTTAACCAGTGGAAATGAAGAAAGTATTTTAATTTCATTAGCATGCTCGAAAACAATGGTCAATTTCCAGGGGGGGGGAAGGAAAAAAAAAATAAAGGAAAAAAAGAAAAAGAAAAAGAAAATGGTTAACTGTCAAGTAGGCTTTTATATATCATGCCTGGCTTCTCCAAAGTTGCAAAAAGTACTGCTCTGCTCAAGTGAGAAAACTGCCAACACAGCCAAGCTAGGATGCAAAGGAGAAAGCTGGCCTTTGCCCTCTCCACTTGAGAAAATTAAGAGTTTAGTGATAAGTCCTCTAGTCATGCTAAGGTATTCCTTCTTAACCAGTTAATTCACACGTATTCAGGCCAAAGAGAAACACAACTGATGAATACTTGTCCTGAGAGATGCATGTTCACATGAAACAGAACCTGAAAGCCCTTTTTAGCATCCAGAGTAAGCATGCTGATCACCTGCACGTTGCACAGAAGGGTGACATGAGATCCCCATGAAGGCCTGCCCCAAACGGCTCCGGCCCACAGGATGTCATGGTAGAAGAGTTAATCACTATTCAGCTACTTTGGCACAATAAAGAAAAAAGAAATCAGACCCAATGAATTTCCCAATGACAGCTTCAGAGCCCACAGCAGAGCTTACCTTCTGCCCCAGCACCGTGGGCTCAGAACTAGCGTTTTGCCAGCGCCGGTGGCACTGCAATATGGGGTTTCTGGCATGATCTCACCTTGCAGGAACAAACGGAGCATCTGTCCTCCCTCAGGGTCCACACCTGCCCGTTCCGCTTGAAGCCGCCTTCATGGAGACAGTCTCCAGTACAAGATGGTCCAGATGGACAAAGGCAGTCAAACCCTCCTGCCAGGTTCACACAGGCTGAATCATTCCAACAGGTGTGGGTCTTTAAGGCACACTCATCGATATCTGCAAGACAGCAGATTTATAATGTTTTGGGCACGTTTTTCCACAGGGCAAATGTTATTTTAATAGTAAGTAATTACTGCGTTTTTACTGGTGGAAAAGAGTATCTTCTTTCTGATATCTTCCACGTATGTTTGACATTAAACACTGATTTTTTTTCAACGTATTCACCAGTGTTCATTTTGATTCCACAAAGAATTCTTAAACTCTCTCTAGCAGGCTTAACTGTAAATGCTGAGACCAACACAGCTGGTGGATCACTGATCACTGATCTGCCTTCAGACAAGGGCATTTTGTGATTTTCCAGTGACTAGAAATCAGTCTGTTGGACTACTCTGTTCTGGATTTTACACCAAAATAGTGGGGCACTATTCTTCATAAGCTCCTAGCATGATCAGCGTTTCCCATACTAATAGCTATGAACTGCATCCTTTTCCCGTAGTAGGAAAGCAATGTGAATTTAAATAAAAACAAAAATCAATGAAATCAGAGGCAACTTATACACCAAAAAAAAAAAAAAAAAAAAAAAGGTATTGAAGCTGTGCAGGAATAGCGTGATTTAGCAATGGCACAAAGAAGAAAGTAAGAAAAGGAAATCATTATACATTAGAGAAAAGTGAACTGCAGTATCCCATTAAAATTTCTTCTGGAGGAGTGCCAGTAAACCAGTGAGTCTCTTTTGTTTCAGCCTTAACAAGGAAACCTCTGAACAACATTGGGAGGGAAACTGGAGAAGAAGATCCTATAAAAATACCTGATGGTTTTTATAAGGAAAATTTCTGATTACAATTACATGAATTCAGAAATTACAGGGAAGAATCCTCAGATCATTTAAAATGCCCTTATTGCTAGGGTGAAATTTATAACTGTTCAGTATCACCCAAAAGTACTTTTAATTCCTCTCTAAAGCAACAAATTTAAAAATTCAATAGAATTTAAGAAGAAAAATTACCTAAACTCTAATTAAGTGGGATGTGATGGCTAGTTGCCCTGCTTCTTGGGTAAGTGCCATGGGATCACCAGTCCTCTCCTCAGAAAGACAGAACTTAAAAAAAGATGTTAAGAATTTTCCAAACAATCTGAAGGAAATCAACAATCAAATCACTAAATTTCCACTGCTCTGGTTAGTAAAATTCCTTGTTTGATTCATCATTACTTGTTGCCCAAATGGTATTCATCACCAAAAAAGAACATTACTGCTCTATCTTCACGCCACGGCACTAGAGAGTATTTGAAAAGCCCACTAGCAATGCTGTAGCAGGGATTCCACAAAGAGAAACTGAAACTTGTTCGCTGTTTTAGCAGAGCCAGAGTATGACAGAAGTAGAAGCCATGAAGAGTGACATGAAAAGAGCTATGAATAAATTGCTATGGAAGGAATTATACACAAACAGCTAGAGTAAGACTAAAAATACTTTTTAAAATAGCCTGTTTTCCTTTCAAGAGACTTCGCGTTATATTTTTTTGTCAAAGAAAAAGGCATAGGTGCAGCATTCACTCGGTCTTTGTTGACATCAACAAGCAATATTCAATTGTCAATATTCTCTTTGCCATATTAAGGGCTTTTTGAGTCGCATATATAGAGTATGCAGCGGGATCACAGTGCAGATTAGAGGGGTATCTTTCACAGTTCAAAATGGAAAGCATTTCACAGATGAACATAAAGCCATATTGCCTACACAGCTCCATGTAATTTCTTTACCTATGAAACAGAAAACTAATTCTGCTTCCATATAATTTAACAGATTTATGGAAAGCCAGATGTTAGCAATTATCAAAACTAACATTATTCATATTCTTAGTGGTGTCGACCTGTTCATACTACGCTACTTAATGTGTTATATATATCCAAAAGGGAAGAGTGCCCAATTTACACACTGCTGCTTCTTTCGGTTCAGCATGCATAAAAAGGATGCCCCTATTAAGAGAGGCCCAACACGGTAAATGGGACATTCTTGACAAAGAAACCAATCGAGCAAAGCTGAGTAACACAGCATGAACATAAACTCCTAATTGCTACTCCTTTTGCTCTTTTTTTTTTCTTTCTTTATGCAAATGATGGTTTCTTATTATTTTATGACATTTATTATTTAAAAGTTTTAGCTATTAATCAAATGTAAAAGGCTTGGACACTGCACTCATTTCCAGCTGAACTTTTAATAGAGCTAATTTTCTGAGAACATCCCTCTGGCATTTCTTTCTTGTCGCTGATTACATTTCTAAAAGTCTGAACAAACAGTCAGCATTCCCAGGAACTTGAGGAAAATAAGTCATAATGTTGTTGTATTTTTGTACTTTCATTCTGCGAGCCAAAAAGGAAAGAAATGGGGGATGGGGAGGGAACACATACACACACACACACAAAAACACTGACAAATGCTCCCACATTTTTAGCTCCTAGTTAGCTTAAGGAGGTACTTTAGCTTAATGGAGATCACATGGTATTGCTGACATTGATGTGAGATCAGCACGTATATGGCTGTGCAAAAAAAAAAAAAAGAAAGGAAGAAAACAGTCATATAGAATCACTCAGGTTGGAAAAGAGCTTAAAGATCATCAAGTCCAACCACAACCTAACCATACTACCCTAATTCTAACAACCCTCTGCTAAATCATGTCCCTAAGCACCACATCCAAATGGTTTTTAAACACATTCAGGAATGATGACTCAACCACCTCCCTGGGCAACCTATTCCAGTGCTTAACAATCCTTTCTGTAAAGAAGTGTTTCCTGATATCCAGCCTAAACTTACCCTGGCACAACTTAAGGCCATTTCCCCTTATCCTGTCACCAGTGAGAAGAGACCAACCCCACTCTCGCTGCAATCACCTATCATATATTGGAAGAGAGCAATAAGGTCTCCCCTCAGCCTCCTTTTCCCCAGACTAAACAGCCCCAGTTCCTTCAGTCTCT
>JAOWBP010002559.1:3722694-3733995 GCA_028571105.1 Tragopan temminckii
AACCTGAAGGGTTGCCCGGGGTTGTTGTGACCAAAATGCGGGACCCACAGTCATATTTACTGTGAAATTTCTCTTTACAATTGGAATTTATGTGTCAACTTAGCTGCTGAGAAATCAGCATAGTTTAAAATTCTGAACATGTCCAAAACAATCTTCTAATGAATATGAAAATCGTATGATAAAGCTCTTGCATATAGATTATTTTTATATTATTCAAATCCTTGCTCAGCTCAAATTCCCCATGCTCCCATCAGGTTCCATTTGCTTTCCCACAGCTGGTCTCAGAAGATACTGGCCCACAACTGCAACATATAACAAAGCACAAGGCAAAACTGTACACAAATAGTACTGTCCGTCATAACAACACCAGGCAGAAGGTGAAATACTCGTCTATAAAACTAAGCAGGTTTTAAGAACAGACAAGCAAATATACAAAGTAGCAAGAAGAATCCCTAGTCTTTCTCTCTATATAACTCAAGAAGGAGACATCTTTATTGAATTTTGCAGGAATCGGTTCTTCCATACAGTCTGCCAACTTGTGAATACAATTTCATTTTCCTCTTTTTATTCAAACCTAGGTATGATTTTGCAAGCCTACTTGTTATATTGAGATCATCTGTTGCATAAACTACTAATTTACACAAGTAAACAGGGCATAGCTTTATTTCTCCACTGAGCAGCTTCTTTTCAAGAGTGAAGAGTGCAAGAACAGAACAGCATTGACTATAAACAGAAAGTTGTTTATATGGCTAGCCTGCTATTTTATATCAACAATATATCACCAACAGCAAAGTGACTGCTGCTAAGACTTGCCACCTCAAACGTTGTACAGGGCTATTGTAAAACTGATCGAAATCTTCACTCTTCAAATACTTTAAATGTATGCTTCTCTACACAAGCACACAACAGAAGTACCTGATAGATATTTTAGCTATAATGCAACCAGTCCTTTTGTGTGGATGGGAAAAAAAAAGAAAAGCCACACAAGACGTGCTCACTTCTTAATATGCTTTTGAAGTACATAAATATAGCTTGGTAACGTGGGCATACAAGAAAGCAGAATCAAAATGGAATAGAATAATCCCCTGAGATGCAATTTCCTTTTCCATCCTTTTTGGCTGTAACGAGAAGTAATTTGCCTCAGATATTATGAGAGGTCCCACAGACATTGTATTTGAATGGGTAGAAGACAAGCATGACTGTACATATCAACAGTAGTTCATTAACTTGGTTTCACTGAAATTTCAAACCAGTCCCCAGCCACTCCATTTCTTAGCTTTTCAGCCTATTCAGGTTTTAATGGTGTGACTTTTCTATAGCATCTTAATAAATGTCTGCAAGCACGTCATGCAGCGAGGTGCTCTGTAATATCATGGTAAGTTGTTGCAGAAGGAAGAACCCTACTAATGTGCTAATTCTAACTGTTATGCTACATTAAGCCATTACATATAATATTATGTGAAAAACGTATGCTTGACTCCCAAACAAATGTGTGTAACTAAGCGCTGTTTTGACAAATCATTTTTCACATGCAATTTGTCACAAAATTATGTATTTCTCCTCCTTCTAAAACAAAAAAAAAAAAGTGATTTGGATTCATCTTTGAAAAATCACTAAACAGACGCATTCTTTTCATTAGGAAATATTTCATGATGGTACTTGTATTCTATACAGACGTAATGGTCTATTAAAGAACATTGTACAGTAAATTAGATTCAGAATGTAGGATTTACTAATGCTTTCTAGAAGTCTAGAAACTACTAAGCACAATTATCTTAAAGACGTAAAACTCAAATTTCTAAAAGAACACAAGAATCAGAACTTACTAAGCGGAAAGTAAGCAAGATTATTTTTATCTTGCAGCACAAAATCAACAGATAGAGACTAATATCATGAGCTTCATGCTCAATGAGCAAAATAAAGTTCTAGAGTTGATCCTGGATATTCTGTACACGTAAACCTTTCTGCCCATATTCCACTTCTCTAATGATAGGAAAGCAATGGCAGAGAGAAAAAATTCTGAAGGATGGGATGGATTTAGCTTTTGGTTGACAGAGAAAGAGGGCACAATAAACAGAAAACAAACCTGCTTTTCCACTGATTTCAAATCTAGTTAGTAGAGAACACTGTAGCACACTATGGAGTGTATTAAAGCCTGCACTGTATAAAAGGAATCAGAAATTCAGTTCTCTGTGAATTGAATAATTCTCTACAGAAGAGAATCAACTCTCTTAAAGGGATGTGGAGAGAAATGCGTATAGAATTTGCTTCTACTTTTCAGCCTGCAGATAGGAGTGAGCTTTGTGACACACTATTTCCTTCTCCTAAGAAAGCATTTTCTTTGACAGTTTTTCCCTTTTTTCGGTTCTGATAATCTCCGAGGCTGACACTGAAAATTCAGTGTTGAGAGTTTATTCAATAATAACCCATTGCACAAGCAGTATTTGGCAACAGGTACTTAGTGCAGAGAAGCAGCAATGCACGCCAGTCGTATCAGCACAGTTACAGTGGATAGTAGTTAATACTGGGATGCTGTGCATCTTGACGAGAAATGCTCTATAAAGCATTCTGATGGTTTTTTTAAATTCTAAATTGTAACAAAATTCGTATTTTAAAAAAGTAGAGGAGGGGAAAGGGGACGAAGGGGGGAAGGGAAAAGGAGAGGGAAAAGAAAGGGAAAAGATAAGGAAAAGTGAAACACCTAGCAATTACAGTCTATGTATTTTTATTGCAAAAGAAACTTTGGTAGCAACTTAGATATAGCAATCGTCTTTTGTCTGCAAGCAGTATTCTGAATAATATAGTGTGAAAGGCCAGTGCCTCATAAAAACGATACCACTGAAAATTAAATTATATTCTCTTAATTTGAGTCTGCTCACCATCTCCTTATTAAGCTGACATCTTTTGTAAAAGCATGGCTGTGAAAATATATTCCCTTTTCCAAGTCATCTATGTTGACATTTTGAGCAATAACGTATTTAGTCAAGCTTGAAGCACCCTGGCCAAGTCACCCATCCTTTTTGCCCAAGCTCTAGCACAATATTATGACCTTCCCCACACATCTACTATTCTCTCATAGGCAATGAGGTAAAGCTTTTAGAATCCCTGAAGTATCACAACACACTCCAGATAGATACATATATATATTTTAGATGTTCTGCAAGTATTGCTGAGAACCTACAAGCAATGACCAAATGCCACCTCCAGAGGGAAAGGGGAGCCACCCCACACCAGCTGCCTGGGCTGTGGGCTACGCACCAGAGCTCGGTATTCCTTCTCACTGCCTTATGATTTTTCATCTGTTATTATTATTATTTTATTGTTGCAGCATTTAACATTTTTATTTTTATTTTTTTCCTATGCCTGCTTATTGTTCTCCAAGATCTGTCCTTCAGGAAGGAAGAAATGCTTCAAAACATACTGAAGAGCAACAGGCCAAATCCAGCTCAGGTGCACGCTAGGATTTCAGTAAAATACAATCCCAGGACAAAATGCTGTTGCTAAGCAAATGAACCCTCTTATTTGAAATAGAGAGTGACTCTGGCCTTGACCCTAAGTACTCCACTGTGTAAATAAGCTCTGTAACATGACAAAAGCCAGCGTTCAAGTAACTAAGTTGAAGCAAGGACGTGCGTTATTGTCTAGCTGTCATTTTGACCAATTCTTAGTTGTGTTTTAAATAAACTTCACATTTTGAAATCTCTTTCTTCATATGGATTAGCAAAGTCTTTCAATTCATTTCTAAGTGCTTAAGCAGTATAATGAAACAAAAGAAATGTTTACTCTCTTCATGACTGGTATCCTGCAGTAGTTCAGAAAAGCAACTTAGTTAAATAATGTCACTCATTTCACATTCTGTTTATAACTTGCATGTGGCAAAAGAGCACCTCACCTCACCAACTTCCAGCGTGCCATGCAGGTCAAAATGAAGGTGGTTTACCTTCACCAAAACTCATCCCTTCAGTTTCCACAGAACGTAGAGAATTTGGGGATCCTTCTTGCCCTGAGATAGCCAAGAGTCCTTCACTTTAATAGCAACACAGACTTTTCAGCAACTGAGCCTATCTATGGGCCATTTAAAACCACAGCCATGTCTGTGCATCTGTCTTCTAGAATCATAGAGGTTGGAAAAGACCCCTAGGATCATCAAGTCAACCCATCTGAGTCTTGTATTTTCCAAGCAAGAAAACAGCTACCTAAGGTCAGCCTGAAAAGAGATGGAGATCACCATGGCAGCAGCACAAGCACAAGCAGACAGCAGGAATGCTGCAGATGCCCTTTATCTCTAATTTCCTCAGAGCTTTTCAAAAGCTATTTCACATCACTTTGATTTCTGATAAAATATTTTCAATATTGCTCTGCCCATCATTCATTTTGCAGTACTTAAATAAACCAGAGCAGAATTCTTAACATCCGAGAACCTGGTTAAGAATGTATGACTTTCACATGGTATTTAAGTAACAAAATGCTGTAAAAAGTGATTAGGACAATATAGAAGAAGCTAATATAGTTTGGCAGGGTAATCTACAAAATACTGTTTTTTGAAAATAAGCATTTTTCCTCTGCATTTTAATATTACAATGCTATCTCATTCCAAGAACCCATTTCCTCTAATAGCTACAATTTGTAAAAGATTGGAGTGTGTGTTACAACAATTTATAAATTCATATGAAAAAAAATGATTCTAACTTTTACTTTAATTGTATACTTTAAATCTTAAAGAGAGCCCTTTGCACTTATGCATGATAAACAGGATTTAGTGCGTTAAAAGAAAGTCCTTCACAGAAGAAGCAGAAAAGCAAAATGCTCTTGTAGAAAATTCACAGAACTGAGTAGAGATGAAATAGCTGCATTTCCCAAGAAAGGATAGAGAATTAAGAGAACTGCATCAGTAGTAGCTATAATGGGATCCTTGGCAAACTGTTTTAAACACATCTGATAATACCACACAGAAATGATGTACAAGACTTTCGAGAATAAGTAAACAGCTAGAAAATTGTTAAGCAGAGGTAGCTGCCTTCACTATCCTTTCATTACTGCTTATTTGCTGTGTTGGGACACAAAGTGTTTTGAACATTCAGGGCACCAGATTGCGAGAACCAGCTCCAAATAAACCCTCACGGAGCCTCATCCTTTGTCCTCCCACAGAAACAAATGATCACAGGAAGAACTGACAAACTCCTCCGCATCCTTTAAAAATTCCTCTCCCTCCATGCTCTCAGGGCGTTTTTCTTCAAATATGATGCACAGAGTGCAGGGCGCTATTTACATAATTCCAAAAATAAAATGATGAAGATACGAAAGAATGCAAAAGTAACACATCAAAGCGATAAAGACATGCGCTGAACGTGTTCTCATAGTGCTGCGGTGAGATTTGAAAGCTGAGGAGCATCTCTTTCCCTCCTGTGGGCCATTCTGCTCCCCAGAAAGCCCTCCCTCCCTTCAGGTTGTAAAGCAGCTTATTGTGATAAATGGCAAAGCATACTAAGTCACACTCTGGATCTCCGTGTGCCTCCCTCCTGTAATAACCGTTCAGAAATGTGATGCCTCTTAAACTAGCGCCCACACCACGTGGCTGGGGATGCTGACAAATGCAGACACGCTTGCTTGCTTTCTCATTTTAGCCTTAAACACAGAAACTGTTAAGGACAGTGTCTCAGCAGTGACTTTATAATGCCATGCAGAATGCAAAAAAAAAAAAAAAAAGAAAAAAAGAAAAAAGAAAAAACAACAAACCAACCAGCACTATGCTGATCATTGCTTACCAACACAGGACTCCCCGGAAAGAGAATAGCTTCCATTGTCATGGAAACCGCTTCTGCACTCACAGTGGTACCACCCTGGGAGGTTAACACAGCGTGAATGGTTGTGACACTCAATGATCCCCTCTGCACACTCATCAATATCTGCCTCAGAGAAAAACACAAGCCATCCAGGAAATTAATTTCCTCTGACACCAATGCTTTAGGTTGTTTTTTTTGTTTGTTTGTTTTGTTTTCATTTTTTTAAAGTCTTCCTTGAACGGATCATGGTTTATCATGCTTCCAAACAACAGACACTTCAACATGACCAATGCAGCAGTAAAACAGAACAGCAGTACATCGTGGAATTTGATACATAAAAGATATTCATTCACAGTGCATTTGGTTTAAAATGCAAAGCAAACATACAGAAATTTTGCTCTTCTTGTTGCTGATGTGAGTTCGGTTTGTTGGTTTTAAATCACAAGTTAGACTGCAAATGTAAAGCACTGTAGAGCAGGTTCTGGACTGGAAAGGCCATTCCAGCAACACTCCTGCTGTACATACAGACTGCATGTCCCAGAGCACCTTGGAAAGCAACAAGCTTCTCTTTGGGATTGGCATTCCCAGTGCTCAGCTGCAATGCTTTGCAGCTCCCTGGCACTCGATGTGCCAAGACATCAGGACTCTTTGCAAACAAGAATTAATCATTCGTGCTTATATGAACAAAACAAATACCTAGAGCTCGCATAACAGACACAAAGAAAAGGCAGTTTGTGTCTCATCTGCAGTAAAGCATTTAGCTGGAAGAGAATGAAGTCAACGATACCACACCAGTAAGTCTAAAGTAGTGGAAATACAGAGCAAGTTGAAAACCCTGCTGAGTTTCAGTAAATGTGTTTTTTAAATTTCCATAACATGGTTAATAGAGACCTCCTAATTGCTAGTAACCTTGGTTAATCACGCCTGGCACCTGGCTGTTTCTCCCCTTTGAGCATACTTCCAGTACATTTTGTAGGGTAGTAATTAAAATTAACAAATTAATTATATGTTAACCTTCTGGTAATTTAAGAAGCGATTATATTTGATACCTCTTTTTAGCTCAGCCTTTTTATTATTGTATTTAATGCTGGACAGTTTTCAGCCAGTACGTTATCAATTAAAAAGAATCTCAAGTCATCCCTAAATATTATATATACTTTCAGCCACTGAGATTTTTCCTTGGCAGCTGGCACACTGAAAATACAAATAAAGTGGCCTATACTGAACACACAAATTTTGTGAAATTAGATTCTCAGTCTGCGTTTAGTTCTGCAAGCATTAAAAAACAAATACTATCTGATCCTGATGCAAGACTGAGTTAAGGTTACTGAGTAACCACAGGGTGTAGTTTTAGTCTCAGTAAAAAAAATACGTACATCAGTGTGGTTTCATTGACTGCAGGAAGTCACGCTGACACACAACAAATATGATTTGAATGAAATATCCTTCAATACAATTCCTTCTTTTTTATGTTTTACAATCTCTCACTGCTACAGCCTTTTCTGCACTGCCTTTATTTTGCAGAAGCTAATTTTAGTATTAAAACACTGCATAAATCTAGCTGTCCATCAGTGGCCAGTGCTGCCTGCAAACTCAGACACTTCCAATTCATTATGGTAAATGGTATTTATAACCAAGATCTTTTCACATGTCATGGCTGACAGAACAAGTTTAATCCTATTTGGAAAGGGAGTGACTTTGCTATTGCGGGTCAATTGTAAACGAATTCTTCTTGCTTTCTCTTCTTCCCCAGTGCCGAATCTGAGAATGTTCTCACTCAAAGACTGCTGCCATGGGGCAGTCCTGTCCTGGGGCTCTTTCCAGTCAAGTTTATGTTTTTAACTTAGAAAAACCTATAGTTTTCCAAAAGTTCATTTCTCAAGCTGAGCCCTTTTGAAAGTGCATCTGACTTAGGCTCATGCTATAGCAAATTAGTTGACTGGTAAACCACTTTTCATACAGACTGCCAGGATACCAAAGCTGATCAGCAGCTTAATGGAGAAAGAAGAGCATCCATGTTTGAGTCTCTGTAGATTATGCCAATCAAGTTAAAATAACATACCCAATGATCTCAAGACTACATGACTTTCATATGGCAGTATTCTATCCATCAGTAGCTTTTGGTCACTGAATTTTAGGGAGACACAGAACAATTTCTTAAGCCTCCAGAGATGGAAAAAAATGACAGCTTTCAGTCATATTAATTGTTCCTCTATTCCTTGATATCTTAAATGAGTGGAGTTCCCCCCGCAGTGCCTTACCCATGCCAGGGACAGAAACAAAAGGTGCGTCATATACCACGACACTAGTTCACTTAGTCGTTCATTTCAGTCTGGAAGTGCTATGGTTTTGACAGCAGTTCTTTTCATTCAAGTTTTCTTACAACATCCATGCAAAAGGCATCTTGTACAGATCCTTCCATTGCCTGCTTGAACACCATCTCTGTTATCTAGCTGTCATTACTACAGAATTGTTAATGGATCTGGCAACACTCCACTACAATGGCTTTGCAAAAGCTCCAAAATGGCACGTTTTTGTATTGCATAAAAAAGGCACCAGTTGGTTTTAAATAAGCTCTCGTAGGATGTTAATCCAGTCTGTTAAGGACAGCTCAGTAATTTTTACTTCTATCATCTCAACTTCTTGCATTATTCATAGAGGTATTTATGTATACAAGATGAATAGGATAATTTACCTCCAAATAAAACACAGTGGTTTCAGACCTAGTGAAAAAGTAAAATTAAAATGATTCCTTTTTTTCTAATATTTCATCATATTTAAGTCACAGTGTGATAATACAGAAAGGAAAACTACTCAGTGCGACACAATAGCTAACAATCTGCAGTTTCCATGAGACAGAAGAGTTTTGTAATAAAAGCATCTGTTCATCACACTCTATGGTACTCCTTTTCATGCAAAAAAATACACGTCCTTATCTTTGGTTCACTGTTGATCAGGAGACCTAAGCAAGAAAGACATGTACCATCTAGAAGGGGCTGCACAAGTCTCAGGCTTCCTGAATTAAAATCATATCCTGACAGTTAACTCTGCCATCCACAGAGTACTACAACTTTGTGTTCCACCTTCCAGTGTGCTTTTTCAACGGGAGAACACCAAATGCACCCAGACAACTGCAGCACAAGTTGTGTGCACAACACACTCTTCCAGGAGACGGCATTAGCAAGAAAGAGATGTCACACAGCTGCCCTGCTGCAAAGAGTCATTGCAATGCTTCAAATCAACCCTGACAGCAGAGACAACTACTTCGGATGAGTAGAGATGAAAATGTCTCTCGCTAAAGGAATCTCCCACATGCCTAAATCGATGCAAGCAAATCATAATCGTGCAGTTCTACATGAAATAATGTACAGGCTGAATTTTATTCTTTATTAGTAACTCCTACTACACTGGCCATATGATTAACCCCATATGGGTTTTGAGAGTTCTCTGCAGTCACCGAGAAGGCACTGCATTTGTTTTTAAACACAGACAACACAAAGCACTCATACATTGACAGTGGCCATCCTAGGAGTCTGCTACTTTTTCCCAATGAGCAGTACAAGCTGCTACAACACTCCGACCTTGTCACACGTTACAATCCAGCATGCCTGGAATACCAATGACTCAGACACGGTACAGCAATTTAGTTGTTAAACAAATGGCAACTCAGAATAACACAGATAACTGTATAATTTACTCGTATTTGAATAATGACTCGTGGCTGCCACTCAGCTTCATGAGGCCAGTTCGTTATTAGAACCACAGAGATGCTAAAAATCAGCATGGACAGAAAGACATCTCAGCCATACTTAATGACACCTTCAATAATCAATTTCTTGCCTCACCTTTGAGGTGATAGAGACTCCACTTCTATCTGACCAAAGCCAGGAACAGGCTGCGCAGGAAATCCTTCCTTGACATTTAGCCTCTTTTTTAATTACTTTCATTTGAACTCATTAGGAGACTGGGGGGCGTGGGGGAGGGAACAGTGCCAAATAGCATATTCTTCTCTCCCCAGCAGTCATGGCTGTTTTCACAGACTGATTTTAATTGCATTATATTTATATTGGCCTTTGCAGTTCCTTCTCAGGCAGGAACAGCATTTCCTCAGTAAATGGCACAGGTTCTGCTCTACTTTTCTATTTTAAGGACCCAGCTCTAAACTATAACACTGTGGATTTGTTGAGATAGTAAACACAACTCAAATTCAGGAATAATCAATCTCACAGAGCAATTTAATGGCACAAAATGGCTTTCAGAGATTAAAGGTGCGCCCACCACTCATTATAATTAAAGAACAGCTGTAATATGCTCTATTGTGTAATGCCACATTGGTGTTATCAAGATTTTTAATCATCTGAAACACAAGTGCAAATTTAGCATGATGAGTCTAACAAGAAAAAATGAAATTAAATTGGTATCAGTATAATAACACAGACCAGTGCTACTAGCAATTTTTAAGATTAATTCTTTTTATATAACATCTAATTTACTGAAACTCATTTTTAATACACGCGCCAAGCCGATGTTTTTATCACTTTAGTGGATGTCTCTCTCATGCACTCTTATTTGTCTATTTATATGCTAAATAGGCAGCACACTTGGAGTCTACAGACTAACAGACCTGAATGACACGAATAAATGTCACTTCACAACACCGGAGCTGAAGCAGGAGTTTTTGATTCCCATATTTAGGGACTGCTAGGTGACACGGGGAACAAAAACCGCAGTCAGGCTGCTCAGTGATAAGCATGGCAGGGATATCCAAGGCAGGGTGAAGAACTATCTCATATTTAGTGATGCCTTTCAGTTTCCATTGCAAACAGGACTGTAATTATCACTTTACAAGCCAGAAACGTACAGACCGACTTTGCAATTAGTAGGGTAAGTTTTAAACTGAAGCACAGGCTGTTTGTCAGATTTGAGGGTCAACATGACTCTCCAACTACATAATCCTGAAAACAGAAGGGATTTCAGGCCAGTATGTATTTTATTTGGGCTCTTCCTAAATGTTGGAAGGATACTGCTATCATGCTTGGTGTAGCTAGCTTAAATGGAAGAGAAAGAAACAATTCTAAACAGCCAGTTCACCAATTACAACTATGCTGAGCTGATGACTCAACTTCAGGAAAATAGGTTCAGCCTACTTGTACCTGCTGGAAATCATAGAATCTTAGAACCATAGAATGGCCTGGGTTGGAAAGGACCACAATGATCACCTAGTGTCAACCACCCTGCTATATATGCAGGGTCGCCAACCACCAGACCAGGCTGCCCAGAGCCACATCCAGCCTGGCCTTGGGATGGGGCATCCACAGCCTCCTTGGGCAACCTGCTCCAGTGTGTCACCGCCCTCTGTGTGGAAAAACTTCCTCCTAATATCTAACCTAAACCTCCCCTGTCTGTTTAAAACCATTCCTCCTTGTCCTATTGTTATCCAACCTCAGCAAGTTTGCTGATGATACGAAGTTGGGAGGATTGGCTGACACGCCTGAAGGCTGTGCTGCCATTCAGCGAG
>JAOWBP010002559.1:3752871-3771836 GCA_028571105.1 Tragopan temminckii
GTAATGATACCACTGCATTCTTCAGTATTGTAAAGAAATAGTAATTCTGATCTTGCTCATCTTCACACCTAAAAAGCACTAACACATTGCTCAAGGGAAACAGTTTTGAAATACACACAAAATCAGAACTGACAAAATGCCTGTAAATAAAGAAAGAAATAACTGTCCACTCACACCGTTTCCAAGCCTCAGACCAGGCCAGCCTGCTCTCAAGGAAAACATTTATGAAACCTCTGAGCCTTACAACCTGTCCAGAAAGCAGCTTTGCTTTTCCCCACCACTTGCTCTGACTGAATCTCAGTCCAGTATGTCCAGTGTCTGCCAATTTGCAGTGCACACATCTCACTGAACAATCCGAATGCTGCCGGAAAGCAGAAATAGGGTGGTTGGTGAGTGAGCGGCTATTCATTCTGCACAAAAACATTTTGGTAGGGTTTTCAAGTTAAACATACACAGATAACATACTAATAGAGGAAAAATCTACTTGCCAAGTCTCCACTACTATAAGGACACAATGTTCTCTCCCCCAGCTATGTTCCCCATGTTGCCTGTGAGTTTCTAAGAAAGTATTTGTGCCAGTTCTCAGAGTAACTTTGGTTTGAACCAGAAGTACTGTGGATTAACACACTTGTTTTTTTACTTCTCCTGATGCTCAAGTGGTTTGTTTAGACTGAAAGACCTCTGAAAACATGGTGTTTCAGAGGAAAAGTTAAACTATCCCATGTGTAAGAAAGCCATACAAAAATGACTCCGTCCACACCTGCTACAAACAAGGACGACAGTAACAACTGAAAAATAACATTCTGTTTCTCAAATATTCAAATTCCAAGCACCAGAAGAAACGGTCTGACATTCAGAAGATTATATATGGTTCTCGATGAGCACAGCCAAGACTCCTGTTCTGCATCCTTGTTCAGAACAATCAAATAAGCAGTCTTATTACAGGACACATACATGCACTTGTATTTATACAGAGATAGATTCAAACTGAAGCCTGACATAAATTTGAGATTCTTCACCTTCCTAAGAAGATGTAATTGGCAGTAATACAGTAATACTGGCCTGGCAAAATACACTTTTCTTTGGAAGAAAGTCATTTATCTGGAATGCTAATCAAAGGGAGAATGTTCGCTGAAATTCAGGGCTTACAAATCTCCTTGATATGGCTATCCTTTTTCATCACTTCTGTTACATGCTCTCAAACCAGATGAGGAGGGCAACAGACAACCTGGAGCAGCCAAGGAAACCGACAATAATCTTATTTTCAGCTGGGGATCAAAACAGGCTTTGAGAAAACCAACTCTGGGTTTTATTTTCTCATAGAAGAAATGCATTTGTTTCCCAGCGTGCTTGAACAGCAGGAGATCTATGAACAACAAAAACAATGTATACCTCAAACCAAAAAGAGCCATCATTTATTTCAGTCACAGAACAGAAGAAGCTGCATTCACAAAGCAGTCTCTCCCCATCCTTCTACAGAGACTACTCACTGCATTTTAAGGACAGAACCACAAAAATACATCTTATCTAATTAGTACTTGTTGAGGTTAATGCAGCATTCCCTGAAGATAATATGGATTTGAAACAATTTAAGTCTCTAGCTCAGCTGCTCATTGAAATACTTAAGGTCTCCCTCCCTTTCTTCTATTCTCTCCTATTTTGATTCTGTAAGATAACACAAATGCCACAGAAATACTCAGTTTAGCTGAGGAGATTAACAACGGTAAAGGGCAGAGGAAATGGATAAGGGAATCAAAAATAGTTTGAATACCTTGGATCACCAAGAATGAAAGCACACAAAAGCAAGCAAAAAAATCAGTAAACAGAAGTCATCAGCACAACATTCTTAATCCAGAACCAAGCAGACTCCATTGCCACTGAAATTAATCACAGAGCATTTAAAACTGATGAGGCTGCTGGCTTTTATCAGTTACATACCAACACATTCTCTCCCCTTTTCTGGAGAAAGCATTTCCTTCCTACTCTGGCTAAGTCAGTCTTTTTGCACGGAGAAGACTGAGCAAGCTCATCAGTACTGGGAGGAGCCACTTCTGACTCTGCTAACCTCCCTTCAGTGAACAGAATAGAATCATTTCAACCAACAATAGCCAAGAAATACACAATTTTCAGTCACAAGAACACGCTCTCTCACATAAGCCGACTGCCAAAAGATTTATTAAATGCTCTACTTCCAGATATGCCCTGCAAAGTACAACAAAGTTTGCAGTGGGAAGAAATGAACAGGAGTTGGGAGACCTTTGTTGACAGAGCAGATTGAAGACTTTTCGATCACAGGACATTTTTCATATTGTACTCACGTAGGTAAGGAGGAGGAGGATATGAAAGAACAATTGCAGTTTATAGCTCATATAAAAGGTTTTTGTATAATCCGTGTTTTATAGTATTATTTTCTTTCAATCCCACTTCCCACAAAAAAAAAAAAAAAAAAGAAAGAAAGAAAATCAATAAAAGAAGCCAAATGCACGAAGCTGAGTGCGTTTAATTGGAAGCTGAGAGAAGAAATATTGCATGTGGGGTATGACAGTTGTTCACTTTACATTGCTTTTGTAGCAGACACAAATGATGATTTTGGAGGAGCTGCCATAGTCCTCACGGAGGCAATCAATCTTTTTTCAAAGAACTGGAACCGTGAGAAGTTTCAAACAGTTCTTGCTCAGACTTCCAGTGGTCAAACCACTGATCTCCCATACTTTCTTCCTCAAGACATCCAGTTGCAATTTAAAAACTGACACTAACACCTGTTTTTCTCGCGATAAAATGAGAGTTAGCAATCTCCCAGGATGCATCACATGTTGTTGTTGGGATACGGCCCAAACAATCACATGTTATTGTTGGGATACAGCCCACACACTCAATCTCAAGAGCACTAGCACTCTGCACTAAGTTGTTCCGTGTGGAGAGCTTCTCTGTTTTCACCTGTATTTGTATCTCCCTCACACGCAAACCCACACCTGTTAATAACAGGCCACAGTGAACATATCACAACAACCATTTGAGTTTTACTGCCCTTAATGCAGTATTACTTACTTACCTGCTCTATCAGACTCACTGGAAAGCAAATGATGACAGTTCTCTACCACCTCTTGAAAACAAGAGGTCACAAGACAATCAAAGGCTTTTTCTTTTGGAGGCAAGTTAAAAATCATTGTGTCTCTAAGCAAGGACTCACTCCAGCCTCTGTCAGCTGGCCGTATAACATTCCTCTCTGTTTGGACATTTATTCCAGCCTTGCTCCAGACAGGTCACACAGAGCACTGTATGGGCAAGCCACAGTCAATCTTATCTCTAGCGAACAAAAACAACCAGCACAGAATGTGGCATGAGAGCATTCTGCCGGCTGAAATAACAAAAACCATGTGCAGGATGTTTACCTGCCACCTGAGTGCATGTATTCAGTCCCAGCCGTTGCTCCCGGCACTCTGCTGTCAGAAACTTCACACCTACTCAAAATGGTAAAACAGAAGTCTGCAGAATACTGAAGAACTAAGAAGATAAAGCTAGGCAACAGCCTGCATTCTGTGAAGTAAGAGACATACAGAAAACTTCTTTTTTTTTCTCATAGCAAAATTGAGTCTCAAGACTTCATTACTTTCTGTGCAGAAATGTGTTCCTACCAGAAATCTTTAAAGTCATTTATGCAATCTAGATTAATACTAGAAACAATCTATACCGTTTGAAAGCATAATTTAACACTAATACCTGTCAAGAGCAAATTATCTTGAGTAAGAAAGTCTGCAAAAGCAGCTTGAAGTCAATGAAAAGGCTAATCAAAGACAATACACTTTCCTTTTACAAACATTGAATTCTTGGTGCAGAAATATGGTTAGCCACATATTCCTCTGTTGGTTTTAGCGCAAGCAAGTAATATGGGAAGTGTAATACACGGACCTAAAAAGTCACACACAGGATATAAGCACACAAAATTAGTGCCTTTGTTCAGAGATTATTTTCCATTATATTAAATTCTCGCCAGCTTCATTACTTGTATACTTCTGATGTAAGCAGATTTGGGTAATTACAGCAGCAAAACTGAAGGCACGTTGCAGGTTTGTGCCATATCTATCTTTCAGAACGAGGGACCAGTGAGAATCATACTCAATAACATCAATTGCATTACACTCTAAACAAAATCTAACCCAGGTGAAATGAATAAAGCTGAAAATGGCTGTATTAAATGAAGATGACAGGATGGAAATGCTTTCTGTTAAGATACGGCTCCATAATATAACTATAGCCAGCAGCATTAGAGCAGTTTCACACCAGCAGAAAATTTCTCGGTTTTAAACCTCTTTGCTAAAACAAATAATTACATCTACTCAATCATTTTAGAGAAAAGGGTCTTCTTTAAAATATTAATAAGCTGCTCTTTATACTGAATTGTAAATTACAGTAAGAAGTCCAGCACATGGTTGGTGTTGTTTTTTATTTTTAAATCTAAAATATTTTCACCGTATTATTCACTCATAATTCTTATATGGTTACAATACAAGTTCACAGTCTGCAACCAAATTTTCAGTACACGTGTTAGAAATCCTCACATCTAAACGCTCAGAGTAGATGAACACAGAAATCAAAAGCTTGATCTATGAAGCACCACAAGGACGGGATTATCTGTGCAACATTATCTATCCACGTGACCACGCAATCTGTCTAACTACAGAGGTAGATGTAAAAGATCTCTATTAAAAAGCATCATAACTCTTTTCACCACTCAGTTAACATCCTTCAAGCACTGCAGTTCTAAAGAAAAGGAATTCAGACTCCTTCCTAATGTAGGCCTGTCCAATATTATTATTATTGAGCATCTCATACAACCCTGTAAAGGTATTTTATAGCATCATTATCCACATCTGGATAAAATAAATAATGGAGAGAAAGTTAAATAGATTACTAGCCACTGGTTTGCACAACATAAGCATGCTGCCTTCTTGTGGAGCTGCTTTTATAGCTGTGGAGGTGCTGACAGAAAAACCTTTTGGGAAAATGTCTCAAGTCTTTGAAAAATCATGGCACCAGCATTGCAACTAATGGTGCTGCACACAGTACGATCAGATGAAAAAGACATGAAGATCTTTTTTCCTCACTTTTTTTCTTGACTGTGCAGCCCTTACATCCTTTGTCAGCCATTCCCTCCCCACTAAGCCACTCAAAATTGATACAGACACACAGAGCTAGAAAAGATGAAACCTAGAATTAGAAAGCAAATGTCTGATTTTTATTCCACCTTGTTGTTATATAAGTATTCCTCTCCATGAATATTCACTTGTCTAATTCTGTAGTTTTAGGATATAATGTTTCAGAACAGATACACAACATTAGGAAACAAACAAACAAAAACAGCCAAGAAATGGCCACGTACTGTTTTGTGTGAACTGATCTCCATAGAGCAAACACATGCAGAAATGACAAATTATACTTTAGAATCAGTAACACACAGCTTAGACACAGAAATCCTTGTTTTCTGAAAACAAGGGATGACCTAAACCCCACACTGCACATGTAAACCTGCTAATCTTGAAAGCATATTTTAACAGTAGTTATATTTACACTGAATTTAGATTAGATTATCACACTTCCAAATTACTTGTGGAAGTAACAGAATGCTCACAACAACACTGGGTGTTTTTGAGAAGAAAGAATAAGGGAAAAAATGAGAATTTGTGAATACTATGATTATCTGACAACATTTGCAAGTAATTTTTCCACTCCTTTCTCAGGAATTCAGAAAAGATGCATACTTCAATCAAATACAAACTGTATTATATATGCATTACATATCCGCAAACTATGCAGGCGTAACTTAATGTGTTGATTGCGATTTTCCTCCTGGAAGCAGGAAGAAATATATATAGTGAATCAGTTGTATTAATATAATATAATATAATATAATAGCTGTATAATCTTTCCAGTGTAAAGTTTACCTTGACTTTACCTTGATTGTTAAAACCCAAAGACTGTCTGGTCTGGCTCTGTTAGGATGGCTATGTCCTCAATGATCTAGTCCATAACCTTGCCAAATTCAGTGGGATCTTTACTTGTTAAGGGGAACCCAAGACTACTCATAACTTTATACCAGCTCTTTGTTCACCCTTCGTCTCACCTGCCTGGTACCTTAGAAGAACAATTGCAGACAATTTCTTGGAATAGCTGATTGCTGAGATAGATGAACAACTACCTATGACGTCTACCCTTTTCATATGACAAATTGATTAAGCTGTTCCCAAAGCAGAAATAAACTCCATGTCCAGAAAGTGTCATGGTCCCTCATTTAACTTCTATTTTATATGACGCAGCAAAAACTGAGCTGTGTTTTAAATGAACAACATGACAATCGCGTTACACTGCAATGGCTGACCTGCTCAAATTTGGATTGTATTGTTAGTCTGCTGAAATACCTAACCTGTCATTAGAATCTTAATTGTTTATAGTCATTAAATGAGATTATAAAGAGAGTATATTGTTATATACGACACAACCAACTTTATAAAACACGTTCTATGTTAATTCAGTGATTCCTAGTTTCAGCATGTACTTTTTCATTTACTAGAACAATTTGAACTTGAGGATCAAACCATAGCATTGTCTTGAGTCTAGAAGTTCGGAATAATCTACTTACCTGGAAAAAACTGAGTACAATTCTTAAACTTTATGCACATTCTTAAATAAATATATAAATAATCCATAGCCTTACAGTATACTCCAGGATCTGCTTAAAATGTCAGATAAGTGACATAAGATATTCGGAATGTTACTTAAAAGATGTTGCTATGAATATATATTATCCCTTTCTATTCCTTCTATTATTTCTTTTGAATTACTTCATTGCATTTTCAGATAGATTTTGCCACCTCAAATTACAGTGAACTGTACTTTCCATCACTACTAGATAATTGAAATCATTCTAAACACTCATATTGTAGGACAACTCAGTGAGGTAAAGACTGACAAAGAGTTTCATGACTCTGGCAGCTAACCTAAGTTTTTATAATAGCCTTTTTCACTAAACAGAAAAATTCAAGATTCTCAAGGCATTTAAGTGCAGCTGAAGTTGGCATAAACCAAAACATTGAAAACAAAAAGTCTGAAGTGTTCTACATTTTCCTAGACAAAAGTATTGGAGGTTTTACATTATGGTTCAGATATGGTCAAGCACCTCAGCCTAAATACTCTATTTGATTTGTAGCCGATATTCAAAAGAGGGAAAGAAAAAAAAATAAGGATTATTTCATGGTTTGGTTGAACCCTTTTCTCTACGTCTCAAAAATACTTTTCCTGCCGAGGAAAACTTAAATTTGTTGTTTCTTACAAAAGGCATAAAATGGAATTTGTTGGGGCTTTTTTTTTTTTTTAGCTTTCACGTGCAAAAAACCCCTTCCTTCAGTTCCTTCCCAATTTGTCCTAGAAACCTTGCCTGAGCCCTTTAAGTCCAGCAGTTAATAGCAACCTGACGAAGAATGAAATACGAAATCCATACATGAGAATATACTATGTATAAATTTCTTCAGCTCAATTGAGTATTGTTTTCATAAAAAATATCAAATGAAATGCAATCAAGTGAGGTGTGTTACAGAATCAGCAAAATACCAATGTCGAAGGTTTTACATTTCCCAATTGGCATATTTCTTTCCTGGAAAAAAAAAAATCCTCCAAAGAGGCTATCATGAATTATTTTTAAGTACTCCAGCTCACTGATAAAAGTATTCAGCAAGTGGACTGATAGTTAATCAGTCTCATTTTGCTAGTTAGTTAACACCGAGTACAGAAACTGTCAGTAGTACTACGACAACCTAGAGCATCAACAAATGGACACCTTTCTGTAGTAACTGGACTAGTGGGCTACCTACTCCTTGTGTAATTCAGAGCTTTATTCTTTTTACACTTGTAAACCCTGTATCATGGAGGGATCTGAAAAAATCCCCCACAGTGAAACCAGTCAGACACACTCTAGGATTAGAAATTCTGGTCATTATTGATCAGCTTCTGTATTCTCAGTGATCGACTGTCATCCAGCTATTCATGCAACTTTCTTTCATCTTATTTAGGAATGAACATATCTAATAAAGCCAACTGAGAAAAGATAGTGAGACGATTGGAAAAAAAAAAAGTAATAAAAATCAAAGCTCTCTTTCAAAAGAACCATATGACTCAGTCGTCTTAAAGGAGAGGCTGTAGGAATAGCTAGGCATTATCACACTGTATCTGACTCAATAGCCTATGAATGATTAATGGGAGCACTGAGGGAGTTATTATTGCTATCAGCACACACATCTCACAAACTGCAACAGCTCTGAACTCTATATACAAAGTTGGAGAAGAAACAAGATTTGAGACAAGACGACGGAAGAAAATTTCTGAGGTGTGAATTAAATCTCTGCTTTCTCCACACAGCCAGATCCAAAAAAAAAGAATTCTGCAATGGACATTCTTAGGGTAATAAATAAAATAATTTAAGGTGGGGAACTGAAAGGGAGGCTTTAGCAGGCAGAGGAAAAGGCAGCTTCCATTAACTGCGGGATTTACAATCTGCCTCAGTTATAACAGATGCAACACAAAAAACCCTTGTGGCATGCAGAGGTTTGGTGTGTGTTTGTTTTTCTTTCTTAAAATTTATTTTGGACACACAGATAAGCTTTCCAGAGTTATGGTAGATAAAAGAGGTAGCCAGGATGACTGCTGTAGGAAGTCACAGAATGAGCACTCATCAGAAAAACAGACACAAACAAACAAAAACTTGTCACACCACTAAACTCAACTTTTTGCAAGGGCCGAGTCAGTTCACAGACATTCTATATTCAGACAATGGTTAAAAGAAAGAAAGAAAAAAAAAAAAAAAGGAACTACCAATTGGCCAAAGTAATTTTTTTCCATACGTAAATCATTACCTAAACATCATCCACAGTGTACTATCACCTGTGCTCCAAAACACCAAATGGAAAGCTAGGGAGGGCTTCACAAAACATTTCCTAACTGAAATTCAGTCTTCATAACTGGTCATATAAGCAAGTAAAATAAATGTACTGGCCACACCTTCTGACTGCTCAACAGCAGAACAATTTAAGTATTTTTTGAGCGCTTAAGAGAAGAACTCTAATCAAAGTTCTTCTGAGCCTGAAAATTTCAATGGAGCTGTGAAAGAAAGGATCGACTGTTGTCAATCCTGGCTACTAATTAAAAATAATAATAATAATAATAATAATAAAAACAGAACAACTGATATTGTCTTGGAAATTAGAACAATCTATTTCATCTCCCTCAAAATAAGAAATACCTACTGCCAAAGTCATTGATGGTTTGGCTAGCCAGTAGACTCTTAAAAAGAAGCTGAGTGGCTGCTGTAGGATAGGGGGATACAGGGGATCCTAAGCAGAGTTTGGGTGTCTCTCCTTGTTTTGCAGCTCATCAAAGAGGCTTGACTGCTTACTAACAAGAAGATCCAGTAAAATCATAGACTATACCAAGTCAAAAGGGACCCACAAAGATCACAAAGTTCACTTCCCAGCATGTGTGTGAGTACCTTCACCTGTTCCCACTGAACTTTGCCATCCATGTTGGAAATATCACTACTTCTAGGACAATGCAATGAGGACAGTGGATGAGCGTGCTCACACTCACAAGTCTATACGCTTGTACTCCACCTAAGAAAAAATCCCATTTAAAACAATGTAATTGCTATCAAAAGCTGAAAGGGCCTGCAAGCTATCACAAGTACAGCCATCTATGAGGTTAAGGCATGGGGTGCCCCTCCATGCTAACCTGACAGCTATTTCAAACAAGTGATTTCTCTGACAGACATTGCTAAAGAACGGTTGAGTTGAAATAGGAAATAGGTTCAACTGTATCTTTAATGACCAGGAGTGTTTAGGGCTTTCATTTTATGTCTCACTCAAAAGATAAATGAGTCCCATTCCAAAGATTAGATTGCCAGCATATGGAGAATGTCTCTTCAGAAAAAAAAAAAAATCAAATAAGAAACTGGATTTTACTCTTTCACATAAAAACCATGCCATTTATGTTTGCATCTGAAATGACTGATCTACTTAGTAGATATTACATGTTGAAAGAAATAAATCTGATGTTACACTGGTTAAGTAGTAGAAAACTCCAGCTATTGAACTGAGCTGCTAGATCAGAGCTTCCATTTTCAAAAGAAAAAAAAGAAAAAAAGACTGATGCACTGAGTAAGAACTCTATTCTGCAAGTGTGAAGGATTGAACAGATTTTTATCAGAGCATTATAAAAAGTTGGAAAATAACTTTGACACCCAGCTTCTTGAGGTAGAGTATGTTATTTTACAGCTACCACAGTCATAAAGGAACTAGCAAAGAAAACATTCAACCAGAACAATCCACGTTATGCTTATGCTTCACACGTATATTAAGCACAGCATTACTTCAGCACCTTGTATATTCTTTCTCTGTCACAGAAAAAAAAAGCCTAACAAAAACAACAGGAATTTATACAGTCAATTTGTGAGCTCTGAATCTAGACCAGACTTTAATGCCACACTTTTTAGGAGATGTATTCACGGGCCTTTCTCATATCCAGTATGTATTACTCTATTGATTTTTTGGTAATTCATCATTCAAAACATATATAGGATTATCCAGAAAAAAATTCAGAGCTATCTTTGGATACATCATGCACTTTCTGAAGCAAAGTAGACATTTCACAATCAAACAAACTACAGACAATGAAAACGTTTCATCTGATGCAGAAAAAGCTCTGGGAGAGGAAAAACAAGATTTCAAACTTCCAGATCAGCAAAACCTACTATTTCTTTCCGTGTCTGTATAAAGATGTGAGAACAATCTGAAAGCAGGACTTGTTTTTTCTTGGGTCCATACACTCACTTTAATTCAGCTACAAAGAGTCACTACTTCTGTGGTAGGTTTTCTTCACTGTAGTGGTGTGGGCAATATTGGTGGTAGGTGGACAGTTGGACTGGATGATTTTAATGATTCTATGATTCTATAATAACTCAAATCTGAAATGCTGCTAGGAGAAAACCATTCAAAAAGGGTGTTACTCTTACAAAAGTACTCAGAAAAACTGGAATTCAGCTTAATTATAAGTATTACAGAGGATACTTCAGTTAATAAAGAAAAGATGACACTCTTCAGCAAGAGTTTGACTCATTCTCACCCCTACTCCTGGAGCACTATAATTGGATTAGCTATCCTCATTGCACAATCTACGTAAGTCATGTAAGAGGGCGAGAGAACTATGTCACTTTATTTGCTTTCCAAATATATGAATGTGGATGTGATCTCTTCCTCTGTATGTCAAACAAGTGAAATCAAGCTGCAGTGGTTGTTTTTGTGAGGTTGAATTCCTATCCATATGGAAAAAGATCTTGCTGGTTTCTCTGGTATCCTGGTAGCTGACTTATTTTTCTGTTGTATCCCTTCTAGCAACTTCAAATGCCCTTCTTATACCATAGCTCTTAAGGAAAAGAAACCAACAAACCAACCCACCTTAAATTTAAAAAAAAAAAAAAAAAAAAAAACACAAGAAAGCTGGGTTAAATTTCTAACACCTCTAAAACATCAGCATGTCGTTTTGCTCCATTTCTTCCACGTCACATTATTTCTCAAAGAAATAATGCTGATGGTTCTGATTACTGAGCTACATTTTCTCTCACTGCACCTTGATTAACTTCAAAGAGATCACTCGTGAAATACATTAGTATTCACTGTATTAAATCTGGCAGAAATGCAGCTCTATATGGTAAGCCTCTGAGCAGCACATTTTTTCTAAGACTGAGTGCTGTATCCAGCTTAAATAGAACCTTACTTGTAGACTAGCTAGTTTTGTTTGTACCATAGATCAATGAGTTAAAGGTGGCACGTTTATCATTTATAAATGCAACTAACTCAGCTTGTTTCACTTAAAAACCCCAATCTAAATGTTCTTTTATTTCACTAAAGCAATTTATTTTTCATTTCACACAGTTCAACTGCACCAGATCCTGATGCTTTAACACATGTGAAATTCTCCCTGAAACCAAGAGGAAATGCCTTAAGAAACACAAGTACCTCTCTGAGCGAGCTCAGAGCATCTCAAGTCATGCTTCTTCTTTATTGGCAAATTTCAATATTCACTGCTGAAAGGCCAAAGCAAGAAGGCCACCAGCAGTAAACAAACTCCATAGCCTTGGTCTGAGCAATGTTTTTGATCAAAATTTGGCTCTGTAGGCTGCAGAAAGTTCAGAGAGAACACAAAGCTTTTATTTAGAGCTTTGGAGTTTGCAACCAGTTAGTTTACTCGTCTCTTTCAAAACATTATTTTCCTTCTGTACTGCATAATTAGAACTTATGGATGAATAATCACCTAACACTCGGTGTGCAGCAGCAGCTCAAAGAAAGAAAACAGGAATAAGCAAACCTCTCTTTATGCAGAGGTTTCCAGGCACTAAACAGACTGTAAAGAGAAGCCCTAGCAATTTTTAGCTGCTCAGCTAGTACTGCCCACATTCCTCACAGTATGCTCTTCTCTCAACTAGGAAAGACAGGCACCTCCCTTTTGCCTGCAAACATCGCTTTCATCTTCAGCACTGTGCTCTGCATCTTCCAGGAATGCTACTGAAGCCAGCCGTATGGGCAACCCTCTATTTGCGAAAGTCCCTTCAATCTGAGGAAAAGCACATTATCCTTTTGACATATGCATTTCAGAACTGGAAAACGACTCTGAAAGACCTGGGACCATTCAGCCTGGAGAAGACTGAGGGGGGATCCCATCAATGCTTATAAATATCTCACGAGTGTGAGTCAAGTGGATGGAGCCAGGCCCTTTTCTGTGATGCCCAGCAACAAAACAAGGGGCAGGGGGCACAGGAACACAGGAAGATCCATACAAACATGAGGAAGAACTTGACTTTGAGGGTGACAGTTCACTAGGGCTGTGGACTCCCCTTCCCTGAAGATGTTCAGAACCCATTGGGAAACTTTCCTGTGTAATCCACCCTAGGGAACCTGCTTTAGCAGAGGGGTCTGGCCTGGATCATCTCCAGAGGTCCCTTCCAACCCCTATGAGTCTGTGATTCTGTGATTTCCTTCAGAAATATATGTGTGACGGTGCCCGAGGAGCACCTCCAGCAGTTCTGTCAGCAGCATTGGGAGGCTCACTAAGAAGCAGGGCACACAATGCCCACAGCCCTGGGGAAACACAAGCACTCTCATTCTACTTGGAAGATTCCCCAAGACTCATCAGCTCATCACATGTGGCTAGTGAGATGGGAATGAGGCACACAGGGGCTCACTGGATGAGTTCAAGGGAATGACACTTGCATAGACACTCAAAGAAGTATATAAGCATTCATGTTCTTAGGCTCTTGCATTTTCTCAGACTTCACAGAGTTTATGCAGCCTTGCTCTGTGAAGGCCCTTTTGGAAGTTCAACTTCACCAGAGTTTTCATGTAGAGCTTGTCAGAACCAGTCACTATACTCTAAACTTTCTTTAATGAAAGCTATGTTTTTCAGTTCTCATCACATCAAAAAGTTAAGTTGTCATGTAATTTCAACCAGTTCCATCCATAATGCTATAAAGATAACATCTGTAATTTCAAGACAATTTCTAATAGCTTTTTAATAGACTGAATGCAAGTCGCTACCTTAGTCTAAAGAAGATGGCATAATTTTGTTGGGAGCTTTTCCTTCTGTTAATTGCTTCTTAATCACTGGAGATCTAGACAAGCCAGAACCTCTTTTTCTTCCCTCCTAAATGTACATTCTGTCATTTTCTTCTTAGATTTTTTACAATCCACACATCAGTAAGAAAGATGCAATGAAGAAGTCAAATCTATTGCTCCATTACAAAAGAAAGACACAAAGCCACTGACATCCTGAAGTTGTATCCATTCATTTCTTTAAATATCCCATGTATTTTCGTTTCACTGATAATGTACTAAGGAAGAATCAAATATACCAGCTATTTTTATAAGCTCTATAACAAGTCCTATTCTCCATAATAAAGATGGTCTTCACAAGATATTAATTCAAGAACATCTAGAACTGGAACTGGGACACAAAGAAAGATGGTCTGCCAAGACACTATTTAAAGGTATTTTTGTGAAAAGGTAAGGCAAGAGAACAAAAATATTAAAATCTGGGCTTGGATCTTCTCTGCAGTGTAAAGTCTGATCAACAGAAATTACCTCTTGATTACACTGTACTGTATTAAATCAAATGCAAATTAGATGTCAACTTGCTAAATCTTGCCTTTTTCTTCTTTGAATAAAATTGCATCAGTAATACCTGACAGGTACAATTGGCATTTAGACAGTAGCGGGGGGAGGAAAGCAGAATTTGAGAAATTTCAAAGTGTGGAAACCTAGAATAGCATGCATTATTCCAACCAGAATCAGCAAAATAATACTACTCAATTCCTAAGTACGAGTTCTGTGGACCAAAGGAAACATAAAATAATTTTCTATGACTTAAAAAAAAAAAAAAAAAAAAGAGAGATCTCTCACCAAGTCTGAAGACTATGAAAGAAAGATTTTATGACCACGAGCCATACAAGAAAATATTAGAATATTAGAGCCATTTTTTAGCTGGAATGTCAAGATATCATCTCAGCTAACAGTAGAGATTAATATAGCGGTTATTGCTTTCATCAAAAGCAAAAGTATATATACCCAGACACCTGAACATAACAAAAACTACACAGCAACAAAAACATCCCTTACAAAACAACAACAAAACAAATCTGGTGGTTGGTTAATATTTCTCCTGGCCTTTAAACCTCGGTGTTTACAGTGCATGGGGCAGTGAAAGCACTATAAAAAACAGCCCAGTCTCCTCATGCTATGGTCAGCTAAGGGGATAAATGGTCTTCTTGATCTGGGAGACTTCACTTTTCTTGGCTTAGCTTGGCACTGTGAAAAAGAACAAACAACTTTTTGCTTCTACTGAGAATTATTTGTTGATTTGCAGACAGATGTCCCCTTGATCCTTGGAGGCCATCTTAATCAGATTTTTCTAGTAGATATTCTTTCATCTATTCCCTGATATCTTTACAAATGACAGCTTTGTTTCTTCTATCACATTAAGATATCACCTCTTGCCATTTTGCAATAAGCACCACTGGGACAAATGCTGTGAACAGCTTTGCAACAAATGAAGCAGGGTAACCTCAGCCACCTGGAGCATCTGCCTTCTCCGGGTCTGTCACACCCTCAGGAGTGTTGTATCAACCACAACCACCATTTTCTGTAATAAGTGAAGCACTGCTCACTTCAGCCCTTCTGTACTGCACTGTATTATCTTTGCCTCACCTTGAAATGAGAGGCTTTAGAAAGAATCTAATGTAAAGCCTTATGCCCGCAGCAGCACAGCTGGTTTGTTTCCCAAAATAAACCTTACTTCATATTCTACAAAATATCTTTGGATAGAGACAGGTAGGGAGTTTTGAATTTTATCTTACTGTGCTCACTGAAAATCTCTTCCTCAGTTTTGATTTGAGTTTTTGTTCGCTTATATTTTAAAACCAGGTTCCTCAACTGAAATGTCTTTGATAGGTACACGCCTAAGGTTGATCCTGCTCAGGAATCAAATACAGCACATGGAAATAGAATTCTCACATTTCTTTCTACCTTCAGGGTCCAAAGGAATACAGACCGTAGGGAGTTCTACCCAAAATACTGGAGAAAACAGTGCATTCCAAAAGAAGCAATTTAAGAAATGTGTACACAAAGCAGCATGCAGTTGCACATACAACAAACAACTCTAGATACTGCAAATAAAATAAATCAAGTAAAGTCCTCTTCATTTTCCTGAGAAATACACAACTTATCCAACTTGAAGGTATAAGCATAGCAACATTTCATCACCCGCCCCTGAAAGCTATAACTGCACTGAAGAGTTTCCATGTAACTAATACAGCACTACAAGTGCTGATGCTTTTTTCATCCACAAATATAATTATTAGGATTCAGAGCACATTTCTCAGCCATGGCACATACTGAAAAATGACCTCTCACTTCAATACCAGACAATCTTGTGCACGCACAATCCGAAACCACACACAAAAGTATAGCGTCAGTAATCATCACATCCTGATTCTTCTCTGCCATGCCTTACCCTTGCTTCTCACTGTTTACAATCAGCAGGTAATTTCTTGATGCCTTTCACCCATTCTATAAGAAAAATGGTCCCTTTTGCTTTACAAATACTATAAACACACATGTAGCTACAAAAAAAAAAAAAGCATTTACCTCTCTGAACTCTAGCCAACACACAGTCCTTCTAACCTGTCAGAACCTTATTACCCATTCAATATGCACCAACTCAGACAACAGCTTTCATGAGAGACTGAAGCGAAGATTTGGTGCAATTGCCTTGAATCCCTTTAGGACATGATGCTCCACCACTACCAAAAACTTGTGGAAAAATACTACACCTTACTTGACTTGCCCCTAGCTGGGAATCTATTGCTTTAAACCCTTTTGCTGTTTCCTTCTCATTTCCCAAATTCATAATCTGTGCAGAAGATACTGTGAATAGGTAGCTTATATTTGAGTAACAATTAGATTGGGATTCACTGGAATGATTGCCAGGACTGTGTGTAGGAGCATGGCGTATCTAGCCCAGGATGACCACCTACTTTTCCATGGCAGTTCTACTTCTCTGTTCCTGTACTGGACACTCGTGCTAAACTTGCAGTGCAATTCCAGTAACTCCCTTGCCTGAAATTTCTGCTGGAGCTACATAGAAGTCAGTCTCTTTTTCTTAGGGTCACGCACCAAGACTCCTCCACATGCATGAAGGATATGGGATACCTGCAGCATACTGTCATTTCTAAGCGCTCACTCATCTGTTTACTCCTGCCTACGGATACCACCCCACACTGTGCTGCCTATCTCACTCTCAGTGCTTTGCCAGTGACAGCAGTGACCAGCATTCCACAAACAACTGAACAATGGCAAAGCCTGTCTCCAAAACCAACAACTCTACTCCACCATCCTGAGGCTCGTACACTGAGACAGAAGAATAGACCAAGGAATAATGTTGTGGGTCTGTTAGTTTTGGGTTTTTTTGTTTGTTTTGATGCTGCAAAAACATGAGATGGAAAAAACATCACCGGATGGAAGATTAGGGCATTTGGCTCCACACTGCCAACAACTCTCAGAGTACTGTCCCTGCACTCCTCTCTGCGCAGCAAAATGTCCCTCAGAAGACTTTAACAGAGATCCCTGCCAGGAGCATACCTGGGTTTCAGCCAACAGCATTACATACAGTTAAGGATGCACATCTCCAGCTCAGCAGTCAGACACAGACATGCTGGAATCGCACAGCAAAGTCAGCAAAAATTCTAACATCAAAACTTTCCAGCATAGGCATCCCAACTGTGTTGAATATCACAAATGGTTATGATCACATAGCTCAGTTATTTCAGCCATGGCCAGCTAAACAAAGCAGGCAAACAAAAAGCTTAATCAGAAAATAGAATCAGATCCTAAATAGAAAATGACAACAGCTCTGTAAAAAGCATGAAGCTTACGCTAACAGAAAACAAAGCATTATAAGGAATGGATGAAAAGAGATACTTGACAGAATCTCTGGATACCAATCTGCAGTTCACACTGCATGCAAAAAGGAAAGGCAGCCCCACAACCGTCTTATGGTAATTCCTCATTTCAGGTAAAGCCAGCTGGCAATAGCTAAATCTTCTTAGTGGCACAATGAATTATTTATTTGTACATATACCTTAAATGTATATTTTAATTTCACCTTTTCAACTGAGTAAGTTACCAGCATATATTTCACACTTCTCAACTATCTCTGAATTTTTAATTAACCTGATATCATTTCCAGCAGGCTGACAAAACCAATGAGCAACACATGATTCATATTCAGAAGTAAATGCACCTGCTTTTCAATGACCTTTCTAACTGATGGTTCATTTTACCCTCTCCATGATGTTAAAGCCAATTTGAGTCATACAGTTTTAAGCCGTTGCAGAGTCCTTTCTGTTCACAGATAACATATGAGGGATTGCTGTGTGGTTGGTTTGAAGGGCATATTTAAATGCAGCATGGCAAATAGAATGCATTACCAAAACACATCGTTTTACTTCAGACACGCAGCAGCTCACCATCAGCTTCCATTAGACAAGATTTTACCAGGAATGTTTAAGCTTTAAATTAAATTGATGCCCCACCCTTTCACAGTCTTCAGAGTATGTCAGTGAAGGAATGCTACCATACGTTAACTATAACAACGTGTTTATTTCTAAGATTAAGAAGAAAAAACACAGCAAAATTCAATGAGACTACGGAGGAAATCTCCACTGAACTACCTCCTGTTCCTGACATCACTATACCTTCCAGGACTCAGCAGGTAAGCAAAGGGGCCTGCTTCAAAGATGGTTCATCACCATTCTACTCCCAACATGTAGTTTTCTTTGTTTTCTCGGGGTATGTGCCTTCACATGGCTGAAGCTGTTACCACAGAAACGTGACATTCACCTAGCCACTTAAATACGAATTTGGCATAAGGTATATCTGCTAAAGGTTTCAAACGTGCTGATACAACTAAATCGTGACAACTTCTCACATCCAAAACTCCACTCGTTTTCAAATCAGTTTTCAGGTCGGATTTCTCAATGTTATCATCATTTGCTTGAGCAGTAGAATCCTGATAAATCCTAAACATCTCCAAAGAATAAAAAACGTTCCTTCTGGTTTCAGACTCCTAGATTTCATATGCAGAAGCTAGCTCCTTCTGATATACACCTCTAAATTTACTGATATACCAAGGGTACTGTGCCTGCTGTGTTTCCTTTACTTGGTGTGCTAACTCACATTTTACATCAAAACAATACAAAAGCATGAAAAACATAGCCTTCAATTGCAGTTATGTCATCCATTTGTCAATTTTAAACCATCACTTCATCAATTTAAAGACTGTATTCTGGTTAAGAAAGTCCCTTTACAGCCATAAGG
>JAOWBP010002559.1:3771936-3810767 GCA_028571105.1 Tragopan temminckii
TTTGTCAATTTTAAACCATCACTTCATCAATTTAAAGACTGTATTCTGGTTAAGAAAGTCCCTTTACAGCCATAAGGGACAAAAAAGATGCTTTTAAGATTCACAGATGAAAGAACGGTAGGCAGCTGAGCTGAAAGCTGCCCTAAAGCCACTGGCTGCCTGGATCAGCAGGGAACCCTTGGACAGTGCAGATACTGGTTGTATAGGACCATTTTCACATAGATAGGACACATACCAGATATCCAGCATCAACTCTGCTTGTACTATGTCCTCTGAATAACAGACATTTTGGAAAGGAATGAACAAACAACACATCAGAGAGGGTAACTAGCTGGATTAGAGTGGACTTCTTCAGAAGGTTTTACTCATATTGCTTGAGCATGAATGCTGTCTTATTGCTGAATGTCAGCAGCTTGGGAGCTTAGTTCTGTTTAAAGCAAATAATCCAAAGGCCATAGGCAAGAAAAACCAGGATTCAAATTAATTCAAGATGACAAAAATATTAACAGCCTATTTTATTCACAAGTCATTAAAAAAAATAATAATCTGACAAATAAAAACTATGGGATTTTAGTATTCAATTATTTAAGTACATCCATAAAAGCTTTAGGAGTTTTCAGAAGCTACTCAAAGCAAATTTGTTGACAATTGGCTTTAAATTACTCTCTATTATACCAGAACAGCCGAGATTTAAACAGACACTTATACGCTAATTATTTAATTATTGGACAAGCTCTGGGTAAAAAGTGGTTCCAGTCAAAAACTGGCTTTTTAACAGTCATCTCTAGTTTGGTATGTGTTTCATACAAAAAAAAAAATATATATATATATATTAAGAATTCCAGTGAAAAGCAAGCATCCGAATTCTGATCTAGTATGCCAATAGATTCAGAAAAAGCAGAAGGTGAACCTGAGCTTGCATCACAGAAATAGGTGTAATAAATGTTTTCTCACCTACCATCCTCTGTCATTAATTAAAAGTGTCCACTGAAAGCTAAAACCAATACATTCCTGTTCACTTAAAATTTCTCTTGTTTAATATAAGACTTATAATAGTTTTCAGTAAGAGAAAAGCAGCTATGGAAGAATCAAAATACATATCTTCACTGAAAAGAAAACATCAATCAGAATGAATTGAAAGCAACACAATGGAAAGCAACTGTTTCTTAATGCAGCACGTCTTATTCCTCATTACCAAAGAAACTGAGTTTCAGCAAAGCTTTACCTTTCTCACAGCGATTTCCTGTGAATCCAGAAGGACAGACACATTTGTTGGGTGCTACACAAGTTCCACCATATCTGCATCCTTCTTCACAGAATGCTGAAAAATGAAAGGAATATGTGATGCTATTTAGTATTTTTTCAAATCTATAATGCATTTGCAAGCTGCTAACAAATACATCCTAATTCTAAACAGAATTAAAAGTATTAAAATTCAATCCAACTGCAAACATAAAGAGAAATAAGTCATTTAAATGATATAAGGAAAAATTCAGATTACACCGTCGGCAAACCACCAGTAAAAGATTAATAACCATCTGGAAGAGGAGAGGGAAAAATATGGCATACAATTTTAATGGGACTGATCTTTCAATTATACCCAATATAAGTACTACAATTTCAGTGCTCAGGTGATCCACAGAGAACAGGCTGGTCAGACGTTGTTAACTGCTTGTTTCTCACTTCCATCCAATGCATTTTATTGAAAGGTCCGTAAACATAGTATTTTCCTTTTGTTTTATTTGTAAGTGCACTTACAAATTACAAACCTTGAATTAGTGAGCATTTTGTGGAATCAAAAAGTGAATTAAGAGGAGGCTTGTGACTGAAAAGAGAAGGTGTCAAGCACAGGAGAATGCCTCTATTAACGTGTGATTCTTGACAGAAATGCACAAGTACTTCACAATTGTACATGTCAGATAACTAGGATTTGAAACAAATGATGAATCTCACAGCTTCTCTAGCAAGCACTGTGATATTTCTCAGTTATACATGTTTGGCAGGAAGTCCTTGATGTACCCAATAACTGTGCAATTCAATGATACTTTTTATTCTTCCCTTTTGTCAAATGCATATGCAAGGTGGGGAACTGAGGTAAGAGGAAAGGAATTTGCAAGCATCAGGACATGATCAGTTTGGCACTGCTTACTTGGTTAAGGCTAAGCGTGGGCCCTGAACCCACAAACACAGTCCTCACTCTCTCCTAGATAGATATTGAACTTCACAAGTTAATCAGTGAGCTTAACTGCACTTATGAGGGAAGTTACAATTAATATTTAAACAGTAGCTCTCTGCATTTAAGCTAATAACAGAATTGAAAAGTGTTTTCTGCAAGCTAAAATCACAGATGGAGTTTTGGCAAAAAGATGTTACAAATGCTAGGAAAAAGCCTGAAGTGCTAGATAACAGAATAAATGTTTTAGATTTATTTTCCATTGCGCTTAAAAGAAAAATAAAGAGAGGACAGTACTGAGGACTAGGAAGCATCTTTTGTAATTTTTAACTGCTTAGAGGCAAAAGAACACATCATCTTATCTTCATGGATCTCAGAGACCGATATACTCTAATATAATCTGTAGCACATCATACTGTTTTGTGGAGGATAACATGGGGAGAGGAACGCTGAAGTGATTTAGAGAAGATGGCAAGAGGAGAACATAAGCTCTCCTATGACTGGCACAAGGCAATGGTGTGGAGAAAGCACTGTTCTTGTCCAGTAACACTTCCTGCTCATAGACACACACACCCCACACGTGAATCTGCTGAAATGTATCTGCTTTGAAACCACTTACAAGAGAAATAAGTTTTAAGAACAGCACTTAATGATTCTTTCTCATTAAATACTTGTAGAAAAGTATGATTTTGCAGAAAGCTGAAATTAGCAGTATGAAAGAAAACATGATGAGATGTAAAAGGCGCCTGCTGTAGCTCTTGAGAGAGTTTGCTCACTTGTAGTCTCAGCATACTCAGAAAAGGTGCCAGTTAAATTCATCTACTTTTTATTATTATTATTTGAAAACAAGAGGAAGCAGAGATTGAATTAGTGATAAGTTTCTGCACAACAACAAAAGAATTGGAGCTTGTGGCAAAGCAGGCATAAAGGGCAAAGAAAGAAAAATATAATCAGCCCCACTGAAAAAAAAAGTGAATAGTTTCTTCACAATATGTACCACATTGAGCAGGGAAAGAACTATACCAAGTTCTCAAATAAAGTGATAAAGAATTTAAAATATATATGTTTATTTTCTATAACAATCACGTAAGTGCCGTGAAAGACCAAACTTCTTAAAATAGAAGTAATAAAGGTCATAAAAAAATAAACATTGTCTATAACAATCACACACGACCGCTGGAAGTCATCAGAGCTGAGGAGAGATGCATTTATTGATGGGGCTTGAGTAAGAGCGCTCACACTTTGCCACCATTACCAGTACAGTGCAGTGTTTGCTTCCTACAATACATCTATCCTGAGGCATGCACAGTGTGCTCATGTTTTGTTCTGTTTTCTTTTAAAATAAATAGGAGAAAAAGGTTTCTGGGTTTCTGAGATGGGATTGGAGATCTTTTAAGTGCAAAGTTTATGTTCCATCTGCAGCAGAGGAGTCTTGACACCTGCAGGTACTGCTAGGCACTATGTTGACATCTGGGAGAGAAATTGGGATGCCTGCTATGGGTCCTCCTGATCCTTTCTGCTTACCAATCCCCAAGCACACCTCCTGTGTGCATATGCAAATGTGACAGAGCTCTTGTTAAGCCTTTTGAAATTCATCTCTCCTTTACGTACCATATAATGCAGTAATTTCATCTTATTAAAAAAAAAAAAATATATATATATATATACATATATACAAAAAACAAAAAGCTATAGGGATCACAGTGTTACAAGTTCCTGTACTGCCCAGTATGGAGGAGTCACCCAGGCAGTAGCCTGTCACAGGGATGTCAGAATGATTATGCAACTGTGGAAGAAGCTGGGCAATGATCGAAGAATGAAAGGATTTAACGCTTCTTTTCAATTTCTGCAGAAGCTGAAAAGGTCCCTGCAATCCAGACCAGCTGTTCTGAATGGCTTGTTTTGGTTGCTCAGGCTTTGGTGGCTTTGGGGGAGGAGGTTGTTTCTTTCTTTTTATGCTAGAAAAGGAAATGCCAAGGAAGACGTCCACAATTACCCTGCTGTTCCTCAAATGACTCTTCTATAAACCCTCTAATTCCTGTATTGTAGGTTTGCAGGAAGAGAGAACATCAAAACCACAAATCTGTGAACACAGTTACAAAATCAGTACGTTGTCTGAAGGCTACTTTTCTTAACTGTCAGAAATGAGAGCTCAGGCAGCGCTGATAGCACAGCTCTGAATGTTAAGAATGCTCAAAATCCAGTAGAAGAGGAACCCAATTTCAACTGCTTGTAATTTTACCAGCTTCACCCAATTGAACTTTCTTCTCTAACAGATTTCTGCCTCTGACTGAAAACTTCTAGAATATTTTATCAAAATTAATTATTTCCCAGCAATGATGTTTTTCCTTTGTACTCTCAGTAGGAGGGATCAATTAAGGAAAATCTTTACATCACTTCTGTACTTACACCTTACTCACGGAACAGAGGACCCAACAGGGAGCAGCTGTGACTGAACAGTAAATCAACTGGAGTGTCCATGCTCTCATAAAACTACCTGCTTTGGTGCTTATGGTTTGTCATACATCTTAGGGGCTGGGGGATCTATGACTTGCACTGTAGACCCTCCAATATCAAAACTCTATTATGTCTGGAAAAAGCACCAATAGTACCTCAGAGCTACCAATTACAAACCTCGGCTGTAGTCTCCCTCCTGCTCAGAAAAAGTTAACGCAAGAAAAATAAATCACAGTTCAATCATTCTTCTAATGTATTCCCATAAATAGATCCTGCCACTGAAAGTATTTTCAGTCTGGAAATCTTGTTGAAAAGGAATATGGCTACCGAATTTGCAATAAAGGTTTTGTGAGGAAAATTAAGAGAGGATGCCATTACAGCAAAGAGTATGACAGTAAACCTTTGTTGTAAAGTCATATTCTGTACGTAAAGGAAACAGAATCTACTAACGTCAAGTGCCCAAGTGAACATTACTCTCTGTAATGCTAATGGATTTCTTCCTCCATAGTCAAAGCCTTTATCATATAAAGATCTTTCCTAAATAGATAAAATTTCTCTGCAGAGGAGCTGGATTTTTGAAGTATTTCCTCCTTGATAGATTTGTCAAGTACAAAGCAATCAAAATGATGAATCTGCTCAATTTGCCATTTTTGTGAAACGTTGCAGGGACAAGAAATTTTTACATTACAGCTCCACGAAAAAAGCAGCAGGAATACACCCACAGACTTGGCACCACGTCCTGCACATGCTCAAGTTGCACACCCACAGTCAACTTATTTACAGGCCCATCCAGATAAATACAATTATCTCTGTTCCCAGTTGAGAGTATTATGGACATCCCCAAGAAGGAAAAGAATAATTTAATGCTGTTTTTTTTCTTAGAGGAAGGCATGAAACTTTTGTTTTGTTGTTTTTGGGGTTTTTTTTTTTTTGTTCTATTTCTTCTTTCCTTGATCTAGACACTAATGCATAAGACAGCCAGGATGGAAGCAGCATGTCAAGTACAGCTTCAAGTGCTCAGTACTGAAAACTGTAGCCTCTCTTTAGCACTCTACTTGTAAGACTCAGAAAAAGCTAGGCAATTTGGCTTTGGGGTTCCAATCTATTTTCCCAAAAAGCTAAAGAAGGTTACACCTTTGGTATCCTGCTTGTATGGTAGTACAGTTCAATACTTCACTGTGCTCCTATGTGGAAGCAGGTACTGTACTGTGTAACTCTCATTTTGAGAGAGCTCTTATTCTTACTTCTAAGCGTAAGCCAGTAATTATTACATATTATATAATATATAGTGAAAATATCTATTATAATAATTCACATTTTTATTAAAAGAAAAGCACAAATAAAAGCAAGTAATTATCCTACAAATTTAAAGGAAAATTACTTGACTGTGAAGAGATACAAAAGTCACTTTCCCTAGTGAAATTGACATATATTAAATATTATTTCCTGATCCACACCAAAATTATCTTTTCAATAAAGTAACAATAATATATCACAAAATTAATTTTACCACAAAATTAGTTTTATAAAAATTCACATATTGAGATACATTTAATAAAAGCACCTTTTGATAGGCCTGTTTCTCAGCATTGCTTCATTGCTTTCGTAAGCACAGTTCACACATCTACAGCTAAATACATCAGCCACTACAACATAGCATGGGCATATACCTAATACAGGTATATTATAGGTACAATATACCTAATATAGGCATGACCTTCTGTACAACTATATGACCTAATATAATGCAAGCATGACTGTTAGTTATTGTACTCCTTTCCTTTTTCTTTATCCTACCTGCCCACTAATTTTGAAAAAAAAGAAACTCCCTTAAAATAGAAGCACCTAATTTATTTAGGGTCTCTTTTCTTCCACTTGAGCATGAGCAAATATTTGAACTCACAAGTAACTGTCCAGAATGGATACTCCTTGCTTTCTCTTCATCTCAGCAGCACCAAGAAGTAACAAGGACCAATGTTCTAAGAGCATCTGTACAATTTGTTTACTAAGCAGCAGTCCTCTTCAATTTGACAGCATAAAGGGTAAGAGAGGTTCAATAGCGAGTGCTTTAGCAATGGGTTCTCAGTTGGCAGCAGCAATTGCAACACAGCTGAAGGTGAGCCCATGCCCTGTATACAGCACACAAAATATCACCTTCTTTGCATTTTTGACCCCAGAGTACTGGGCGCTCACATTCATCCAAAACCATAGCTGGCCTCATAATAACATCAGTTTCAGTATGTAAGCAGATACAGCAAAGAGAGGAATTTGTACTTCATAGTCAAACACAGGTACGAAGCCAAACAATACTGTTTTACAATTAAACCTACAGCCACTTTCTAGAAGACTTCAATTCAGAACTTCAGCCTGACACTTATTCAAAGATTATATATTGGTACAGGGAGTTATGAAAAAAAGTATCAGCAAGTACATCTTTTGCAGGTGCCCAGTGCAGGCTTCTGCTCAGTGCTGAATTCCCTTCCTGAAATGTAGAACACAACTCCTCCCAGTCACTGCCTCGGCAAGCACTGACCCTCACTTTACATCATCTCCGTTTTCCTCCTAAATCAGCAGATTTCTGGAGACTGGGTACTATAAAAGAGGAAGTCATATTGACTTCTCACATGCATTTGAAATGCTGCCTTACTGATTTATTTTCAATGAGGTGGTCTGTAAAATGGTGGTATTTGTCCGAATCTCAAGTCTACATGTATGTCAAGTGAAAAAAGGGACATTCAGGAGAGGTGAAGAACGGGTCAGGCACAGGCTCCATGGATAAAAAAAGCATGATGGCTTTTGGAAGAGACGGAGTAACTGAGCCACACAAGCAATTTGATAATCAATTGATGGAAAGACCACAATTTCATTAGCTGATTGAATTTACTCAGCCAAGTACACGCAAGGTCGTAGCTGATAACAATCCAACTGTGTTAGCCAAATATCAGAATAATCAGAAGATACCAGTTGCTGAGGTAGGCTTAGAGGACAGCTGAGAAAGGAGAAAGCACACAAATAAAATAAAGAGTGCAGGAGAGGTTCTACTCTTTTTCTCTGTACTCAAGTGTGATGGTACCATTTATAAAAGCACAAAACTCTCCTAGGTTCAGTGAACTACAACCGCTGGATGTAGGGTGTGACTTATTTAACACAAAGTCTGCCAAATGCCACTGCTGCCCTTTTCCAGCTGGCTGGAGTCAGCAAAGGCCGTATGTGGAAGAAAAAAACATCGTGCAAAAGAATCGAATGGAAAATTTTCATCTCATGTGTTGGAGTAGAAAGGGGAGCATGGATCAGCCTGACAATCAGCACATGAATGCATCTGATACCAGAAGACAATTTCTCAGCCCAGCACTTCCTCACCTTTGTGAGTGACTTCCGACCTAATTTACACATGAGAATTCATACATGGTATGCATGAGGGTTAGTTCAACTCAGGAAGAGCCTATAAATCTCAGGCCTCCAACAGCTGATTGTAAAACTGTTATTCCTGATTTATATTTATAGAGACTACACATGTAAGAGTAACATTTCATACAAAAATGAAATGAGTATAATGCCTACCCACTTAGTCAAATCCTGCAAGTACAAAACTGTTACTTAAAGCTAAGTATGAACAAAGATCAATGATCTTGAAATTTGGGTTTGGAAAAGTGTTTGATCAAAGCACTCAGAAAAACGTGAAGGAATTCTTTCAAACTTAGGGCAATGCACACTAAGAGTGAAGGAAATGGGCAAAACAGAAAAGTATCTGGAAGGATTATAAGTAATAATGAATATATCAGGTAGGAATGATGGGTAAATATTGTAGCGTGCATGTATGCATGATTTCATCTGCTCATATATTTGCATATATAGTATTTACCAAAGCGGTAAACTACTGTGGTAAAGATTGACGTTAGATTATATTAGCTGCTTTGACAGTCAATCTTTTCAAATACCTACTGCCTTGTCACACAGCACTTTCGAAATTAAGACTGAAGTGAATTGGGAAGCCTGAGCGTATCTCTCAAAAGGCACTGAACTCTTAGATGCAGGCCCTTCCTTTGCTGTTAAATGACGTTAAATTCTCTTGGTGTTTTGCTTGACTGATATGCAATTAAATTGTGGCCATTTGTACTGCAGAAGTAAGCTGTTCATCTGAGTGCTTGCAGGGTGGGCTCAAATGCTATTTGGCTGGAGATGCTGGTGGGTTTTTTGTTGGGTTTTTCTGATGAATGAAACATCAACTCCTTTAAAATGAGTACAATGAATCACAGTGATAAATATTATTTCCTTTGTATTAATACAATAATACAACTTCCTTTTGGATGTTATGGAAGTTATCCATCGTGATTAATAAAATTTTCACCTAAAATATTTTCTAATGAGCAAGAAATGACATACCATACTGCTGGGGTTTTTCTTTGTAGCACATCAACACAATGTGTATATTCCCATTTTCTTTCTTTCTTTCCTAAAAACTGTAAGTATTACAGCAATTTTTTAGTCTTCATCAAAATCTAACTGGGAAAACTAAAGACAATAAACTATCACGACATGGTGCAGTTCTGTTTGTCCCAACATACAGCAGCAGAAGAGAGGGAAGATATGAACTTTCCAACGTGCTTCCACTTCAGCCACGATACAGTTGCTCTCAGTCTCTTCAGAAATCAGTTGTGCTTAATCAATCCCAATTTAAACATAAAGAAACATGTTCTGGAAACACAATATAAGCATTTTCCCTTGCCTAATCTGATGCATTATCACAGCCTTAACAAAACCTTTGAAACTGCTGAAAAAACTCAGAATTCAATAACCACTGCAAGCAATCTTAGGTTTGTTAGAACCCAGTGTGGTATATGGAACATTCAGACAACCTAAAAATAGTTTTCTTGCAGTGCACATTACATTCTGTGTGCATCTCCAGTTCTCTGGATCCTAGCACTCTGCTCCACATTCTTTCAGCCTAAGACTAACAGGATTCTACCCAAATATCACACATCTACAGACTAAAGGCCCAGCTTGAACTGAACTTGGCAAGGGATGCCACAAAGAACAAAAAAGGCTTCTACAGATATCTCAACCAGAAAAGGAAAGTCCAGGAGGGCGTACCCACCCCTAGTGAGTGACACGGGCAAGCTGGTAACGACAGACAAGGAGAAGGCTTGTGAGGTACACAAGTCTTTTGTCAACTGTCTGGACTTCAGTGAGGCCTTTGATGTGGTACCTCGCAACATCCTTCTCTCCAAATTGGAAAGATATGGATTTGATTGGTGGACTGTTCAATGGACGAAGAACTGGCTGCAGAATCATAAAATGGCTTGGGTCAGAAGGAATCTCAAGATCATAAGCTCCAACCCCCCTGCCACATGCAAGGCTGCCAACCTTTACATTTAATACCAGACCAGGCTGCCCAGGGACCCAACCAACCTGGCCTCGAAAACCTTCAGGGACGGGGCATCCACAACCTCTCTGGGCAGTTGTTCCAGCACCTCACCCACTCTCATAGAAAAGAACTTCCCCCTAAATCCAACCTAGATCTTCCCTTCTTCAACTTAAAACCATTTCCCCTTGTCCTGCTGTATCTATCCTTTCAAAAAGTTGACTCCCCTCCTGTTTATACACTCCCTTTAGGTACTGAAAGGCTGCAATCAGGTCACCCTGCAGCCTTCTCTTCTCCAGGCTGAACAAGCCCAGCTCCCTCAGCCTGTCTTCATAGAGGAAGTGCCCCTGATCATCTTTGTGGCTCTCCTCTGGAGCCTCTCCAGCAGCTCCCAGTCTTCCTTGTATTGCAGCCCCAGACCTGGACACAGTACTCCAGATGGGGCCTCATGAGGGCAGAGCAGAGAGGAACAATCACCTCCCTGTAACTGCTTGCCACTCCTTTTTTGATGGAGCCCAGGATACCATTTGCTTTCCAAGATGCAAGAGCACCCTGCTGGCTCATGTTAAGTTTTTCATCCACCAGGAATCGAGTAGGATTGAGCCCAGAGAGTGATGGTCAATGGCTCCATGTCTGGATGGAGATCGGTGACAAATGGTGTCCCACAGGGGTCAGTTCTAGAGCTGATACTCTTTAATATCTTTATCAGTGACCGCGACAGTAGGGTCAAGTGCACCCACAGCAAGTCTGCTGATGAGACCAAGCTCTAGGGCGGGGTCAACACACCAACAGGACCAGATGCCATCCAGAGGGACCTAGACAGGCTTGAGCAGCAGGCCTAGGTGAACCTCATGAAGTTCAACAAATCCAAGTGCAAGATCATGCACTTGAATCGAGGCAACCTTGCTGAAAAAGACCTGGGGGTACTGATGGGAAGCTGGATGTGAGCCAGGAATGTGCTCTTGCAGCCCAGAAAGCCAACTATATCCCAGGCTGCATCAAAAGAAGCATGGCCAGCAGGGCGAGGGAGGTGATCCTGCCGCTCTGCTCTGCACTGTGAGGCCACATCTGGAGTACTGCATCCAGATGTGGAGTCCTCAGGGCAGGAGAGACATGGACCTGTTGGAGCGAGTACAAAGGAGGGCCTCAAAAATGATCCAAGGGATAGAACATCTCTCCTATGGGGACAGGCTGAGAGCTGGGGATGTTCAGCCTGGAGAAGAGAAGGCTCTGGGGAGACCTGAGTGCAGCCTTTCAGTATCAAAAGGGCACTATAGGAAAGAAGGGGACAGACTCTTTAGCAAAGTCTGTTACGACAGGACAAGGGAGAGTGGTTTCAAACTTAAAGAGGGTAGATTTAGGTTAGATCTAAGGAAAAAAGTCTTTGACAGTGAGGGTGGTGAGGCACTGGGACAGGTTGTCCAGAGAGGTGGTAGATGCCCCATCCCTGGAGACTTTTAAGGTGAAGCTGGATCAGGCCCTGGGCAATCTGATCTAGCTGTGCATGTCCTCGTTCACTGCAGGGGAGTTGGACTAGATAATCTTTAAAGGTCCATTCCAACTCTAAGGATTCTGTGATTCTATGATTCTACTTTTTTGCTTTACCTAGAAGACCTGATTGGGGCCTTCACCAATAAAGCATAACTTTATTTACCTGTAAGAAGTAGCATTAAAGGTACTCTACGCAATTTCATAAAAAGATACCTAGCAACCTCAAAAAATCATCTTCAGAAGTATGTTATTAAAAAGAATAGAATATTGAATAACCATTAAAAAAAAACACCTAGCATCTAAAAAACATCTTGTGGTATTTATGAAGAGCATTACATTTTGAAATTGTAAAGAAACTTCAGGGAGAGCATTTCTACTTGTGGCTGGAAGTAAGCATGTTACTTTACAGTGTTAAACTCAGCAGTATTATTGTAAAGGCTGCTGCAATCTCCCATGCCAAACAGTTGAAACTGAAAACAAGTATTTGTTTTGATAGCTAAAACCCTATGAATAATTACTTGATTTACTACTCCACTTTCTGTGCAGTGACCTGATAGCGACAATACTGGAAGGTAGAAGAAGAAAATATGAAATAAAACAACATTGGCTCTCCTGGTGGATCAAGGATATGTAAAGACATCCTATGAAGACATTACTAGACATGGAGCAGTAACTTTAAACAAACACTAGAATTTAGGTGTTACCTCTTGTTGTCTTAACATTATACTTCTGGTGTGCTGCAAGGAACATTATCTCTGAAAACATTTTTTAATAAGCTTTTGCATCATCGTTTAAATCACAGTAATTCTGCCAAGCCATCCCATTCGAAATAAAATGCTTTTTTCAAAGGATGATTGCATTTTGTTGAACACAACACATGAAAGATGGGAATTGTCAGTTTCAGAGATCAGAATCCTCTGGCAAGGAAGGACTCGCTTAGCCTGTTTGTTTTCCTGTCGTACGAAACATTCAGAGCTCATACACAATACCCATCCAATCTTCACTCCTTATCAAGAAAGATGCCATGTTAGATGTAGACGTTTTACCACTAAGGAAAAGAAGTAAGAGTTAATCTCCATTTGTAAAATCTAGCTTACCTTGCAGTCTCTAACAGATAAAGGACTGCATTCACTAAGAGACCGCCAAGCTGGCAGCCAAGAGATGAAAAGCTCTGTATCCCATTAGCAATACCCCAGGGTATTCTGTCTCAATCATATCAAGTTTATATAAGGGAAAGCAAGAATGATAAAGAAAACAATGAAGGGGGAAAAAAAAGATTCAATTACATTGCTAAGGCATATCACAGCACTTAGGTCTGGATGACTTGCACATTCTTTTATTCTTCTTCTGACCTTTGCATTTGTTGGATTAAAAGGAGAACGCAAATAACTATTAATAGGATGGAAATAATGTCAGTGCTTATCTGCATTTTCAATTAGAAGGCTTTACAGTAGCTAAAACATTACCACAAAAGCAGAGTTTTCCTGAGGGGAAAAAAAAATGTAGATTTTTAGCAATTATTTTCATTTTCCCAGTGGCAAAAGACCTGTTCATATGGTCATCTGGGTTTACCTGGGATAATCTTATCAGGTAAGTTTTATCCTGAGATGTAAGGAAATAAGATAAAAAGAATAAATTTTGATCTTTTCAGCTATCTGAGATAGCCGCCAGATTTTTCAATGGAGAAAAAACACTGTAAACTGAAACTTCACTGAAAAATAACTGAAAACACAGATATCCTCTCCACTACACTGAAATTTGCTTTTGCTCAAGCTGGTGTGACAGCAGGTGTGATATGCATCGCCATCAGCCTTATAATCATCATAATACATTGCTACTACATGATTCCTTTCATCTCAAGCTTTTCCACATTATAAACAATTAAGCCTTACAACCCCCCAGTGAGGCAGACACATTAAGAACCTGAACCTGGGAGGCACCTTTTTTTTTTTTTTTTTTTTTTTTAAAGAAAAGAGTCAACTACAGAAATATAATTTTAAAAAGAACATATTTAACAAGTTAAGAGCAGAAAAGCAAACAGTCCTTTCTTGTATAATCTTTGGCTGAGCCAAGAGCATTGCAGAAACCCATGGGGCCACACACTGCTCATGTCAATTAGTAAAACGAAATCAGTTTACATAGTGACTAAGAACTCACCCCCAAAATTCTTAATCTCCAAGACTCTGAGGAATACATTTCTGTGGCAATTTATAGGAGCGTACCATTGGCTTGTGTTCCTACAGACACAAAAATCACACCAACATTTTAGCTAATAGCTAGGAAGAATATGTAGTGCTGACTGAAGTTTCTGTCACCTGCTCCCTCTCTCTGATATTTCCCTATGGAGAACACTTTGGGAAGTCAAAGGTCGGGGAACTGCAAAGGGAGATGAAGACGAAATACAGATCCTTGGTTGCTTCTTACAGAGAAAAGCCTATGTGGGCACAAATCTAACTGCAACGATTCTGCATCAGCTGCTCTGTATTTTGCTGGATGGGCACTAGCACAATGTCGTTGTGCTTCAAAAAATCAAAGTAATGAGAATCTCTACAATTGGTGTGGGTGTCCCTTAAATGTGCTGGTTCAAAGGTGCACAGTACTTCAAGGTTGGTGTGCCTGACCAAAATTTTCCTCCCTGATGTACACAGAATGTTCCAGAGCCTGCCTGTTTGCCTCACAGCTTGTCAATAGAGCTTTGCTAGTGCCACAGAGCATATGCTCTATAGGTATTTTTAGTACTTGGGATTCATTTAGAATGATAAGGTTCAACATAAATGTGAAATATCCTTCTATGCTATAGCCTGCAAACAGTACACAGTATATTTTTAATGTAGAAAAAAACAAAGCCGCTTAAATGGCAGCTGCAATCTTCCTATCAAGTAGTGTGTGCTCCCAGTGGAATATGTTTTCAAAATAGACTTCCAGCACCACCTTCTTACGATATCATTTCACAATATTTAATTTGCAAAAATTGACTGAAAGAATACTCGGTGTATTGCTTGGCAATGCAACATTTAATTTTATGGTGCATAGAATGCACTTTCTCTTAACAGATGTATCAGTTTCCCAGTATCATGACTAAACTGCCTCACACCCATTAAATGCTGTGTGAGAAACTAGCAAGGGTATGGCTTTTATTTTTGTTGCTCCAGCGCACGCTTCTACCGCTCATAACATCATGCTTCTCTGAATAACAACAAGCAGCTAAGCCTGCTCTTAGCAGACTCGACTGTACATGTATTCTTCATACATTTGGTGGTTACACACAAAAAGATGCCCCAGGTTTGCAACCTATAGCACAGAAGAACGACAAGAGCCACTGTGCAACCTCTGGCAGCATCAAGCTAACTGTAAGGCTGAAGAAGTCACCTGGACGAAGACAAAATGGCGTGCCGTATGGCCTATGTAAGTTGTGATTTTAAGGATGTAAGGCTCATTTTAATTGTTAGCTTTTCCAGCTGCCTGCTGTGAGCGACTTCCGTGAATGCCAGTGAAACAATTTTTCGAACAGCTCCACTTTCCACACGTGCATGTTTCTGTTCTTAACATCCCTCATGTTAAGGGTCTCAGCAATCCGACAGCAGCAGCTCTGGCTGCTAACAAGCTCCCAACTTTACAAAACACAAACAACCTGAATCCCTGACTTCGTGCCCTTCGCGCTTATAGGCAGCCTATTGGAGCTTATATCGATTTTGCTAAAATCTTTGTTCTAAAAAATATTTTCAGAAAAGATATGTTTTGAATCTCAAGCACGTCTTAAAAGAACAAGCAAATGAGCTCCACAAAGCATGTGCTGTTTGAAGCAAGTCACAAATAGGAGTGACGTCTGGGAGAATTAACTTTTAAAATATTGTGCTTCAAGCATCAGCAGGCAGATAGAGAGGAAAAACTTGCAGATAAAAAATAGGTTGGATTTACGTGCTGATGCAAAGGCACCTTCAAATATTCCAACGTTATTAGGAGCAATCACAATCTGGACAGGGAAGGAAACTACTTGAGGTGACGTTTATTTTAACTATCCAGTGCAAATTACGGTAAAGGAGAATGTGCTGTGCAAAGCAATGGTGCAATACTTTGGTACTCACTTTCATATTAAAATGTCACTCATCAGGGATGAAAATATAACGTTACTACACCATGATTCATGAAATCATCCTCTGCAATATATTCTCTCATACAGTATGTACTCCCCATATATCTCACTGGAAATGAGTGCATCCGAAGCGTAACTTTAAGTGACAGCTGAACACCAAAGCATATTACTCAAGCCAAGAATGAGCTCTATATGTGTAGCATTAAGACATACTTCAAACAACATGGTTTTGTTTATTGTGAAGACATTCGTGTTTGCAATTATACATGTGCTAAGCTGAAAACACATCTAATAGCGCCAGGAGAAAAAAAAAAAAAACATCATCAAAGAACAAGCAATGCAAATATTCTACAGCTTCACTAATACTCTGCTCCAGCAGAGTAAAGAAACCTCTTGAAATTGTTCCATCTTCCTTCAAGTGAAAATAAAGTAAAATTTCTGAAACCTTAAACTGAGAATTTTCTCCCACAGTTGGCTGAGAACAAAAAGCCATTTCTGTTTAAAGATGGTTTTTGAGTGAAATAAGGTTTGATCTTGTAAAAAAAAAAAAGTATGATTCCACTGAGCAGCAATCAACTGGTCCGCTCTAACCTACACTGACAAGGGAAGTCAAATTGTGCGGAAAAGCAGCTCTCTGAAGAGCTCGGTGAACCTTTATGCATGCTATTGTTACACTGCTGTTTATTTGTGGGTTTTCAGAAAGTCTCAGTAAAATTACTAGGTTTGTTCTACACCATACGAATATTACATACCAAAAAGAAATAAATCTCTTACAGTGTATATAATCAATCATAAGCAGCAAACAAAAACTGCTGCTGGATAGAATCAGAATAATGAAATCTTGTTGTTATATAAATAGAAAACATTAAATAAAATATACACTGGACAGAAAGCAAGCTTCTAGTTAACCTGAGCATCATTCTTGTGCACACTGCAGCTGACACACCAAGATTTCCTGAGCTGACATGTCATTACAAAGCCAGAGCTCTGGTATTTGTATAGGCACCAAAGAGACTTAAGGAAAGTAATGGACAGCAGACCTGAACCTTTGCAGAGAAAAATCCACTGCGCAGGAGTGCACATCCTGATGGGTGTGTGGTTTCTCTCTTCTGAATGGCAACCTGGAGTCTGAAGTCATCTAGTTATCCACAGAATTAAGAGTGTCTGTAGCTGGGAAAAACTCCTCAGACTGCCATGCTCATAGTGTACTGCTGGAGACTTCTATGTCTATCTAAAAGAAACCTTTTCAACAGTGGTCTATATGGCATGCTAGCCAGCAGAGTAATTCTCAAGCTCAAGGGGGCAGGCAGAACTTCAAAACTATGGGGGTAAGATAAAGACAGTGCAAGTCTTCCAGTAGAGTATCATATATAAATAATACTGGCTTCTTGTTTTGTTTTGGTGGAGTTTTTTTGTTAGTTTTTTGTTTGTTTGTTTTTGCAGCTTGTTTTCTCAGCATTCGCAACCACATTTACTCAATTGGCATTTAAATATGCATTTAAAATTGTAAGAAGCTGCACACTGATACCTAGGAGAGCTCTGATTCCTGACGTTTCCAAAAGAAGAATAAAGGAAGGAAATACTTCTACATCAGTTAGACACTTGGAAAAATTCAGGCTAGGTCATTTACCTATTGCTTTGTCTTTTGTTATCACTGAACAAATCAACAAATCCAGCATCGCAATACAATTTTTACAGTGACTTATATCTGCCTTTATCTGTATTATGCCACTGAGAAGGTGCTTCAGTGAAATGGGAATGTTTCCCTGAGCTGCATATGAAGTTTGGTGAAGCAAATGAGATTACAAGACTCGTCGTGTGCAAACTTGTAAGTAATCACATCAAACTAAAAAATGTTGCGGTGAACCAGAAGCAAGACAAAGAAACAAGGTACCCCATGGGAACAATAAATGCTTAAAAGACTCAGACGAAATGCGATACTATTCACTCATGCAAAAGCAAAAGAATAGCACAGTAACCCAACAGAACAACTTCCAAAATCATTCTACGCCAAAAATACATAGAGGTATTTTATCCAAGTTGAGTCATATTTCTCTGGCAGAAAAGAAAAAACACATATTGCTCCTTGATAATTCAATATTTTATAGTGCATGTGTCACCAATAAAACTGTAGGAAGCATCACTTTACAATAATAACTACAATTCAATGTTGTCAATACTCTTAAGGAGAGGGCATGAGCAGCTGTTATTAGGATCTGATACTATACTAAATGCACCCTACTGTATTCAAAAAGCATAATAAAATTGATGTCTTACCTTTCCTTTTATAGCAGGCATTTCTCTAAACCAAAAATGAAACATGAAAATTTACAACTTCTTTGACCCCGTTTTTATGATATCTGGTGGGTTCCAGAGATCAAATGACAGGGAGATCTAACATATTGGCACTTTGGTTATGGAACAAATAACATCATGCATTACTTGTTTGGAGAGTTTGCTTCCCCACTGTTGTGATCTCTATGTTTTGTAATCGCCAGTAAGAAAATGTATGAAGATCCTTACTGATAAAAGGAAAGCTGAATGCCATCTCAACTGGTTTCTAAAAGCATTGCAATCACATCAGAAAGTCTTTCCAAATCTGCCATTACAAAGCAATGTTGTTGTTGTTTTTCCTTCCCTCCCTGAACATTTTGTGGCTTTATCTCTGTTATTATTAACTTGTTTCTATTCCTGTTAAGGACAGTCTTGATGAGAATATGTCTACTGGGGATAAGACACCTTGAAGCCAAGATTTTGCTAGAAGAATGGGTTTGAGAAGTCACTGGAGTGAGAAAATAGATCCACTGGACAGTTACCCAACATGGAAAATTTGTTCCTATTTGGCCAGGCCCTGAAATTTACCATTTGTACTAATCAAAATCTTTGGACAAACTCCAAATTCTTTTAACATGCTGAAAATCCATCCTGTTGTTTCTCTTGTTTTAAATAGGCAGAGGCAAATAGTGCATTATCATCTAGTGCACTAATTGATCCAAATGCGGTGTAAACTAAATTAATGGGGCTGGAAATGCTGGAAAAATTAAACACAGCATTCTTAATAAAGCTGAAAATAGCTTAATAAAGCTGAAAATAGGATCCAAGCATCCCAAGGCATGTTTATTTCTGTTTAAATAGATGTCTTCCTGTAGACTGTTATCAGCTCAGCAGGAGCCTTTACAAGAGAGGCATTTTTCTCATTCTGTGCATTTTAAGTTAGGTTTCTGTGAAGTTCAGCCTGCCTGTAAAAGCTGCTGCCAATCCATATAAGAACTATAACTGTGGCAAAGTACTGCTAATACCCTGAGAGCAAGCAAGCTGCAATATCGAGCTGCAAATTCAATCTAAACCTTTATCCCCAAAAATGGAAGTTTCTGATCCATCTTCCAGATAGCGAGCTACTGCACACAAAAGGAAGAGCCTGTCTAAAGGAAGAAGATGGAGTCAATCCTCATCAGAAAGATTTTCATCTATAAATGGCTGGTGGAAGTTCTTGGCTGGCAGCAAGGCACGGATTCCACCTTTTTGCTCTGTTGCAGAAAAGGGCCCGTCAGCATTGGCAGGTGTCACAGTGGATGGGGCTAAACAGAGCTTTTCTTGTTAAGCACACTCTAAATTATATGTGAGAGGACAAAGCACCCGAGACCCAAGAGAGAAATGGCTGAGGGGCCTCTCTGAATAGCATTTCAAATACAATCTCCTTGAGCTGCTTTCTAAAGAGCAGAAAAGTCAGCTGGGCTTCAAGAGGAAAGAGAATCTCCAGCAGAAAGCTCTGCTCTTGCTCAAACTCTGCAAGAAAAGGGACAAATGTATTGTATTCCTCCTTTCCAAAAGTTTCAGGAAGCTTCAACAGCTGAAACAAAAGAAGTTGGGAAATGTGAAAGTGTGGAAAAAGTGAGCAATTACGGAACTACAAACAGAATAAATAGAATACCTCTAGATGCCTTAAATCAGATCGATAACCACCAGAAGAACGGAATATTTTGGCTACACAGAAGTTCTGACTTCAAGATTTCATTTTTTAAAGTCAGAAGTAGGTGCAAGCTGACTTGGAAAGGCAGAAGAGTCCCAGACAGGGAACTAACCTGCAACACCTAAAACCGTGCAGAAATGAAAAGAAAAAGCAGTTGTCTTCAGAAGAGACATCGACGACAAAGTCACTACCTCATTATGCACATGATGTGCATAAGAATAAAATGTATGTGAAAGAGAAGCTTCTATAAATATTATGACTAAAAGGTGACCAATAACAGACAAAAAACAAGGGTCCTGACTCTGTTTATAATTTTAATTCTCAACCCTTCATAGTAGAAAAATATTTCACCTGTAAGATTAAGGGTAAAAATACTGCTCCAGTACCTCAAGCATGTACAAATTGATCATTCACTCTAGTGATTACAGCTCTTCAAGACATTTTGCAGCAAAGATGGTACATGTACAAATGCTTTATAAACTGTCAGTGCCGATACCACTATAAACAACTGAAAAAGAGCACTCTGCAGGTCTGGTGAGAATAAGAAATATCAGCTTCAGTGACTGCAATTCCACTGACTGCTCTCCCAAATAAGCATCTGAGTTGGCAGCTCAGTCTAGGCATAATGCTTTTGAGTCCAGAAGGATATTGCATGCTGTTGTCTTCCACACTGATGTCACTGGCACACTCCCAGCACAGAGAGAGTACTGTTTAGTTACAGCTTGGCCTTTTGCACATTTAATGATGGCCACAGATGTAAGGGGTGGTGATTTGAGTGGTACAGTCCTGTAATAAAGCTAACATCATATATTTCTAATACGCATCATAGCTTTTCCCCAAAGCCTACTGTAGCTTTGATAAGTATGCGTGTCACTGATGGACAGAATTTAACCTCCAAATTAAATTTCCAGTGAGAAATGAACATGAAAATACGTAAATTGAAAGGAGAAAGGCTAAACATTATCTACAGTAACCCATAATCTCGCTTATTTTCTTCTTAAAGTTAGAAATAAGAATCACTGGCTATACAGAAGTCTTCAAAAGTGGGACAAAAAATGCTTGCACAGAAATATGTTTCTCAATAAAAAAAATCATGATCAAGACTTGCCTTGCCTACCTATGACAACATGCCCCAAAAAGCTGTCGGTAACCAGGAGGCCACTGTGTACAGTGAGTCCATATGTAGCCCTATGGAGGGGACACAGAGCACAATACCTTTGGTATGGTGACTGTTCAGCCTGTCAAAATACATAAGCCTCTGAAGTAGTAAAGCAAGGAATTAAACAGAAGAAAATTGTCTTAGTGCTCTATAACACAAAATGACTTCCAATATACTGAAATAACACCCCTCAGCTCCCCCCCAACAAACAAACAAAAAATTGGAAGATAAATTTTAATGAAGTTGAATGAAAGGCTCAGTAAAAATAAAGCAGAGTACAAAACAGCATATCCAGGCTGGTATTCTGGCATAGCCTTTTAAAAATAGCAAAGTAGTCACAAATCACAGCCCAGTTCTACCTCTTCTGGGCTATCAGTTTTTAAAACCTCTTCCACTACTTTCAGTCAGGAAGTTTCTTTGAGAGGCAAGCCTTTTCAATGACCAACTACCCATATTTAAAACAGGATTTCCTCTCCTCCACAACACAGTTGCTGACTGAACCAGTCCATCATTCACTGTCAGGAGAACAAAATGCAATAGAGGTTCCAAACCTGGAAGACACAGGAGTTGAGCAGAGGCAAAAAGGAACATCTCTTGGACCCTTGTTAACTGGAAAAATTCTAAGACATCTGAAGCAAACTGTCCTGTTGATATTCCTGTCAATGTTACCACCTACTAAGAAAGTGAGGGGAAAAGCAGCAAGTGCACTGATGAAATACCTGAATTCATCTCCAGGAACAAATTATCCTGTCAATCTGCTGGATCCTCAAACCTCCGACAGAAGTTTTCATTTTCAGAAAACCAAGATTTATCAACGAGCAGATAAAAAATGAGATTCAAAAATGGAATAATGATTTCTTGTGAGGTTCCTACTCATCTGGTGCTCTGAAGCCTTTCAGGCATCTACATTTTCTTTATAAAATTATTAGAATTTTTTTATAATAATTATTATAATTATATATGTATATATAATTTTTTAAATAAAATTATTAGAAATTCCTGAAACCTGGTTTCAGGAATAGTCAGATGGACATAAAGCTTCACCTTGCTGTCATGGAGACTAAGGGGGGAATAAAAGAGTCTCACTGAGTTTCTAATATTTTCTCATGATGCTCTTATTGAAAAGGTGCCCAAAGAACTTCTCCATTTCATTTTTCCCATTGGTCTGTTTGAAGCTTTTGAGAAAATGACACCTGGAAATAGAAGATAATTACGTATGGGCAATCTCCACAACTGATCCCTCATGGAAAGGTGCACTCGCACTATGATCTACTCTGCACTACTCGTTTGGTATTACAAGGTCAATCAACAAACAATTTGATCAGGAAGAAAATCTGAAGGACATCACTGTAGTACTCTCACCAGAAAGCGTTCCACTAGATTGCTGAGAATTTGTGCACTTCTGACAGCGAAGTACTTCAATTCTGAAGAGGAAGTTTGAAAACCAATAGACAAGCTATGCAACTTAGCTTTCACATACCACGTTTTGCTATTCAGTTTACTAAAGTCAAAAAATTATCATGCATCACTACTTGCAACTTCGTAGCTGAGACCATAGGCCAAGGTCCTGCCCCTCTGATGATGACAAATACTGTGCTTGCAGAGGATCACCTATAAGCCAGGACCCTACTGAAGACATACAGAAAACAGTGAGGAAGAAGATTCTTTCAGTCCTCGTGCATGACAGTACTTTCCGATAGCATAAATAATTCTTTCTTTGAAATTCTGAAAATTGATTAGGGCTGGACAGCCAGGGAAGCAAAAGGAAGAAATTCTTGTCATGTTGTCTAACAAAGGTGTAAATCCCAGTGAGCCCAGATCAAATGGGAAAATTGCAAAGGCTATTGTTACAAACCATGCAGCAACAACAAATTAACCCATAGAAACTATTTTCGTCATAAAATACTCTCACTAGTATTGCAAAAGGGATGTTTGTCACTTTCAGAAGTCCTAGATCTGAGACAAACTGTGTTTTTCCCCTTGATCGAAAGAGAAACTGCAGGGAGAAAATGTGACTGTTTCAGCTCCAAACTTGTGACCTCTGAAAGGCTGTGGCAGGTCAGCAAGGAGGTGACAGGAGGAAATTCTACAGTCTTTACTGGGACTGGCCAGCTCCCTTTTGCCTCCTGGCTCAACCCTGGCTTTTCTGTTGTTAGCTTGCCCATCTGCTCGAGAGCACCATGCACTCAAGTGCTTGTATCCCTTCTGTTCCAGATCAATGTTAGAGCTCACATGACGTTGCATGAAGCAGAAAGGGAAAATTTTCTCTAAGTTGGATCTGTGCTAGCTTGCTCTTCACCATGGAAGATAAATTGCTTATTTAGAATATTGAATGGAACTAGACAAAATATGCAGCCTAGCAGTCTCTTAAATAGCCAAAAAAAAAAAAAAAAAAAGCATTTCTTCCAAAGAGATGCTAGAATCCTCTTTGTTTTCCCAACTGCAGCTGCAGAAAATGCTGTTGGCTTTTGGGATTTCTGCACAATAACTCTGAATTCTCTTTTCTTGTCGCTCTACTGCAGTAAAATTCCATTTAGCAGATATTCACTTTTTAGTCTCCTTTGCAACATTCATTTACATCTATTTTACATGAACTAAATTTGGCATTAACTGTAGTAGACCAGATGCTAAAATGATACAAGAACTGACTGCAGCGCTCATCTTTATTTACTGCTCTGGCTTAGACTGTATTTGTCCCTAATCATTTGTATGTATGCTGGTGAGATCTGAGTTCTTTTTCTCAGTACCTTCTATGAAATGAATTTCATTTTTCCTCATTCAAGTATGGTCACCAATTTTGATTTCTGTTTTTAGCATTTCTTTATGTAGTTCAGAATAAATGTAGCCATGGACGAAGCAACAATTTAATCTATACCATCAGTGTTTGTTTTTCTTTTTCCATCTAAATACAAGTCGGTTGCAGGGGGATATTTTGTTAAGTCATTTTCTTAAGCTCAACGTCAGTTAGGCAGAGCACTTTTCCTCATTTCTTGCTTTGAAAACAATTGCATTTGACCACTGCATATAAGAGCTGAACTTCATCCAGAAATGAAGCAAAGCTTTTTATACTGACTTTTCTTTCAATGAAAAAAATAGGACAAACATTTTCTTCCACTTAGATCTTTCATATATCTTCCTAGATACTGAGATACATGTATGTACTGTACATACAAGAATGATAAGCAGCTATGTAAAATAGTTGGATAAATCATCCTATTAACAACCATCCTATTAACCACAGCTGAGTTAATGCATGGAACATATTATATGAAAATTAAATTTGTCATGATTCTCATGCTACCACCAAACCTTCTGTTCCTCCAAACTTCTAAGTTTCAGTCTGAAATAACAGACAAGTATTCCTATCTCTGCTTTTCTCAGATAGTTACATTCTCATTTTTGGTTCAACGCATTTAACCGTTAGGTTAGATTTCTTACCTGAAGAGAAGGATTTGGGGGGGTGTCTGTTGATGAAAGACTCAACATGAGTCAGCGGTGTGTGCTTGCAGCCCAGAAAGCCAACAGTGTCCTGGGTTGCATCAAGAGAAGTGTGACCAGCTGGTCAAGGGAGGTGATTCTGCACTTCTACTCTGCTCTCATGAGATCCCATCTGGAGTACTGCATTGAGTTCTGGGGCCCACAACACAAGTAGGGCATTGAGCTGTTGGTGCAGGTCCAGAGGAGGGCCAGGAAGGTGATCAGAGGGGTCTGGAGCACCTCCCTCACGAGGACAGACTGAGAGAAGAGAGGGCTCCAGTGGAACCATATAGCAGCCTTCCAGTACCTGAATGGGGCTTACAGGAAAGCTGGGGAGGGACTTTTGATAAGGGCATTTAGCAACAGGACAAGAAGAAATGGCTTTAAACTGGAAGAGAGTAGATTTAGACTAGATATTAGGAAGAAATTCTTCACTGTGAGCTTGGTGAGACACGGGAACAGCTTGCCCAGAGGGGTTGTGAAAGCCTTCTCTGTGGAGGCATTCAAGGGCAGGCTGGATGGTGCTGTGAGCAGTCTGGTCTAGAGGGAGGTGTCCCTGCCTATAACAGGGATGATCTTAAAGGTCCCTTCCAACCCAAACCATTCTATGATTCTATGATTTATTAAATAGACCTGCAGATATTTTTTCTTTTTAATCCTTTTGTCAAAATGCAAACCACATATTTACTGTGTCTCTTTAACCTCTTAGAACAGCACAGTTCACTTGAAAAACACTTGTCATTTGGCACCTCCTCCTTAACAAAAGAACTTGATCTACTGAAGTTTTGCTCAGAAGCGTTGCTCCAGCTGCAAATGATGCAAGCATATGAAATAACCGAATCCTTCCAGCCCATCTCTGCCCCCTCACATCTCAAGGCTAATTGCTTCTCAGATTCATCAGTGAAATCACTGTATGTGGAATCATTCACTAGAAAAATTCTCTTAACTCCTTAAGCGGTCAGAAACCTTCTAATTTACAAGCTGATTTTATTCTTAAGTATTTAATATCACTTGTTCTTGTTTCAGTAGCATCCTTCAAAATTTTGTCTTCCTTGGTATTCACCTTTCTCTGAATTTGTACATGGTAAGAATACCCTGCAAGCTCTGTTTAGCTAGGTTAAAAAAGTAGCTCTCTCTTAATCCATATCATCAGAGCGCTTCTCCATTCTCACAAACATGTTTCCAGTTTAAAACCATCTTTTGGGAACAGACATGATGCAACTATACATAATATGGCCAACGAGGTCTTGCAAGATTTCTTGTACTATGATATCAAAGCTTCTTTCTATCTAGGAAAAATACCCGACTTCTCTTTCAGCTGAACCGCAGCAGCAGCTTGTGTACATCTCCCAGTCAACTATCAGACCAATACCAACACACTTTCTATGTTACTTTAGACTGAGAAGCCCCAGTCATGCAGGAAAATTCCCTGTAATCAGCTCCTAAGAGTTCTTAGGTTATTACAGCATTTAAAGCGGATGATTACTCTAATCCACAACATCATATAATTTTTTCGGGAGGAGAACTTGGGGTGAAAGTCTTCACAGAAACCCCAAAAGTCATCATTAATATGCTAATTGTTAAGATTAATGAGGCACTTTTTGTATTCTGAATGGTGATCTACAATGCTATTAAACAGCTTTCACACCATGCTTTCAATACCACCCTGTAACTGAGCAACTCCCAGCTACAGACCAAGATCCATCCTCGCTAAACCTACAGAAATGACCTCCTGAATTTCACAGGATTGAATAAGCCCTGTAGAGGCTGTGATACAGTTAACCATGCTGAAAGAAACACCCTCTGCTTTAGTACATAGAAGCTTCAACATTCCCAACAAGTATTTTGCATTCAGAAACTACTTAAACCTATGAGGGTAAGCAGTTTCATACATCTCAAAAGACTATGCTCAAAGGTCTTTCTATGCACAATAAAGAACTTTACTCAAAGACACAGTAGCAAAATGTCAGAAACCAAGGTGTTGTAAAACCTTGTTGGAAACAGACTGCTAAATGTAAGCAGCAGATACACAGCATGAGTGTTTTTCCAATGGCAAATGTAAAGAGATTTATATAGGGCAGCCATAAACACTGCAAAAGGCAATACACTTTGATGTTGCAAGTCCTCAAAGTCCAGGAGAGTGTGAGCTTTCAAAACAAAGCTCTCTGCACTCATTTATTTGATGTAGAAGATGCAGTAATGAGGGAGCCAACTGAGTGCAAAGTTTCCTTCCTATAGCATCATTTGTCAACAGAGATTGCTTTTTAAGATTACTGTCATGCTGCCAATAGACAACAGAAGTCTGCCATTCTTTTCAATTCCATATGCAATTTACCACCACAAAAAACAAACAAACAAAAAAAAACCTGCTAGTCTTTCAAAAATCAATCTTTCCAATTCATGAGTATCAGCATGCAGCAATATCTAAGTAAATTCCTAGGCAAAAAATTGCTCATAGAGAAATCTAACAAATATTCAATTCATTGCATTTTGTAATCCTCAATGAACACAGCTAGCAACATGTAAAGCCATCATAATGGATGCCCACGCAAAACAGGCATTGCAAAGCAAAACTGATATTGCAAATACAATGGAGAAAAGGGATAGTTCAACCTTAAAGAACTTGCTTTCCAACAGACTGAGAAGTACTTGTAATCAAGAAAAAAGGTAATACAAAACAGCTACTCTTTCCTGCTCTGCAAATATAGCTACTAGATCTTTATGCTCATTGTACTAATTAACAATGTCCTCCTATAAGCTACTGGTTTATTATCAAAAAGTCAGACTAGGATAAAGAGAAAGAAAGGAGATCCATAAACATGTTCAAGACTCAGATGCTACAAATGGGAGTCAGTTCTCTAGAGAGATAATATTACAAGAAAGTGGTGAATTATGGACGTCATAAAGGACAAAGTTTTAACCTTGCTGTAACTCACTTTAGTCCCTGTGGGATACAATGATCCAGAACCATCTGCTGTACTACAGCAAGTGGTGCTGCCACCGCCATTTGTAAGCTTTTCTACCAGTTTTAAAGCTCAACAGACGATTTGGTTATCTAATGCAAGCAATTATTAATTATCTCCTGTTTAGGTGTGCTAGAAATGGATGGTATGAAAACATTCTGCACTGGAAAAGAAGATAAGGAATTTAAACCTAAGCCTGGATCTCTGGAGATGTTTAAATGATTGCAGACCTCTGGTTTAAGAAGATTCTCTGGCTCCATTTTCTGTGGTTCCCAGGACCGAAAGGTAAAGCAGGCGGAAATATAAACCAGTGTACACTATAATCATGTCACAGCCATAAATTCAAATGGGTTTTTGTCTCTTTTCCACTTCAACATTATGGTCTGCTGTAGGCTGTCCTGTAGTACTCAGCCATGTGATTTAAACAATGACAATACAGGAAGCCTCCGTTCTTACAGTTACAGCTATGTCATCATTCCTAAAACCCAGAATTCACAATCGTGGCTCTACTTATTTTTCAATACTGTTTTCATTTTTTCAGTGCCTGTTTTTCCAGACAATAAGCTTGCTTCCACGTGCCTGCCCTGCTCTCCAGACATCCACAAGCAGATTGCCCATGCCTATGCCAAACCCTGAGAGAGAGTGAACAGAACAAAACTACCAATTCACTGTCACCCAGGAGAATCTTATTTTTGTGCTCCTGCATTCATTTTCTTTCACCACGTTCCCATAACATGTAGAGCAGTGCAGTTCAAAAGGCATTTCACCCAGCACGTTTTATCAGCATATTGTCTCTATGGAGTATATTAAGTTGCTCGTAGGTACTTGCAAATAAGAATAGAATTTCACGACCCCAGGGAGAGGGATATCACCAAACTAATAGTGTAGACATTTCAGTGGTAGAGCAGAGATCCCTAGAATACATTAGAGCATCACTGCTTAATAGTTTGGCCCAGTACTCCACCTTCAACCCCATGAGTAGAACAGTCATTTCTCACAACCTGCTTATAACCTGTGTTTGCTTGACTCCCCTATGCTTCACAGCCACCTGTTCCATTCCACAAGGAACGTGAATACAGCTAAAATATTTACACTCCACTTCACACCTTGTGTCTGGGCTTTTCTGGTGAATTAAAGTAGCATTAGAACCTACATTCGGCATAAAGCCCTGACCTGTGCTAAGTGTATACCTTCCATCGCCTGAAGTTAAGGTCAGTTGAATTTGGTTTATGTGAGAAGCTACTATATTTGTGCCTTTCTATCCAGGCTCCAAGGAGGAAGAAATACGGTCTCTCAAAATGTAAAATAAAAGCATCAGATGAGAGAGAAGTCCTGCTACAGAACAAACCCCAGGGAGATATATCCCAGCAGTCCACATGCTGCAGATGAGTGAGTAGAGCTGTCAAGACAGAGAGAATTGCTGAAATGGTCAGCATTTATCACCTCTGTCAGCTACATCTTAGTCATGTATCACTCCCTTTCAGGACAGATTAAAATGTAAAAAGTAACTCTGAAAGCGATAGCTTAAGTTTATGCTGTAGTAGGTATCATTTTTATTCCTTTACTCTTTTATTGGGATTAATTACAGTAAACTTAGTAGTTGTTTCATCAGCATAAGTACGCTACATTACTTTATCCTTTTTATTTTTAATTTGCATGCTTTATCTCAGCATCTTACTCAGTAACACTCCTAAACCTGAAACCACGCTGTAAAAACCTAGGGGAGGTATTGTCTTACCCACTGCTGAGATGCGGATCTCTGGAGCTCATCAACACTGAACAGCAACTAGAATTTCCCCTGGAAACTCAGAGATCGCATTTGCATGATTCTAAGTGCTCTCAGTATTGGATCTTTGATATTTACATTTCAGACCAAAATGGGACAATCAGCAGCATACTGTCACGCAGTGACAGCACGGAATAGGATTAACCTCTACTTACAAGGAGGGAATTCGGGCTGTTCAGTCTGGAGAAGAGGACGCAGAGGGGAGACCTCATCATCCTACAACTACCTGGAAGGAAACTGCAGCAAGGAAATATTCGGTCTCTTTTCTCAGGTTACAAGCAGTAGGATGCAAGACAAAGACCTCAAGTTGCACCAGCGAGGTTCAGGCTGAATACTGTAAAGAGTTTTCTTGTGGAGAGAGTGGTCAAGCATTGGAATGGGCCACCCAGGGAAGTGGTGGAGTCCCCATCCTTGATGTGGCATTAAGGGACATTTTTTAGTGATGAGACTCACTAGGTCAAATTGATGTTTGAATTTGGTGATACTGAAAGTCTTTCCCACTCTAGATGATTCTGTGATTCTTCAGCGGATCAGAGGTGTCAGCTGGTGTTTTGCCAAGGAACCTGCCTCTGTAAACTATAATAATTAATTGCATTTCTTATAGGTCAGATACTTAAGTCCTTCTTCTTTCCATCTTCCCCAGTTTCTAACACTTTTAATACACACATGGCATAACACAAATAGCGTACTTTCACTTTTTGTCCACTCAGACTGTAAGATTTAGAAGTTTTTATTCTTTAAACTCATGTTTTAATTAAAAGAAAAAGTGTAAAAAACTCCAATTCCAGACACAATTAAATCTAATACAGTGTCCCAGATCAGAAACTCTAAGTAAGTTTCATCATCTCCTATCATTAATCATCACCCAGTCAGCAAATACCTCCAGCAATTTCCACTCCCTTCTTCCACTTCTGTCCCAACGCACAGCTGCCCCCAAAACCTAATTGGAACTTAAACATTTTCTCCCTGTACAAGCTGGCCACCCTTGTACTCCTATTTAAAGTTCACATTTAGAGATGCTTTTAATGTTGGAAAAGAAATAATCAGCATAAGAAAAAAATATCTTTCTTGAAATATGTAAAACTGACATTCTGTGAACACTGTTTTGTGGAAAAGAAATTAGAAATGCAAGTTTCAACCAGAAAATTTACAAGTTCTCTTACTTAGATAACACAAATACAAAAGACAAAGAACCAAACAAAAAGACAAAGATACAAAGATACGGTAGGAAGATAAAGATACTAAGACATACAGATTGTAAAACAAAGTAATGCTTTTAGTGGCATCCAAGTAACAAAACCTAATAAAAATAACTTATTTTGCCAGTTTGCTGCCAGTCATTACAGACTAAACCTCCTGGAGTTTATAGCTCTCCCCCTGCTTTGGGAATGGCACTTTCTGTTCTGATTGTCTGTGTCACACGACATACAGATTGAGTTGAAGACTTCTGACTTTAGGACTGTCAGTCTAGAACTCATTCACACTAAATAAACTAACAAAAAAAAATTCTATTTAAGAATAATTGTATGTTTTGTCTGTGATGGTTTGCTGAATTTGGGAAATATTTCTCTTGATAAATGGCAACCTAAAAAACTCTAAAGGGGCATTTCTTCCTATCAATTTAACATTTTACTATTCATTCAGTTTCACAGCATGTATTTTCAGAATCAATAACTCCAATACACAGAGGTATCCTTCTACCCAATCAGGTAAAAGGGAAGACTAAGCCCCAGAGCCACATGACGGCAGAAGAAATGCTGCCCTGGTAGTAAAGCAACTTTTTATGTTGCCAGCTGGGAGATTCCGGAGAAAAAGTGACCTTAATATACTCCTTTATTGAAGCCAGTGGAAAACAAATGCACTGAAACAGTTAAGGTGCTTCATCCCAGGGAAGAGCTAACCTAAAGCCTCTGCACCATGTCTCAGTGTGCTCTATGAACCAATCTATAGGAGACTCCCAGCACAGGCCACAGGTCCTGCCCTTTTACAGCAGAGCCTCTTGGGCAACAACAGCAGCAATTTGGACATTAGGAAGATATGAAAGAAAAAAAATCAAAAGCTATCTGAAAACCTCAAGGACTAGGCTGTCCACTGGCTACATCATTAAAATCAGAAAGAAAAAGATGAGACAAGAAGGGATACAGGCAATTGCATGTGTTGTTTCTTGGATTCTTGTCTTGTTTCTTGCCAGACCACGTGCTGCAGTGGTGGCTGCAGGCAGCGGCAGACATTAGTAATAGACTTGTTTCCTTGCCCTTATTAACTCGTGTTCTAAGACACTGACAATAACGTTTACAAAATACAGTCTCAATTTGTTCTGCGCACAGAGGCAGTGAACAACAGGGTAAAGTTAAGACTCCTGAAGGGGAGAGGAGGCAGTTTTGACCTGACTGATCTGACTGACCGGATGAGCATTTGTGCTGAACACGGATGAGGCTTCCACGTGCTTCGCACAGCTACTGAACTCACTTGACTTCCCCTCTGCCTCCCTCTGTGCGTTTGTCAAGTCAATATTGATCACATTAGATGAAAGCACACAGGGCTCTCCTCGAACAGGTCAGCAGCGTGCCACAGGAACGCACAGCCTGCCCAATCTGTAAGTGAAGGAACCACATGGGAAAGGCTGACTTGAAGGCAAAGGCGGCCCACTCACAGCCAGCATTCAGCAAGCCTTCATCTGATCGCCACAACTACAGGGAACCGCACGCAAAGCTGATGCAGCTTCAGAAAATCTCTCCTAGCGGAAAAATTCTATCTTACCAGTACATCACACAGCATTGCAAATGCTCCAGACAAAACAAAAAGCATTACTAAATCATCGTTATTTTACCTCATCCCAAAGTCTAAGTAATTGTTGTCAAAATCACACATGACTGCTCTGCATCTTAAAAACTGATCTCAGTATGTATTTAATTATGCAATGAAAGCAGCATCGCATCAAAAGTAGCTAGAGTCAACTTTTGATTTGTGAATTATATAATTCTCGTTCCTTTTAAAGTAATTGGCCAACTCAACAAAATTCTACTGTTTTGCACCAAAACGTGTTTGAATTTCCTATAATTCATTTAGCATCAACAACCCTGGCTTCTAACAAACACTTTTGAAGAAACAAATTTCCAATCAAGCCATATTTTGGCAGCCCAGCCACAATTCAACATCACAAGAATACTGCAGTTACGTTGCAGAAATGCTTCCTTCAGCATCATTGGAATGCACTGCTGATAATAACACATGATCTCTTATTGCTGAGGATCAGATTTGAACCTCTCAAGTATTCACTTTTTTTTATTTTCCAAGCAAAAAAAAAAAAAAGATGTTAAGCTTTGTGTTGGCTCGAACTTCAGAGATCTACATTGTTTTACAAGGCCATGTTGTTTTATTCCCAACAGTAACTTCCCTGCATACTTGAAATAATGCAATAAAAAGAAATTTCATGTCAGCTAGTTGACAATGCTAGTGAAATGCAAGTAAGCTGCCAGCAAAAAATATTTTAATACCATCAATCACCAATATAATTATCATACCTAAGAAAGTCTCACCCGAGTTACTGGAAGACTTCTCAAATTATTATAGTTTAATGAGAAATACCTAACATTACTGGATAAGGTTGGTTACCTCACTGGTGACTTTCATGACAAGGCAGATAGGCTGGGTTGAACAGAAAATCTTTTTATATTAGCATCTCTATTACATAAAAATAATAATGGAATCCTGACAGAAAATATTAGTATGATTGCAGGTGACGAAGTACAAAGGAAGAACACACCTTGCACAGCAACACAGAGAAAGCTGAGGTGACAAGCAGCAAGGTATGGCACTTAGGCAGGGAGCAGCAGCCATGATGTGCTCAGAGAGCACCCCTGGAGCTGGGCAGTGCCTGCTGTGCACAGGGCTCAGCAAGCCCCCAGCTCTCTGCACCCAGGGCTTTTGTCTGCTCTGGCCATCACGGCACAGCTGGAGCTGGCAACGACACAGAGCCACGCTCCACTGCCCACTGTGGAGATGCTCTTGGTCTAACTGCAAGCAGATTTGGAATATAATTGCATCAAAGCTTCCACTTACTGCCAGAAAACTTGCTTGCTTTTCTGCTTTTTCTACATCAGCAGCCATCTATCACTGCACATGCTGAAGAGGCTGCATTAGAACATCTGAACGTGTGCTCAACAGTCCTCGTGAACAAATGTCACTGTCCACATAAATGTGAGTAACTGCCTGCACAGACACAAACTTCTGCACCCTCTATCTACTGCGCATTTTATAAATTGGTGTGTTACCAGCTGTAGGGTTAAAATAATTTCCCTTAAATTAGAAGTATTCTCATCCTCGTAGTGCAGTCTGGGGATGACAGGAGTGCACACATGGCTCAGCTACATGGAAATAAATGTTTCTTTTGCAGTATGTTTAAGTCACCAATATGAGATACACAAACACAACCTATGACAGAAGGGCAATCGGTCCAATGGAGAATTTCAGCATTGCAGGGTGTTCAAAATAAACAAGAGTCAGAAAAGTGCATTAACTCTTTAAATCACTGAGTTGTGGGGGTTAGAAGGGACCTCAAGAGATCACTGAGTCCAACCCCTCTACTCAAGCAGGTACCCTACAGCAGGTTGCACAGGTAGGCATCCAGATGGGTCCTGGGTATCTCCATAGAAGGAGACTCCACAACCTCTCTGCACAGCCTGTTCCAGTGCTCCGTCACTTGCATTAGTCTTGTGTTCCAGTTTCTGCTGTTGCTCACCACTGAGACACACCATCAATGGTATGAACAAATTCCTGATGAAGATGTTTCTTCTCAGAACACCTACACATGGGAAGTAACAGCTTAAGCTCAGGTAACAGTTCAAAATATCATCTACCAAGCATAATTTTCATGGCAAGAACAGACTGGCTGTCCTCTTACACATAACCTCATTAACACATGTCAAGGATGTCTGCCTAAAACAGATGGGAGCCAGACTGAACCTGTCCAGTGTGACCTAGGAGACATGGTTTACAGGGTTTATCAGGGTTGCAGTGTCAGAAAGAACATAAAGGTTTAAATAACTAATTAGCTAACTATTTAATTAGCCAACTATTTTCAGAGGCAAATACAATATATATGCCAGGTTTGCTAACTTTGAGCTCAGCTGCCTTCTACAGCACGGTTTATTTATACTGGAGGCCAGCATATTTTTCAGTGACTGCTGGAATACAGCAACATAAAAGATTTTGAAGCCTATACAAAAACACAGTTCAGGGCTCATAAACACATCATAAAAATACCTGAAATTATACTTCCAGACGTATATCATGCTTCTGTTTAATGTGCAATCTTCAGTTTTAAGTACTCAGCACAAAGAAACACTGCTTGCAAATTTCTAACATCTACTTTTATCAGTATCAGTTAATTAAACTAGTTGTCATGCAGTAGATTTCATGCACTGGGTGTAATTTACTGTATTCCTACGTGTAGTCCTCCCAGTAGACATTCAGACAAACAGAACAGGAATAACAATACATAAGGGAAAAACACAACCTGGAAAAGATCCTTAAAAGCATTCAAATGCAATGTGGTCAAAATTCCAGTTAGAACACTGTCATGGTTTTGCAGAGAGTTCATTTTCCTCACAGGGGCTTGTATGATGCTGTGCTTTGGATTTTTGATGAAAATAAATGATAATTTATTTTTATTATGATAAAACACCAGTGTTTCAGTTGTTACAGAGCAGTGCTTGCACAGAGCCAAGGACTTTTCTGCTTCCTGTGCTTCCCTGCCAGCAATGAGCTGGCAAGGACAGCTGGCCCAGACTGGCCAAGTGATGTCCCATACCATGTGGTGTCACGTTCAGAAATAAAACTGGGGGGAAAGGAGGAGGAAAGAAGGGATAGAGAAAGTGATGGCATTTGTCTGCCCAAGAAACCATTGGGCATGATGAGCTCTGCTCTCCAGGGAGTGGCTGAACATCTGCCTGCTGATGGGAAGCAGCAAATTAACTCCTTGCTTAGCTTTTGCTTTATTTCAATCCACAAGTTCTCAAAACTTATACCTTTCCAATTCTCTCCATCATCCCACACAGGGGGAATGAGTGAGCGGCCACGTGGTGCTGACCTGCCTGCTAAAGTTAAACCACAACAACGTGGTTTAAAAACACCATTCAGCACTTTTCCTCATTCCTTCTCACCAGTCTACCTGTTAGAGACACCAGGCACCTGTACTTCGCACAGAAACCTCAAGACAAGGTGTAAACCTTTGGCAAGGAACTAGATATTACCAGCTATAAGCAGAAATCAAGCTGCCTCAGTCTGTGAGCTACTCCCAGCCCTACTGTCCTCATGCTCAAGAGCCAAAGAGTCCCACAGAAAGCACTGACTTCCAACAAGAGCCTCCTGTCCAAGCCCAGCCCAGTCTATACAATGATGCACAGTTCCCTGCACTAGCATGCAATCATAAGATATCTACTACCTGTCTTCTACCCACGCTGTGTGCAGGCACTCTTTTGCTTCTTTTTTCTTTCACCTGATAAACATTTAATGCAATGGATGCATATATTCAGCAGGTCAGACCTTACCACCTGAACTCTAAATTTCACTGCTTTTGTGGGAGTAAAAGAATAAATAAATAATGGAGCACTCAAAAACCACTTGACCAATAACCATTAGCAACCACTTACAGATTCCCACTCATTTTTATTTTGGCTCCAATAACTTCTCTGGGATGTCACTGAAAAGTAATTTCTAAGTGTTGTTATAACTTTATGCTGCTTGCTTGCTTCCTACAGAAATGCATTGATTATTTTTACAACATAATTCGGAAGAATCTTGAAGCACCGTTAGTACTAAGTTGACCTACCAGCTCACCCCCTTGCTGAGGGTTCAAGGACAAGCAGTAGGCATGTTCAGCTGTTCAGCTATCCTGTCTCCAGATACAAAAATTCAACCTCCCCTTGGTACCCACAACAAAAGATGAATGCTTATTGTCTGTCTTTATCCGACCCTCTGTGATACAAACACAGCAAAGCATATTCAGCATGAAACCAAAAACCTAAGTGCCTACTGATGTAAGTAGTCTCAGTGGAGTCAATCACTTACTTTTAGTTAGGCACATACCTTGCCCAGTCAGGTCTAAAATTACCACATTAAGAATTTTCTCACTTGCCTCTCTCCCAAGGCTAAGGAAAAAGAGCTCTGCGCATGCAGGACTGATTTGATTACTTCAATCTTTTCTTGGAAATAACGTATGTCATGGCAATGTCAGACGACTATTGTTTCCTTTGTTCTGTTCAGAGGGAGGAAATAATAGGTGTCAGGAAAGCAGTACAACCATGTGTCGTAGTAATAAAAGTGGCATATTAATGAGCATCCGTAAACCATTATAATTAATGCAAGGGAATGGATATTGCCTATTTAAACTCCACAAGCATCCTTGTAGCTCCACACCCAACTGCCATTTTATTCCATCCCAGGGCTTTCTGCTCACAGCAGCTCGTTTGCAAAACCATCAGAGACTGAAATTACGTGCTGAAGGGAATGGGTGGATACATATTAATACTACATGTAATGGCTGAGAACAGCCATCTCGTCTGTTCATCAGTGGCAGGAAAGGCATCCTGTAACCTATTTGAGGCATATACACTTTATACCCTTGAGGCTAAAACATAATTAACAGGCTATGGAGAAGGATGGATAAGATGGATGTGCACAAAGGTATGGACTAGCATTGCTTTTACTTTTTTAAACAACAAAGGTAGAATCGCAAAGTTTACATCATCTTAAAATTTCAAGCCCTACTTGATATGCCTGTGTGTCATGCAGCCATCAAATAAATAGTCCATTTTGAAGTTTAGCTTCAAAAAACCAGCCTGACAATTCCCATTTTTAGGTGCACATCTGAAAATGGAGAGAAAACCGCAAGTACCATCAAGGTGACACACTAGAATGCTTGAGTATTTATTAGCACAATAACAACATAAGTCACACAGCTCTGCCCCTTCAAGAATAACTTAAAAAAAAAACAACCCTCCTCGTTTCTGTGATATATGAATTGCTCATTTCCACTCTTGGATGACTGAATTTTAAATCATGTTGAAAAGTGAGACCCCTTCAATTCCCACTTCTTCTTGGTTTACTTTAACTTCTAATTCTCTCTGCACCTAACGTGTTCTAAGCCATTTTAATTCACATTCTTCTTGTATTTCATGTACCAAATTCACCCAATAACTCATTTTGATGATGCAATCTTCAAAGCACCTCTCGTGGTTTTTTTCAGTAGGTTCTGGAAAAGATTCTTTTTCACTGCAACATTTCTTTCAGGTAACATCCACAGTACACTGTTAAAGTTTGCCATTAGTCTTGTACTTAGCATACGCTCACTTAGCAGAGCAGCATTTATTATTTTTATAGTTGCACACTTCAGATAAGAACTCTGCACACACACAGGGGTGCCTCAACCTGTCAGCATGTCGCAGAGGCTAAAACACCAGCACCACTGTGAAAAAGCTGCAAACTGGAGAATCTTTTGGGGTTGAAATATGCAAATTATACCATCAGACAGCCTACACAGTTTTGCCATTCCCAGTACTCAAGAAATAAAATGCAATCTCCAAAACTAGTAGGTAGTTGAGGAGGGTTGCAATTCCCTCTTGCCCCTGGCTCTTATTCTGACGCAGAGATTTGAAGGATACACCTTTTGCTGCTCCTCTGAAACTCTACAAGCATTCTTGTAGCTCCACACAACTGTGAAAATCCAACCAAATTTGGTGAAATCGTCTCAGTTTGCAAACATTTATCACAGCCATCGAATGCTCTTCCAGCATTCACCACATTTCACAGCAGTGCAGCAGCCAGAGCGAGGCAGAAGGCAATAGAGGACAAAGACACAGAAGGAAAGTACAGCTGGGAAACACTAAGAGAATGGAGCTGCAGAGAGAAGTGAGCTACCATATCTGCCAACATGACTAGAAACCCGTATCCCACATCCAAAGTTCATTCTGTACTTTAAAAAATTAAAAAAATTGAGAGAGAAACTGTCAACCTGGTAACATCAAAAACTGTCTTAATATTATTTAACACAAATGCTGAATTTGCAAGTCACTCCTGGAGCGATTCAAAAGGCAAAGGACAAAATGAGGATGTGAAAAGGACCCATACAAGAATATCTTGCAAAACAACGTTCCTATACACCCAGGTTAGCGTCCAAGAATTCACAGGGAACACTGCCATTAACTTCTGTAATTAGCTTCAATTATTTTACACAGGATGTATTTTGTACAGGATGTTGATCCTAGAGTGTATCAACATTAAGCAAAGCAATTGGAGGCAAGAAGTGAATGAATCCAGAAGAGAATCTCCTTTTTATAATGTAAACCTAGAAACACTCACAAATACTCAAGCACAGGTCTGCTGAGGCCTTCAGATGTACACATGCAAACAAATAAACCTTATTTCACTTGCATATAACTAAGGCATTTATACAGATAACTATAGCTGCTCTGGACTGGACCACTTACTCAGCAAACATAAATCAGTGTTACACTCTTTTTACATGGGCTGTAAATCTGGAGCAGCGAGACAATCCGTGACAGCAGAGAGATCAGGATCTGAACTCTGACAGGACACATTAATCATGGTTTTTAAATGGTCTATTTCCATAACTGATGTGCATTCTAAATCATCTTGAACAGTCTCCCACACAGAATAGGATCTCATCAGCGGGAAATATTTTGCCCTTGGAAAGGCTGCAACATTGGCCTGTGTAATGGTAAATATCTATAGTTTATCTCTTCGTATGAATATAATTACATCTGAATTTCAAAATTTCACATGACAAAATCTAAATGATGATGTTTTAAGGACAAGAGAAAAATTAGCCTTAATCATCTCAACTTCATCAATATTGTTTTAAATCCTGACATTCCAAAG
>JAOWBP010002559.1:3825040-3840072 GCA_028571105.1 Tragopan temminckii
TGGAATTGAACTTGGAGAGGGATGTGAAGAACAAGAAGGATTTCTTCATATCCCTGAACTTCTGAGATTTGCAGTAGCAAAATCCTTCCCAGTGTAAGAATAGAGCGAGTCCAAGACCACCTCATAACTAAATGTGCACAAGTCTGTACAGGAAGGATGTGAAGCTGTTGGAATAGGGCTGCAAAGATGATCAGAGGGTTGGAGCACCTCTCCTATGAAGAAAGGTTGAGGGAGTTGGGCTTGTTTAGCTTGTCTGTAGGGAGATTTCATTACAGCCCTCCAGTACTTGAGCTTACAAGCAGGAGAGGGACTGAATTTTGATATTGATATGATATTGATAGGACAAGAGGTGAATAGCTTTATACTTAAAAAAGATTTTAGGTTAGATCTTAGGAAGAAATTGTTTGCTCAGGCAGTGGTGAGATGCTGCAATATGTTGCCCAGAGAGGCTGTGGACGCCCCATCCCTGGAGGCGTTCAAGGCTAGGTTGGATGGGATCCCAGTCAGCCTCATCTAGTGGCTGGCCACCCTGACATGGCAGAAGGGTTCGAACTAGATGATCTTCAAAGTCCCACCCAAACTAAGCCATTCTATAAACAGAACAGTCCCATTTCCTTAACATAAGCATACACTGCAATTTAATCCTTATGAGCAGTTAAATATACAAAGTACTGGCAGAAATATCTGCTTTGCAGTTCTTTTAATAGGAAACTAAAATGCTATTGTGATTTAAGACACAATGAACAGCTTCTGGTGTTTAATGCCAAATTATTTAGACTGCATTCTAAAAGAGTAGACATATGCTACTCTTGGGTAATTAGGAAGAAATAGTGAGATTTAATTTGAATATAAAATTTTGAACGTTCACATATTTGCTGTCTGAATAACACCTCTTGAATGTTTACGTTAAAGTAATAAATTAAAATTCTTCCCTTTTTTTCCCTGGCACAGAATTAGATTTTGGTCACATTTTGCTATCCAAAAATCAAGCTTACTAAATACAATACTAATCTCATCTATGCTTATGCATTGTTTATTGTCTTTTTATTTTTAACATTGTTAGTGTTTTATGTTGATTTAGTCTGTTAAGCCAGCCTGCCTAGAACCATCTAGAAACTGGTGTAACAATATAATGAGATTTGCATTCCCAAACTGGTATTCAGAGAGAATCAGTGAGATTTGTCTGACAGTTTCCTGTTCCTCAACAACTTGGGTTATTATTTGGTATAGTTAAGATACTTACTCCACAATGATATCTTGTAGTCACATATCCAAAGGTCATAAAGAAAACTATTGTAATCTTATTCATGCACGTAACGTGATAGGAATAGTTGTAGTGGAAAACAGACAGCACTACCGTATTCTAAAGAGACCAGTGTGCAAACATGAGAATTAATGACACTTGTAACATCCATCTGAATGATTCCAGCATTCAGCAGGTGAAGTATTCAAACCTATCATTTCTGCAGTAAAACACTAAGCCTTCCTTGTTTCCCCTCAGCAAGAAGCTGAAAGCAGAGGTAAATATAAAGGTTTATATCCTATTCCAGTATATAGAAACTTCACTAATCATTGCTAAGATATTCACCTTACTGATGAGCTCTATTCCCATGAAACCCACCAGGTCACTGTTAGCTTATATATATGGACAGAAATAAGAACCCTCTAAGTGCACACAGGACTCAAGATGTCAAAACATCCTGGATCCGTACAATTGGATACACCTATTTTTCAGTTGGTACTCAATACATTCTTTCCCAAACGTTCACATGGTTCTGCTCGTCTACAGCTATAATTTGACAGTTTCAGTGAACTACCTGCAGTAATTCTGATCTCTTTTCTATGAATGTCAATAGCTAATTTAGAGCATTTTTTATATATACCTTCCTTTTTTTTTTTTTTTCTTCCCCTCAAGGGAAAGATTCTTTGTACCGCGATCCTCTGTTCTGCTTTACTACTTCATAAAAACAACTACGAATAGAACCTATTTGAGTTTCATGAGAGAAGTTCACTATGTAGTTCTAGGAAACTCTGAATTACTACAATAGAAGCATTTTTGGCCAAACCAAGACAAACAGTCGCTACCTTTCCTGAACAGTAACGCCTCTGTAACGCAACTGTAATTTTTTCAAAAAGTGTAGAATGCAGAGCAGGAAAAAAAAAAAATGGAAGATCACTTGCTAGAACAATATATATTTGCACATATATAATAAATGGCTATGTAACATCTCTCAGGAAGAGAGATTTGTTTTCATTGTTTCTGAAGACAGTATTAAAAAAATAAAGGAAAAAGGAAAATATTTTAAAAAACCTTTGGAATAAAAAATGGTTTTGAGCCTAGACTCTGATAAGAAGCTCCCCAAGGTTAAAGAAAAACAGCATTGGGCAATAAAATAGGAAACTAGATCAAATGTTGAAAAATTCAAGAATCATTGGAAGCACACACCATTGGTCCTTCTGCATTTATTTCCTACTCTCTGATAGCCCATTTGGGTTGAATAGATGTGCCAAATTAGTAAAGAACACAAAAATATTAATATAAAAGCTCTGCTACTAGCTTTTTTTGTGTGAAGAGTCACAGTATCAAGTGTTTTTTGGCATTGTAATCTCACGTCATATATATCAATAATGGAAATATTAACCATTCTGACATGTACGGAAGCTCCAGAATGCTTAAACATGCAGGTTGATTAGAAAACACCAAGCCCAACTGTCACACATTCCATTTAAACTGGACACTTTGCTGCAGTTTTGTGGAGTTCTTATTGAAGTCAGATTAGTCCTGTTTGGATGCAGTGCTGTGTTTTTTTTTTAATGCTGAAACAGGATCTTAAGAAAAAAATCCATTTGTAAACACTTCACAGTAGGGCAGCTTGTACGACTGTGCAAGAAGATTAGTCCCTTTCAAATCTTTGGTCTCAAAATATTTTTCACATGATAAATCTATCAAGCACCTGTTTCATTAGAGATGCGCAACCTTCTTTCTAAAATTTACCTCCAAACTCTGAGAGCAATAGTAAAGGCAGGCATCAATCACAGAATGGCTTCGGTTGGAAGGGATCCCAAGGACCATCACGTTCCAACTCCCCTGCACAGGCAGGGTTACCAACCTCCAGACCTGGTACTAGATCAGATTGCTCAGGGCCCCATCCAACCTGGCCTTGAACACCTCCAGCGACAGCGCATCCACAGCCTCTCTGGGCAGCCTGTTCCAGCACCTCAACACACTCTCAGTAGAAAAACTTCCCCTAATATCTAATCTACATCTCCCTTCCTTTAGTTTAAACCATTCCTTCTTGACCCATCATTACCAGACTGTGTAAAAAGTTGATTTCCCTCCTGTTTATAAACTCCCTTTAGATGCTTGGAAGCTCGCAATGAGGACTTTTTAGAGCTTTCTCTTTTCCAGGCTGAACCAGCTCTGTCTTCATAGGAGAGGTGATTCAGCCCTTCCATCATCTTCATGGTCCTTCTCTGCACCCTCTCCAAAAATTCAGTTCGGATTGGATTTAGAGACAAAATTAATTAAAATACTTCGGGGAAGAGTGCATATTACAAATTAAGAGATGCAAATATTAAAAAAATAAATCCACTATGGAAGAAACTCCACTTTACTGCCAGGAAAAAAAAAAAAGCAAAAAAAACCTCTTGTTATCTTTAGGAACATTTTAAATATTGCTAATGAAATACACCACAACATTTTTTAAAACCACTAATATCAATGGCATAACTGAAGCTTTAGTAGCAATAGAAATGGTTCACAGAATTACCAAAAATGTAATACTGTGCACATGGGAAACAGAACTATGCCCTCATCTGTGAGATCCCAAACATCTTAAAGGTCTTTTTCGTTATTGAATTGATGATCAATTTATGCTCTGTACATCTAGAGGTATGCAGTAACCTGGTCTGCATGGCAGCCTCTCTCCACAAGACACCTGTAATCTTCAGCCTGGAAACTGCAAATGTGATTTATATTTGACTTCAGAGAAACTAGGCACTATACCCACAAAGACAAATCCCAGGTCCAAATCTAGTTCCACAATTTATGTATGTCGATTTGTGTATTTGTAAACCATTAACTGTTCCAAATTCCTTTGAGCAGTTCTCGCTTTTCTTGACATAGCTATAAAGCAGAGAATTTCATACAGAGAACAAATTAGCTCTCATATAGAGAGTAAATAAAGCTTTGGAACTCACTGTGATGTACTGTGCAGAAAGAAAGAGACTACACAGTTCCAGCAAGGCTGGAGCAGTGAGTAACAAATATTGACAGATGAATAGTAAGAACAATTCTATGAAGTTCTCAGCTTCTCTAAATCATAGGACATTCGCTTAGGAAAATAAAGAAATCACAAATAATGACAGAATCTGAGACAGCATAGCAGTTGCCACTGCCTAAATTACAGTTTGCAGGAGAGATGCCTGTTACCATTACATCTTAAGATACAGTTTTATTTTGCCTGTTTTGCTCAGAGCTGAATAGAGTCCAAACACCTGCATTGTGTCAAAAAAAAAAAAAAAAGCACCCTAAAGCAATATGGTACTGATTTATTTATAATTGCAATATGACTTAATCTAAAAGGACAGGTTGCTTTTTATCCAGAAAATTGTGGAAGCTGCATATTTTATGAAGTTGATATCAGAATCTCATCTTCCTGGTATTTTCAGTTCAACAATAGCTGGAAGCTTCACGTTGCAGAACTCTCAAAATCAGTAATAACTAAACTTATGAAAGTTACCTTTTAATGCAGCTTTTCAACACAGCTTGATGAACTTTGTAGTAGTGACATACGTTCAAAAGACTTTTTTTTATGCCAACACTCCATGACAATTTAACTTCCACACATGAGAAAACATTACAAAAGTCATACAAAGCCTAGTTCAAGCTTACACTAAAAGAGATTGGAACTATTGCAATGTATTAAGGTGGAATTGTTTCTTAATGCAAGCACGTGTGTGACAGAAGCACCAATCTGCTCCCACAAGAACACCAAACCACAGTTAAGGACACACATTATTTCTTTGCTCCTGTTAGAGAAACAAGGAAAGGCCTGCAGAGCGTTACCAGTGATATGGAAGTCACAAAGACTTCGACTATTTTCCTCAGTTTCTTGTTTAAGAAGTCAGAGTCAAGCTGTTAGGTTTCCCCAACAGACTTACCACCTTTCTGTTTTATGTATGAGTTTCTAATTATACAAGTGCTGCAAAAATGATGGAGTCCATTATATTTTACTCTTGTGACGGAGTACTTACTGCAAGTAAACAGAATATTTACCTAGTTGCAACTCCCCTAAGTCGGTGAGTGCAGAGACTATTAAAAATACATTTTTTTAAAACTGGCTTCTAACACAGTATTTAGGCACCTAAACTACCAAATGCTTTTCTCTGAACCCAACTTCCCCCAGTGAGTTTAACTAGGACACACGGGCTGTCAGCTCTTTGAAAAGTTTCTTTATGTCACTTTTGGGTATCGGTCTTCAGTTTACTCCTATGGCATCCCAAAGATACCACAGAGTTTGTAAATGGAAGGAAGAGATCAAATCATTTTACGCCTTGAAGCGTGCAACTCCAGCATTATGTTTACTCTCAACACGCAGAATCAATTTTGATTTGTAGACAGGAATAGCTACTAGTGAATCACCATTTCCTGAGGCACCTATGTTTTTCCCTGGAGATATTCTACTGTAATAGCAATCTCACTAGACCAACCCTGTCCTATGAGACCTGACAATATCCCAACCTGAGTTTCTTTGGCTGCAGCTGTTCTTTCTTAAAGCAGCAAAATATGACAGTGTGAAGATGCCTGTGCTGAGACAAAAGATAGATCAAACAGAATTCCTGTGCTGTGCACTGCTCAGCCTCTTGTAACTAACTGCAGGATAATGATGATGCAACTTCATTTTGCACTTTTCTCACTTAGGTAAAAAACAATAAAAATTACTTAGCTATGCAAACATAGCACTGAAGACTGAAAAAAATGCATGGCTGATGAAGGTTTATTCAAAAAGAATATTCTTCTCTAGAAGACCTCTAATACAAATGCTTGAAAAGTCACTGGCAGGCAAAGGAAACTGGCTACGAACAGTGTCTACTGCAATCCAAAACAAACAGGAATCCAAGCAGAGGATTATGCAAAAGAGTGCAAGATGTAAGAAAGGTATCTCTTCTCCAAGAAAACTTCACACAGCATTTCAGAGAGAATAGAGACACTAACCTCAGCTACCTACAATCATTGAACAAGCACTGCAGAAATATACTGGAGATACCAAACAAGGGCCTCTAGGGGGTGAAGTGGCATACATTTTCTGGCTCCCTTTCCAATGTTAACCAGGCTGGCTCACAAAGTGCTTCTTGCTGCAGGTGGTAGGATGCTGCACTCAGCCTTTGGCAGAACAAGAAATAATTAAGAAAAACAAAACACCAGGTGTCAGGAATGTCTTCATCTAAAAAGATATTCCATTAAAAATCAATTTATAGAAGGTAAAACGAAATTCCATGCTTAGCTTGAGTACCTAATATTGACAGAACAAGTCCATACGCGTATGCATCAATGAAACAGAGAAAGTAGCATTAAATGACCACAAACCATGAAGGAAACATGAAAAATGCAGAAGGGTTAGAATGCTTCACTAGAAAAAGCAAGACAGATGTCAAACAAAAGAAATAAAATGAGAAATGAGAATCAAGCAATGGTGAACTCAGGAAGAACTGCCTTCTCTTTCCAACAAAAAGCAGCATCAGCATCAGCACAGCCAGAGACCTTAAATGAGCATCCAGAAGCACCCAGTAAAATAAAAATAATAATAAAAAATACTTTGGCTTTTTTGCTTTTTGTTTTAGCAGTATCTGTATTTTCCATGTTTTTATACTACATACCACAGAATAATATCATGAGGAAAGTCAATGCAAAACAAGGTATTTTGTTTTACAGGCAGCTGTCTCCAGGATGTTTTTAGATCTGCAGAGCATATTGCCTGAAGAAGCACGTATTTTTCTGACATGCCTGTAATTTCTGTTCGTGGCTTTATACAAAAGACTATTTCAATCTGAGTCAAAACCTATGTCAGAAGGAAATGTCCCCTCTAATATCAAGATGAAATATCATTTTCACTGCAAGCTATGAAAACGTTTGAAGATCAACACGTATCAAAGGCCTAAACTTTATTTATCTTAATTTTTTTTTCTTTCTGAATGATGCCACACTTAAATTTTAGCACTGCACGAAAGCACGTGCATAAGTATTTCAAACTCTTTCCACTTTACAGCATAGAGTATTTCCCCAGTACTCTATCATTTAATCCTCTGACCCACCAATGCTCCACATTCTCTTTAAGGAAAGGTTTCTGCCAGGCAGGCTCTTCACTTTGAGCTTTCTCCCACCACCAACTCAACCCCTTGCTACATTTCCACCTGAAGAACAGTACAGGCAATCCTCCACAAAAGCTTATTACTTCCAGTCCCCCCAAATGGAAAGTGAACAAGTGTAAAGAAGTCTTTGCATTAAAATTGGGGATGAATATTTATAGGAATAAAAAAGCTTAGAACTACAGTTTGCTAACCTCTTCACCCCAAAGAGTATTCACATTCTAATGATATCAGTGAAAAAGTACTCCTATTAAGAGGACCATACTTCACAAAGGAAAAAAGTTGTGAGAAAATGGCTGCAAGTCACCCAGAATAAAGTTAAATTTAAATCCGCAATATGATTATCCTAAAATGGATTAAAAAAAAAAAAGAAAGAAAAAAAAACAGAAAACAAAGGAAAATAACCTCCACAAAATACATGCATCTACTCATATAACTTGCTATAGCGTTGCTTTGAATCTAATTACAAGATATATTCCAGGGAAGAAAAGCAGGATTATAGAGAGCACTTTAGTGCAGCAAGAGGAGCAATGATGCTGTTAGACAAACTGAGCACAAGTCTTCCTGCAGTGCATGCCTAGCGCTGTAGAAATCACAGTCCAGTGGCAAGCACATCTGGCACAATCTGAATTTCACTCCTCTCTCATTAAATGACTCCATGACTTAGTGACTGAGGCTCTTTTGCCACCTCTTCTGCATAGCAATGTTTAGAAAGGTGCTATGTCAGTGTAAAACTCATCCAACGGATAAGAATGGGAAAGATCTATATAGCTTTCATATATACTAGCTTTCACATATTTGAACAAATGAAACAAAAAGGTAAGAAATGCAGAAAAAAGCTGATACACGTCCATATTAGTTGGGTTTAGCGCTAGCCAGACAATGGCAGGGAAATTATTGGAAGCAGGGCACCAAATACCCCGACATTAGCTTCCTAGTCTTTCTATACCAAAAGAAACACCATGATCAAATGCTTTTCTTATTTAAATGAAAACACACTTTGCATAACAAATAATAGTCCTGCTTTAGGCACCCTTCATCTCTAACACTTGCAAAAAAATTTTACGTCTCTGCTGCTTATTTCTCAGATGAATTCTTCCCTATAAAGAGGACAAAGATACTCCAGTTCCTCCACCTCCTGCTCCCACTGATGTCTTATGGGGCAAGTGTGAGAAAAGGCAGTGATACAATTACAGTTGGAACGTCGTTTGGATAAAAACTATTATTTCAGTGCTTTAATACTTCCATCTAAAGGGGCTCAAACCCAGTTGTTAATGATCAGTGTTCTGTGTGTCACTTCTGTGACACAGCTGATAGATGCCTGTGAACAAAGAATACTGTTTCAGAGAAGAGATATATGTCTTTCCAAAGGATGTACAAGTGCTGCAATCAGCACTAAATTAGCATTACAGAAATTAAGCAACCCTTCCCCATAGAAGACAATGGAACTTTTCATTTTAACCACTCCTTAGAAAACCTGAACACACAGACAGGGCCTGCGGCATAGCGGTGATGAATTCCCTAGAGGAAGCCTCCTGCCACAAGCTCCCATACATACAAATTGCATGTCAGCTAGAGCCCTCCATCTAATCTCCATTTTACAGCAACAGAAGCAGTATTCCTATGCATAACACTGACAAGCACACCAATGCTGCAGGAAAAGAGCCGTGAATTAAGATGTTAAAAATGAATAGTAATTTGAATAGATAAATTTAACAATTTAGAAGGAAGAAAAAGAATTTATTTTGATACTAATTTGGCCCCTTATGCCAGTTGACAGAACTCTGAAGATTACAGGTGAAACAAATTAGCGTAACAAAACAATCGACTGGCACCACAAATTGAATTGCAATGGGATACCTCATGCCACCCAAGGAAGTCATTTTGTGGGGCACACCTCACTGCTTTCACATGCAGTTAGGAAATTAACAGGATAAAAATGTTTCAAATATTTAACAAGAGGTAAGATAAGGTCAACCACGATAACTTTTCAGCTAAAAATCTATACATAAACAATATTGATTCTTCTGATTCTCCTGTAATAAGAGCAATGCCATCTTTTTCAAACAGAAAGGTCTTTATAACTGGTACATGTTTGGCATCCTATCAAGTGTTCACACTGTCTCAGTTGAACAATGTGTCACTAGCACTGTCACCAGCAATTACACCAGCAGTGGCAAAATTGCTGTATTTTCAAAGAGCTTGCAAAGACAGACGTGCAAAATAGGAAGTTCACTGGAGTTAACCCTATGAGAAACCTGAATGACAACACAGCCTAGTATTTGATTCTTACTTTCAGCGAGAACCATGACAAGGTGTGGAGTTCTGGAATTAATCCAAAACTCAGCAGTTTTCTGCTGGAGGAATGAAAGAGAGGGAATATAAAGAGAAAATAAGCGTCAGGAGATATCTCCTTTGTTTTTCATTAAAAAAGTCCATGGATAAATAACTGTGGTACAATAAAGAAGAAAAACATTTTAAAAATGAGTTTAATGAAGACAAATAATGGCTTCAATTGAGGCTGTGGCATCTGGCAAGGAAAAGTCAGTCATACAAGGCATTCAGTGTTGCCCTGAAACGTCACTAGCCCAAGCAGCTATAGGAAACCAGTACGTTTGGATTGGGTGAACCAATGGTTCGTTCTGCAACCCAAGTCCAATTTTTTCTTTCTTACCCATACTGATAAAATGCACTCCTACTTTCCATTCTCTTTCTGAACAGTTCACAAGGAAGACTGATATTTTGTGTTTATTCCCTCCGAAATACTTGACATGATTACAGCCCAGGACTTTGTTTTGTAAGGTTTTCAAAAACCCTTTCAAAAAGGAGCTGTTACTATTCTGTGTTGTTTGCTGAGTGCCATTTATTGCTTGAAAAGGCACAATGTAAGTTGTATAATAATAATATAGCCATCAAAAGAAGACCATTAACTACAGAAGGATTACCACCTCATTTTAGGATGGGATTTCTCATTTTCCATCTAGGCTGAAAGGGATCACCACATCTCTGATCAAGGCTGGTTTGATAACCATTGGGCCAAACATCGGAATATAAAAAGATTTAAAGATGATAAGCAACAGTAAAGGGGAAAAAAAAACAACTAAAACTGAAAACAGAGTCTCTCTGAACAATACGTACAATGGGAGAAGCTTTGTAACTCAAATTTCAACCAGCTGCACACAGAAAGATGAAAAAGCAAAGGAATGAGACGATATTTCTATTCGACAATAATAAAAGACACAGGATGACAAAGCCATGGAATCAATAAAACAGAACAGAAATAGCTTTATATTCTAAAAATGAGCTAATGAGTTACAAGTACAACTCCATACTAAAAATAAACCTGAGATAACACCGAGCTCCAGAAAGGAAAAACTCAAACGAAAATGAATTGAGACTAAGTACATCAGAATATTTAACAGTATTTTCTGTTGAGTAAAACAAAAACACCTGCATTGAGACAAATTTCAAGAAACTACGGGAAAAAGCCTGGGCATCACCATTATACAATGTTTGAAATTCACGTTACTAAAGCTGAACTTTCCTGCCCCAGACTGAAGTTATATGCGGGGCAAGAGTTATCATTTGAACATTTACAGAGTTAAAAAAAAAAAAAAAAGAAAAGAGTACAGATATATATATATATATATATGCAAAAAAAAAGAAATCCCTGCAACAGAATTTTGTGTATAATCTGCACTTTATTGTAAAACTAAGATAACTAATTCACAAAAATATTAAAATGTTTTGAAGGATCTTGAAGGATTCATATGGAAGTATCATAGGACTATAATTATTACTGTTGCAGCTGTTGTTAAGTACTCTCTAGCAGTTATTTTCCTCTGACTTTTTTGCTTCTAACTGATCAGTTTAAGTCACATCAAATTCACCTCATCTAATTATATCAGATATTTCATAATAACCTGCCCGTGTTTCCAGAAACAGTTTTAATTTACTCATGTTAAAGGATCATATTTTTTATATCAGAGCTTACAATGCAAAGACATTGATAGTAAGCTATTATGGCCAACTGAAATTATACCAACAAATAGCATTTGAAGGATTTAAACAGAAAGCACCAATTACCCTCTTCTTTGTGAGTTATAAAAATGATGAAAATTATTATTTTTCTGAGATCCTTGTAATACTTGTGTACCTGCTTAACTTTCTTCCTTGGAAGGTCACACTTGTTTTCTTCAAATAAATGAAAAGATTTAAAAGATTATGAGTTTCCAGTACTTGAATGAATAGCAGCTACAACAAAGGTGTATAAACTGAATAAGAAAAGGCAAGAAAAAAAATGTATTTTTCCCAGTGCCAAAATATATTTTTTAAAAAGCTCTCTTGCTTAGTGAAATAAACAAAGTAAAAGTTAAAAAAACCAGAGTGGACAGACAGAAGCAGTCATTTTACAGAACAAGTCTAACTGATAGAAGACCTCAGATGATACTGAGCCCAATAACACTCAGAATAGAAGCTCTTTTACACATATGAATAACATGAGTAGTTTCATCAGCTAGGATTTAATTATGAAACTATTGATTGTTATGGTTCAAGGAAAAAAATGATCATTAGACGGATGGAAGGATTCCTTCTACACTTGTATGGAGGCCAAACATTTTCTCTGATGCAACCAAGTTTGCTGTCAGAGAATTAATACTAGATGAACAGCAGTTCAAGGTGCCAGTTTCTAGTAAAAAGAAAATATATTTTATATTTAAAAAAATAAACAATCACAGATATTAGACTGCTATCTGAAGAATTTGGGGGTAAGACAGAATCCAGGATTAGCTTACACATCCACTAGCCTTAAAATTCATATGACTTTATTACTTTCATTACTGGCTCATCATGTTAGGCTGACTGAAGACCAAGTTTACGCTCAGGTTGGTTGTTACCGTCATCTGAGGTTAGCTGAAGCGCCTCACACAGCAGTATAGGACTCAAATTAACTCATGGAGGAAAATCTCAAAGTGTATTCCATACTCTAGTTCCTAGTGGTTCTTAGACAAAACTGAAAGCACAGTGATGTGGTTACCTATGAATCACCTACGAAAGTACAGACATCACTGAGGACAGAAGAACAGCATGGACTTTAAAGACTAGACTTGCGCGTTCTTCATCAGGAGGCATTAAGAGTAGGTTTCTGATGTCTTTGCGCTAGAAAGGCTAATGTGTTCAGCTGCACTACATAAAGATTTAACACACTCCATGAACAAAAATGATTGCCTTTCATTTTAGGCAAATCAAATAATCGGATGGAATTGATTTCATTTCTCATAGTACTGGAAAAGACCTTTAGTCTCTGCAATGAACATCTTAAGCTTACAGAAGAATTTTTAGAAATTAGCCAGCCTGTACAGGGTGCACTATGCTCTCAAGCTACTCCGTGCCATAACAAGTGAACGACCTACAAGAGTTGGCAAAGAGGCACAGTTTGGGGTTATTTTTCTTGTAGTATCACATCTTATCCTAGCAACATGTGTTTCTAAAAGTTAACGCCACATTGAATTCTGTAATCAGAGAGTGAAAAATGTTCTGACTAATGCTGCTTTTATGGCAAATCTCATTTATTAAAAAATTTAATACTAGGAGTTCATGATAATTGTGATGATGAATAAAAATACAGTAAAATATACCACCTTTGTAAAAACATATCTCAAGCTATGAAATGCTAAATAAGTGACTGAAGCTGTATATTCCCCAGTGAAGATTGATTTAAAGAACTTAATAAAAGATTCAGAGATGATCTAAGAAGTCAGAAGACCTTTTCTGCACAGAATTATGGAGCCTACAGAGCTATCAGATGAGAACAAGCAGTAGTCATTCAAAAAATTATTAGTAAAATTCCCTGTGCTAGCAGTTTATTTATTTGAGCATTCCAAAAAAGATGCCTTTGATTTGTCAGAATACCCAAAACTTTTCCTAGTGCAATTTCTTATAGCAGAAACCTATTACAAGGTTTTTTGCTTGATTAAACAGTCACATGGGGTTTTTTTTCTTTGTTGGTTGTGGGGTTTTTTTTTTTTTTGGCTTTTTGATAATTTGAGACATTAAAAGACTAAAATATTAACAGTTTTAGTTCTAGATGTGTGCAGAGTTAATGCCCTTAATTACTACTTAAAACTAGCTTTCTGTTCCCACACAATACATAGAAAGGAGAGATGGAAGAGTTCAAAGCAAGGTGAAGTCTACATATAGTCTGAGATTTGCTGACAACTCACTGCCCAGACTAATGTTCAAAAAGGGGAGGAATTAAATTTGCAGCAGATGCTTAACACTGCAAGCTCACATTCAGCCTAAAAAGTGTTTTTTTTTACTGGAGAGCCAATACAGGGCTACAGCAGCATCCAGTAGCAACCTTACAAAATCTTACTTATAAATTAATTAGTTCTTAAGTTTAATTAGCCTTAAGTTTCTATGAGGTTCTACTACATATTGCCTTGATTTATTTAGTACACAAATCTTAACAGCTCATGAGTTGCACCATGCTAGTAAAACAAGAATAACAGCTTTTCATTTTAGTAATGATTTATTCTTATACCATCTGTTGCTCAAAAACTTATATAATTAGGATCATCTACAGAACAGGATTCAACATTGATCTGTTAACGTTCTTCAAGAGCTGTCTGAATTCACCAAGCACGGTAAGCACTTAACCTTCACATAACATTAGTTTCTCAAGTTCACTGTACTTTGCTAATCAGTTTTAACCTCAGCATCTCAAATTAACTGTGTTAAGCACACTACACTTTTCATTAGAACAGACGTTTGGACCATAAAGGCAATTAACCCATTGAAATAATGTGAGAAAAACAAATATCTCTAAGGGCTTCTGAAAAAAAAAACAACAAACAACAGGTGAGAACTTCATATTTTAAAAGTAGTAAGAACTCATTTTTTCGGGGAATTAATTGGCCTCTTTTCTCCAGCACAAAAATAAAATCCGCACAGAGTAATAACTGCCCTTGGTTCCCAATCCAATTTATGGATCCTGTCAGGCAGTCTAATGGCACGGATGATTTTTAATAAATCAACAATCTCAAAGCCACAAATCAAAAGCAGCTGCAATTTTAAGTGAGACTTTTTCTCAGAGTCTAGTTTGACAGTAGATCTAAATAAGCACGTATGGTATGATTTCTACCATCTCTAAACCTGGATTTTGCAGGTTTATAGGTAACCTCACTTTCAGCAGCCTCAGTGTTGATTGCTACCTGACTATTTAGCCGTACAGCTTTTCTATCTGAAACCATGTAAAAAGAAAAACAAAACAAATCCTTGCTGATTTTTACAGTGATTTTTTTGCTAGCCAAAAATGCTTATCTGACTATTTATTGATAAAACATGCAAAAAGCTGGCTCCCTGGAAAAGGGCCTACATGATCTACATATCAGAATATTAAAGGACAGTTAAATTCTCCAAACTCACTACTGCTCGTTTCCAAAGTTTCTTTAAAAAAAAGTTAGGTTTCAAATTCTATTGCCCTGAATTAAGTCTTTCCAGATGACTTTTGATATCATTTCCTCACTACCTGTGTAATAAGGAAACCTCTTACTGTCTTTACAGGTATCAGTAACAATCAGCTTCGGATAGTCCATCACTCAAAATTGGTGACAGGTTTTAGCAATGCCAGATGGGACAGAGCTGTTCTGTTGCCTTTAAAA
>JAOWBP010002559.1:3840172-3853697 GCA_028571105.1 Tragopan temminckii
GGATAGTCCATCACTCAAAATTGGTGACAGGTTTTAGCAATGCCAGATGGGACAGAGCTGTTCTGTTGCCTTTAAAAATGTTCCTTTCAGTTTCTTCTGAAAGCATCAACCTTGAAAAACAGCATGTACGTTTATACATCTCACACTGCCCAGTGCCCTAAGCAACGACTCTCTAAGATGTGCAATTTCTGGTACTGTCACACATCCATCAGCCAGGATTTTTACTTTTTTTAAAAAAATTTTCATCTGTTACTTTTTCATTTTAATAATCTCAGTCTGTGGTTCAATTCTAACAGCAGCAAAACAAAAAAAAAAAAAGGAGCACGCATCATCCACACAGATTTTAACAGATCAGGGAGGGTGGAGAAGCGTCGCTCAGAGTGGGGATTCCGCATCTTCACTGATGAGTAAAATAAGCCTCATTTCCTAAGTGTGAAGTGATCAGAAGATAATTATAACTGCTTTTAGTTTGCCAGACAGAGAAACAGATACCCTTGTTCCTAAACAGGAAGAATTAACTCCTGTGCCTAAAACCGAACCTGAAGCTGGATGGGCCATGCCAGTAAGGAAAGGCCTTTGGCCTATTAACTCCACACCGCAGAGCCATTTTCCTCAAGAGTCGAACTCTGATCCACACTCAGATCATAAATACAGTTTTCTCTGAGATTTTGCCATGGTTCCAAAACCTCCATGTTTCCTGCTCTGTTAGTGAAGATTGGACGTGCTGTAGCCCATGCACAAAGCAGGGCTCACACAGGAGTGCCAGCCAGCACCTCCCTGCTTAGGTCACAGAACACCTGCAAAATATTTCCTTTGCAGATCTCTGTATCTGCAAGCTCATTTCCACCCTGAAAAGAGTCTTGAAGATGCAGTGAGGGCAATTAGTAAAAAGGCATACGCAGAAAAGGACATACGAAGTACTGCAAGAATGGATGGAATCTACCCTCTTACATTTCCCTGTTGGAAAATGCATCTGGACACTGCAAAGCCATGCAAGAGAACTATTTGCTTTTTCTATTCAATCACTTAAAACTGATGATTTTGCATAATGCAGTATAGGATTTGTGTAATTCTTTAAAACACGTAAAAAATGAACAAGAAGAGAACATTTATCTCTGAACAGAGTAGACACTACTAGCACGTGCAATAAAGACAATGACATTTTACATTGTGCCGGAATGTGATTACATTTGGAATGTCTCTGCTTTATTGCAAAGCGACATTTATGGCCTAAGTAAAATATGGGATGCAGTTCAGGATTGGATAGATACCAAGGAATCTACCCAAAAGGAAAGTTCTGAAAATCAGAGGATTCCTCTGCTCCTAAGCCAAAAACTAGAAAAAAGGACAAATGTTCATTGGTAGTTAGTATTATGAAAGTTTATTTACATTACATTTTGTGAAAGAGGACCTTCCACTATGAGAATGACAAAGCAGATTAAACCAAATCTCTATGATCCTGGAAATGTTTTGTGATCTGGAAACTTTTCTTCACCAGAAATTAACAGAAAAAAAATATATTTTTCTCTCACAGGTTATCAAGCTCTCTTTGTGGTCACCTTTACATTTTGCTTGAGAACCCTGTTTTCTAGACCTTTGTTACCTTCTTCAAAAACAGCCTTCCCCAGCTATATTTTCCCAACTTCTCTAAACTGTATTTTCTAAAAAATGAACCTCATTTATTAACTCTGACAAGAAAAAAAAACTAAGCACATGAAAGTGGCAATAGACTAATCCAACAATTAGCAAGGCTGAGTCATTCATTTGTTTTGCCTCGCGTCCCACTTCTGACAGTGAGAAATAAAAGTTATTTCTCAGAGAGTCACCAATCTCCAAGTATGAGCAATTATTATATGTAATCATGTAACTAAATAGGAATGTTTTCATATTATGAGGCAAAAAAGCCTAGAGCAGAGAGTGTAACAATATTAACTACAAGGTGAGAGATCAAAGCACCTCTCTTGCTCCCCTCCCCTGTGCTACTCCCAAAGAACCAAGAAAGTCTGCGTGCCAGTGGCAGTTCCTCTGAACCCCTTAAAATTATTTCACAAGCATTTCAGAAAGGCAAGACTAACAGATTTTTGCTTATTCAGTGATGTTTACCAGCTCAGAAATTAGGTTAGTATAGCTGGGCTATCAGGCATGCCGACATTCACCTCCAAATGTTATGCATACTACAATCTTCCTACTGATAGACAGAACATAAAGATGCTCCAAAACTAGAACAAGACAACCCATAAGGCTTGATCACATTGCACACTTCAGAGGAAAGAGATACTCTCTCTCATCATCCACACATACACACAGCCCAGCCACTTCAAACAAATACCAGATTGCCATCATTAAACCCACATATGGAAAAAACTTTAGGACAGCTCAGAAGGCAATTCTTTGATCACTTATACACAGTAACTGATATTTAAAAATCAATAGTTGTTAATAAAATATTAACTTTCTCCAATCAATATGCACACATGTATGAAATATTCAGCACAGGTACAAAAATGAGATCATAGTGAAGGAAGAAACATAAATATATTATTTCCTTGAGTATAAAATACACACAGATTAAAAAGAAAAACCAAGACTTGCAAAAAGCTTGAGCATATTTCTCACTGTAAGAAAAAGCGTATCAGACATAAGCACCATGAACTTTATGAAAAAAATTCTTTTGAGCTTAACGGGCTTTATATAATTCCTTTGTTTCAGAAATAAAGGCCTTATTCTGCCATTATATTCAAGCAGCAAATACAAGTTCCAACAGCAGATCAGCTAAGTGCTACACATTTCACAGCTCTGCCAGTTGCTCCTGGCAGGCTGGTCTCATCTACCATGGCACACTGCCTTTCACAAGGAAATCCTCAACTCACACATCTGTCAAATCCGAAGTAATAGACTGCAAGTCCCTGGCCTTTCCAAAGGTCTAGCAGTGGCATCCCTGATCCTATTTGTCAGTTCTTAAATCAAAGCAGTAAGAATTTGGTATGCCTGTAATCCACCCCTCAGGGCTCCTCTTCCAACGTATGTAATTTCTTTGTAAGAGATGTGTATGCACATGATATACGTACATACACATACAGATTTTGGTCACACCAGAATGTGGATGCCACACGTCACAAGATATACATAAGCATAACAGAGGAGCATTTGAGCCTTTTTTTCTTAACCATGCTGGTCATTACTGCAAGCAGACCAGTTACAAAACCTGCACATGCAGCGAAAGCAAACGCTATACAGAATCTATCTGGTCATTAGTCATCCATCTGAAATTTCTTTTCTCTACCTGAAGAACCTGAATAGGCAGATTGAATGTAAAAAATGTTATAGCAGGGAAAATAGATAATCCCTATCCAGCCAGACCAGTACTGTGCTTGGCTAACCAGTCTTCGGCAGTAGACCCACCCATATGATTTCTCATGGTCCTAGGTTGTGTCATCCATTTAATTTACTATGTTCACTGCGCCCTTTACCTGGGGATCATGCTTCAGAACTCCTTCCTTGACACACATTCACTATCTTGCAGCAGGACGTGAAAAAGCTTCTGAGACACCACAAATCTGGGAGACAAAGACCCAGATCATTCTGAGGGGAAAACATCAAGTTACGAAAAAGAAAACTTGGAACACTTCTGTACAGTACAGCCATTAACCTAAAAATAGACTTTAAAGACGGGAAGAATAAAACGTATTCATGAAAAGAGATTTTAAATCTCAAAAAGACCTGCAAATAGAAGGGTCAAAATGTCCTCTGTGTTCACTGAGAATGTGACAAAAGGTGATGGGCTTAAACTGTGGAGATTTAGGCTAGTCATTAAGCAAGTCTTCCCAAGTGGCTGAGTAAGGACGGAGAAAATTAAAAATAAAAATAAAAAATGGGATGATATGTGATAGCATAGCACAAATGGCCGCACCTAGGAAGTCATGTAAAAATGCTAATTGTCTCTAAGTCAAGAAATACAACTATCAGCACAATTTGCAGTCAGTTGTTTAATTAATTTTACTATTAATAAAATTACAGAAAATTGATATGTCAAAAGGACTTGAAAGGATTACCAGCTCTTCTGGACAAATTAGAAACACATCCATACCTCAAGCACAAAAAGCACAAGATTTTAATAAACTATTTACCAGAGAGGAATTTAAATCACTGTACTTATTACTTTTTTTTTTCACATTTTTTTCTCCAATTGAAAGCACTTAGGAGCAAGTAACACACAGTTCTCAAATACCATATCTTAAAGAATTTTTAAAATGTTGAAGTTAAATCCAGTAAATGCAGGTGAAGCCAGGAACAACATAATGTAACATGGCATTTAAAAAGTAAAAGAGAGGAATAATTCAACTCCCAAGAAACAAAAGCTGTTATAGAACTGTATGGAAAGAGGAAGGAGAAGATTTACGACATGAGGGTCATGTGGTTACTCAAGGCCTATGCTGGCTGTGCTTCAATGAATTGCTATTGTTTCCTGTGGAAATATTAAACTTTTTTGGTGTAAGTCCATGTTCTTCCTCACACTGACTACTTCAGACTCCATTTCCTAGACTCTCCAGTGCTGCCAATTGTCTCACCATGATTTTGAGCAAGAAACTCCACTTCTCTGTACTTCAACTTCTCCTTTTTCAAAACAGCAATTAAATACTTATTAGTCTTCTAGGGATGCACTAAAAAGCTAACTTGTCCACGTTAGTACAGCTTTTTTTTTGACAGTACAAAAAAATTACTCCATTTAGTATTATCATAAAAAATAATAGTATATTATACATGTTATAATAGTAGTGTTATAAATCATTATAAATGGCACTAGTGCGCTAGTTCTCTCTGTACAGGACTTCCCCAAAGACAAAGTGAAAGAAATTGAAAGCTTTCGTTGGAGTTGATGAGTTCTGTTCAAGTCCCATGCAGATATCAGCCATCTGACAAGGATTCACTCTCTTTTTGTTTTGCTAGATTGAGTACTCTTCTAGTTGCCTGCTGACTTGTCCTGCAGAGCAAAGAAATGTTCTCTGATGCAGACAATACTCACTGGTGCATAGATTACCTGCTGCTGAACTCAGCCAACAGCCCTCTGAGGGACTCCAAACAAACGTTTCTCTGTTTCAAGGCACCTGAAACTAAACAGCGTTTTCCTTCACAGTTCGGGAACAGAGATGCTATTGACTGTAGTCAGAACAAAAGAATACTACCTAACCCCAGCAAATAATTCCTGTCTAGCCTCACAGTAATCAACACATAACGACCTCAGGAACGAAGGGACGGGAATCGGAGTATTTCATGCCTGCTGAGTTAATGCAACCCTAGCATCAACCATTCATACTGACTTAAGACCAATTTCCAAACGCATTTGTAAATGTCCAAGTATTGCCCTGAAGATAAGCTGCAACGAGAAGCACAAAAATCAAGATCACGGAAGGATAATAGGGAATGCTTCAGAGCACTTTATATCTATGAATTACCGTCAAAATCAGGAGAGTTCAGATCTCACCGAGGTACTTACCCCCAGTAATACTCACCATGCTAAACATCTGCTATCTAGTCTATAAATGGTGACACATAACTATGACCTAAATTCAATTTCTATTTTCATAATGTTTCTTTAAAAATGATCTAGTGCAAGGCAGGATACTTTAGAATATCTAAAGAACGCGCTTCCCTTGAACGAGTCTGAAAACTATTTCGCTACAGACCTATCTCGTCTGCCTACTGACTCAGATTTCAGGTTTTCATCTAGCAGACAAATCCGTTCTGGCCATCATGCAAACTGTAGTAACATTTTTTCATTGACCTCTGAGAGCATGCAAGACTTTGCAGTGCGTGGAAAGTCCAAGTGCCACACACACACACGAAAGTTTCTTGCTTGAATGCTAATTCAGTTCACTAAAAAGAAAGAGGTAGAAAGGAGGGTCGGTAGACTGGTTTGCAGTAAGAGCACTTTCATTCAGTGACTATATTATCAATTGGCTACCTAACAGCTTCTATTCAGGCCTTTTTCCAAACACATGCAGTGGTTCTGGATGAGAGGCCAGCAACCTGCCCTGACTGCCACTTCACCATTCTGAAGCTCACTGCATTGTTAGTATTATTATGGGGTCAAATACACCATCTTGAACCTGACAGGTAAAATCCAGCAACGAAATTCTCAAAGCATCAATTTTAGTGATAGCAAACAATTTGAACCATTTTTGCCCGACCACAGCAGGAAATTTCTGCAGTTGAGTTACCTTTCTTGGGCAGATGAGGGAAAGAAGGAAAGAGCAGGAGAATGGGGCTGGTGTTTTTTTCTCCCCTTCGAATGCATATTTCACAGAACTCTACATCTGCCCATTCTTTTAGCACAGTATATCTACTTAATATGGACAGCTTAGTGCTTATTAATGTAACACCTCATTTGCTAAATTGATTCAATGACAGTGGGGCAAAGAAACTATACGCTGTTGTTTCAAACTACAGAAGAACAGACCTACACACACAGTTCCAAAATGATGCCAGAGAATTGATCCAGCCCACCAAAAATAAGAATATGAGATTCTTCATACAGAATTTATAATACTTCAAAAAAGCATTAAACAAAGCACGTATTTGAAACAAACTCCCCAACTGCTACATAAGAAGAAAGCAACCCCCAAAAAACTTATTTTTCAACAAGCAAGCAAGGTATAAGCCTGAGGTAGTCAATAAAATGCTTTAAATCAGTAGTTTCTAGTAAATGAGAGCATCTGGAACAACAAATCTTGCTGCCATTTTCAGAAAGACCAAGACTGTGATTTACCAGAGAACAGATAAACAACCTGTCAGTGTCACTGGGAGAGACTGAGAGAAGTTTCCTATTCAAGGGTGACTTTCTTAATAAAACTGTCTTTCACTGAACAACTTAATTAACATTCAGAGCTCAAAGCTCTAGGAACAGGAAAGCACAAAAACATTATTAATGTATCTTCCCTGGTGAATGTAGGTCAAAGCTATTGCTAGGCTGACTAACCTATCAGAAAATGCAATGGGTGAACCTCTGCTCACCAGGTCGTCTGCTTATGTGACACTAATATTAATTATTTACAAAAATATTCATTACCTCATTTTAAATCATATTTCAGATTTTAACACCATTTTGAATTCATTCAGAGTAATTTTTTTTTTTTTTTTAGTTACACCTTTGTCTCTGTAACAGCATTTCCTATGCACTCAGCACAGAATGCAGCAGCTGTTTGCTGATAACAGATAGAAGTTCCTGCTCCACAGTTCTCACTATCAGGCCTAAGAAACATTATTCAACAAATGGTTGGGGGAAAAAAAAATAATAATTCATTGACATCAAAACTAAAAATTTGTTTGAGAAACATGAAGGTCTATGAGAAAATACACAGGGAGCTGAATACCTAAAATTCAACAACAGGCAAATTAAACATCTCAATTCAAATTAAACATTGCTCTGTCCAAACTGACCTAGCATTTCAACAGTCCCTTAATTTCTTTTTGAAAAGATAAACCTCCCAACATCAAATTGAAATACCTCATTCAGCTCAAAATAAATGTTTTCCACATATCACTGTGATTCAACTTTTGACAAGCCAGCAGTCCACAAGGGCCAGCAAGCATGGGGCTGGCCACCAATACAAGCCTTCCTCAACAGCCCTGCCTCAACAGAGGACACTGTGCACCTTGATGAATTAGAGTCACCTCAATGAATTATTGTCCCTAAATACACAGTTCAGTAACAAGGTAATTTTTCACTTAATTTGAATAAAGAGAAAAATAAAATAAAATGGAGTTATAGCAATAATCTGTTTTGCTCATGCCTGCTTATACACCGGTGCCAGCATGAGGGGAATCTAGTTAAGTATTCTCCACCTGCTTTATTTTTCTTCTATTGCACACTTATTTTAAATAACATTTATTATTGTAACAGTATTATTTCTAGACACAACAAGCAATGAACCAAGCTTCTCCTCAATTATGTTACACACTTGCTGTGCTTTTTATCTGTGATGTCAAAAAAGAGAAGTCACTTTAGCAAGATAATAAAAGCTGCAAGAAATATTTACCTCATTCATTCCATTATTTCTTACTTACATCCTTTCTGGATTTTTGTTGTGTATGCACATTCATTTAATTCCTCACCAATTACTGTCAAGCAACTGGTCTTACTACTCTTCACAGGTTTGCTGTAAATCACAAATATCCTGCTTTCTAAATAATTTGCATGCTTAATGATACCGTTTTTATGGAAGAAAAGGAACATTAGGAAATTAGTAATGCATATACGGAAAGAAAGTGTCAACTATCAAAAACACCATCCCCATCACGGTGAAAGTCACTACCTCACACGACATACACACAGCAAAATTTAAGTTCTGAAGCTTTCCTGGCATATAAAAGATCAAGAAAAACTCCAACAAGAAACATACAGCTATTTAGTATCAGCATCTCTCAAGAGGTGAGCAGGAACTTCCTGAAGTTTTTTATACTACATAATCATAGCTACAAAACACACTGTCATCACAAAAGTCTACATTTCCTGTGACCTTCCCTAAAGAGGACTTGCAATACATATGCATTACAATGTAATTATTCCAGGCTGGAAATCATTCTCATATTGAATACTCCTGTGCCATCTTTTCACTTGAATGAATAGCTCACCCAGTGCAATTCTAAACCTGATATTGTGTCAAGTTTGCTTATTTCCATTTCAATAAATCTGTCTGATATTTTCATTCTTTGCCAGACAGGTGCACCACCAAAATAATCCCACAATCAGCCTTTTTTTGGGGGTTGCGGTTGAAAGATGCTATCCGGTTAGGCACAGTTAGCCAAAGCATTTCAGTAGTTTCTCACTTTTTTTCTTAAAAATTGCCAGGGAAAGTTCCTTAAAAACTTGTAGCTGGAAATGAGATCCAACTACCTCCAACTCATTTTGCTATATTAAAAAGGTATCATTGGATTTATCATTGTCACGGAAAGGACCACACTGCACCATTTCTCTTCTAAATAATGTGCCACTGTCCTGAAGATATTATCTCTCAATATTAAGAATATTCATGCCATCTAACAATACATTATCAGTTTTGCCCTTTCACGTTTATTTCAACTTTGGCCATAAAACTTTTCCTCCTGGATAATTTTTTGTTTCAATTCACTGCCCAATTTAAACTACAGCTAATGTAACATTAGCTCTTCTCAGTACACACACTAATCCTTTTCATGCCCTTGCTATAAAATTAAGCAAGTCCAATGGTTTGAACAAGTTATTCTCCCATGAAGAAACAGGAATGGAGCTATGGGTTGAGGTAATAGGCACATCAATGCTGGGAACCTGACATCATCTGATCTGCAGCTCTCCACCACAGACACAAGTGGTAGGACACGAAGGGACCACGTCCTGGATGACAAGAGCACTCAGTTGCACCTACTGCAGAACTTCCTGAGCCACTTGTCAGTTAATCCCAAGAGGCAACACATGGAGGAAATGAACCTCACACCACTTCTACCTTAACTATGAAGAAGGCCAACTAGAATATAGCTTTTGGTATGATCCAGAGACTAAATAGAAAGTGATTACTACACATAACATACAGAAAATAACACCACTGATATATAGATAAGAGCTCACCTGTACACGAAAAATCATCCACTCGGACATATCCCATGACACAGTCACAACGATAGGATCCAGGCAAGTTAACACACACAGTATTAGCATGGCAGTAATGCATCTTGGCAGCGCACTCATCAATATCTGCAGTGAGAAAACAGGGAAAGCCACAGACAAGCTCAGTTAAGTTAATAAGAGGAAATAAATTTCACTTACGACTCCAAAGGCAAACTGATTTAACTCCAGCATTAAAGAATGGAGTGAGTTTAGTTGAAAAATATTCCTTAAAACAAAGCTAAAATTCCTGCATCTAAGTATTGAGTTCCTTCTATTGCTCTTCACCAAAATTTAATTACGATAATAAATATTATTCTAATTGGAAAAGTAACATATACTTTTTATTATTATTATTATTATTTACAATTTTAAAAACAAATTGATGCAAATTTAAAAGCATTAAACAGAACCATAAATATGCAACATTGAAGATGTTAACTCTGCCTTATACGTAAACTAAATCATTAAGGCATGGAAACTTTGTTCAACATGCTATCAGTTTTAGTGCTGAACAGATAAAGCATGATGATGTTTTTAAGGGTAAGAAAAGAATTTCCAATAGAGAGTTGGTCAGTGAGTACTCCAGATGTCCCTGAAACAAATTTTAGCCACAGGAATTACTGATCACCACACTGTGCCATTTCCACTTCCCACACCAGCAGAAGATCAAGCTGGTTCCCATTTTCAGCCTAATTTACATCATTCCAATAGAAAAGAAAAAGATTATTTGGGAGCAGTAGAAACTTTGCTTCATATTTCTGTTTGCTTGAGCAATCCCTACTATAAATCCAAAATTCAAAATTATTATTTTCACAATAGCGAATCAAACCTATCATTTACTAGCCTGTCTAAATACACCATAGTGATGCTGTAAAATCTTCCCCCTTCTTTTCCCACCAAACCAGATATTATACTGAAGAATTCTTTTATTTTTTCTCAGCAGGATAGATTTTCTGCTTAGTAGCACAGATTTTACTCCAAGTAATTCATGGCTTTCAAAAGATTAATTCTAGTATTACATATATTCACGCAAAAGAAAAAGAATCAGATTTATTTTTCCCCTGTTACTTTCTTACTGTTATTGATCACTCACACTCAAGGAGTGTGACAACACTATAATAACTGACAACACAGCTGAAGAGCCTCCTTAGCTGGTGGGGTTTAGAGGAGTTCGTTACCCCACAGTGCTCTCCTAATACATCCCTCCGCATAGTCATGCATAGACCCAACTACAGCCTGCCACCTTCTTCACCACGACACCCTCATGGAGATACAAAGGAAACACACACTACTTCCACATCTAATGCTAGAACGGGGGGTGGTCATTAACTGTGCAAACATTAAGCTTGTAGTCGCCTAAATTCAGGTATCCCATTTAACAACCCTAAGCAGTGGTAGCTACAATTGAGATGCAACCACGTTTTTAGCCCCTGAAAATGAAACACACGCCAGCTCTGCTTATACTTTCCGTATCACAGACATCTATTCAGTAAGAACTATGAGCTAAATCACTTCACATTGGTCAACAACAGCTGCCAGTTGGTAGCGATCTTCGACTCTTACCAACTTGGGTTGAAGTAGAAACGACAGTCCAAAGACAAAAGTCTTTACATACCACTGCAAACACCTTGAACTATCTTGCTCCTGCATTTCTGTTGTTCCTGCTGCAGTACCACTGGATTAAGTGAATTTTAAGAAGTCGGAAGCATCAATGCACAGAGGATAAAAGCCAAGAAAAATGCCCCAACGCCCTGTTATCACACCAAGTGCTACAAGCCACTTGGGAAACACCAGGGTGTTGATGTGTGTTCACACTGTTCTGCTTGCAGACTCTTTGTAATAGGCTTTTGGAATACAGCTTTGAGGAGTTTTGTTCTTGCATATCTAATAATCTTGCTTTTATGCAAGAGAGGAGAGGAACAAAAAGATATGTGAAAAGAAAGCTATAACATCTTAACAGCAACAAATGCAATTGAAAATTAACCTGATGTATTGCTATCTCAAGCTTTCTCACTGAATTCACTGGACAACAATCCTCCTCTTTCTTCCTCTGAGAGAAGTAAGAGGATTATAAATTGCAAAGGTGAAGGAAGTTGAACTTGGACTCGTTGCAAGCATGACCCACGTTACTGTAACACAAAATATGAGAATTCACAGGTATTAAAAGAAAATCCACAACCTATACAAAAATATCACCGTGTGAGGATTTCTCACCAAGAGATGAAGATCTTGAATCAACTATCTGACTACAAATACAGCAATTGAGAACAACCTACACTGGGTTGCAGAAGTCCTTGAGTCCAGGAACAACTGGGTCTAACAGGGAAGCAGAAACAGCAAGAGATCCTTCTGTTCAAAATTTTTTCATTTAACTCTTTTCTAAATGTTTTTCAGTGCATTTTCTAAATAGCCTTTCAGCATTTCATATTTTCTTCTACCTTAGCAGCATTCACCTTCAGCTGATGCTTCCTTTACAAAGAATAAGATTGAAAGGTAAAAACCTGCAGTGGTATTTTCTCATTAAAGCCTGGAGGGCAAGGCTGAAGCTGTTGCTTTGGGCAAAACTTTTACAAATTCCTGTAAAAGGTTAGGTATTCATCACAAAAAGCTTTGGGTTTTTACTTAATATTGTTAGAATAAAATCCATAAAGCACACAGTGGTATATATCAACTCAGCTGTAATGGAACACAAATTGTGATTCATGTGTATAGATCGCTTGTTGCGTTTGAAATATTAGAGCTCATCTTCTAGTGGTCTTTTGAGGTGATAAAAATACATTATTAATGTTACTCTCCAGACTGGTGAAGTAGTTTGTTTTTCTTCTAAAAAGGTAAACTTACGGTCTTCAAAATGAGACTTGACACACCATAATGATTCACATATCACCAGCTTCCATCTACAGAAGCTCGTTCTTTGCAACAACAAAGGCATTTATTTGGGCTTCAGTTCCTCTGTTACAACTGCTGCATTACGGGGTGGTAGGTTTGATGAGTGCTGTTCTGCTGGCTTCAAGCTTCCTTAACAGTTACTGACATAGGGTTCATTGCCTGTACAGAGCTCTCTCTACTGCAGTACTCTATAGCTAATCAGGTATCACCATTACTCCTTACAGTTCTAAATAGTGTTAACTTAAAAGGAAATATACACGTGTTACCTTCTATTATCAGTACACCCAGCAACACTCTGAGCACACTGGGACAATGCACAGGAAAAGTACCTCAGTGGACATAGATGCTTAGCAGCTGGCATGCATTTTGGTGTACCAGAGGTACTCGTCATCTCATACCAACTGAAACAAAGCAAGATGGAAATCAAATAAGTTGCATTATGCTTTGCTGTGCAATGGTACTGCCTCTCCGACATATCTGAGGCAAAAAAAAAAAAAAAAAAAAAATCGATGATACAAAGGAAACAATTTCCATATAAAATCTAACTAAATTAACACAAACACTTTTGACTAATGTATTTAAAATTATTGGCTTGTTAAACTGCAAAATCCAATAAAAAACATTTGGTGTGTGTCCACTCTGTACAGGAGAAAGAAAGAAACTCCATCCTTGCTGCATCAAAAATACACAAACAGGAAAAATGAACATTCTGGTTGGAAAGGCATCCTAGTGTATAACATAAAGCAGGGAAAACTACCAAACCTAACAACTGTTAAAGATTTTCTCATCAACAAATGTACTTTAAAAACTCTACAAATTGCTTAAACCCACAGGCCTACTGCCCCCCAGTCACAGGCACAGATTGATCTAGATAACTCCAAAGAATCACAGAATGGCCAGTGTTGGAAGGGACCTCAAAGATCATGAATCTCCAACCCCCCTGCCACATGCAGGGCCACCAACCTCCCCATTTAATACCAGACCAGGCTGCCCAGG
>JAOWBP010002559.1:3894283-3911285 GCA_028571105.1 Tragopan temminckii
CTCCCTGTCTGTTATTTGGACGAGGGTCTCCATAGCCATTGTATAAGAGCAGTGGAGAGACAGAGCATCAAGTAACTACAAAAAAATCTTACAAGTATCAGCACTTAAATCAGATTTTTCTTTTTCCACTTCAAAACTTTCACCTGTGCAAATGAGTTGCCCCCTCTGTACTTCCCACTTCACCAAAGGGCAGTCATAGAAAATTAACAGTATCTAATGTCCCTCCAGTGCTCCTGGTGCAAAATACAGTGTAGGATAAGGGAAGAAATGCACACACACAAAAGAGGTTGAAAGGGACACCTCAGAAGGTCGTCTGGTCCAGCCTCCTTTTGAAAGCAGGCCTAACTTCAGACATTTGGTTGTGTGGAGTCCCTGTAACTCTAGGTACACAATCACTCCAAATTACAGCAGCTATCCAGCCATAGCCAGAATGCATTCCAGAAATAATCTCCCAAATCATGCTTGTCCAGTCATCTAAACTAAAGGTACTGGCCTGTTACTGGCATGTGTTTTTCAGTTGGTGCTTTCATTGTTGAATTTTCTTGTCAACTTAAACTGTGAACATCCACTAGTTTTTAAAAGAAATGACCTTCCAGATAGTGAAAAACCATTAGTGATAAACTCCACAGTAATGATGTCCTTCACAAAACACGTATCGTAACGAAAGAAAAGGACCAGCTATGGTAACCTTATCTTATGTTGATTGACATTTCCATTTGCTAGAACATAAATTCATGTTCTCAAAATGTATCACCCTTGCTGTTTTGCGCTATTAAAGGTAGCTGGACTTGGCTATAATACTCAATCCCATAGCTTCTCTCAAATGCTCATACAGTATATAGCTCAGTAAAAGCGTCTGTACAAGGTATTCAGCTCTTTTTAGCTCACTCTGTTTATCACAGTAGAGACTAAATTTTCTGACAATCCCACATTCAGGAGAGAATTCAGACAGCTGACTTAGTATGCAACCCAGAAGATCTTAGATCAACTTTAATCATTAATGCTTTTTGTTACTATCAAGGGAATCTGGTCTCAAGATAACATGATTTCTTACTGTCTGAGAAGGTAATAAAAGCAACAGTACTTTGAGAGAGGAAGGACAGGGTCTGATAGGGATTCCTCCCTGAAACTGACAGACCTCCAGATGAAAGCATTTGGCCTTGGAACCACGTTAAATCACAGCATCTAAGAGACTGTTGCCTGTCACAACCTTTTTCTAAATCTAGGACCTCAAATAGAGTCTGTGAACAAAATTTGAAAGTAAAACACATCACTGGGCTCTGTACAACACAGAAAATCAATGGAAGACAGAACCTCTATGACTCAAATTTGCCTTACTAGTCCTCAGAATTACCTAAAACACACAGCAAAGCAATCCTCACATCCTTCATGGGTTCATGAGAAAGTTGACAGTCACTTCCTAAGTAACCAAAATCTTTCGTGCTGCAAGACAGACACTTTCATACATGCAGACACACACACGTCACAGATACTTCTGTCATTTTTGAATGATTCCAGTTACATTACAGATTTTTAAAAAGGCAAGACTGCAGCACCTCAATTTAAATTTTAAAAGCTGGACATGCCATTTTCAGTGACTTGCATAGAAGTACTGGCAATTCCCATACAAATTCAAACAAAAACAGTTTATTATAAACACATACTTCTCAGCATTTTATAGTCCAGCTCAGCCACAAGCAAGCTCCTGATAATTGTTAGGAAAGCCATTCAGACTTCTGTCTTTGCTTTGCTCCAATTGTTCAATGCAAACACTTCCCTGGTAACAAATTGCCATTGCTCCACGAAAATTTTTCAGATTTTTCTGCTGACATCAGTAAAAGGAAATTATCACAGTTTGCATGAGGTAAGAAACAGAACTATAATAATTTGAAGAGAGAACATTGGCAATATCAAGTCCAAGTCTTAATGGATAAAGAGCAGCAGGAACTCTTTCTGCTCACAGTGAGGAAGACTAACTTAAAACATCACAATTTCTGGCATGAATTTCTGTCCTTTTTCAGAGCTGAAACATGCAATGGGAAGAATTTGCTACAAGGGTCATAGTCTTTTTTTTTTCCTCCTACCAAATGAGCTCTTACAAATAATAGTCAACATTATCAGGCTTTTGTTTAACCTATTTATAAATGAGACCAAGATTTCTTTTTTTTTTTTTTTTAAGAGTAAATTTTTAAAGAAATAAAGGCTGTGAAAGGGCAGTTGATGATATAGTGCACTTTGCCCTCTACTCCTAACCACCCTCTGTCCACAAATCTAAAAATACATAAATGCTTCCCTGTCCCCAGATCTGGAGTCCTGGAACACAAAAAGATCTTGAGTTGTCACACTGGAGGAGGAATTCAAACTATAGAGTAGAAGGACTGTTCAAATGTAGAGTAGAAAGAAGTGCTTAAAGACAGACGGTGAATAAAACGCTATTGTTTCATTCTGTATTAGAAATGATCTGCCTATTCTTGGCAAATGACAAAAGTAAAAAGCCAAGTTTTATGTAAAAGATATCCAATTATGTCCAATACAAATCAGGAGAATGCACCTCTCACACCTAAAAGCATTTGTTGAAGCAGAGATGGCATCCCCATGCCCCTCCATACAGGCAAATGTCTAAACAGCCTCAGAATAGGTTTCTCATTGCAATTCTGCCAGAGTAAGATTTCCTTTAATAGCAATGATTGTAATGTATTCAAATGCAAGTTGCTAACAGAAGAACTGACAGTTGCAAGGTTGAATTCCTTTGGAACCATAATTATTTATGACACTTTATTACAACAACTCTAAAGCATATGGTTACCTTATTAGAAGTTAAAATTCATTTTCATATAAATCTCAGCACGACATTACACCAAAAGAATTGAAGTTACTCCAGAGGATGGCAAGTAATTTCATTTACACCGTTTCCAGAGCTTGGTAGTTGGAATATGAATTTAAACTAATTTAGTTTTAAGTATAAAAACAGTTCTGATAACATAAATAATCCATCTAGAGTCACATTGAGCATTTCCAATAAGCTTCGGAGTCTGCCTAATATGAAAAAATATCTATTTGAAAACTTTCATCCACTAGCAAGCGTACCATCCCCATCTTTCCATCTAGGTAATTACTTCCAGGAAGGAGGTCTGTTTTGTTTTTAATTCTATCTCCTTCACTAGCAAGTCACAGTACAAGGAAACTGCAGTCTCATCTATTAAAGCCCATAAACAAAGTACAAATGCATTATTTGGGTTATATTAACAAGAGAAGGTACTTTCACTGACAAACATACATGCGTGGAAGTTCGAAGCTGGCACTGCCAAGTAAGTAACATCTTGAAAAGTAGGTTAATAGGCACCTTTTAAAGAAATTGCAAACTTAAAGATAAATATTATATATTTTTTAATGGTATCAAGTCATATGTTTATGAAATGGGAATAGATTTTTACTGTTGGATTTTTATTGTTTTACTTCTACATTTCCATGTGAGGACTTAATTCTGGTTGAAAAACTGCCACTGAGTCTTTGCAGCAGATATGGTGAACTTGCCTAAAACACTTCTACATTCTCCTCCCACTTTCCTCTGTTAACATTTAAACACAGAATTCCAGTGCATTTGCAACGAACGCAATTCTTTCCTACCAACAGCTGTCCCACTTTCTTAACATTAGGTAATTTTGCTAAGTATCCAGTGCATATAGTTAAGCATATATGTACATCTATGCAGTACAGAATATAAGTTTACTTAGACATTCAGTGAATAACGACTGCAGGAAAAAGGAACACATTGTGAGGAAGGGTTTTTGTTGTTGTTGAGTAGACAACAAACAAAAGGATAATCATCAAAAGTTGATCAAAGTCAAGCCAATGGAAACCATCTAAAACCACAGTCATACATCACTGCCACATGGAAGCTCTGTTACTACATAATGTTAATGACACCTGCCAATCAACAATGTAGTGAAAATAAGACAGCTGCAATGAAAATTCTAAAGTTGGTGTCAAAGGAGGAGAATTGCACAATAAATTAATTTACTTCATACAGCAAGAAATGCATCAGCTAAGGATTGCCAGTTGACTTGTACCTGAAAGACCACGTGCAAGACAGGGTTTACTACTTAGTAACTGCTTGGGAAGAATTCTGTACACTAAATAGTCATCTTCAGATAAGATGTAAATGATCAAAGGAATAAATGTAACAGGTAACCTTAGTTAAACTCTCTCATCTTAAGAACAATAACAGAAGTCACACTGTATGGTTCAACATTTTCTTCTTTCTGGCAGTATAGCAACAGTTTTTTATTTTATTTTTCATTAAAAGTCTGCTGTGCATTTGGTCTTTACTTCTGGAACAAAACCAATAATATCATAGGGCTATTTTTTTCTATTTCTGTGAGGATGGGTTAAAAAAAGAAAAGCACACTTTTTTCCTCTACATTTTGCTTTTCCTTCTGCACTGCTTTCAGAAAACAGGTGTTTTCCAATCAAACCTATATGAACATAAGCATCTTTGGAGTGGAATTTTTCAATATATTTATCTTTCTGGAAAGAATGTCACAATTATTTCTGACATCATCAAGCTTAAATGAAAAGAAAGGAAAAGGGTCACTATGTGTCTGGGATGCACACAACAGGAAAACTCCATGTGATTTGAAAATTAGCATCAGAATCCTGAGGACCAAAGCTTATTGTCTTAGGTTGATACCACAATAGCACTATGTACCTAAGTTAATCAATATGCTTGTTTCCCATGGGGCAGTAAGATAACACAATATTGTTCTACAAACCTAAGAATGAGATCTCTTGCATTACCAGATTAAATGCTTTGATAATTCACTTGCAGAGCTCTAAATCAAAATAAACAAAATAAGAAGAAAAAAAAAACGGATTAAGAAAAAGATCAGTCATTGAATTTTATTGTTAAGTGAGATACTAATCTTTACCTAGCCTGCTCTCAGAGGCCTGAAGTGAAAGCACAACTCCTAGCCCCACCCTGAACCAAACTGGCAATGTCCCTAATTCTAATCACACTAACTGCCCATAGCTACCATGACATCAGGTGCAGCATCAGGCTGTGGCAGAAAGATGACTGTATGCCTGGCAAGGGAGAAGCAGCTGCAGAATAGTGGTACAGTAGATCAGGCAGACAGTTCAGCTGGTCTGTCCATGTTGTATGCTTGGTTCCATGCTCATGGGCAAACGAATGCTCAGTTTTCTCCTCAAGGCTTTCATATGTCTCTCTGATATCAACTTCAGTCTTAAGAGGATTGTACTTAGATATGAATTTAAAGGCAACACTGATGAGAATAATGGGATTACGGCAACGTGTTCTTCATTTTACAGGACAAATTAATTCTGCAAAAACATAACACTCATTTTGATGAGACTGCGGTATAAAATAAAAGTCACCTTCAATTTAGGTTCTTACAAACTCTAGGAACATCCATACTTCATTAGTCAATACTAGTCATTTTTTGCCGTGTTGACTTTAACCATCTTAAAGGCAGTCATATTCCCTTGAAAAGCATTATTTGCAAGGGAGTTAGTACAACTAAGAGCAGACTGATCTAGTCTTTACTAGATATATTTTGTGATTGGGATTGTCTTGCTTCCTGTGATAAATTCTGAAAGATTTAGAAGCCCCAGGAATACTTTCTGCTCTCATTCACAGATGTAAATCTAGAACAGCAAATTAAATGCAGACATTCACTCATGTTTTTGAGGGTCTACTGACTTCAAAGCTTTACGCTTAGCCATAAAATTGAAATACAGCCTTTCTCAATGCTATGGTAGACATTAGACACAGACTTTATTTTACCTCTGCTGGGGAAGAATCCCTGCCTGTTAATACCATGGAGCAGCTTTTGTTCTGGCTGTGCTATAAAACCCCGAACACCTGACCTATATCAACCGCATAAAGCCTGAAGAGAGAGCTTTACACCATCCAGTTTTCCGTCTCTCAAGTAGGACTCTCAAATTTGCTGCCAGTTTCCATCTTTTTGACTTCACAAGCTACAATCCTAGAAAGATTTAGCTTATATAATTATAACAGAAATTATATTACAAAATAGTAAGTTATTTCAACTTCTTTCATATCTTCAGCTGAATGAACTTCAGACAAGACTGGGAGTTTTGTTACTACGACCTGAAATGAAAAAAAAGAGCAAGGAGCTGACAATCCCAGTTCACCCCCTGTCATCTCACAGCCCCAGCAATACGTAATGGGCACTGCTACTAACACTGCAATTGCTAGCATTAAATAGATAAAAATAGATAAGAATAAACATAAATAAAGAACTGCTATTTCCGATTATAGAAAGTATATCCAAACGAGTGATAGTTTGCTAAACCAATCTTACAAGAAAATGTCGACTAACCGACCTCAGGACATTTAAACTGCTTCATGAAATTATCTTATTGACTACACAAATGCAGTTTTCTAGGCCAATAATTCCAGGCCATAATTTGAAAGACTTTAAGTCAAATGAGTTCCTCTTGTCCAAAAGTAATGCATTGCTAAAAATCAAAAGTTGAAGAGTTAATATCAAGCCGAGTTCAGCCAACAAGTACGAAGGAGGATGTTGAAATTTCTCATTAATTCTGTAATTTAGGTCTGCTTATTTAGAAAAAGGAAAAAGACAGGAGTGAAAGATTAGTACTTTGGAAATACTACTGTATGCAGTGAGTCACAATGGACTAATCAAATTAAGAATAACAAAAGATCAATCATATGTTAAGTGTATGGTAATTTTTTTTTTATATACATATATATAAAATGTTTCCTACTTACTGATTTCAAAAATATTCCGTAGGAGATGGCATACCATGGATTAAATTGAACTCACACCAAAAAAGTTTGTGCACAGCTTATTTCTATAGGTGTGCTTAATTGCTACATTGAAGTACAGGTATAACAGTACTATTTAACTTACTACAAAAGGAGAAACAACTTATAAGAAAAACAACATTGCATCATTCTCCAAGGATTCTGCCAATAATTGTTAGAACATATCAGCCAGATTGGATTGGTGAAGACACTGATAAGAAAATAAACAAAAGTAGAAACTGTATCAGTCAAGTAATACTCCTGGGAAGTTTTGTTGCCACTCATTTAAGTAAACTGAATCTTCATCAAGAAAACCTTATTATCAAAATTATTCACCTTTATGTCATCTCCCCAAAACCTGTTAGTCCAACAAGCTCACTGTAACTACAAACTGAACAGGTTTTCTGCAAAGTACTTAGTCTTCAGTCAATATTTCACAGCTTGTGACATTTTTGAAAAGAGCAATAGCGTGCAATAATTTCGTAATGACAAATTAAGATAAAATGTTTCGGACAGAGGAAGGAAATAATGACTAAGTCTGAAGTTCCCTCTGAATGAAAGTCATGAGGGATCCTAGAGCATGCTATCAGGACAAAAAATAGAAAAGTTCTCACAAACATTAAGGCATTTATCTTGCTAACTCTTTATGCTGAAGTAACATCAGTGCGGTGACCTTAAGAGAGCATAAAGAAACTAACAATGCTGCTTGAATTAATCTCACAGAAATACATTTCTCACAGATCTCCTGTCACTAGCAACTTAACCAGTAAAGAAGGGGGGAAGGGAGCAGTGGGAAGTCATACCAGGCATTCTCAGCAGTACATGTGGCCTTAGAATTTTTGGTCTTTTTAAGGGCAAAGCAGCCTCATCCAAGATTTCTGTCCTAATCACCACCTAAAATGCTGCTTCTGACACAAAAGTTTTCTTCATGTTCTTATATAATAGCTTTACTTTGTCAGCTGCTCCTAGAAGATCAACTAAAATTCACACAAACTGTTTATACTCATCACCATAAACAACTGGAAGATATCCTAGGCAGCATATCATCCTTCTCCAGCATACAGGGAAATAAAAAACTACAACAAAATACTGAGAATATTAATCTTATAGGCTCACTTTAGTCAACAGATCCTTTTCTACATTATATCCATTACGACAAGAATGTTCTGGGGTGACATTAGTCAACTAGAAAGGAAAAAATACCTCTTTGTAGCATGACAAGACATCTTGTGGCTACAGTATCACTTATACTAGATGCCTCCTGGGGGTATGATTAGCTCTGCATGAAGCAAAGGATATTAATACTAATTTTGTTTGATGCACTCTTGTCAGCAAGAATAGACACGCATTTATCCTAACGGGGAGATTCATCCCACTTAAGATTTAAGCAGCTCTCACAATGAATCAGAATCCAACCACAATTAGGTAATAATCACTTTCGTACCAGCATAACTTCACAGGCAGAAAAGGGTTGTCAGAATTTCAAGCTAGATAGTAGTAAAGAACACAGAACTGAAACAGGGAGGGAGAAAAAAAAGCGATTTTTTGCTTTTGCTCTTTCCTGGGAAACACAGAATCTCACCAAGCAGAATCTCACCAAGTTCTTTTCAGAAGACACGGCTCTGTTTCCTAGCATCTAGAAGGCAAGGATAGTCGCGCTAGTGACAAGCATGAACTCTAATTGATTTGGCTTTGTTTTTCTCATTTTGTCTCTGAGCTTCCAGACTCTTCATTTGCCAATGCTTTCCCTTCTCTCTGCACTTTCAGGAGAGTCCTGTTGGTGTTTGTGAAGTAGTTCTAGTCTGTGAAGCATTCTGGCTTTTAATTAGTAAAGTATATTTGCCTATCTCCTGTACATCATGTATCATGTCAGGAAGAATCAATGCGACAGATTTAAATGGTGTGCTAAGAAGTCATAGCTGCACATGTCATATCTGTCACCAGAGACTCTGGTTATCTGTGCGGTTACCAGAATTTATCCATGTGACTGAAGTAAAAGAACAGTGGTTTAACACTTGCACCTAAGTATCTCATCTGTAGTTAAACCTCAGCCAAACTGGCTAACAGACAGTTCTATAAAGCATTTGCTATTTGCATACCGATATAATTACATCTCTCAGATATACAACACATGCAAATGGACCAAAAAAACAACTTTTGTTTTTAAATATATGTCTGTATTCTATAAAAGCAGATCTCTGCTTTCTGCTCTCTCTCTACAAGCTTCGTGCATTCATTTTCAGAAACAATCTTCCTTAAAAATACTTGTTATTTCTAATAGTGAATAACCATTCACCTGTACGTTCTGACACGAAGAGCTGATAACTGCTTGAAGAGTAGTTACTAGGAATGGATTGTAAGAGCTTCTCAGGGTTATTTTCGTAATTGATTTTCCAAATAAATAAATAAATAAAAGCACAGCTAACTGAAATGCAATTTGTCAGAGGTCTTGCAAGATCAAAATGGTGCCGTGAAGGTCAACAATACACCAGAATTAAACTTAAGAGTAAGCAGGAATAACCATAAAATAACACCATACATTAGAATTCACACACACACACACACACACACACACAAGTGTTCCAAGTACAATGGCAGAACCAAGAAATTCGGAAAATTTCAAGATCCAGAACATTCTGAACTCAAGTGCCACTTACAGGCATGCATCTTAAGTGCAAACTAGTTTAATCTCACTATCTCAAAGGAAACTGTAATCTCATCTTTTAAGGGCATAAGAATATCAAAGGCAAAACCAAAATTACAAAAGATACCTTCCCTGCTTCCACAGATATTTTGTATGGGTTTCTTTTTGTTCAGGTGTTTCATTCGTTCAGTTCTTACACAGTACACACAGAAATCCACTACTCCACTATACCAACACTGACAGATTCCACCTTCAGATGCACGTCTGTGATCTCACTGATTTAAATAACAGCTTTACCACGTCTTCAAGAATATTATAAAGCCAACTATGAAATTATTCTATTTAGCAGATTAAACACAGATGAGATAAATGAAATTAGAGGGGCATACAAAGCAATTTTGCAGAAAAGTGTTCTAAGACATGAAATGAAATCCTTTGCAGGGCTGGAAGAAGTTATCTCTTGGCTAACTAATTTGTCACTCTGTAGCTACCCTTGTTGATAACAAGAAGAAAAAGGTATTCATCTTCTAAGAACTATTCTCCATCTAGCAAATTTACAATTTTGTAATACCTAGAAATCCTCTTTCCTCTATCACTGTCTCAGATAGCAAAGAAAGCTGGATTTATTCGGTTCTGTCATGCTTCATTCATACATACAAGTAGTCAGGGATATGATTTGTCCTTCCAAAATTCAGTGCAACGCAGGCCGTATATAAATTCAAGCTAATTTCTTCCCAAAGCTCATTTCTTACCCCACCACTAACACTACTAATGTACTGTCAACACCAGAGTTACTTGACTCAAGGTTTTTCAACTTCTGTCATACAGAAAAAAGGAAAATAGACAATCTGCTACTAGATTAATAAAAACACTGGATATTACTTGTAATTAAAAAGAAGAACAAGTACTCGATTCTGCATTGTGGTTGACAAGGAGCCTTGAAACTGTCATTTGCTTTCTGCACAGACCTTGTAGTGTCCTTATATTGCAGTTCTCGTACTTTTTTCTTTTCGTAGGAAAAAAATATAACGGTCTCTCTGCTGCCTGCCTTCTAATAGAAACGTATAAATTGTTTTTACAGACATTGAAAGTGCATATACAGGAGCATGCAAACGTCTGATTGCAGAGAACTGACTAAATGCCACAAGATTTGTAAAAACAAGTTACCAAATAGCTTTATAAACTGTTTAAAGCAGCCCTGTTCACTTCAGTTGTTTTGTTTTTTTTTAAATCAACGTAATATTATTTAAATCCAGTCCATGCACACCTCTTTTATCCTTTCATTCTGACTTCCAATTTTTCATGTACTTTAAAAGCTTGTCAAAAAAAATGTCCATTCCATCACTAGTATCACTAGATGAAAAACCTAGGGGATTTTTTTTGTTTTTTTACAAAGTAGTTCTGAAACTTCCTATGATAGCCAAAAGATTAAACACTGTAGACTAATACACAAGAGCATTAAAAAAAAAGCCTTCTAGGCAGAGGCAGGAAGAAACGTGCTCTATGTTGATTCATCAATGCATTTTCTAATATGTAGATTATTGTTAAAAATAACGACAAGCTACAGAAAACAGAGAAAAAAAGGAGAATATTGCATCTTCTCCTGTGATGGAATAATACGTCAACAGAAATACCTCAGCTACAGCCCTCTCAGAAACAGCATCTTCTGTATCATAGGAAGACCATTTCAGAGGAGTACATGGTCCACAGAAGTACACCAGGAAGTACAGCAGATCACCATTGCTGCGTTCAAGCCTCCATATCCCTTCACACTAACCTTTCTCATGATTGCCAGCAGAACGCATACTTCCTAAGTTTAATACATCTTACACAGATGTTACTCTCTAGAAAACATTTTATAGGGTAGGTTACAGAATTTGAAAAACGATATTTTGGAAGTTGTCATGACAGCATGACCATAGCATGCCAATACAAGAAGGCACCAATGAAGGAGAACAATAGATAATCTGAATAGCCCAGCACCAATTCCTCTTTTTTTTTTTATCATCTCAGCTTCATACATTCAAAAAGGGCCCCTTTTGAAAAGTGATACTCACTATCGTGAAATTCAACTTCACAATGGAATTAATTCTTCCATCACTTGTTTAATACTATTTTTCTGAGCACGTTGTTAAGGGGGCAGGTCTTTTAACATTTTCTTTACCTTCACAATATGCGGAGTCCCCCTGGACAGAGAGATAACCATTCTTGCATTCACAAGTAGCCTTTGTGTTCCAGTTTTTACACTCTGAATTTTCACCACATCTGTGTCCTTCTGCACAGAAGTTATGGCCTGAAATATAAGGAAATGCAAATAGGTATTGAAACATGCTTATTTCAGGTTTAATATTTACATCAACCATATTAATTTCTTGAAAGCTTCAGCATGTTGTATGTTAGAAATTCACTCTATAATCAAATTTGGTACACAGGCTTTCTGGATTCCTCCAATTTGTACTCAAGTCTTTTTTTTTTTTTCCTCCAAGCACTCAGTTGCCTGGCTGGCTTTAGTAAGGAAAAAAGACAACTTCAGAGGAGGAAACCATGGCAATACATTAATCTTCTACAGAATCTATACACTTTATATATTTAACTTGCACCAAAAAATAAAATGAAATGTAATTTAAAAATTAAGGTGCAGTTATACACTCTTTAGCCATTTATGCTAACACAGTATTTGTCTTTTTTTTGCCTTTATAATTGAAACCAAGCACTGGAACCCAAAACTGCTCTATTCAGCATCCAATTTATCATCTCTAAGCAAGATTTCTATTCTGTTAACATTCTGGATATTACCCAAGAGACAAGGTGTTTGCTGTTTTTTTTAATATTTTCTTTTTCACTGTTTCCCCTGACACCATGACATTCCAGGCTATTTTCTGCTCCTTCAGAATAATAATTATCTTTTGAACTAGTACACAGCATTAACGCGTTTAATTAGTAGTAGTAGATACTGCAACTAAGAGCCCATATAACATATCAGTGCATTACATTAGTCACTATAAAATACCACATTTCAATTTAGTGGAGATTATTACTACTATGCTGGGACTTGAAACACAGATAATCAACTTTAGACAATGATAAACCACGATAAAAAAAAAAAATACACACACCTCTTTCCTTCTCATCCAAACCTTTGAAAAAGGATTTCATTTTTCTCAGCATGTTTTCATTACAACAGTCCTTATATCATTTTCTGCACCAAAAAATGATACGAGGCTCTCTTTAACTCAATCTTGAGTCACGTGACAATTTCTTAGCAACTTTAATACTTGTAGGTAGCCAATAGGACGATCTCCTGGTCAATTTTCATCACAAGTTCTAAGTCCGAGATCAACCATTCATTTCTAACAGGACTTCCTCCCAAGTACAATTCCCTGTGTAGTTTTCAGCACCACATCATACTCTTAAGAATTATTCACTGTTCATTTACCACCTCTGCAATTCAACAGAACATATGATTACTCTAATTATCCATCCAGGATCCATAGAGATACCTTTTTTTTTTTTTTAAACCCTCTCTAGAAAATCTAGTATTGCTTTAATTCCCTTGTTATGATCTGTATTTGAGATTAACTGTCTCAGTTTGGAGTCTGATTCTCCATTCAGAATGTGACTCTTGCTTTCAAGCTTCAAGACTTAAAAGAGCACACAAGAAAGAAAGTAATGCTCCAGTTCTACAAATAAGTTTTGTGAATAGGCTCTAAGAAACTTTCCATTGTTCTCCTCTCATTAGGAATATATGATAATAGAACCTACTACTTTTCTAGATTGCCTTAGCATTTGTCATTACGAAAGACCCATGAAACACCATTTCCTGCCTTTTAAAAATGTTAACCAAGAGTGGCTCAACCTCCACTTCCCAGAGCATTTCAAAAGATTTGTTCAACACGTCCATAAGCAGAAAGCAGCAAACCTGTTCTTTTAAGAGCATGCACAGTGCTGTATGCTTTCAAGCTTTTACAAAACAAACGTAATTTGAGGTTAACCAGCAGAAAAACGTGTATGGTATAGAATTGTAAGGGCTCACTGTGCCTCTGTCAGAGTACACATTCCACTGAATCAGAGGCTCTTGCAAGTGTTTTTATCCCCCCACAGCAAAGACACACATCTAGCACTTCAAAAGAACTAACAGGCTCATACCCAGGATTCTCCCCCAGCTGGGGTTTTAAAGGTGAAGGAATAAAATGCTATCTATTCTTGGCAGTTCATATTGGGTCTGAGTGGTTATCGTGCTTTTCTAGCAAATAAAGACCACTTCATATTTGGACTGCAATGAGAAAAAATAAGCTACCTCTGTTGTTCACACCTTTAGGTCCAATTCAGTGACTAATTCAGATAAACACTTAAATTCATTCATATTCAGCAAAACAGTCTGAAATGTGTCTAAGGCTGCTGATTGGCTAGTGCTGTGCTTATACTTCTAAGAAGAGAGGGCCCTAAGCACAGACTAAAATGTCAATCTATTGATGGAAGCAACCACTCACCCTCAAGCAAACAGAATTCAAAAAACCACGAAAATCTGATATTTATTAGTTCTTGACCATGAAATGATCTATAGGGTTCCTTCATAATACCTACACAAATGGCAAAACTACCCAATGATACTGCAATAGTATCTCTGAAAGCCAACCAGCCATGGATGGCAGCTAGCAGAGGGCACACATTGCTATTGCCCAGGTGGAAATAACTGAATTACTGAGATTTCTGAATATTCAGCCAAGTCTTATCCGAAACAGTCAGCACCTCTCTAAATACAAGAAAAGCCTTAAAATAGAATCATCACATGTGAGCAAGCAAGCAATTGGAGAGGATTTGACAGAAGCACAGAAAATCTTAAATAGTTCTGATAATCTAAGCTAATTTCAGGCCAACACAGATGACAAGGCAAATGAGAATGAATTAAAATTACAGATAAACGCATTCAGAACAGATGTCAGAAACCATTTTCCCCCCACACATACACAGTCATGAATGTTCACAACAGCCCTTCAAAACCATTCAAGATGGGAATTAAATATTGAAGAGCGTTTAGATTGTTTTCATAGGCACGATGACCTCTGTTCCTTGCTCAAACATTTCTAATAACGTTACTCTCTTCCTTATCAAGGCTGCAGAAATGTTTGCTCCCCTTTTTCTTAAGAACATCATTCATATCTTTTCGTCTGCAATATCTGACTGCAGAACTACCACCCCTAAATGTACTAAACCAAGTGTGAAAGAGGTCAATTTTCATGATGCCAGACATAAAACTATCACTTGTGCATCTATCAGAAATTGCACAGTTTACTGCTCCCAGGTCAGATTATCGAAAATTAAACATTCGTTCTGTTTGGGGCACCCAAACGTTGCTCTCATTTTTCCAGGCTTCTCAATATCTTCACATTCCAATTCCCCAAGACCAAAGCAGTGTGCTAAACTATTTTGCGATGACGTGAAGGTTTGTCTGTCTAAGTACCAACTATATTTGGTAATTCGGTTCAATTGCTGATTGAAGAATGCAAGAATTCACGAAAAAGTATGACTGCAATCAAACGTACCCTACAAACATATTCTCACACTGATGAACCTCCCAGATTTCTGAGGGTTTCCTCGTAACATCTGTAATGCTTTCTGCACTCCTTCCAGTTTCCCCAGCTGTTCACTTGATGAACTGTAATCCCCCCTCTCTCTTGCTGTTCAAGAAACTACCCTGCAGCAATCCACACTTCCACTGTTTCACAAGTCAGAGGCTTCTAAAAAGAATGCTGATGATGCCTCCATTAATAGCATTAGCTGTGTTTAAAAGGTTCAAGGTCATTTCACCCTCAAAATCTTTTAAATTCTTATGCTTTGCCCCACAGTTACTATTTAAATATGTAAAGTAAATCTAGGAAACATCTCATAGGAAGACATAAAATATGCACTAGCAATTATGTCCTTTCATGATCTGAATCAGGTTTTAAAACAAGTCACGAGCAATGAAGCACTGTGAACAGCAGTTTTTATGCCTTCAGAGTCTGAGGTCCCAGAACTCAGTGATATGACATAAGAGCAACTTCATAAATTCTTTCAAGCTGCTACTTGACTGCAGATCTTATTAAACACTGTTTATTTCTGTGCATTGGAATAACTGTACTGCACATCCTAACAAGATTCTAAATATTTTCTTTTCTCTTTTGCAAAGGTCTTTTAAATCCCAAATACAGTTATAAATATGTATTACTTCCAATACATAGTAATCAACCTCTGTTAAATCTTCATAAAAATAAAACCTTGATATTACATGTATTTCACAGCAGTGCAAGAGAATTATTTGATTTCTGAAAAAGCAAAGCCCAAGCTTGCAGCTAGACAGAGAGAGATGGGAAGTATGTTAATTGAAGAGTGTTCTCATGCCTTAAGTGAAATAATTGAAACCCCCTTAACACAAAACAAAGCAGAACAAGCGAGGATGGCAGAAGCCACCATTTTTAGATTATAATTCTGTGTCAGAAGCAAAAAGCATGCTTAAGCTTATCTGTAGGATTCTCTACTTCCTGCTAAATCAGTGTCAGCAGTCAATCCAAATCTACCAGCCAAAGCATATTACAGGACAGCAAATAAACATTACTTTCCGCAGGAAACCAGCTCTTGCTGCTTAATTATTTCCTCACACCCTCGCATTTAGGGAGAGTCTGACTGAAGGAGCTAGGGCTACTATTGAGGCTGTTCTAACATATCAAAACTACGAGCATAAGAGAAAAATTCTCATGAAATTTAATTTGAATCCCTCATGCAAAGGAGAAAAAAAATCCACTCTTTCAAAATTATACACTATCTTTGGCAAGGAGGAAAACAGCTGAAGGGAACAACATAAAACTTTCATGACACTATTTTTCATATTATGTTTGTCCCTGGGCCATAAAAAACGTAACAGGCATGTTACAAAAAAAAAAAAGTGATTTGCAAAAAAAAATAGTAGTAAAAAATAAATTTTAGCACACTAATATTATTTTTAAAGTTTTGCAATTAACTAAACTTTCCGTAAGTCTGAAAGAGAGCTTAATAATGCCATATTGTCTTGCTAAAATGTACAAAGTAGCCACATAGTTTAAACATCTATTTATGTGGAAACATACAAATCCATGGTAAAACAATATGCAGTGCATATAATATTCACGAATAGATTCTACATACAGATCTGTTGAGGCCTGTTTTTAAATTCAAGTACATCAAATCACCAAAACTGTCATCATAAAGCAAGGTTCTTCCATTCTATGTCTGCTTTGCTGCACACATCATATGATCATTTTAAACACAGGCTGAACATGACAGCTAGAGCAAGTTGGCCAGCACTAGTTCCACAGAAAAGATGTGGATGCCTCATCTCTGAAGGTGTTCAAGGCCAGGCTGGATGGGGTCCTGGGAAGCCTGATCTAATGGTTGGCAAGAGCTCTTGGAGCAGCTCCAGAGGAGGGCATGAAGATGATCAGAGGGCTGGAGCACCTCTCCTGTGAGGAAAGGTTGAGGGAACTGGGATTGTTTAGCTTGGAGAAGAGAAGGCTCCGGGGAGACCTCATTGT
>JAOWBP010002559.1:3944236-3954741 GCA_028571105.1 Tragopan temminckii
ATGAAAAAGTTAACACCTGGACAGTAGGTCCACTTTCACAGTAAAGCAGATCATCTTTATGCATAATATTTGCCATGTCAGTAGCAGTTTAGAAATAGCTGGAATATTTATTAGAATAAGAAAACTAGCTTTGTGACAACCAAACCAACACAGACTAATCAGGAAATGCAACTGCTTCAAATTCTGCAGTAGCCTGTAACTGCAAAAATTTCTTTAAAAGCAGCATGCCATATCATTCCAAATCCTTTCAGGCCTAAAGTGCAAGTAGGTTACTAAAATACAAATACACGTTCTCATATTTACAGGCTAGTTTCAAACCAGAGACTTTTTATTAGTAGTATAATTAGAAAACTAAGAGCTGCAGTCTAATGTTGCTGTGGCTGAGGTATGGTGGGAACCTAATTTCTGTCTTTTTTTTTTATTAATCAAAGAACAGGCTTATATGAGCTGACTGCCACACTTACTCTCATGAAGCCATAATTTTGCACGTAGCAACTAGATGTTGAATTCATTATATCCAATTTTAAACGTCTCAAAACTTTACACCTACAGAGAAGCTAGTCTTCACGTCTCTTCATTAACAAAAGAGTCTAAAATGTTTCTAGGATATGATTCATCTTACAGTAAACTAATCACTCTGCAGGCCCCTCCAGTGACAGCACAGGAGCACTTTCTGACATCAAGGTGAGTCATCTAAACAGATTTTTGCAATTCAAAACCTGATCCTCAAAGCTGATGTTCTCTTGCAACCATTCCTTACCTTATATACACCTGTATTCTCAGATCCCTTAAAAAAATAAAGGATACAGATAAGTCATACAAAGTAATACAATGTTATAGCAGCCTAAATTTTTTTAATTAAATAAAAAAATACATAAAAGTAAACCAGGAGAGGGGGAAGTTCCTCCCATGTTTTACACTTGATTTTCCCCTGATCTATTTCAGAGGAATGCTGACCTCCTTGACCATTGGTACCATCTCCAAATGAAGCTGCAAACAGCTCAGTACATCCAAAAATCACAAGCATCATGCCTTGTAACACAATCCAAAGCATAGGCCACATTTACAAGTTTGTCCAACATGTTTCTGGATCCCAACTACACAAACTGTTGATTTTATCAGTCTCTAGCTTTAAGATACCTAATTGGTATTTGTCTTACAGTCTATTCTTCTGAAGGGATTAAGAAATGATCTTGAAAAGAAATACGAAGATATCACATGACTGCTTCAACCCATTTTCTAATTACTTTCCAACGCAAATGTATGAAGACTAACATTTTTTAATAGTGTTTACAAATAGGATACACTATTTGACAGGCATTCAGTTCTAGAGCAACTTCAACTAAATTATTCATTTCATTTCCAACATTCTGCTTCAGAAAAATAACCTTCCTGAGGGAAATTCTGATTTCTTAAGTTATCTCATCTGTCATCGGACAGGAGTTCACAACCACTTGAAATAGGAAAACAATTTAGATTAAAGTTTCAGGTTTTGAGGAAAGCTTTTGATTATTAAATTTTGAATGTACAATAGTAACTACAAACTATTTAGTCAAAAGTAACTGTTCAACTCCTAGGAGAAAAAAATAGCTATTCAGTAAGTGTATGTTAGGTAAAGACTCAAGATAGCACACTCAGTTTAATTCTTCTCAAATTCTATTACCCAAACAATTTCACTGATTTTCCAATACAATCACCAAGATAAGGTGAACATACTCTACTTCTCAGCTTAATTATTTCAACTCTAAAATCTAAATTCAGAACTACAAAGCACCCCTAACTCTACAAGCATCCTCTTTTTCATTCAAGAGATGCAAATTAAATTTTAAGATCGTGCATCAACAGGAGGAAATGAAACAAACAGGGAAAAATGGTTAGAAGAGCACAGCTCACTGCCTGGTTTGGGGGACTTACTCTCCACACAAAACTCCACAGAGATGTTTTCTATCCATGAGAGGCTTTTTCTTTTTTTAAAACAGAAAATAATAGAAATGTAAGATGACTAGGCTGCTTCGGCTCTTCAGTTTCCTACAAAACTATAACAAAACTACTGCTGACTTACAGCAACACTGCTTGGGCACTGGACTAAAAACAATCACTGTTATTGATTCTAAAAGAACCAGACCCAGTAAATAATGCAACATTGGCCCTACAAAGGGCAGAAAGCCATCTTGCTCAGAACACTACAGGGTGTCTTTTATCTGGAAATCCCAAGGTGCCTTCAAACACCTTTACAAACAAGATCAATATAATTAACTTTGATTTGAAATGAGCAAAAAAATAAAATTTCCTTATGATAAGATCCTCCAGAATATCTCAATAAGAGTTAACAACCTGTCTACAAGGCTGCAGTGTTTACCTTTTTTCATATAGCACACCTGAAAGTATGAGAACTTCGGACATACAATAACAAAAATACGCCAGTACCTGCAACATTTAAGTAAAAAGGCCCTACACTGAGACTGCAAGCACCTACATTCCTCCCAAGTTCATTCTAGTCAGAAATAGCAAGTTAGCCATTTGAGTTTTCAAGAGTTGTGGGAGGAAAAAAAAAAATAAAAGGACAAACAAGGTCAACTACTTCACACGATGTATCCAGAGCACTTTGCACTTTATAATACGTGCACTATTCACGTTTGTTGGGTTTTTTGTTGGTTTTTTTTGTTTTTTTGTTTTGTTTTGTTTTTGTTTGGTTTTTTTGTTTGTTTGTTTTACTATTTGTTTATTTTTTGGGGGTTTTTTTAAAGATAAAATTACAAGGTTCTCAGCAGAAAACCAGTTGGGCTCAATACCCAAATGGTTGGTGCACATTTAAATTTTGACAGTCTTTTTCTTCTTATAGTTTTTCTTAAAGCCTATCTTGAGCTGTTACTTCTGAGGTAAACATCCTGTGGCTCTGATCCTGGCTGTGAACATAAGATTTGCATGTAACTTGCAGGTAGCAGAAGCAAAAAGATAAACACACTTGTCACTTCTTCTGGTGAAGATGCCAGCTTTTACCACATTCAGCCTGCTTTGCCACAGCAGAGCTAAAAGTAGTGTCTGAGTCAAAAAAAATACCTTGAGTGAAGAAGGAAATATCATGCATACTTTTCTTAAAAAGAAGGCCAGTTCTTACATGTGAATTTACTTATCTTCAGACATCTCAATACAGAGTTGAGAGCCACATAGCTCAAATACAACTTTTCAAACGAGTTCTCCAACTTGCCAAAGATATTTTGGCTGTCATTTTACCACTTGTGAGTAACCACTGCTGAGTGCCAGAGCATAAAACATGCAGTATGAGGGGTTTATATGATAAAGTGACAGAGACACAAGATTAAAAAAATCTCTATTAAAGTACCCATTAAGTAGTAAATAATTAAGTCTATCTTGCGTCAGAAAGCCATAGGTAGAAATATTCATCATCGTGGCACAAAACATCACTGGTACTTAAGATAGTGCAGCAGTATTAACCCTTAAATAACATTGTATTAGAACAAAGAGGTGAAACCATGGTTATGTGGCTCATCTTCATTTTGTAATGAAATGTTAAGATTACTGTTGGCGTTCTATGTAAAACATTTGTTAAGTTAGAACTGGCATTGCAGAATCTTGGTTTCCATTACGCCTACCTGCATTATGTAGGGACAAGCTGGTCCCTGGCCCAAGATCTGCAGCACACGGGTCTTCACAATTGGCAGTTTACAGCCTAGAAACAACCCTTCTTCACAAAGCATACAGAACATCCCGTTTTCTGTTTCAAGGCTACTCTAAACCTCAAGGTCGTTTCACCTAGTGCAGTAAGACAGATGTGACTGTGAGAAGACTCAGGCTCTCAACTCCAAGTCCTTTTTGTACAGCTATAAAACACAAATTTAAAAATAAGCCAACCACAAGCAACCTCCCTGCTTAACAGCTTCTTCTCCCCCTCCAAAAAAAAATTATCTGCTGAGAAGTTAATTGCCTTAGAGTATCTTGTCACAGGATCATCTCATCAAGGCATACATGTGATCATTAAATGATTTGTGTGCAGTCAAATAATCTCATCCATATTCCACAGCTAATTTCCATTAACAACTGAAGGTAGCTATGGGTTGAGGACCATGAGTTTTACTTATGAACACCCTACACGTGCTTCCCTGCTCCCATCAGAGCCCTGCCATTAGTTGTCTCAACACTACACAACAGCACACGGCTCTCCCCAGAGCTGCCAGTGCTCCCCATTAACTGCTGTTTCAGTAACCTGACACAAGGATGACTCATTTCACATCCCCCAGTTCTCACTGAAGGTTCATCAGATAACCCTCATCTGTTTTCCCACAGATTTTGAACTACCCATTTTATCTTTGGTGGTTTGCTCTCTCATAATAACTAATCGGGCATGACCAAGAAAATGTATGAAGCATACAGTAAACATAGAACAAGCCATTATATTGGTTCTAAAATTAAGTTTTGATGGAAGCCCCCAGGCCAACAGACAAAAGCACTACCCAGGGACAGCATTCAGGTTTGGAGCTCATTTCTTTCAGCATCTGACAAGCTCTAGAAGCAAAAGCATGGCTCAGCAACGAGATTTTTCACTGCAGACCTCAATGAGGCCAGAATTTCACCCTGGAGACACTCTACCGCACATCCTTCAGTCAAGTTTAAGGTAAGTGGCTGGTGTGACACAGAAGGAGTCAGCTAGGGCTGAGGAAGTTCTTTCAGTTGCATTAGTTGGCATAGTGGTTTGCTTTCATTCTGAAGTGAATGCTGCCAGAATTGCAGCACAATTATGTAATGCAGGTTCCACTGATTCCTTCATTACTGACTGGTCTCACGGGTACAAAAAAGGTTATAAAACTAGAAATAGCATATAACCTTACTGTTATGCTGAATACTGCTCTTTCAAAGTATCATTGTACTGGTACTACCAATTGCAATGGTTCTTCACATGATTAAAAACTAGACACAATAGCCAATATCTACTGCATTATTAAAAAATACAGCTCACTAAACACTGATCCATGAAAAAAATGGAGTACTTCCTGAGCTCAAACTTTGCTACCTGAAATGTGATACAGGACTGCTTTTGCTATTGCCTCAGCCTTTTTCCAAAGCAGTTCTCACTCCACAGGCACTCTTGTTGTCCCCACATGCTCAGTACTGGGCCCACTTGCACCCTGACATTCAGTAGGACCATTCAAAAATATCAGAGGACTGGACAGATCTCCCACATACAGCAAATCTGCAAATATGCCAAGAGGCTCTGCATGACACATGAAGTGAGAGAGGACAACACACCATCACTGCAGCAGGAACCTTACTGCCATGGCCATGCACATCCTATCCACAAACCTTGATACCTTCTACTTCTGAGCACTTCAGCTCTCCACACACAGGAAACCAATGCAATCACTCCTAAAACCACTGTTTTCAGGGCTGGCAGTTTGCTTGGACACCAAGCAGTGAAACGACAGGCAACAACAAATGATTCAAGCAGCCTCCGTATATTTCTGCAATACCCTGCAGATTTTGGATGAGTTTAGATTTCCAAGAATTACTTTTTGGGAATTATCCCCATTTAAAACTGTTAAAGGAAGGTTTCCCCAATAACCAGAGCCCTTCAAACAATTCTAGGCTGGTCTCACAGGCTTGAGCAGCTTTGCTGCTGTTTTCTTGGTCGCTCTCAAACCCCACAGTGCTCATGTGGTTTTACATCATTTGGAAAGACTGGATTATTTGCCATATGGAGACTCAGATCTCAAGTCATCTTTTGAATAGTTCAGAAGGTTCTCCTCTGCAGTCTGGCTCAGGTCCAATGCTTTCCATGAAAGTATCTGCTAAAATTACACTACATTTTTCAATTCAGCTCCAGTATTACCCTCTGTGACTTCCAGATCTGAACTCAGACTTCAGCTAACCACTTCACAAGAGAGAGTTCCTTTATGTTGTGGATCTCTGCTGGTCTGCCCGGTTGGCGCAAGATAATTGTTTTTACAATCTGAAAGGAAGAACCCAAACTATTTGCTTCACATAGCTGATTCTCCAATTATGACCATCTCCCTTCTGCCCATGTGACCCCATTAGCACTCCAGCAAATGAAAAGAAAAACTTACCAAGCAACAGGAGACTTTTCCTGAAAAAGATCCAGAGAAACTCATCTCCACATACATTTCAAATTATGCATGCTAAATTTTTCATGGTCTGCTCTTGTAAGTAATCATCCCAATTTAAGTGATTACTGCTTAAGTGACTAATATATAAAGTCAAAACGCATACAGGACAAACAAAAAAAAAATCTGAGAATGGAACAATACACCTGTTCACACACTTTATGAAATGACAAATTCAGCTGAAACTTACCAGTCTTGGTTTAATGTTATTTCCTCTACCATTCTCCATCCCCTCTGAGCAGGAGCTACGCAGCCTCCCTGCTGCAGCACAGCTCCATGCCAGACAGCCAGCTGCTGACCTTGCTGGTACTGCCTGTAAGCAGCTATTTTCTTCTACACATGGGCAAAGGCAGCCAGGCACAGCTACAGATTATGATTATCTGTTTTCTATAGTACTTTTTCAGCACTTACATAAATACTCACAACCTTCTCCCCATACTATCAATGCCGTAGACTAAAGAAAAACCTAACTAGTTCATCTAGGGTTAAAACATTTTCAATATAGACTAGATTAAGACATGCCATCAGTCACATCCATACTATCATTCTGCTGATGTTGAGTATCCAGTGAAATGCCCCAGCTATTAAGAAAAAAAATTAAAGAGAAAAAATATATATTTTATTGAGTCCAACTGAATGCATGCTAGTATTTCCTTGCAGCTTAAGCACACTAACTAACAATACAGGATGGACAGCAGCTGATATGAAAAGCCAGCTGGAGACCTCTCTTATGCTAAACAGGTTATTGTTTTTCTGTCAACCAGAAGGAACAATCAGTAGGTGAAATCTCCCAATGCAGAGTATCACACATGAGAAGTTGGGTGCACCTGTAATGCACAATCAGAGCAATCTGCCTAAGCAACCAGCTCCGTGACAATTTTTGCTACACAAGAAAGAATGGAGAAGCAATCTGGGACACCAGAAGTTTTCAGCACAAATTACCTAACTCCATAACACTACCAGCATGCCATCTCCTTTTCCATGGGAAAGTGTTTCAAAAGTAAAGCAACTAATCTCTCTTCAAAAGGATCCCTTAATTTTCAGTAATTTATTGTTTTAATCCACAGGTATCCAACCTTTTGGCTGACCCAGGCTGCACTAAGAGAAAAAGAATGGCCTTGGGCTGCATTTAAGTTGCTCTAAAAATAATGCCTCCTATTTTATTTCCATGGAAACTACAACTGATACAATGAGCACAGCAGCACTGTTTGATAGAGCAAATTCCTAATGCATCAGTCTCGTTCAATGGCAGTAGGTACAATTCTTAGTGAGTTCTCAAGGTATTTGGATGTTTGATGAAATTTTTTCTGTGCTTCATCCTTGACAATAATTGTTCACAAATGTGCATACTGCCAAAAAGCAATGATATGAATACAGTGTGGCTGTGAGGCAAGGGATATTTCTCTCTGCTAAGACAGTGCTTATAAAAATCAGGTAAAGAGACACAACCAAACTTTTGAGTTGAGTATCTGATTGCAACTCTATACATTCTATGTGAAAATTTGCAGGTCATGTTTTTACACTGTTTGAAAATGGAATTAAAAATATACAAACAAGTGTAACCTTGAAACCTGTTCTCAAATTTCTTTATCACAATGGAAAGCACGGCTGCATATTTTTTCCCCATTCACAGGACTGTGTTTAGCCAATGTATTAAAATGCAAACAGTTTCTTGCCCTAACTTGAGGCAGCACTGCGCCCTCCTCCTGGCTCTGGCTGCAGCTCAGCTAGGGTTAATAGCGCAACAACGTTTAGTCATTGCTCAGTGACAGCACAGCACAAGGGGCTGCCACACTGTGAGCTGTGCCAGGCGATGTCTGGCCAATGGGCTGCAGGTTGGACATGCCTGTTTTAATCAAAGTCACTGAGTTTGGTTAAGAGGAGTTGAAAACTTCAGGACGGCAGCTAGAAAATCTTATTTATGAGGATTCAGGGGTACTGGAATCCCTTGTTTGGATTACATTGCTTTAATTTATTTATTTTTCCAATTAATAAAGTCTCACTGCTCATGCATATTTTATTCCTTAGTGCTTCGTTCTAACAGAGGAAACATAAAAGATGTCAACTACATGTTGTTCAGATGAAAACTACTTCAGCTTTATCCAGATTCATAATATATTTTCTTGTACTTCACCAACCTCCCCCATCAAACAGCTAAGAGTATCCATCAAAACCATAGGCTGGATTCATAAAAAAGACACTAACATCCATTGGAAAGCATTAATTTTCACAGCAAATTGCCCTCTCCCTTTTACACCTGCAGACAGAGCTGGAAAAAAAGAGCCCCAATACTCTGTACAGGTGAGTACCTTTGCATGGTTGATGAGAAATAAAAGAACCAAAATAAAAAGCAAGCAGCCTTCAGCTTACCTCTGCAGAGCAATTAAATACGCAGCAAAGAAATATAAACTCAAAATCGTTGTCTTTATTGACAACTTAAGGAACAAGCATTTCAATACAGTTACTACCACCTGTTAAAACTGTAGCCCTCATGCTGCTACTTCAGCCATTGGTGACATTACAGACTCCGCACAGCTAAAACCAATTCTCCGACTGAAAGCAAATGGCAGCTATTACAGGCACTGACAACCTCCTGGGGTTGAAAATCTCCTGACAACACAGCCATGCACTGCAGGATCCTTTACCTCTGCTCTCCAAAGAGAACAAATCTGGGAAGGTGCCTGGCAGAGCTTATTTCATTACAGAGTAACTCTTTAGGGCCAATTTATTTAACGATCTTCTGACAGTCACTCTAGGTTAACCCACACGGTCATCAGAAAGGCAACCCCTGACAATCTCCTTTTCCCTACAGTAGGAGAGGTACAGATCCTAAGCATAACTAATGTTTTAAAACAAGATTTGTATGCCACTAGCAGATTCAGCATTGGGGATGGAAGGAGCTGAACAGCATTGTAATTAATTTTCACGTTGCTTTCAGCATAGGTTTTACTTGTGCAGCAGCTGAACATTCATAACAAATATAGCCTTCTCATTTTTCTCAACTTTCTGAACCCAATCAAAATGTTCCAAATCCAGTGACATTTACAAGTTTTTAGCCTGGACTTTCATGTAGCTTCCTGTGTGTCATCAGCTCCAAGCCTAGCACCAATCTCAGCAACAGCTCCCACCCTCTGCTTTCACAAAGGAACACCAGAAAGCACGACACAGTAGGAACTGATTTCAAAAGATCACTGTTGTACTTGCACCCAAATATACAATCCCTCCATACTTACACCTTCCCCACCATCTCACATACACATCATTACAGCAGCAGCAATTATACTGTTTTGAAGATTACCCTTAAAGGCACTGAAGGCCTCAGGTAGCTTTCCCTAACCCTGCCAGGTCTGAAGAAACAGAAGTCAGCTCTGAGTTGAATCCAAAAGGCAATCAAATACCAAATGGCAAAGCAATTTTACAAATCGGATTGAGGTGGGTGGCAAGGCTGCAAAGAATAAAAGTAGATCTCTGTTCACAACTCAAAAGTTTCTTGTCCAATGCTTTCTGATTATCTGCAGTTTTTAGAGGGCAGAGGCTACATTTCAGTATCAAAGCAAATCCTGTAGCAAAAGTATTGGGAGTCTGGATATTTCTCCCAACGCAAATAGTTTCAAAGCAATCTCACATACAGGCTAAGTTTAAGAGCACCACATTCTCATATCACTCTTCAAGTATGGTCTACCAAATGCACAGTGTTCCACTTGCCAAAAAGGAATAATGCTCCTATGCAAATTTACACACATTTGAAAGTCTGTAAAGTTGCAACTTCCTTGAAGAAATCAGTAGTAATCCAAAGAGTGAATTTTCTTCATTTTTTTCTTTTTCTTAAAGAAAAACAAACAAGAGACAGGGAGTAGAAAGAAACAAAGCACAGAACTCTTTCTCTAGACAGATACTCTTCAACCTAACTTGTTATGGTGAACTCTATAAAAGAGTGCATCTCTGCAGGATGTGGGACAGGTGATGCAATTGTATTTTTCCTTTCCTGTGACTTTCAATTAAGTCTGCCAAAGCATCAATTCTCATTAGGCATCCTGAACTTTGCCAAGAGCCAATGAAACCACCGCAGCCTAAAATGGTGACATTTACACATGAAGTCTACAGTCTTTAACACTGGACTCTGTACACACATTAAGCTACAGCTTTCCTGACTCTAACATTAAGAAAGCTTCAGGGTTTTGGTAGTGCTCAGAATTACCCCTCATTGACTTGTCCTTCTATAGGCAAGCCGACCATTTACATATCTTCTGACGCTTACTGTAGCGTCAGCCAGAAATGCTGGTGCCAAGATGAAAAGGGTGCAGATTCATTCTTTGAGATGAAAGATGCAGGGGGTTAAAATATAAAGCAAACTACAACACCAACATG
>JAOWBP010002559.1:3972960-3985029 GCA_028571105.1 Tragopan temminckii
AAGAAAGGGGAAGGAGAAGGGAGAGGAACAATGGTCCAGTAAAAATGCTAAGATTCAGATTACATTTTTCATTTTGCCATTGATATCTTTCATTTTCAAGAGACATCTACCACACGCTACCACTGCATTTCTTCAGTGGAAAAAAAACCAAACAAATGGCACCTTGTCAACATGCCCACTTGTCACTTCAGCAAGTTCACAAGTGGTCAGCTACTGATTTTCTGACAATTTTTAATGGGATGCCAAGCCATTTGTGTCTGCTGTGACCAGATTAAATTGCGGTAAATAAGGTGTGCTGCAGTCAGATAAATAGGCTCCTAAATTCTGAGGAATCTCAAGCACTGCCTCTCCCAGCACAATTCACCAAGCTCCAATTTCAGTTTTTACCATCAGCTCCATTATCATTTTTCCACTGTACATCAGAGGGAACCTGTCCTTGTACTGTTTAAGGCAGAGATGTATTATTGCTAATAATGCTACATGGTAGTGCTTCTGACCAAAAAATAAATACAAGACATGCTTGCAATACGCTATCGTTTCAGGGATTTCTCAGTTTAAGCAAGGAAAGCGTGACAGCTCATGCAATATTTATTAAAACCGTGGTGTGACCAGGCAGATCCAGAAATATTTCAGTCTCACTAATCCCGTCCGTGTCCAAGTGGCAGCACACCTTCTCCTATTTCATCTTTGAAGATTCAAATGCACCATCTCCCAACACATTCATTTTCATTTCATCCTTTTATTTGCAATATATCATCATTCCCAAAGATGATTAAGCGACAAAATGCAGAAACTGTGGCATTTCACCTTCCCACCCCTTGTCATGTTGCTCATGCTGGGCCTTTGTCACACATTTGCGAGACCTATGCTGCTTGCAGTTCCTGGGTGTCACAACCAATTAGAAGCCTAGCAAGCTTCCTTTAGAAAAGGTTTATTTGAAGCCAAAAATGCCAACACAAATTCTCAGCTGGTAGAAAATCATATAATTCTATTGAATCTTGAGAATCTGGCCCAGCATGAGTGCTGTAATACACAAAGGAGTGATGAGATTTACAATTCAGAATTTCACTGCAGGGGAGGAAAAAAAAAAGAAGGCATCATTAACTGAGGCTTTGCAAACTGAAATAGAAGAGGCTGGGTTGAAAACAACCCAAAACTCAGGAACGTTGACTATGGAGGGAACGCCACAGACTGAAACCAAACTCTAAGGAAGAAGTATTCAAGCATGCTCTGTAATTGGGTGTCTCAACTTTTCCTGTACAGCTTAAAGCCCTTCAAATGAGCCTCCACACTCAGAACGCATAACACACTTGCACGTTGGAAAGCTCACCTCTGAAAAGTACTGCAAATTAGACATCAAAAAAATCACAACTCATCACTTAAAAATCTTTGCCAGGGGCTCAAATTCACCCGATAAATAAATATAAGGTCCATCTTACAGCACCTATTTGTCTGCCCAATACCACTTCCATCAGAAGAGAATAAAGCTTCAAAGAACAGAAGTAGTTTCCACAGCCAACACAAAGGGGAATGGAAGAAAGCACAGAGCACAGAAGAGGAGCAGGTTTTGTGTTTACCTACAAGATTTCATTATGTCTATCATTACACTCATGGAGCTTACCAAGCAAATGTTATTCCTGGCCATAGATACTACTGGTCTTCTTTGAAAGAACTGACACAGGAGACACAACACTAAGTATTCCATATACCAGGAAGCTCTCCAAAATTACACCCAACTGCTAAATGTATCCTCTACTACACTAACTTAACACACTTTTCACTTTTAATGACTGCCAATATAGAACATGCAGCCAGTTTCTGACCTACACTACAGAAAATCCATCGGTACCAAGTACCAAAGCACAAGTACTGTTCAGAGAAAATTTCCAAACGTTGACGGCTAAAGATGGCTATCTTGTTTTGAAGCCTAAGAACCCTCATATCTCACAATTTTGTTGTTAAAGGTGCTACACTCATCAGAAATAATATATTGCTTATTTGAAGCTCTCAAAAATTTTGTTAAGTGAAAGCATAGACAGTGCAGTCAGTGGAACACATGCAGAAATTTCCATCAAGTCATGCAAAACCCAACACATTCTCATTACAGATGGTCCCAGATATAAAGCCACATCCCCCCCCATTTATCCACCAAATTTTATACAAATACTGGGCTCCTTAGTCAGATTCATCAGTGAATAATCAATGAACTGACTACTCCAGTTAGAAATGTGCTTGGAAATATCATGTTTTATTCTAGACCAATGCTTAGTCACAAATACACTAACAACACGTACAGCACGACACATTAACTCCATTGATTAAAAGCACTATTTGCCGTAGATACAAAATCCTGAAATTCCAAAAATGTGGATCCAAACTGCTAGGTAACAAACATTATTCAGGTGCTGTTTTGCAGCCTATTCTAAAGTAAACCATAACAAGGAAGTTATTCAGCTTTAAAAAAAAAAAATCAACACTTCTAAGGATGGGGCTGCTTGTTTGTGTAAATCTGCTCATTACCAGACCAAGGAGGTACCAGTGCACAGGAGCATCCTCTTGCTGCATAACCAAAGACAAACCTGCAGGTGCAGAAACATCTACTGCCAGGATAATAACAAGGGGTAGAGAGGGGGTTTCCCAGCAGGTCAGCAGTGAAACAGCAGGTGAGACTCAATAGCTTGCAACTAGACATGGGAGCAGAGGAGCCCCTGAAGGCTCACAGGGACACAGGAGTTCACATCCATGGGGCAGGGTGCAGGCAGCATGCTGTTCCAAAGATCACATGCCTCCTGAGGGATCATAGAAAGGAGGCACACAGGGCTGCAGGAACAGCAGGGCAGGCCTACGTGATCTTCAGGTGTGTCATCAATTCATGTTTCGCATCACTTCTGCAGGAAGTACCATGCTAATGAATTGGGAGTACAACCCACTTAAAAGTAAGAGCTTTCTATTTACAAGCTGATTTTCACTCAAAAAAAAACCCAAAAAAACCACCCTGAACATACATACACCCCCTCACTGCAGGTGTCCAAAGGGAAAATATATTTTACGCTCTCTATAAAAATAACTGCCTGCTCATAATGAAATGCCATATTTCCTACATAATATAGAACGATATAGGTTTATACAGTAATCTTCAGTGAAACATCGCTTCATGCCTGAATGATAACGCAATCTCAGCAATAAATGAAATAAATAAATAAACGCAGATACAACTTTCATATGCCCTTCTATGTGATTATATTTTCTTAATGTGAAATACTGACTGTCTGGAGGGCTTTTTAAATATACTAGAATGCTTCTAAAAGAAAAAACCCACAGTCTGAAAGTACAACAGATACAAATCATCTCAGAACATTAAGTGAACTTACTTTCTTCAGACAAACAGAGAAACACAAGATACCTCCACATTAAAAAGGCAAAGTTCTCAGTGTCAATAACCATGGTACAAAAGGGAAGAGAATTACATGACTGTCTGGAGTTCGAAGCCTTGAAAAAAAAAAAAAAAATCACACAACTGGTCTTACAAGATGAATCCCAATCCATCTGGGAAATCCTTATTCTTCACTAAATGCTTCCATTACAAAAAAAAAAAAATCACTAAAAATGCAGGTCTAAATAAAACCGGGTCTTCCGTGACAAGATACACTTTGTCATTAACTACCTTGCTTTAGTACTTTTTTGTTTTACTTCCTTATTTCAGCAGGGAACGCAGAGCATGCAGCTTTATTGGTAACCTCAATCATTGCAAAACTATTTGTTTAAACGTGCTTTCGGGACATCCTTTGCACAATCACGCCAAACAAGCACATAGAAATTAATCCTCCAACAAGAGAGAATCTGGATCTCAGTGACAGCAATTAAAGAATTGAATGTTGCAGCACACTGGCTTTTACCTTGCTACGGGCAAAATCCAATAAGACCTAAATCTCTCTATAGAGGAAAACACAGAAATAAAAATGGAGTGCTGAGTGAGTTATTTAATACGCCAGCTTTTCAAAATGGAACCAAGAGTAGAAGTGGCAGTGTCCAGAAGTTGCCTGGGATGGAAACAGAAGACAGTGCCACAAAACCCTTCTCAGTGAAAGCAAGTGTTCACCAAAGCACAGACTCCTTTCTCCACATTGGACTGCCTTTTAAAGAACTGATAAAACCAGTGCCAGATGCCCCTGCCGCCCGTCTGCTCCCACTCCTCTACAACCATTACTCAGCCCAGACAAGAGGGTGACAGAACCTCTCCCTTCTCCTTCAGCTACTACCAAATAGGCTCACAGAAGGCGTGATGCTTTCCCACGAGTACATCTCTGCTGCTAGGTATTCTCACCGGCACAAAAAAGACATTCTAATTGCTTTATTCGCCCTTGCCTTGCTAGCTCTGCTCAGAGTTGGTAATAAACAGTAAGAAATCATGTTCAACAGCACAGCTTTCTAAATTATGATTATTCACTATAAATCACTTTTTACATGTTGCTTCAAACAATGTTCCTCAAGAATAAGATCCATCTGCAGTGAAATGCTTGGTGATTTTAATATGCAAACCTCCTACAGAGATGATGTCTCATTTTAATTATTCTTTCGGTTTAATGGGTTTTCATTAAATTAGAGGAAGGAGCAATTATCAGGGTGAATAGCTAATGTTACAAAGGTAAGTTCCCATGACTATACAGCAAAGGCAGTTCTGCTAGAGAAGGTGGAAAAACAGTATAATGCAATGTAAACTCTTCCTTTGCACCATGCAACACTACCCTGGCAGTGAACATTCAGATATCACTGTCATTCTGATGTATGTTTGTCAACTAGTTCACAAACTAGGTCTTGTCTAACAAAATTAATCTAGCATTCAAAATTATAGATACATTTCACTCCATCCAGGAAGCTATTGCAAACCCAGTCCTAAAACTCCAGATGCCAGGGAGAGCAGAATTCTGAGCCATTAAAGAAGTGAAACCGCTGCTTGTCAACTCACCTCTTCTCCCCAGCCAATCAGTTAGTTGACTTAGGGGCTTACTGTCAGACTCTTCACTACTTGAAAGCTCTCCCAGCCTGAACGCTGGCTGGAATGACCACACTCATGTTAATTAAGTTGTTGATCGAGAGGTTAAGCCTCGTGTTTGCTTTATCAGCATTTCAACCCGAACCAGGGAAACTGAGCTGCTCTGGGATAAGCGGAGCAGCGGATATCGTGCAAGACTTAGAAATTAATACACACCGAGAGAGAAGGAAGCTGCCTGTTTGTCAAGTCCCAGCCCAAGCAGGGGGAACAGAATGGGCACAGCAGCAGAGAGAAGCAGCAAAGCCTACACTGCAGGGGCAGTCCCTCTTGTCTACATCTAGGCTTCCCATCTCCAGAGCCCTTCTCATTTCCATGCAGGCAGACAGAGCTCAAGGCAAGCGGCAGAGTTATTCTTCCCATGACAAAAGGACAAGCAGCAGGCCTGGGTGCACGCAGAACACAGCAACTAACACCACCTTCCAGGCATTTGGTGGGTACGGAGCACAAGGAGGAAACTTGAGCGAGCCCAAAGGCTTTGCAACAAGCTTGCTGTCGAGAGCAGCACTCACCCTGCTGCACATCACCTGCTGCTCAGGCAGCTCCTTTTCCTCGCTTGCAATATTTCAAGCAGCTACAGGGTGCAGGCTCACCTCCTCAAGTAGGCTCAACTTCGTCCTCAAGGGACTCGTGCTGAAATCAACACTATTTACAAATGGATGATCCCTTAAATTAACTGCTTACTCCAGAGCTGGTAGAAATGCTCCAGAAGTTACGCTACCGCTAACAGTGCATCATCTGCTCTTAAATCATGTGAGTTAATCAAATTACATGCCTTGTTAGTTAATTAGCGCAGGAGTCACTGATTATAACTTCTTTTCCACTGCTTATCTATATCAGCTAACATATCGCATCACTGCAATTGCGATAAAGGCTGCTGTTAGCAAATTTTGAAAATAACAGCTGTTCAGAAGAGCACCAACTGCACTAGCAACACAGTCCCAAGGAGCAGTCCAAACAGAGCCAGCGGCCCTGGGTGCCACACTGGTGAGCAACACTCATTTCCAGGACTTGTTATTGACACAGCACAGTCCACTCCAGGGCTCTGCTTCAGAGAATGTTAAGTGCCACTGCCACACGGGATAATGAGCCACCAAAAAAATACAGCTTCTGTTCTGGCTTCAAACAAGAGCAAACCCAGCCATCCCTTCCTTCCCTTCTACAGAACATCTTCAGGAAAGCTCAGAGTCACAGCCCCTCAAAATTGGAAGTGATCTCAAGAAAAAAAAAAAAAGTAACATATTGAACTTGACCAAACGTGCTCTTCAGCCACACATACAAGAAATCTACATCTAAATGAGTATACCATAAGGAGGTGAGTCTCTGGAGCCAAAAATCAGATAGTGAGGGTACATTTTGCACGTAACTACTGATGGCACCCTGGGCTAATTTCTCCATCTATACCCCTCCCACCCCACCCCACCCCTGGGCATTTGCCATCTAGAAACACACTTCAGCTTTGTCAACTGACTATGCAGAAGGGAGTCATTGATTTGTCATTTTAGACATTTTAATAATTCTGATTTCTCACTGACAGAGATAGCCTATAATCCAGATTTTCAGAGTAATGCCAAGACCCAGCAAAGCAGAAGAGGCTGAAAGTCCAAGCTGCTCAGCGTAGAAGATCCCAGCCTCACCCCAGCAGGGCTGCTCAAAGAGCAGCACTAGTCTCCCTGGTGAAGGCCTGTGTCCTTCAGTGTGCACATCTGAGCACCAGAACTCAGCAGTTGTTAGCTGATCCTTAAAACAGAGGCCTCTGGCTCAGTTTCTTTGCTTGCAGAGAGAAGTTACAGTGCCCAGTGCTACTTCTGGCAGCAAACAGACCTGGCTACATCCACATAGAGGTTTTGATTTCCAGTCCAGTAAAGCCTTTTAATCACAGGAATAATCCAACTACAGGCAGTGAAATTATCCCACAAGTTCAAAGTTAGTATATGATGACATGCTCTTGTGGTCAGAAGCTCCAACAGTGGCACTCTAAACAGTTGCTTAATTATTTTTAAAGCATTTTGCTCGCTAACTACTAAAAATCATATGCTTTTTCATATATTTTTTTTTTTAACGCAATTTGTAAACAAATGTGTGCCACAAATTCATTCTCCCTTCTGTTTTCTTTACCTCAGAAAAATCACTTGCGTGTTGCTGCTGAAGAAAATTAACTCCTGGCTGCCTGCTTGATTTACTAACTGCATGATAATGGCATGGGGCACAATACATTTGTCAAGGCCTCTCTCTGCTCAAGTATAATTTCTCCTGTCAGCTTCTTTACAATTACATTTATATTGAATATTATAGCCACCCTTGTTTTGTGGGACACGTGTGAGCACACGTTTATACCTTTGCCCCAGATATGAATCAATTCCATCTCTGTGAAGCCCTGCATGCAGTCCCCCAGCAAAGAGACACAACCACAGCTAACACACTTAGTCATTCCCTGCAAGTTTTATATGAATTATTTGAGAGATCTAACAATTTTCAAAAATGCCACAATAATAACTGTTTTATCTTTTTACACCATAATTATGATTTTGAGCATCGCTTTTCTTATTTCATCCGAGCACACCACAACTCATGAATAAAATATGACAACTTTGATAGCATCCATTGCTGTGGGTTCATCCGTAACAGCAAACGTGCTCAGGGTACTAAGTGCTCCCTCTTGCTCCACAAGCCTTTGTTTTGGAAAATAAGCTTTTATTTAAATAGAACTGCCACATGTGTCCCCCTTTTTTGCATTTCTTGCCGTTAGCAATAACACCAGCAATCATGTTTACTTTTTGTTTTAATGACTACATTTTGAAACAATTAGGATGGCATAAAGCTAGAGAAGCAGAATATCCCATCTGAAAGCTGGTACTCGCAAGACATCAAAAACCATTAAAAGCACTGCCAGCATCAGAGAACAAAAGACTAACGCAGAGAGAGGAATACTATCATTAAAAAAAAAAACACTTAATTCTGTTCTGGTTTTGTAATTAATTACAATGAAGTAAACCTAAGCAACTTTCCCTGTTTTGCTAAGACAACTACTGTAACTAACACTGCAGAGTCCTGCTTTGACAGCTCCTCAGTAAATTTCCTTAAAAGGAAGGCTGGAGATAAAGGCCAGTGCATGAGGTTTCCAAATCACCAGCATTTCCCAATTTATACCGAAATGTCACTTTCTAAGCTACACTGCTTCATCTTTCAAACAGCATGACGAATATCTGCGGAGACCTCCATAGACCACAAAAAACCATGACACATGCATCAAGCCCACTCTCCTCCCACACACCTTGGCTTGGTTGTTTTCCCTAGTCCTGAGAACAGGCTCTGAAATTCCAGCAGTAATACAGGCAGTGAGCAGAGAGAGAAACAGAGGCAGATCTGCGCGCTGGCTGTGGGCAGCCTTTCATCAGAGAATCAAGGAGTATTTAACCTTCAAGATCCAGTTTCATGCTTGTTGCGCTCTCAGGGTTATCTACGCTACCTTGAAGGTTACAAAATATAAAAGGAAAAGGTGGGAGAAGGAGAAGCAATGAGAAACACAACTGCCTTAACAACACCAACTTGCCCGCTGTGGGAATCATCTGTTCCCACTGCTGCCAACTGCAGAACTCCCAGCTTCAAATGGAGGAGCTACCCATATGCACAGGGGGAACACAGGCACCTAGAGCAACCCCTGCAGCTGCAGTCATCCTATACTACTTTTGTGGGGGTTTTTTTCCTATTTATAGCAGAGAGGATCAGTGGGATATCCAGAAACATTAGCAGACAGGGTAAGAGGATGGAGAATGAGAGATTTTAGGAAGCCAGAACACCAGCCCTCAGCTGGAGTACTGACTGCGTCAAATCAGTGATTCACAGGCCCCTCTATTGTCAGAATTACAGAATCAATTTGGCTATTTTAGCAGGTATGCAGCCTACGTAACCACTGATTTAATGAATGTTTTAGTGGACATCAGGTGCCAAAATCTTCTGGTCCATTTACTAAAAAAAAAAAAATACTAATGCTCTGCATTTTGTATCATTGAAAAGGCCACAAAAGGCAAGGCAATCACATGATATAATGCCATAAACCAGCACAGTATGACATGATTACTTCTCACCATTTATGTGGCAAAAATGAAAAATGAGGGAAAAAACGTCCCCCTCGTGTCATTTATACACCCACACTGCAGGTGGCAAGATTAATCTAGAGTTTGGCATAGAAGAAGCAGGCTGAGGTCTCAACTAGCATCTAATTTTTATTCTTGATAGGTAGTTGAAGACAGCAGGGCTTTTCACTGCAGGAAGTTTTCCATGCCCGCCCCTTGCATTTAGTCTGTATCTGCTTTTGTGTACCTTTTTAAGATACAAAATCTTAAAAAAAAAAAAATGAACACTATCATGCGTCTTTTTCCATTTAATTAAGCAGAACAAACAGAAATATCCCTATCAAACAGACATTAGCATGTTTCCATTAAAACCGTTTTGAAAAATCTAAAGACCCCTCTTAGGGTTCAGAGCACCCATGAAGGGCCACATGGCTCACGGAGCAGAAGCACTGGGTTCTCACTGTAGACAGTGAAGCCATTTTACCAAGCAATGCTCCTATTCGGCTCTCTTTCATCCCAGCACCTGGCCCACAAGCCAGAGCTGCAGCACTGGGTGCAGTGCTCTCCACCCAAGGGCAGAGGCACATCTCCAGCACTCACCCCACATCGCTTCAACTTCCAAGGGCTATCACTAGCACACACACCTGCTCTGTGAAACATTACAGAATGATACTCTTACCGCACTGTATTAACTACTTATTTAGAAAATGAGAATTAAAACCTGATTATGTGCAGTATATAAGACTTAAGAGTATCAGGTCACTCATATCCTTTGTGGGGGAAAAAAAAAAAGAAATTTTTGTTGTGTTTCTGTTCTGATGAAGATACAAGAAACTCAAACTGTTATTCTCACTTTATCTAAATTGATTTCCTCTCATTTTAAGAACCTAGATGCTCATGCAGCGGGGGAAGCGTGTCACATTTACCAGCAATGTCAGAAACCAATTCCTCCATTCCCCCTCCGCACCCACTGAAGAGTACAGACCTTTTGCTTTCTTTCTGCTTATCTTCCTCACAGGACTTTGTCAACAGTTTGCCAGAAGCATTCCAGGCTTTTAGCATACTATAGAAATACTGAAGTGCTTCTCCCATGTCCCTCTGTACTTGCCACGGCGGCAATGAAGATAGACAAGGAGAACAATTATTATCTCCCAGCAAAGCAAAAATAACTGCCAAGAGCAGAGGCAACGCATGCTCAGAATTCTTCCCTCATCATTAAAGACATGATGGGAAACCCAAAAAATGTCAAGTATAACAGAAAGCAGCATGACAACTTTCAGGATGGAGAAAAAAAAATTGGAAATCAGTCACTGTAGTTTTGTATGGCCATGTTTCTATTTTAGACTATGCTTTTATTTTTGGGAGGAGTGGGGGGGGGGGTGAAAATGGGTATAATGAACAAGAAAGTCTGTGAGGATTTACATATTGTATTTTCGTGTATGTGGGATAAATTTTAACCTTAGGGCTCCAGGGTAATTCAAATTGAGACAGGAGTGGAAACAGCCAACACTGGATGGATATACAGAAGCATCTTAAAAACCACGTCTGGGATCCGGCAAAGGGAATAGCAGATTGCCTAACTTCAGTGCATGAGAGCACCATTCAATGTTTAGGTCTCAAGTAATTGTTCCTTCCTTGATGATTCAGTTCATTCATCTCTACCCAGCTCATTGTACTTTGACTCCAGATCATCTCCCTCTACTGAAAGTGGTCAGTTTTGCAGAAAATATAACCCCCCCCCCCCCTTAGGCTCATTTCTTCATCGCCAAAAAAAAAAGCCACCTACATTGCTTACACAAAACACACTAAAACATGAGCCATACTGAAAGAACAAACATAAGAAGTTAAGCAGGTGTCAGTATTGAAGCCACAGAGGAAACCTTGCTCAGCCCTGCAGGAACACGTTACAACACAACACCAACCTCAATGGCAGGATCACATACTGCTTTCCAGAGGGGCCCTGCCTCAGTCATTGCACAAAGCAAAGAACAAAGAGCAAGCAACACCTGTTAACAAATAAGGATTTTGTCTTATTTTTATTGTTCAAGGCACACCTTGAAGAGTAAATCTACCGTATTTAAATCCTTCTCTGAAGACAGAACAGACCATGACCAAGTTAATTATTCTAGCGCAGTATCTGAGACTGCAACTAATTAATTCTTTTCACACCGCTGTTGTTAGAGGAAAGGGTATTAGTACCTCTGCTTTACAGGTGAACAACATAAGCAGAGAAAATCAAGGTTCCAAGTCACTAATTAAATACACGCAATCCAAGTTTTATCCTCCAAAAACATTTGTTAAAAGTTAGCACAAAGCACAGAAACCCAGCGCTTGCAAATCTGAGCTTCCAGTGCTTTTTCCCCAGTTTTACTGTCTTTACTGCAAGCAAACCTTCACCTGAACCCTACCCACCCAGTGTAAGACTGCAGCACTTAAGTTTCTCACTCAGTTCCAGCTACTCTCCCCTCCAGGCTGCTGCTCCAGTGACCGTCCTCCTTATCCCAGTGCCCACCTCCCTTCCCCTCAGCTCAGCACCCTCACACCACCCTTGTCACTGCTTTCTTCCCAGCCACCACCAATTCCCTCCTTGGCCTCAAGCTCCTTGCCACAGCTGTTTCTCTTCTCTCCCCTCCAACTATCTCCCTGTGAGTCCCAGTTTCCCTGCCCTGCCTGTCACTGTTAATCTCATCCAACTGCTACTCACCACCCATTTCCCAGCATCAATCTGTATCATTCCCTGGCTCTCGGGAGAGCTCCTTTATCCCAGCTGAATTACTGGCTCTTTACATACCCCTGCATTTCCAGCTTTATTTCCCTCCTTTTCAAGCTTTCAGAGAGGTCTGGAGAAGAAGGGTGGAAAGCATGAGAGCAATTACAGTCTCAAAGAGACTGAGTACCCGCTCGCCATCCTGCTGACAGACACGAGCTGGAGAAGCTGTGCTT
>JAOWBP010002559.1:3985129-3995450 GCA_028571105.1 Tragopan temminckii
GAGCAATTACAGTCTCAAAGAGACTGAGTACCCGCTCGCCATCCTGCTGACAGACACGAGCTGGAGAAGCTGTGCTTTCTTTCCTCACCCTCGGGCAGGGCCACCAAGGAGCAACAGGCCCCTAGATGCTCACACACGCTGCCCGGTTTCCCCACAGAATTGCCATGGATCCAGGTAGCACCCATGAAAGCACATCAGTGAATTTAGCTGCTAAAACCTTCTGGCATCTTCACTCTTAGCAGCACTTGACAGAGCAGCTTTCATCCCACAAGCCTCCCCCATACAACCAAGCACAGGTGCTGGCCCAGTCCCCAGCCAACAGAGCCAGCAGCCCTAAAGCTCTGCATAAATCCTCAAGTGTGCTATCCTCTGGTGTTAGTCATAGCATCGTTACAGTTCGAAATTACCTCAGAGATCCCTGAGTTCAACCCCAACCCACCCCCACCAACCACATCCCCACAGTTCTGAAACATCCCCAGGGATGGTGACCCCCTGAACCCCCGGGCAGCCTGTGCCAGCACCTCACTGCTTTACCTGAGAATAAATTCCTAATATCCAACCTGAGGAGATCTCAGTGAAAAGAGAGCAGAAATGGTCAAGACTGGAAACACTACCACACGCTCAGGGCAGCAGGCTGGGCTGCCTGCGCCTCAGGCCTGCACAATGCTTTCACTCACAGAAAGGATTTTTATTTTACCATTGCACACTTCTCTCACAGATATTGCAACTCTGCACTTGGGTAAAACAGGAAAAAAAAGAGGGTAAAACGCAAAACCTACCCACTTCTGAACACAGACCCATGCCAGGTGCTGAGGTGCTGGCAGCAGAGACGCTCTGAGGAGAATCTCTGAGAGCAGCCATGGCAGAACGTCCCTGCAGAGCACTCTTGGCACCTCAGGAAAACATGTGGGGAAAAAAAAGGGGCAAAAACAACAGCTAGGGGGGCTATGCAGACACCCAGCTGCCAGCCAAGGCCAGTGAGGGGCTGTACCCAACAACAAAAAAAAGCAACTCAATAAAGCTCCCTTTTCCAAAGTACAAGAATCCCTGTGGGAAGCAGGAGGGAAAGACCTCTGCACCACTGGTGCCCCAAACCTCTCCCACACGATAACAGTGAGAGAAGTGCTCTGCTCCTCAGAGCTGAAGGAGGAGCAGGGCTGAGGTGCTCATGGTGTGCCTCCCCTGCTTCACTTTCTGCCAGGTAAAAATGACACTGATTGCACCTCCTGTTTGCTATAAACATCCCAGGAAGCAATGGCCCTGGGTGATTACCTTGCGTTAAGAGCAAGAAACACACTCAGTTCCAAAACTCAACTTCAGAGGGGTCTGGAAACACCTTCAGTCTCTGAGAGAGGAATTAGCAAGTCAAGAAGGGAGCTGTCTAGAAATTGGGATCTGTAACACCCTGAGAGGAAATAGCTACAAGGAGGAACATGCTGCTTCTAGAAGCTCACAGAAGCGTACTGAGAGGCACCTCTGCCCTGCAGCCCTGCTCTCCCCTTCCACCTGAAGCAGGACGACCCTCTCATTGCAGGAGTTCAACAAGATTTCCTCGTTTCTCACAAAACAGTGCTCTGTGCTCAAAGACACTCATTATTCTTTCTCCTTTCCTGTCAGAGGAAAACACAACTGTATAGAAAAAGAAGCCAGAAGTAACCAATACAAAGCAGGAAGGAGCACGACTGAACTCTGTGCTGCAGGAGCCACAGGCCAGGTGTTTCCCTTATAAATCCAGTGCTTGTTTAATACAAGTAAAAGAAATAGTCAAGCAAAAAAGGACTATATAGAGGTGGACCTTCAACAGTACGTGGTAGTGGTCAAAACTACTCCAAGCTACACATAGCACATAAAGTGAAAAGATAGTTCCTAATTAAAAGACAAAGTTGAAAAATACTGCTAGATTGGTAAGAAGGGGAAAAACAAAACCTTAATCAACTCCTTGTGGGAACTGCTTTTTAAGTAATGACTTCAAGCCGCTATCAAAGAGGTTCAAGAGAGGTGTTGAAGGAAGAAGAATTAGAAAGAAATGAGTGTAGCTGACAGGTTGTAAAAGGAATAAAATTTTCCTTCCACAATGAGAACTGAGTGCTGAACAAAAGTCACTGATTAAGGTAACCACATAATATAACAGGCTAAAGATTGGGCTCACTCTGCCTAAGAAAAAGCTGACCAGCTAAGTGCCTCCTCAGGCCTTACGTATAACTAAAGCCTTTCTCTGCTTCTGAACCTTCAGGTTGAGGTTTCTCCCCTGCGGGGGGGGCAAAATAAGCCCTGCTTCTCTGCTATCTGAAGTATAGGATGGGACTGAGTTCTATTAAGTGGGATACTTGCTGCTCAGTGCTTCTTAGCATATTAAAATGTATACCATAATCCTGTTATAGTAACTCCAATATCATTTCCTCACATTGCTAAGATCTTGTCTTTCAGGCAATCTTTGTAGGACATTGTTGTAACGCATTAGGGGGATGATCAATACTTACAATACATTTCTTTGAGTTAGATTTCCCACCCACTCCCCTAAACCGATTCCCTGAATTCTTCAAACTCATGGCTGGAGGCAAAGAGACATGGAGTTGGACACCAGGACCATGGGTTCCCATTCCCCAAGAGCACTCTAGTCATGAGTTTCCCCTCACCTTCTTTTATCCTCTTCTGCTGGAATAAGCAGTCTGGATGCAAAAATTATTCCCCCCTACTCTTTCAATTATTAACAATAAATAAGACACCACAATTTTAGGGATAACATGCTGTTTGCACAATTGCAATTGTGAGTTAGAAACTAAATTTCATCTAATTTGTGCTGTCAGCACCTACACTTTTCTGATTTCCTCATCCCCATTTCATAGAGAACAGGACTGAAACGCCCAAGTAACAGAACTGACCAATCAAAAAAAATAATCAAGCTGAAATAATCAAAGAAAAAATCCCAATAGGACCACTCAGATGACTGCACTTAATTGCAGGTTTCTATGCTTTTCTGAATTAGGAACAGATTTGCTTGTCCAAAAGCAACCCACATCTCTCAATTGCCACTTTGGTTCTGTCACGCTGTCACACAGTTTGCAATGGAGTTAAATTTAATTCTTTGCCTGTAAAACTGCTTTGCATGGCAATCTGAGTTTCAGCTCTTACTATCAATATTATAAAATCAGAATACTGCACTGGCTACAATTGAAGTAGTTTGGGACTTCAGGGAAAAAGTCCTTCTACATTTCCCCTGTGATACATCAAATCCTGAGGTCAATCTCCAGAAGTTTCGTAACAAACAGTACTTCTATGAGAGAACTAATGCCACTGATCAAAAAAGTCAAATTAAAGATAGCCATTTATCTTCCTACTGTGCACTTCTATCACTCCTATTCCTCCTTTTTTTTTTTAATCTGCCTCTAACTACAACTGAGTATCCAAAACTCATAAAGTTTCCAGCACCAAAAAGCTTAATTCACACAAGAATCTTGCTAGGGAAAACGATTCACGTTTTCACTACAGCACGATGCAATCCAGTCTGGGGCAAAGTTACCATTTCTCTACCTCACTGATTTAGACTTGCAGGGATGCACAACGTAACACTCCCAGTTTGAACAGCTCTAGTGAAATCATATCAGGAAAAACATCTTACAAGACAGAAAACGTTCCCTGGGGGGCATTTGTCTGAGCTCAGAGCCCTATTACACTACTGCAGGGGCACAGCCAAAGTGGGGGTGAGGAGCAGGCAAAACTGCCCTGTGAAAACCACATGCCAGACAACAAACTCACAAAATCGCTTTTTCCTTCCCTGAACTAGGAGACTCTGAGTGGTGAAAGCACAGAAGTGAAGAGGTCTCCTAACGAGGTGCCCTTATCAGCAATCAGCCTGCCAGGTGTGGTGGGACCCCTCCTGCCTGGAGCCCCACATGCTGACAGGAGAGCAGCAAGGCACAGCACATACCAGCTACTGACACTTGGTAAGAGCTAATCAGAGCAAAGCTCTGCTGAAAGAGAGCAGCAAGTCCAGCAGGATGCAGACATTTTTCAACTAAGCATTGACTTTCAATCTTTTCTCTCCCCCAGGACTGTCACGTTGGCTGGATTTCTGTGAAATTCTGTGGGGAAAGAAAGTATAATTTCTTCCAACCTAGGCTTAGCAGTTGCCCATACATCCCTGTGGGTTCTGTACTAGTTTTAGGATATGGCAAGATAAAAATTGAAATTAAGTATCTTCTGGTTCCAGCCAGAGGACCTGGCACATAGCCTAACTGTAGCTGTAAAGTAAGTCACCTCCATTACTAAATGAGACTTCATACAGCTGCTGACATTTAACAAATAACAGATAGGAACAAGAAGGGAAGCAGCCAGCGGGCAACCTCAGACTTCCATCCTATCCAAAGAGAGAGCAAAAGAGCTCTCACAGACCTCTCTCAGGAAGGAGCAATATTCCAAAGGTCTTGAGTCTTCTCCTAGCTCAAGGGCTGATGAGCTTGTCTGAAGACAGTAACTTCCCATGCCATCGTCCAAGAAGTTTTGTACTACAAGCAATATCCGAGAACAAGACTATTCCTGGGTGCATTTAAAAGATATTTTTGTCACTGGGGGAATTAGAAAAAGCTTCATTAAGCTAATTACAGACTCTGAATTGTATATTCACTTCATATCATGAACTTTTGTTCAACGCTTCTGGGAACATCTATTTTTTAAATGTCTGCTCACATGAAGTTTACAGGCAGTACATTTTTTTTAACATCAGTCTCCTCTAAAGTTTGTAAGCTACAGGTGCAGTCTCTCAAGGCAAACAGGACTGAATAGACATAAGATTTTCACCATTGGTCTACATTCAGTATCAAGGGATTCAATCGGTGTCCCAAAAAACCCATATCTCAGTCATCTTCCCTACAGCTATGACTGTCAGTCTGCAAAATCTCACCATGGGAGTTTATCAGCACAGGTGCTGTTAGCTGCACAGGACGGCAGTCAGAAATAATCAAATAATTTAAGTTAGTTAGGCCACTGCAGTCTTTGGAGGAATATCTGTACTTCACTATTACTCATCTGTAACACAAAAACCTGAAGTCAAGCATATCAGATGAAAAACTACTGGTAACTTTAAGTGATTAAATTAACACCCATCTTCTGGGCACTGATCTGGCAAACAGTGAAAATACACTACTCAGCGTAGAAGATTGGAAATATGACTAACAAGATCTGAGATGGTCTCCAGAAGCATCTGCTGCTTTGCCACCTAAAGTGGCCTTGACCAGACAAAAAATGAACTTCAGTTATTCCAAGTAATAAAAGAAGCAGATCTGTAAAGTTCACAGTATTGCAGATCCAGAAGAAAAACTAAATGAGATCATCATCTTTTGCCTCTAAGAACATCTACAGAGGAGAGGGAGAGATTAAGACCCTAATATACCCACTTTAATGCATATAAAAGAAAAAAAACAGAGGGATTCTTCATAATAGATGCTCCTACCCACACTTTAATGTTTGTTAATCTCTAGTGACATAAGTGTCCCTCTCATGAGACTTTGTCTCTTAATCCGGGCTTCTAGTAAAGCTTCCCAATTCATCCTGCATTTCACTCCATAAAAAAAAATTAAATGTTTCTCGAGCATTATCTTAGAATATTGGATGAAAAATTACATTACCTTTCAAAGTGACTGGTACTCAGTTCTGACAGTTAAACACAATACAGTTTGATCTTCTCACTTCAGTCATTCTCTCAGTTGATGGAAGACTTGCTACACATTACTAACCAGTGTCAAGACATTAACTGCCTTCTCCTGTCTACACAGCTTCAGCTCTGTGCGTCTCTTATGTGTACAGTGACAAAGTACCCAAGAATACAACAGTCTACACCTTGGAACCATTTTGACATGCTTAATTGGAAAAAAAATCCTGGGGAGTGTCATAAATCTACCAGAAAAAAAAACTTCTCTAGAGGCTGCTAACCTTGGTGACCTGGCAGCACACACAAAAATCAAGAACCAACCAAAACTATATGTATTTGAGCAAAAGAAAGCAACAAGTGAGACCGCTATTACAGGGATTCAGGCATTAAAGCTCTTATGAGCTCACACAGACGGAACTGGGGAAAGAGAGTCAAGAACAAGTGTCTTACCTTGAAATAAAAATGCTTTGCTGGCATTGTGCAGTCCTGGCACTTGTGTTACCCCAATGGTTGTATTCATGAGATCCAGTTCTGTGATGATATCAATTTGTAAGTCAGGATCCATTCCAAACCCTACAGCTGTTGGAGGGAAGGGAGGGAGAGAGGGAGGCAGAGTTAGATCAATTTTTATTTCAAATCAGATAATGAAAAGCATGGAGAAGAATACCTAGTGCAGGCATTTCCATTATCTTCACACACACACCCTATATACAGTAATTGCTTAGAAGACACAGTGATTCTGTTGCAAGAATCAAAGATATTCTTTTCCAAATCTTTCAATTAAACTATTTCCTTTTCACAGCTTTTATTATGCACAACTTGAAACATTACAAAACTGATACATTAACCCAGCATCCGTTTGAGGCTGAAAAGCAATAAATAAAAGCATAAGCACCTACGCAAAAGGATGAAAGAGATGTGCAGCATACAACTATTGGCTACAGAATTTCCAGGGAGACACAAAGGCTGGAAATTCCTCTCACATGCCACACATAACTGAGACCAACAGACCAGGCCCTACAGATCAGTCTAAATATAATCTGTTTTCCCAACTGCACAAAATGACCCTGGAGGAAATATGGTACCAGGATGAATGATGCCATAATCACAGAGCCCTGGGTGAGTCACAAAGCCAATAATGCTTATGGAGCACATCTTCTGTATTTAAGCTCAGCTAGCCCCCACAAAGCACACTGAAGCCCACCTACAAGAAAGAAATGTTCATTAACTAAACCTTCTGATCAGCAGTAGCACCTCCTGTAGAACGATGAATCCAGACCTAAGATTTAGAAAGGTTCATGTCCAAGAAAAGGCTGGTCACCCCTTTAATTGATAGGGGAATCGATGAGATTGACAGAAAAGATGTACACTCAAGTAGTTGGAAGTTACTGCCTTCAAAAGTTCAGGGCAACTTAATGGCTATGGTACACTGAATTTTTAAATGTACCTCCTTTTTCAAGGGATGGCAAGAGGCCAGCCTGACCGCAGTATCTTTTTCAGTGTAGTAATAAATATATAGCACGAGACCTGTGCCTGAGACATAGGTCAAACAACCTCACACTGGATCCAAGCACTTTCCTAATGAAAATTTTTGCTAACATCATTAGTAATGGGAACGGGTTCTGAGAATGAAAGCCTGACGCAGCCAAAGTCAACGGTAAAACTCCCACTGACTTCAGTGGGGCAAGGACATTACCTGTGAAACACATCCAGATTGATATCCACTGAGTGGACTCCACATTCAGGTCTAAATTGATTTATTTGGCATTCCAAGACTGTGCTTCTGGATCATTTAAGCAGTCTGATTCTTTGAAAGGCTCTAAAAAAAATTACTGAGGTGTACAGAATGAACAAGAAGTTACGTATTCTGCTCATAAATCATCTGTTCCACAGTACTTTCTCCTTTATTCGGATATTAAAACGCCTTCTGATAACAAGCTGTACTAACAGCTAACAGAGGATGCTATTGCACAGTAAGCTGAGTAGTAAAACACAGACAGTTTTAGTAAAAAAAGACAGTTTTAAAAAGGTCTCCGCCAACCTTACTCTACAATGAAAACCAAGATGCAGAGGCACTGGCAGAACTGAACCTCCAGAAGTGCCAATGTATCAACATGCATACTTACACAGTGCTTTCATGAGGATGTGGGCATAAATACGACTTTGTAGGAAGTTTAAATTGGGCGTATGAACCCAGATAAACTTCTCCAAAAGAAAAAACTTCCCAGGTAGTCAGCAACATCATCAAGTTTCAGTACTACCTGTGTCATCACCCATCCCAGATGCTCAGGCACTGCAGGGCTACAACTGATGCTGGGCATATCAGCAGACCAAAAACACCTGAGAGAAACCTACAGCAACTCTTCCAGTGCAAGGGCTGCAACCTGAGATCCCTCAACACAAACACAGATGATGAAATATTATTAGAGAGAGCAGCCTTTCTGGTCAAAAATGTTAAAGCAAAGGTTGTTTTAGAAAAAAGAAAAAAAAAATTATTATTTCTTCAAAAGGATTTTATTCGGGAGAAAAGACACACACTAAATTATGCAAACTAACTTACCAGACAATCTCACCTTTCCTACCGAGAGGGGAGTATGCTCTTCCTTTTTGGAAAGAGGTTAGACGTGTCTGGAACAACGAGAACCTACTGCTATGAGGGCAGACAGGGTAGAGACTAAAACTTGCTCAACAGAAAGGACAAACCACATCCCATAAGACAAATCCTGACCCTGTTAAAGCCAGTGAACGCTCCACCACTGACATCAAGAGGGTGAGGACAGAAACCACATCCAGCATGTATAGACACTCTCATAAATCACCGAAGCTCCGCTGCTCTGTTAAGGCTATTTATTCCAGCCTGGATACCCAGGGCTCAACAAGTACCGATCAACTGCAGCTCCATAGATTTCAATTTATGCCAGGGGGGAATCCTGTGCAACAACTTCAGTGGCAGTGTGCCCCAGCCCAGCTTTTCAAATGCTTTCAAGAAAGGAGATTATTTCTAATGTCACAGCATCCATTTAGCAAAAGACTAACGTTGCATTAAATACACAGTCATTTTTAGTCATTTTCCTGTGCTGGCTCTCCAGCCTGCAGCAAGCACTCAGAAGCCTAGTTAAATAATTAATAAACAACAAATCAGCAGCTTCAGTATCATAACTAAGTCTCCTTTTCCCCTGTGGTCTCTCGTGCTCTATCAAAAGGATTCCACAAGCATACCAACCGCATCTAGCATGTTCTGCTGCCTCCCTTCAGCAGAAGGAAGGCTGGAAACGCTGCTTCTTTTGAAAGTCAAAATTAACCATCAACCCATAAGTCCTTACTGTGCAAAGCTTAGGCTCGATCCTGACCAATGGTGCTTTCAATTCCTATTTAAAGTAATTGGGCCATTTCCCTCACATCAGTGGCTTACACAAGCAAAACTCCAACTAATTCACTCAGGGGGCGGGCACAGAAATCATCTCAGGACTTGGTGGATTTGGCCCAACGCAAATTGAAAGCACTAGAGTAGATTAGAGGATTAAGCCATATAATTATGAGTGATGTCACTAGGAAATCCCTAAAAGAAATTAATTCCGCCTCACAGCTCCGACAGCTCGTACACTCTGCTTGCACCTTTATCACCAGCACCCAAGCCCTGGCAATCACACCACGCTCCAGCTAGCTAACGTGCACCGTATGATGCGTGCAGCACATTCATAATTTCCTCGACCCCGCTGTATGCAGGCTGCCCGAGGACAGAGAAACTTTCAAAGCACAGCCGACACAGCCCAGCTGTGCCCACACAGCCATGTGCAATCATTCAGGTGGTAACTGGAACCTCCACCTGAGGCACTTCGCACGGCCCTCCCGCAGCTCCACCAGCAATTGTTGCACACAAAGAACTTTCCGAGCAGCTTCGCAATTTCGAGCAGGAGAGTTCGGGTTCCTATTTACCACCTCAAGCGCCTGGGCGCGCTGCTGGGGGGAACGCTGCTAGGAGAGGACGATCGGCGCGCTCTCCCAACTATTCCACGTACACCACCTCTCAAAACCAATGAATTCCAACGGGAAAACACTAAGAACAATTTTAAAACAGCGCTTCTGCCAATCGCACAGGGAAATTTCCCTGAGAACACTTACGGACACCAGCGAGGAAACGTCCCCCGGGCGAGCAAGGCTACGCTCGGGGTAAAAGGGAGAGAACAAAGCCGCCGCCGGGAACAGGCGCCGGCAGCGCTCCGCTGGGAAACGGCACCGCGTCCGCCGCGGGCTGCACCGCGGACAGCTCCGGGCACCGCCGGATCAGCCCTCCCCGCTCCTCCCCGCTCGCAGCCCCGCGGGGCTCAGCCGCCGCCCCGAAACTTTCCCTCGCCCACACCAACGCCCTCGGAGCCGCCGCTCCCCGCCGCAACTCCCAGAGCCGGGGCTCGGCCCACGGCTCCCCGCAAAGTTTCCACCCGCCGGGCTCCTGCCGCGCTCTCCCGGGAGACGGCCCCGCATCCCCGTCCCGTCCCTCACCTGCCCCGGCGGCGGCAGCACACGCCCAGAGGAGCGGGAACAGACCCATCGGCGCGGCGCGGGCGGCGCCCGCCTGCCTCCCTCCCTGCCGGCAGCTGCTGCGAAGCGGAGCCGAGCCGAACGCAGCCTCCGACGCGCGGAGCGGCTCCGGCAGCGGCGGCGGCTCCGCCCGCT
>JAOWBP010002559.1:4036448-4047500 GCA_028571105.1 Tragopan temminckii
TCGGCAAGTAGTCTGTAAGACATTTCTAAGAGCAGCAAGCTTCTGAGGCTGTGGGTTAGATCTAACTTTCCTTCGTTTTGACTGAAGAATAAATACTAGGGGCAGATATTCAGATAGTGCTACTCTATTAAAAAGATGTAGTACCAACTCCCTGTCCTGAACTCGTACTTGAAAGAGATCTACAGAAATATATTAGTGGTAACACTTCACCTAATCACATCCGCCTTAGTAGGCTGCTCGTGTAAGACCAGGCAGAGCCCCAGTCTGGGTCCAAGCCTTGGTTGAAAGACAGGTATGCCAGCACTGTGGCAGCTGGGAACTACCCCACGGTTGAGGAACAGAAGACAGGGATATATTACATAGCCACTTTTCAGCTTCATTACACTGTCAGATGGCTCAAAGGGGCTGGCATCACAGCAGAGAATCTGGCTTACAGCTTGTACACATGCGGCTGTTACTCACAGGCTTCTCAGCTGTTAGTCAAAGCTACATAAACCCGTCACATCTGCACTTCATTGAGAGCAGACCCGTGTTCTCTAATGGCACAGTGCTTTTTTTCTGGTCATGCTGAACTAGGCTTGAATTGCAACATACCTTCAGCTTCATTTCTGAAGACTCCAACACTATTAGCAGCAAAAAAATTACTATTCATTCCCTAAGACAACCCGTTCTTTAAATTTAGGGTATTAGATTTAAAACAAAAACATGTAATTGCTTAAAAATAACTACAAAAGCAAGAAAGCTTCTACCAGTCTGTTCTGCCTATGAATTTCAGGTTTAACCATTCTCTCGAGTACAAACCTCAAAGTAATTAGGATGACGTTGCTGTCCTAAGAAATGAGATTCATTGTTTAAATGACCACTTTGTTTATTCCTATGGTTCATCTGGAATTCTGGAAAGTTTCAACACCGAGTTCCAAATACACTGAACGTCTTGGTCATATAAAAAATTCAAAGTGATCCACTATCTAGAAGGATGGAAGATTGAAGCCAGACTTGCGTGTCCAATCTATTGATGTTTTTATACCACGTTGCAAAGAACTTAAAACATAGCTAAATACCATCACTTCTCTTCTCCAACTAAAGACAAAACAGGACTGGTGTATGTAGCAGATGGATAAAACCAGAGAAAAACTTAAGGGTAACATGAAAGTCGAGCTCTACCACAGGCTTCAATCTGAGTGAACATGGGACGTACACTCTACTCTCTCCCCTCCCATTCTTTCTTGCAAAAAAACATTTATGTAAGTAACTTTTAAAGGTATTAGTCAGCTTAACTTTAGGCAAATGCATGAGTATAAGCTATTGTTATGCTGGCAGCCAGGATAAGGTTTCACAAGTTTAATGAAGCAAGTTCAATCCTCCCCACTTGCTCCAACGAAAATCTTCTGTCAAGCCTTAACAGAAAGAGAAATTGGTATAAAACCCATTTATGAATGAGTTCTTATTACATATTCTCATGTCTCTAGAAATAAAAATGCTGCAAGGCAAATGACTGTCCTGAGGCCATCGTGCAATGGTAAATCCACACTATGGTTTCCAAATGCATCATAGTGCTAGAAAACCTTCCTCAAAACTTCAGCTTTTTTTAGTGCGTTGGCATTAAACACCTCCATTCCAAACAGGTAGTTCATTTATTTCTTGTCCTTTGTACAGAACATCAGCTGACCTGACTTTATTGACATTCTCCCTTCACTGTACCATTTTACACTGACATCAGAGATTAACACTTGATCCAAAAATAGATGGACATCATTAGGAAGCAATCAGAATCAATACAATCAGATTCCTCAGAGCTGCAGTGGGGAAAAAAAGAAAAGAAAATATTCCAACAGCCAATTCTGTACAGATCGCAAGATTAGGTTATGAGTCATCCTGAGTGCAGTGCACAAGACAAAAAAAAAAAAAACCTTGAAGTTTGTCCAAGGTAACAGTTGACTAAATGTAACGACATGCACTTACTATCAACTCAGCAAAGTTCTTCAGCTGAAGGACAGAATTCCCACTGACTCAGGCTTGGCTGGTAGACCATTGCCATGTACTTCTGCACAGAAAGGCAACTGAAGGGGACACTGTCTAAAATATCTAATATTTTCCATGTCAGAGTATGCATGACTGTGTATTGCGTCTATGGCATCAGCGGTAAGACTGCAGACACGAATCAGCAGAAGGTAAGGAAGTTACCTTCTTCTGGTAAAGAAGTCACCTTCTGCTGTTATCCTGAAGTTATCCTAAAGCAAATCTTTGCCTGTGGTTTGTTTCCCTCCCCCTGTGGGTGTTTTTGCTATGTTTTGTGTTTGTTTCTCCATTTTTATTTCTTTCCTTTAAAGTAGCATTTTGTTCTAACAGCAGCAGTGGAAAATAACTCAAACATCTAGCTAGTTTTTATTGTTTGTTTGTTTTTCCCCCAAAAGAAAGAGCTTACCATTTTTAGAACTTCACAAAAGAGCTAACAGATGTTTTTTTGTTTCCCTTTTTCCATTTGTTTCCTTGATGTAACCCTAACAAAACAAAACAAAACAAAAAAAGCAGTGATATGGTGATTGGTTTCATACCTCTATGTATATATATTTCCCAGTTCAAAGAAAACCATGAAAGAAAACCAAAATCACATTACTTGTGAAAGACAGAAGTAGATGCTTATAAATGGCTTTTTTGTTAGTTAACCAGTTTTAAAATGGTTTCAATATTTCAGCTGAGCTTCTAATTATTCTGTTGAGAGATAATACTAACTTTTAAAAGTGCCAGCTCAACAGCCTAATTTAATATACCCTTGTTGCACAAGGAAGAGGTTAGGATTACTTTCAGCCCCCCTTAGAATCATAGAATCACAAGGTTGGAAAGGACCTACAAGACCATCTGGTCCAACCGTCCTCCCATTACCACTGCTACCACAAGCCACTAAACTGCATCTCGTAGCTCCTCATCCAGACATCTTGAACACTGCCAGGGACGGCGACTCCACCACCTCCCTGGGCAGCCATTCCAGTGCCTGACCACTCTCTCAGAGAAAAGGTTTTTCCTTATGTCTAACCTAAACCTCCTCTGGTACAACTTGTGGCCATTTCCTTGGGTCCTGTTTGTTGCCTGGGAGAAGAGGCCAAACCCCTCCTCATCACAACCTCCCTTCAGGAAGTTGTAGAGTTGTCACGGAGTTAACTAGATCGATCTGTGCCCGCGACAGGGGGCCATGACATTCCACCCCTTATTCTACATCACTACATCATGCAATGAGGTCTCTCCTGAGCCTCCTCTTCTCCAGACTAAACAATCCCAGCTCCCTCATCAGTTCCTCATAAGACTTGTGCTCCAGACCCCTCACCACTTTCGCTGCCCTTCTCTGGACACGCTCCAGGGCTTCAATGTCTTTTTTGTAGTGAGGACCCCAAAACTGAACACAATACTCGAGGTGCGGCCTCACCAGTGCTGAGTACAGGGAGATGATTACCTCCCTGCTCCTGCTGGCCACACTGTTTCTGATGCAGGCCAGGATGGCACTTGCCCTCTTGACCACCTGGACACACCGTTGGCTCATGTTCAGCCGAGGATCAACCAACACCCCCAGCTCCCTTTTCTCTTCACAGTCATCCAGCCACTCATCCCCAAGCTTATAGCGCTGCATGGGGTTGTTGTGGCCAAAGTGCAGGACCCAGCACTCGGCCTTGTGTAGTTTCTAGGCAAACAAGCTACCACACTAAATTCTGCTTTGTTGGAGACTGTGTATATTAAGGACATATGCTGAATGTTGGCATCTAAGCATGTCTAGATATCTTTACTACAGAATTGGAACTTTTTGGATGATAGGCTTCAATTATAGTGGTTCATTAGGTGATACTATGAAGACTTTTCTTTTCCCCCCACTCCTCTCAATATACTGCTTAAGATTATTTTCTCTGCTAACTTTATACTAACCCCCTTGTTCTCTTCAAGTACATCTAAAAATCAGAGGATAACCTACAATTCACATACCTGCATCTCCTGTATTACGATAATAATCTCTTTTACAATCAAAACCATATTCCCATCCCACCCCTTCATTGCAGCTGGGCAAACTAGTAGAAACTATGTACTTACTCACGTGATACACTTGAAAGAGACTTTCTGACATCAGAAATTGATGCTTTTCTGTCAAGGCGTGCTGGTTCTGCCACCTCAGCATAGGTGTGGGATTTGGCCAGGTGAGGAGATGGGGGGGGCTGCTGACTCTCTTTTGATGTCACCATTCCCATCACCAAATATAAAACGGCCACGGCACCACTCAAGTTTGGGTATTACACTGCAGTGAGCTATTTGGTCAAAGATCAGAGACAGTTCATGCCTGTACAGATGTATGCAATGTATCCACCTGGACAAACCAATTACTTCAGTGTCATTATTCTCGTCTCTGCTGTGTCAGAGGAAATTTTTCAGAGTAATAGTTGTTTATAATTGAAACAAAATGAACAGAAACTTCTTGGATCAAGAGTGAGGCTCCCATCTCTTTCCACCCGATCTGCTCATTCTCAAGAAACACATCATTACTCAACTTTGAGCAATGACATTTAGACAGACAAAATTGATTTTGATGTCTGGAGACTTGAACCCAGACAATTTCACAGAACTTGACCAGACATTTCTTCCTCCAGCTTCCTGCTGGGATTGACAATTATTAGTGGTTTCTCTTCAGATAAAAAAATGTTTGGTCTGTAGCAGACAGAGGAAAATCCAAGTATCACAGCCCTGATGCTGTGGAAGAATAAAGAACCTCCAAAGAAGGTGAAGAAGCATACAAGCACACGCTTCAATGTAATTTTGACCAAGACAGAAATTAAGTCTGGCAGCATATGTCATATACAAGGAAAAACAAAGCCAGACCTACATACAGGCTGGAAACAACTGCGCTGTGCAAGGAGTAGCAAAAAGATTTGCAAGACAGCACTGTTCTTTTTTGAATTGATGTTCTGGGAACTACCAACAGCCTACAGTGTCAGTTGGTGGTCAGCAGTGTTTGATCAGGACATCCAGGATCTCCTCATCTGATTTTTAACTTAGCAAGGTAATAAAGAAGAGTTGCAAACCTCAGACCTCGTGACAAACGGCGACTGAACATGACACATGGCAAGAAAGTGATATATACCTGGTTGGTATTTTCACTAAACACTGTGTTTAGAGAGCTTCTACATGGTATCACAAAAATATTAACACCTATGGCAACTTTCATGTCCCTTTCAAATCCCAGAAAACTAGAAGAAAGCCAGAAGAAAGCATGCTAGTGCAAACCCCCGTCCAGACAGTGTACTACAAAGATTAAGTGTGAACTGTACGATCTACAGCTGGCCTTCTATCAGATTCACACGTAACTCCCTGTAGGAATCCTCCAAGTGATAGCTCATACTTTCTTTTCCGTTTCAGATCATGAAAAATAGCTTCTTCATGTACACTGCAAGAAGCTGCTGGGGAGCAAAAGGAAAATGAAATCAGACTTGCAGAGGTGTTTGTGAAGCACTGGAAAATGTAATAGGGTCTGGTGATGTTTTGATAAACTACATTGAGTTCTAAGTATAATTATTATACCAAGTTTCAGTGTTTTTGTTGTTGTTTTGTTTTGTTGTTGTTTTTTTGTCTCCTATTATCTTTGCCTACCATCTGTGCTCTTGCTACGAGCTTGGCTTACGGACCCCTTTCCTTTATTCGACTTCAGTTCAAAAGAAAAGGTAAATTGCATTTGACCAGCTCAACCTAGGATTTTATTCTATATGTAAAGTAGAGAAGAGCAAGCAGAGGAGAGATACTCTGGACAGAGGATGTCTATTGAAAATATATCATGCACAAAAGCACGTAACAAATCCACCTGTTCCCCTACCCTTGCTCTTTTTCTACGCACGGTCTTTTCATCACCCTACACAAGCCCAATATTCAAGAAACAGTTCTATCACTGTTCCTGTTGGTTGATTAAAATGCTTTTGGCCTTTTCTACGTCCAATTTCATGATATTCTTACAACCAAATATCCTCTTATGATCTTGTGTTTAGACGTTGATGAGAATGAGAAGCAATGTACAGATTTAAGAAAAAAATTTGACTCTTGCTTTATTATATAACTTAATATCAGCAACTATGATTCTATACCTCTGAACTAAGCTTTGTTGTGTGCTTTGCACAGGCCACATGTGGCAGACTGCCCTCATCTCATATAGAACCATATGTCCTAGATTGTAGAATTGCTGCAGTGAATCTCACCACACTTCCACTCTACAGATATCTTTGAACATTTCTGCAGTGCATAAGACACTTAATATCCACCTCAGGCACTGTGTCTCAGTCTTAGCTTGATGCTCAGATCACAACTAAAGTTCAGGTTCTGAAATTGATATGCCCCTAGAAATCCAGATAGATTATTATAGCTTTCTCACACTTTTCTATGTCATGGTCACAGAGCAAAAGGTTCCACTGGAGAACATTTCATGAGCTCAAATTTCCACACGCTGAGAAACCCCTGAACAACTTGAAGTTCTGCTGTAATATTAGGTAAGCATAAATAATCCTGAAAGAGAAGGTGCTTAGATCCAGCAGTAGAATTTGCACTGACTCCACTTTTAATAGAAAGATGCCCCCAAACTCCTACATCAACACCTACGCTTCCATAGAACAAAGTGCTTCTTAAAAGAACACTGTTAGTAGTAAGAAAGTTAAGACCGTCTTCTATATGGTCTGGAAGGTCCTCTGCTTCCCATCGTATCATAGAATCATATCATAGAATGGTTTGGGTTGGAAGGGACCTTAGAGATCATCTAATTCCAACCCACTGCTAGAGGCAAGGACACCTCCCTTTAGACCAGGTTGCTCACGCCCCAACCAGCCTGGCCTTGAGTGCTTCCAGGGAGGGGGCATCCACAACCTCTCATTACTAAGGCTTAGTTTTGGATCCTGCCCCTCTTGCTGCAGCTGTGTCACTCCCATTCTGGAGTGCCTGCCTGCTGCCTTGTCATTCTACTCCTTTTTCCTCAAAATACAACAACCTGGGCTTGTTCACTTGCTCCCAGGAATGGAAAGAGTTTACATCCTACAGAGGATTTTCCTAATCCAGAAGTCAGCAACCAAGCCAGGGTAACAAGGGAATTCCCTCCACTATGTTTTCAAACAGATTGGTTAAATATTGTCTAATGTGGAATAAATGCCCAACCAAAAAATCAAACAGTGTGACTATAGAAGTCTGCCTCTTCTTCCTCAAATAACGTAAAGCTACACATACCAAGTAGAGTGAATGCAGGTGTGGAAGATCACTTAAAAATACATGCTTGTCTTTTTCCAAAGGATTTGTATGCTCCAGAGCTTTAAAAATATCTCTGGCAATGACCAACTCTGCTGAAAAACAGATTGATCAGCAATGGCTTACTAAAAACAAGGCTTTCAATACCAGTAATCTATTAGCTGGGCATACTGACTAATGGGAACGACTTCCATTTTGTTTGCAGGGCTAAAACAAGATGTATAAACACACAAAGTTACTGAAAACATTCAAGCACAGAACGGTCTCAGAGGAGCAGTGGCAGAACTCAGGAAAAACAGACAGATTGTGGCAGGCATATGAAAGAGGAACATTTTATTCCAACCTTATTAAACTCTCCTATAAGCTTATTGAATGCCTTTTCCCAACTCTGCAGACTACTATGACAATTTCCTGCTGGTAATGAATTTAAGTGGCACAGGGAAACAATGCGATGGTCATAATAGTTCAACCATTGCTTACTTTTCCCACCAACAGGAGCAGAGATTTCAGATGGCAAACAAAGTAAGATGGTCTTCGAGGGTTGATTTTGCTAAGATTTTTCTGTTGACAGCTCTCTGCCTTCAATAATGTCTCAATTACTTCAGGAATAATTAACTGTCATATGGATGACTAAATTAGGCATGAAACATCTGATTTGGAAAAAAAAATGAAGAGAAAAAAAAAAAAATGAGTGTGTGAACAACAAAATTCCATCAAAGAATGGTCTGAACCACAACCCTTACTCCATGATAGATTCCTTTGCTAGATATTGCACCTACCTTTCAACGCAAAAGCACTGACTGAAATCTTGAATCAAAATGCACTCTAGAAGGCATCACAGATTCAGACTTCAATACAGCCACTACAGCACCTGTCACCTTGCCTGTATTCATGTATTTATTTTAATATAGGGAGATGCGAAATAGCATGATGCCTTTAATGATTAAAGCACAGACTCAGTTAATCTTAAATAATTTTCAGGAAATCTGTTATAGAGAAAACAATTTTAAACTGCATATAAAAATAAAGGCTTCCCTTTTCGATATACTTGGAAGAATAAAAAAAAAAAATCTCTATTTTACCCCAGGAATTTCAGGTGTTATCTCACCTCATGCTTTCTTTTTAAAGCTCTAGGCAGCTACATAACAGTAGCAAATTGTTGTCATACACAGATATCAGAGGAGCAGAAGAGTCCAAAAATGACCAAAAATATTGACAACTATTTACCTTGTTCTCAAAAACGTTGTTCTTCACTTAAGATACTACAAAAGGCTTTTCCTTTAGGCATTTCAGAAAGATGAACTCTTGCAAAAAAAGAACTGTTTCAGCAGAGCAAAATAAAAATAAAAATAAAAATACAGTTGAATGGTTTGATAGTAAAAGAGATTTACATTTTTTCCTTAATACTCTTTACTTCTGACATCATTAAGTTTTCTGGCACATGCATATTCTCATGAAACCATTCTCCTTCCATTTTCCTCAGATGGCAGTGTTCCCTGCTGCTCCTTGCTGTTACTGCCAAGAGATGTTGGTCCACTCTAGGTGACAGAGAGGAGAAAGAAAAAAAGGCCACCAAGCTCCAAGTAGGTTGCACAGTCTGATGACATTCTATCTGGTAACATGAAGGTGGTCAAAATTACATTCATATCAATTTGCAAGAGCATCATTTCCCTCTCTGGGGACACTGCATGGTATTTATTACCACCTAAGCTAAATATACCTTAGGGCCCAAACAGATGAAACAGTTGTGAACGCTCTAAACACACAGGTTTCAAAATGAACAGTACTCAGAGTAAGGCTTCATATTAATTCAAGCAGGCAAGCACAGTGCCACTGTAACATGTGAGTTGCAGAGAAGTCCTTCTTCTCACATCCAATTTTCCACTTGAGTAGACTTTGTTTCAACAATGTCCAGTGTTGTGACAGAAGTCAATATTATTAGGAAATTCCCTCTCTGCACTGCTCCTCTTTTTGCATAGCCCATCAGACGGCTTAATCAAAGTCCAATTCTACTTACTGAATCCTATTTGTATTTCAGGCTTAATTACCTAAGCCATCATTATCTAGACGGGAGCAACACTACCTCAAGGGAGCTCTCATTGATACGTGCCACCAGAGTCTGTAGATTCAGTGCACCTCCCACCAGTAGACCTTGCACACCTCCAACACTTTTCACCCAAGCACACAGAAACACACCGCATAGTTAAAAATAATTCTTTGTAAAACTAATATTCAATGAGAACTTTTGCTAACAGGAGTACTGGAGAGTACTAAGGAGATACTGCAAATTTATAATAATTTGTTTGGACAGTACCAGAGGAACTTTCCCTGTTAAACAGATATATAGGTCATATAATATTTTTATATAGTGTGAAAACCACCTTCTAATGTGGATACAATTTAAAGCCAGGTGGGAAGATATGAAGAGAAGCCTACATAGCACAGATTACATTCTGGTAATACTGCACAATACTCAAGATGTGTTTTCACCCATGGAAATTTCCCAAATATGAATGTCTTCAAGGTACTTGAATCACCCATATCACCATTCTTTGTTATTCACTGCGTATTACTGTAGTATAAAGATGGACTCTCTCAGTTAATGCAAGCTGTTTTCGAAAAATCTGCCCATCATTTCATGTATGTTGTAACACATCTCAAGATGCCAGAGTGGTAAGGAGGACAAAAATGGGCATCCTCAGTTCTGCCTAGCTTTCTTTAGAAGGAAAAAAAGAAAGGGAAAAAAAAATCAGAAAAGTCTCCAAACTACCACGTAAAGCAGGATTATTTTAGCATCTGCCAACTGAATCCAAGAATTGTTTTATTTGGGCTGTAGCTCTCACTTGTGGAAAGATAGCTTCACTTTGCTTGTTTTCCATGGGACATTTTTGTTATCACTGTTTCCACTTTGAGTCGCACCCAAGTGGAAAACAGAATTAACATGCTGAGTAAGCTTTATTCCTCTTTAATTTGTTATTGCTGTCATTAGGAGTCATTTCAGTTCAGCTAATTGTTACGGGAACAGAACAGAAATGCTATAAATCTGTAAGTTGATTGCAATATGGTACAATTCTTTCATTGGGAGAGTCTTTTTCACTTATCATGGAGTCCAGAGACTACTGGAAGCTAGATGCATTCTTAAGTCAAAGAAACTAACACCCTTGCCATTTAGAAAGGCATATAAGCAAAATTTGTTTCCATCTTGATATAGGAGAGGTAGCCAAGTAAACAAAAATTAGGAACCTGTTAGTGCACATCAAGCAACAGATCACTACTTACAGATTCACATATGGAGAAAGGATGATCTTCTGAAATATTCCACCAACTGAACTTAATCTCCATGTTATCAGGACGTGTGTGCTCTTTGTCTCTCCTGTCTATGATAGTAAATCACCACTAAGAACATTGCTTTTAATTGCAAATTTGATCATCTACCTATGAATTTTATACAAGGTCAAATAATATATCAAATAGTAAATATTTAAAATACTTAAAGAACCTGGAAACTGAACCATACTCGGATTCTTTTCCAGGCCAATTAAATAAGCTTCTTAAACATTTTTAACCAAATAAACCCTTCTGTAAACTGTCTGTCATGATCATAGCATTAACTGTGAGCTATTTCCTATGTTCTCCCTTGTCTTGTCATGCAGTACAATATTTGTCTTTTAACTGGATATTGCACTTTATTGGCTTTAATGCCTGTTATAGCCTGCATAAACAGAAAAGAATAAAATCTTTGTGATGTTTCTTTGGAAGCCCGCACACCAGGAGATGTGCACAGGACTTGAATCTATTTTTGGT
>JAOWBP010002559.1:4054623-4072342 GCA_028571105.1 Tragopan temminckii
TTTCCTCTCAAGGCCTCTCCTGCAAGAATGAATAAAAAAAAAAAAAACATTAACATGTTTGCATTACTCTATCATGTACACTAAGAGGACAGATGCATTAAGTATGTCTATGTTGCATGAGAAGTTGCTCTCAATTAATCAGGGTCTACAAAGGTTTCCTTTATGTTTTCAAAGCTCTAAGCAACAGTCCTAACCGTCTACAGTTAAATTGGTTGAGGTGTTGAGTCATATAGATGCTTCATCTCTCAGCTTACCCACCAAGTGCTCAAGCAAGACACTAAGTTTGAGGTCTACTAGAATTTATTCAATGGCTTTCATTCAGGTATTCAAAAGGTCATTTGTGCCCCAGACTTATATGCATGTTATAAGTTCTCCCGAAAGCTCAGGAATTGCAAATGCTGTTTCAATAGCCTGGCTCAAGCTTTACAACCAACCTACACTCTTTTTATATTTAGGAAACTACACATCAGTCAATATTCTACTAAGCCAACAAAAAAAATCCACAATTACAAATGTTGCTTCATATCCTAAGGAAATGCCACCTATAAGGGATTTTTAGTCACATTTTAAATGAGCTTACCAAGCAGATATCTCAATTTCACAATGCTTTTGTGAAGATTGCTGCTTCTGGATATTAGTAAAAATTAATCTCGATTTATTTTCAGTCCTTAACAAGGCTTGTAACTTCAGTTATATTAGCAAGCATGTAGGAAATCCACTCAGACATTTCACACCATAATTTGCAAAACCCAGTGTTCAAAGTCTACAGCATTAAATTCTCTGCTACTCTTCTTTTAGTCCTTGCTCCATTCACTTCCACGCCTCACGCCCGCCACGCTCACTGTTGCTTTCTTAACGTTATTTTAAAAGCTACTGTTTGTGACCTGCTAAGGAGTTGAAAAAAGAATTGCAAAAATGGTTTCATAGTTTACAGAGACAGATCTGCCTGGTAGAAGAACAAGTCAGAGAAAAAAAAGCATTATAGCTTCTCTTCAGTGGGAAAGTTTAACCTAGTTTGAACATAAAAACATTTTCAGAAATGCACTGAGAAATTCACTACTTCATGTTAATTTTCCCTAATACCGAAGGTTTTTGAAACTGTATAGACTGAAGTAAAGAATCTCTACAAGCAGAATTAAAATTCCATGACTTAAATCAGCCCAGACTGCAGTCCTGCCACATAAAACATTTTAATACAAAGCAATACAATGAATGAAGCAGTGATCTAAATATAATTTCAAAAAATATGGCTAACTTCACAGAACAGAACTCTCAGATTCTGTTTATATGACAATTTCTGAAACAAAGCATTTTTCTCAGCTATTTTCATGCAGTAACCACATTAGATCTGCCTTTCTAAACAATCTTTTCTGAGGGCCAAACCAAGCAGCAGCACTCCAACCAAGTAACAGAAAGGTAGTTCTGAACAATTAATCAATGTCACGTAGATATAAGATGACTGATGTTTTTTCACCATTGTCCTCTCCTACAAGCTGCCTGGAGGAAGCTGTCTGTGGGACTCAGCTGCATCACCTTGCTCTTATCACGCTTAGCTGAATGCAAGTAAACTACACAGTGCCACTGCAGCTTGATTAGGACAAAACTGAATGCATTATGATCCCCTTCCAGCATTTTTATTAGACTTTGCTAAGTCCTGAGCTTTGCCCAAAATGAAAAAACAGAAGAATTCAGCAGAAGTGCTGTATAAGCTTGCTAGCACAGAATACGAAAAAACAAATAAACAAATCCCTACTTCTACACTGACCCGCCACCAAGTAACAAAGCTCATTACATGCTCTACAGAACACTGTACACACACTAACCCTTAACACTCCTGATCATTTATTTTGGTTCTGACTTTCATCATCACTGAAATCATAAGCAATCGTAACTTCTAATCATGTCTGTGCAACAAAATCACTCATACAGCGATTCTGTGAGATAAGACACTTCTCAGTGCAAGAGCCTCTACCACTAAGTTATTTAGGCTGAGCAACCACTATTTTTCAGTTTATAACTTGATTCATCTGATTTGGCTTAACCTGAAGATTTTGTGCAACCTTCTGCATACATATCCATAATACCTATGTAAAGCTTGAAATGATCCGTGGCAATGAGCTTGCAATGTGAAGACCCTCCCTGCCTTTTAATACAGCTTGGTATCCTCTCACTTTTTGATTACAAAAAATATGGAACGAATAAACAACGGCAGGCAGCAATCAAGAACTTTCAAGGCTTTTTTCTTTTCTTTTTGTGAAAGAGTTTAATGAAACTAATGGTGAGGCAAGTATGAACATGGTACTTAAAGCATTCTTTATTATGACCCCCCGTGAAAGCTTGAGATCTTCAACTTCAAAGATCTTAAGATCTGTCAAAGAAAAATCTCACTGAAATTGTTTCAAATAGAGCCCTTACAAGACTGCAGTGGACTTCTGCTAAAGATACCTTAACTACCCAGCTGCCATAGAGAAATATCTTTAGAAATCCCTGCTCTAAGGCTGTGGCAATCCCCTACACAGCAATAACCACAGGCTTGTAAGATGTAGACGTTTATGTATTAACAGAGAGATTTGACACCGCTCTTAAAGATAAGCTCTCACACAAGACTGACATTTTAAACAAAATCTAGTTTTCCTCTCTATTTTAAACAAACTGCAGTCACTATCTTAAGCAACACTGAGGTCTAGCAAGTAACTGAAAAAAAGCAAGCATCACTTTGGAAGAGTTGGCTAGAAAGCAGTTTCCATATATCATCCATCTTCTGAATAGGAACAATGAAAGGTAGAAGTCATTTCTCGCAGAACAGAGAGCATTTCCCTTAAACTCAGTAACTTCTCCTTAATCTCCCCATTCATCCAATAAATCCACAGGCACCTACAGCTGTAGGTGAACCATCACCTTCCCATTCCGCCACGTCACTTAATGAATCACCAACTCAATCTCAAATGAGCAGTTTCTGAATTGAGCAGAAATCACTGACTTCCAGTATTATTCATCTCCTCTGCGACACTATTCTTACACAGTCTTTAGTTTAAATACTTTTCTGTCTCTTCATTGTTCAGCCTGTAGTGAAACTATCCTAAGGTCCTGTGTTTTCCTGTCATACATGAGCCTGTTCTTTGGCATACTTCTGAACCAAATTGTTGTTTCAACACCCCAGCTCAAAACCGAAACTTAAAAAAACCTGAAACTAAATCTAAAGAAGTCCACGCAGCATGTTAAATAAGTTAAGACAGCCTAGTATGACTGCCTAACATCTACAACCCACATCTGGCAGTGCAAAAATTCCCAACGTAGATCAGGCACCAGAAACATTTGCCACAATGGACTGGGAGTACCATGCAAAAAATGGAGCTGTAGGAGCCAAACTAACTCACCTAGAACTAGTCTCAACTCACTACATTTTATAATAGAGATCCATCGTGTGGCCTGTCTCAATCTTTCTCTCAGCAATTGGAATAAAACTCTGAGAAAACCATACTATTGCTGCCATATCTCCTTGCAATTTCAGACTGTGCAAAAGGAAACATAGTGTGGTACAAGAAGTCTATGCAACCCTTCTTGTATAGATATAGAACTTCTATTACCTTTCAGTGATAAGAGATTCTGCCCACTCTGTGCCCGAAATACACATTTACAGATTCTTCTGACAAGTCAACAGGATAATTTTAAGCAGCAGACTTCAGGAGTTACATCATAAGACATGGAACATCTTGTCTGACCTCAAGATCCAAGTTTTAGCAATTACTAGATATCAAATGCGAACCATTTGTGGTTTTTGTGGAGATAGTACTTGTAAGTAAACAAGTGACTGTTCTAGAGACACCATAATGAAACTGCAGACAGGCAAAACAAATAATAAAATGCCAATTAGGAACCAAATTACCCCACTGGGATACATAATACTGAAGTATTTCAGTATAAGATCTAAACACTCAGACAGACTGTCAATGTTGTTTTTGTTTTGTTTTGTTTTGTTTTAGTTTATGTTTTTCAGTTTGTAAATTTACAAACAGCTAACCAATTATAGAGACTGGGGAGGTAAAGCTAATCAAGGATTTTATGGGGGGTTGGTCATGTAAGCCCTTCTATTTTGCTGTGCTAGCCCCTTTTAGCTCCACTGATAAACAAATCAAGGCTTTATTTCCACTGCAAGGCAATATCAAGAACACAAAATGCCGACAATATGCTGTTTTATTGCTAATAGAATTTGCTTGCATATAGATATGGGTTTTAACTTAATGCACTGTTACTGAACAGATTCTGTTGCCCCTTTAAATAAAGAGCTTACAAAAAATGATTTTATTTAGTAAGTGCTTGGGACAACCAAACGAAAATGATACGCTGTACATATTTTTCTGCTTCTAAGATGAAGTAGGAATATCTCTACAAACAATGAAAGGAAAAGATTCATGTTTGGAACATTTGTAAGAGAATGGCATGGCTCTGGCATCTGAATTTCAATTTTTAAAACAAAGACTTTTTCAAGCTATTATAAGAGCTGCTGTGAAAAGCCTTGTGCTCTGTAGGGAGTCCACAGTACAATACTCTTGTTTGAGAAAAAACAGTTTTCTGGCAATAAAGTATCACATGGTTTCTTTATTTCTACTGCACGCTAAGCAGTTAAAGTCTATCCAACATGCTGATGTTTTTTTTGGTTTTAATTCATCACACATCAGCTTCAAGTCTCTCAGGCCAGTCTGTGAGGAGGAAAACTAGGTCTTTGAATACATGACTAGTAAGAGACTTCCCCCACTCCTAAAATAAATCAAATCAGCAGAAATTATCCATTAAAACTACACACAAAGCACTCTGTCATATTTACTTATCAAGACAAAATTCAGTAGCAAAGCAACGTAGCAGGTGCAATTTTTTTGTTCCAGTCTCCACACCTTTGTATCTAGGTTAAGTCTCTCTTATTTCCTCTCTCAGAGGATATGCAAACACTGCACACCTAGCAAAGGCTGCAGCAGGAATGGCAGAGCAGGGAGGATTAATTACAAGCCCCATCCTTTATCTTGTTATGGCTTGATTCTCTTACCATTAGAATCAAGACCAAAATATTCAATCTTTTTTATGACTGAGAAAATAGATCTACTTATACAACAAATAACCTGGAGTCAACTGAAAAAAATTAAGAGGGTTAACACGGCAGAACAAAAGAATTCTGCCATGGCATGAAGCAGCATTTCTCTGATAAATACCCAGCAGGTTCAGATACCTGTAAGCTCAACCGATTTTGCAGAGCAAATTCAAACACAGTTTTACAACCACTTCAGGCTTATCCCCAAAAGCTGTAAAGCATCTGATAGAACTAAAGTCAATTTTACTATTTTGGTCAGAATTGGAAATCTGAAGGAACCATTTTTCCTTTACTGGAAAACAAAACAAACAAAAATCATGATATCCAGAAGACATATTTACTGAACAGGAGAATGTATTACATGTATTTTATACCAACAAATCTCTCTTTCGTGGCCCATTAAAATACTGGAAGCAAGTGTCCCCACTGCACCATAATAAATCAGTCAGTATTTAAACCAAATACTTAAGTAAGCAACTCTGTCTTTAAAACAGTTTTAAAAATTGAACAAAATTTGAAATTGGACCATGTGGCATATCCTGTGTGCTGGTTTACCCCTTTTGCCTTCCTTAATTGAATAAGGACTACACTTGGCTATTTTTTAAGCATGCACATAAAGTAACACGACTTGGAAAAAGGAAAAAGATTTTTGGAATGCTAAAGGAGAAGACAACAGTTATTTAGAAATAAAGCAACATTCTTATGTAAGTATAAGGGAACACTGCACTGATGGACTTATATCCTCCATGAACAACAAATATCCCACAAAAATTAGTAACAGAATTACAAAGGAGAAGGAGATTAGGTCCGAGTTTCTCTCCGAACCTTGCACTAAAAATGACAGCTCTCTAAACAAAATTGGTAATTCTAAAGAAGATATAAAATTAGATGGAATGAATAAAAGGGAAAGGGGGGCTTAACAATAAAGAGAAGGAAGCAAATAGAAAGAAAAGAGAAACATGGCAATAGCAAGATTTGTTACTGTCATAATTTAAAGAAATGTGCTAATAAAGAGAAAGGGAGAAATTATGACAAAAGTGATCGTGAAGGTCAACCAGGTTGCGTTCACTGCTTCAAAGCACACCATTTCTGCAGTTGTCTTGAGAAAGTCATGGCAAGCAGACAAAAATTCTAGAACCAGACACACCTCCCAATAATTTCAGAAGTTTTGTAAATGTCAAATGATCTATGTAATATTTAATAATGTGCATATTCCAACAAATGTCACTGCACTTTTAAAAAATTCCCTTCACACTCTATGACATTGAAATGTAATGAACTGCAGCACAGAGACCTGAGCCAGCCTCATCTAGAAAGAGAAGCTGAATAGAACACAAGCCAAGCACAAATGCACCCAAGTACTTGTGCATCCCAAGTAGCAACAGGATTTAAGAATATGCAAATATAAATTATTTAAGAACATAAATCCAAGCATGACAAAAATGATTTGCCATGTAACATAGATCACTGTGCCTTTAGGAAAGGAGCACCTGGTAAAAAGCTCTGATGGTAACAAGCTACCTCAGTTCTTCTCCACATCACCACTAAGCCTCTTGACTTCAGTTTATTTTGCAGAATCCACATAAGTTTCTGCACACTTCTCCCTCAATATGTCTGGTCTGCTTATAAACTTTTCAGTTTGAGGCCACATATTACCATGAGTTTATTAGCTGAGAGAAGAACCGAACCCCACTGCCAGACCCTCTCTATCCTCATAGACTGTAAAAATCCACAGCCTTCAATATGAGTAAGGTTGTTTTGGTGCATGTTTCTCTGCTGCACAACTACTCCTTGATGGTAACGGACACGCTGTTGTGTTTACAAAGCAAAGGATATTTGATTACTTGCATGGAAAGTTACTTTCAAAACTTAATAAATACAGCTAATTAAAAGCACTAATAAATATCAGTGTAGTCCTCCAAACTTTACTTCAGCAATTCATTGTCTGAAATTTGGGTTATCCTGATGACAAGAAAAGGTTTTTCACTTTCTTCACATCTGAGCAACATGGAACAAATTACGGTAGCTATCAAGTTTATTTCAACATTCAGCATATCTTCCATACTTCAATGGGATGCTCTTGGTTGTGAGTTCTCTGAAACCATTTTCTATTTACAGAGTAATCCCACAGCTCCAGGTACAAGACTCATCCACGTACTCATGATTCATATTAACAAGTACAGCAAAGTTTATGAGCGGTACAAGAATTTCCATGAATCACTGATACTTAAGAACACAACTAACATCAAAATTAAGAGAACATTAGCAGCATCACTCTGGTCTTAAATTTTTCTTGCATCAGAGAAAAATCATTTGAAACACAAGTAAGATTTGTCATTAAAAACACTGTATGGTAATACGTAAGTATTGGATATATGCCCATTTACGTATACATTTGCCATTAAATTTGTGGAATATATAGATATTGTGATAGAATATATAGTGGGCACACTGCTTTGCTTAAGCAAAAAAAAAACCCTAAAGAGTAGCTGAAAGACTTTATTACTAATCCTTTTTAATACGTACATAATTCTTGAAATGTTTTAGATTTACATTTAATGATAATACCAGTGTAGCACAACTGCTGTTGCACAAGGACTGAATTTAAATATACCTGCTTCTACAGGAATTGGTTCCTCCAGAAGAAAAACTGTTTGTTTCCAGTGTGTTTTGGTACACAGGGGACCAGTTGAAAACAAGACCTGTATGGGAAGAGTTCAAGAGTTTGATTAGAGAACAACATTTTTAATATCAGACTACATCAATCAATTACTAAACACACATGCATATGAGTGTTTGCTACAGCAAAACAGACTTGCTGCCAAACACTTTGACAAAGAAAAAGAGCTCAAAAAGTATTTTCTCTTGAAGTTGTTTTTAAAATGCATACCACCACGTACCTTGTTGTGACAGCCCTTCTCAAAAAATATATCGAAATAACCTGCAATTGCCTGTAGTAAACAAAATACAAATAAGATGAAGAACAACAGTAAAAAAAAAAAAAAAACTATAATAAATATATAAAAAAATATGGATGCATAATCTGAATGATAGCTAATTCATTCTTGTATTTTTTTCTTTCTAGTCTAAATCCAGAACAGACAACATGATGGCAAATACATCTTAAAGCAATAAAACATTTATGCTGAATCACCTGCTTTAGATTTTCAACTAATGGCACTCTAGAGAAGTTTGGAAAGCTCAGAAGTGAACCAAGGAGACACTAAGGGACCTTCATGACAAATGAATACCAGATACTGGAACTGCTAACTCTTCCATCCCTTAAGCAAAAGGTCCTATCACTCATTCAATGCTGAGAATCTCATTCTCAGTTGAATTATATCCTTGTCTCTAATATGCCTTTTTCAGTGAAGATTGAGAAGTTTGACACAGTCCTATTGACCCATCAAGACTACTTTTACTGATGCAGAATCTTTTCTGGATACTAGTCAGATATCTAAGTCACAAAAATACCTCTCAATCATTACATCAATACTGTTGGTATGCTTGTAAATAAAACTTAAGATATGATTACTGAATAAGGGAAGATAAAGGGTCAGATAACAAAAATGCATTAAGAATTGAAGGGAAAAAAAACAGCTTCCAGAGAAAATGAGACTACCAAGTTATGTTTTTGAGCAGAAAGTAAAAACAGTGCCCTAAACTCCAAGGAGACATATCACAGCTACGGTGGATGCAAACAGCTAGGCACTCGGCAGCAAGAAGTAACATCTGACATGCTACCCTGAGAAAACATCCCCAGATAAACATTTTTAGGGGATTAGGTTCAGGATGAAAGGATACTACTGCTACAAGCAAAGAAACCATCCCTCTGCTACCTGCTTGTTTCCTGTGCTCAGGGATAGAGGACTTTGTATGCCTTCTGTAAAGAATCAGGAGAAATAACCATGTAATTACTTGCATTATTAATGTTCTCCCAAACCAAAAAACCTAAAACACTGCCCTTGACTATCTAAATCAAGAGGTTGTATCAGTGATAATTAGACATCACAAGGTCTACCATATGCAGGGTTCCAGGGATTCTACATTGTTTTCTACATTGATTCATTAAATTATTTTTTGCAGCATTCTAAAATGGATCTATTCCCTTCAATACTGAAACTGAAATAATTGTTGAGCCAGAAAAAAGACTTAAAAAAGAACACAAGACTTTTGTTGTGACTACAAAGCCATTGTTCCAGGAAGCGTGTATTTACCACTACAAAATACGTTTAAGATCAAACTTGCAGAATAATTTAATTTTGGCACTTAACAGAAATCACTTGGTCTCATAACCAAGGAGGGAGTACACAGAGCATTTCCATATGTAGGTTTGATAAGTAGCAAAATAGAAAATATTCTTTTCTCAAATTCTCAACAGGTTCCCATCTTGAATTTTCCTACAACTACCGAGCCAAAAACAACATAACGTTTTCTTCCTTATTTTTATCTTCCATAGATGAGAACTTGTATATATATTACCAAACCAGTGTTTGTTATCATAGGCCTTAGAATTAGTAACTCTATCGAAACCATCTGGAGATAAAAAAATCATCACTTCAGAGAACAGGCTGAGAACAAGAATACAATTCCATCATTTGAAACTGTATGGTGGTGCTTTTATTTATTTTTTCTTCAAATAAATCATTGATCTAAATAGCTCAAAACAAACAGAATTATCATCACTAATGGCATTTTCTCAAACCTGCACTCATTTTTCCATAAAATTACATTACACTACTAATAAAAACATTAATATCTAGAGCAGGTTTTATTAAAACACCTTTTGTCTTTGTTTATAGAGAAACATTTCCCTTTATGCATTTTCAAAAATAACTACACTGCATTTAAAATACCACTCGATCTACTTTCTCACAGGTTTCCCCCAGAGTTGTTCCTCACAGCAAAGTCAAAGTCCTGGAAATTCACCACTGAGTTTTATGCTTCTGATAAGAAATCAGAAAGTCAAAATACCTGATAATGCAAAACTAACTGTGACTTTGATTACAATCTTTTCAGGTGCTAATATATCTTCTCTTCCATTTTAATTTCTATTATTTATTAGTAGAGGTTGGTGCTCTGTTACTGAAATGCACAATAAATATGTTCTGCATTTAAGTGCATTTTACTGAAATAATTCAAAGTACAAAATTCAAAGCATTTTCAGGTGATTTCACTTTAGAACATTACCACACATTGCAGAAGCTACAACAGTTATTCACAAACTTCTATTAAATATGCACTACTACAAAGAAAGCAATTTCCAGTGCCTGCAGACTGAAGGAAGAGTAAGTCCTCCCTTTTTGCAGTAAAATTTAAACACAGAGCTAATCAGCAAAAAGGTAAGGAAAAAAATCACTGTGCACACACACAGTAATCTCACGGACAAGGGCACATTAAAATGAAATAAAGGGCTGGCCAGATTTTAATGAAAGACGTAAAAATATTTTTAAAAATAACTTGAAAAAAGATTTGTAGTCAAACTAAAAGGAACAAGACAAGAATGTCGCTGTAAATGTTAGGTGACATTTTGTAACTACTGCATTGGTTTCTTTTGTTTTAAGCATAATGGTAACAGTTATTTTTTCCACTGCAGTTTTCTTTTTGCTCAACCTTTGACAGACCATTTACAACTTCACCAGGCATCAACCATTAAGAACTTCCCTGGCAGAAGCTTTCAAATGCCAGTCTCTTGAATATCATACAACAAAAATGATGGCTTTTAAACTGGTAATAAATAACTAAAACTCTACTTAGACACATGTTCCAGCCTCGAAAGATGCTAAATATAAGGAATGATGCAGAAATATTATTCTTCCTGCCTTCAAATAGACTGTCAGAAAGAAAGCAAAGCCATGAGGACAAAAACCACAACCTCAGAATAAACTCCCCACAATTAGCTAGGGACCTAAGATTAACTACAGAGCTAAAGAAATTATTAGGAACAGATTTGCATTACTGAGATGGCAAGGCTAGCAAAAGTTTACTCAATAGTTTAAAAAATATATTCCTGAAATTATTATAGTATCCAGTAACCTCTCCTCAGTTTCATCCAACCCAGGTTTTGACAAAGAACTGTCAGAATAACTTAAGGTTTTCTCCCATCATTGAGGGATTCTAAGGTGTTCATGTAAGCATGTGAACTGTAAATGAAGCACTTCCTCTCAACGCAACTCATTTCTTCTACAGATTTTCTCTCCTCACAAGTGATTTATCTTAAACCTATTTTTTTTTTTAATTCATGTAAGATATACAAAATATATTAAGGCCATAAAAGCTTTAAGAGCTGTAATAGGTGTATCTATTCTTCACTTATATTCTTCAATTTGCAGCCCTCGGCTGAAATGGGAAGAAGAGACCAAATTTTAATTCAGACATATCTGAACAGTAGGCTTATTCCATAATGACTGTCTGTTTTGTGCAGCTTTTTAACAGGATAAAACAAATGAGATTGCTTGACTCCTTATGGGAACTCAAAGGCAACCTTACCAATTCACTTAGGAACAAGGAAATTAAAAATTATCATCACCGCTATCACCTACAGTGAGTAATTTATCATTCTTGCTCTTCACTAGTATCATGTTCCAACAGTGAGCGGCTACAACAAATACAATTAGACAGCTGGCCACAGAAGTGGGAGATAATGCGCTTTTGATGGAGTTTATCCAAGCATGGAGATGGAATGTTTGTAATCCACGCGGCAGAGTTGCTGCCTTTTTATCACAGTAAAAAAATAAAAAGCACTCGCTAATAAAAAGAATTTGTTTTTGTTTTAAAAGGAATACAAATCCGGATGTCAGTGAAGAGGAGATTACCAATAACTGAACAGATCATAAGGCCAAATCCTGCTTTGTAACAGGATACTGTGGTCTTTCCTTCAAATAAGGCAGCAGACATTCAAGGTGTATTTTGCAGCAGTACCAAAGTCAGACTTCCAACTCACAACTAAAAAATGTATTTCCTCACTTAGGATTTAGATGCTAATGCTCATTTTTGGCTCCCAACTGTCAGACTGGACATTACGGGACTGAACTGCCTAACACAGAAGACTTAAACATAGATTTTCCTAACTCAAAACAATTTTCAAGGCAACTTAATTTCCTTTTTCTCCTGAAGGTTTTAATACATCAGTCACGTCCTGTGGTTCATTATCCTTCTTTCACACCCTTCCTCCCTCCAACTTCTTATACACATCCCCTGCTCTTTGACAACATCTCCTGGGAGCAATGAAGAGATACTGCCATTTTCCTCCCAAGGGATATTGTTATTCAGCTAGGAAAGATCAACAATGATGGACTCACAGGGGAAACACTCGCAAACAAAAGAGTAAGTTTGTCAAATTGATTTCTACACTGAGGGTAATCACCATTATATTTTATCTCAAAAGCACACACAGTGATCAACTCAGAATACAATTAATGCAATACTTTCCCAGCAGCATCTACTAACTGATATTAGCCAGATGTCTCATTAAAATCAGCAGTGACAAACCCTAATTCATTACCACGAAAATACACTTTCACAGACTAATTAAATTTATTTTTGGCCATTATCTTTGTAAGACTGAAATAAAGCCAACATGCACTTAAAAGTGCTTTGAGTCTATCAAATAAAATGATTCCAAACAACTGCTTCATGCTTTTATTATCGTCAGTCTTTGAAATCTTACTACTTCGAGGACACCACTAGGATACTACTAAGAAGAGAGTATGAAGTGGCAAACCATAGGAGAAAAAAAAAGGAAACGTGAATACTTGCTCTGAGGAAAGCTTAGACTCCTCCCATCCCAAAATAACTTCTGAAACACTAATCACTACATACCAAAAATTCAAAAGAACTAAGAATGAATAAACTAAGAAGAGGTCAATTTCTCTGTTGAGGCTGAAAGTAAACAATTTCAAATAGTATCTACTAAAGGGGAAAAAAAACTGAGAAGAAACTAAGGTCAGAGTTTCGATATATTAAACATCTTACCGCTGTAATTAGAAGGACTGCCTATACTTGAGGTCCTTAGGGGGTTCCAAGTCATAATGAAAGTAAATGCACTAATTAGTTGGTAAAGAGACTGCATTATAAGTTTGATTCCTGTCAATTTTTACTACTTAATGTCTGTCACCGCAGAAATGGAAACAGGTTGATGGGAAGAAGCAGCAGACAGCCAGCTAAAAATTAATTTCTTCAATGATTAGCACTACATTGTAAGCTGCATCTGGCTGAGGCTACAATTCCTTGCTCTGTGTACTTACTAAATTACCTCTCATTGGTCTATGCCCCTGCAAAAACAATTTTAGCAAAAGCAACAATGCTCTCCACTCTGCTGATACATTTCTATAGAATAATGTCTATTGTACAACCACTGCAGCATCTTGGAATGATGCAACATGCAAATCCACCCCCATAGCCCAAATAACAGTGCAAACTAGTGACTGATCTACTGTAGGATTCACAAAATATTAATGTCATCTACCTAGACTTCTGCAAGGCCGTTGACATGGTCCCTCACCACATCCTTCTATCTAATTTGGAGAGGTGTGGATTTGAAGGATGGACTGTCGGATGGATTAGGAATTGGCTGGATGCAGCCAAAGGGTTGTGAACAGTGGTTCTGTGTCAGGGTGGAGGCCGGTCACAAGCAGTGTCTCTCAGGGGTCAGTCTTGGGACCGGTGCTCTTCAGCATCTCCATCAATGACACAGACGATGGCATCGAGGCCACCCTCAGCAAGTTTGCAGATGACACCAAGCTGAGTGGTGCAGTCGATACACTGGAAGGAAGGGAAGCCATCCAGAGGGACCTGGACAGGCTGCAGAAGTGGGGCCATATGTGACTAATGAGGTTCAACAAGGCCAAGTGCAGGGTACTGCACTTGGGTCGGGGCAATCCCAAGTGTTTATACAGACTGGGGGAAAATCTCCTTGAGAGCAGCCCAGCAGAGGACTTGGGGGTCCTGGTGGACAAGAAGCCAGACATGAGCCAGCAGTGTGCGCTTGCAGCCCGGAAGGCCAACTGTGTTCTGGGCTGCATTAAAAAAGCACTGGCCAGCAGGGAGAGGGGGGTGATTGTCCCCCTCTACTCGGCTCTTGTGAGGCCCCATCTGCAGTGCTGCGTCCAGGCCTGGGTCCCTCAGCACAGGAAGGATGTGGAGCTCTTGGAGCGGGTCCAGAAGAGGGCACGAAGATAATCAGAGGGCTGGAGCACCTCTCCTATGAGGAACTGTGCTTGCTTAGCTTGGAAAAGAGAAGGCTCTGGGGAGACCTCATTGCAGCCTTCCAGTACTTGAAAGGGGCATATAAACAGGAGGGGTAATGGCTGTTTACAAGGGTAGATAGTGATAGGATGAGGGGGAAGGGTTTTAAAATGAAACAGGGGAGGTTTAGGTTAGATATTAGGAGGAAGTTTTTCACACAAAGTGGTGACGCACTGGAGCGGGTTGCTCAAGGAGGTTGTGGATGCCCCATCCCTGGAGGCATTCAAGGCCAGGCTGGCTGTGGCTCTGGGCAGCCTGGTCTGGTGGTTGGTGACCCTGCACATAGCAGGGGAGTTGAAACTAGATGATCATTGTGGTCCTTTTCAACCCAGGCCATTCTATGATTCTATCATTATGATTCTGTGTAGAAACAAAAGGCAGATGCAAACCAGAAAAACATCAAATGTTATTTTCAAAGGACAAATTGCAATCCTAGAGCCCCTCCCCCAAAATTCTCAAGATAAATGATGGACTTGTATTGTTCATTTGCTGCAAGGTTAGGCAGCCTGATATGATGGATGAACTGTCAACCCTCACCTAAACTTCTACAATTCATCATAGAAAGAGTGGAAATTTCTCTCTAAGCGTCAATAAACCTAAATGATGAAGAGCAGAATACTTTACAGAGTTCTGACCATTTTTTAAAACCTGCATTCACTGCAAAATTTCAGACACACCATTCTTCCACTCACTCCCTCATCTTCTCCCCTGAAGTCGCAAAATTCAGGCGTATATGCATCTGGATTTGCACATTAGTGATATACTTGCCAGGAGAACAGAATTGAAATGAAGTTTTTGTAAACATCTATTGCTAGGGAATAATGATTTTAAAGAAATAAACTATTTTACTTTATCCAACCATTTAAGATGACAAACAATTTGGATCAATTTACATCTGCTTACCAGTTACTCAAGAAGTGGCCAAGTAAACAAAATTAATCCATGATTCCATCAGAGCACGGTCAGAAATCAAAGCTGACCTTGTCCCTAGACAACAACAGTTATTTTATGAATTTGCAACTGATTAACAACTGGAGAGATTTTTGAATGAATAATAAAATTGGTAGATTTCCATTTAATAAAATCACAGATATTACTGTGTCTTTACTTAATTTGGTGATAAATGACGCACAATTATAAAGTACTCAACTACTACACCAAATTAATATTTTAAATTACATATATGGGAATATTTCAGTTTAAAATGCCAACAAATTCACAAGCACCCTGCTGTACAGCAACTGTGGTGACAAATGCAGCAGTGTGAAATAACATGCGGGCCCATCCAAAACCAGTTTACTTGGGCATCCAAGACATAGTTGTGGGTTTATTTTTTATTTATTTTTTACACAGAAACATATTCTTTGTGCCTGTATCAGAGGAAGCCCACGTCTCTGATTCACATACACACACTAAATGTAAATAGACTATCTGTACTTCATCTTTACCCCAACTGCACTGCCTCCATCCCCCATATCTCCTCCTCAACTGCACATCTAGAAGTGTCTCTACAAAGTCTAAACATCTTTCTAAGTTTAAGCTTCATGCAAATCTAAATCTACAATATAAAAAAAGTAATTGGAGTTTACTTTTGTCTTTAAGGACAGAAAGGACTATAGAAGGTCAGTACAACTCTGGGCCCATATAACCACTCCTTTATACCACAGGACCTAATCTTGGAGACAAAGAACAAAATTAGAGTCAATGTAGTGCCAAAACTTCTACCCTTTTTTGCTCCTGGTCTGGTTCTCCAAAAAATTCCCAGACAACCTCAGTCTATCTTAGCCCTTGGAAGAAAGATTTTGTTGTATTCACACCATAGAATCACAGAATTCTATTCACACCATCAGTTACACTTTTAGGTCTTACTCCACTTAACCCTCCAAGGCAAAACACATTATATAGACCTAAGAGATGATGATTCAACAGCTTTTCAATATTTATTTTTTCTGGTCTGCCCTCCACTGCTCTATTTGCATGTCTTGCCATGTCAACCACAGATTAGATATTATTTTAATACAAACTATCAGTCTAGCTTGCTTCTTAATTGACAAATACTTAAGTTGATTTAAAATAGAAGAGTTTATTTCAAGAGTTCAGATTGGAAAAACACATATGGAGAAAGCAAGTGCCAACTTTGCATTATGCCTGTGACACCCAGCTCCTCTCATGAAAGTTGCTAAGAATTAAATGCTCCTAAGCAACAGAACTATGATATAACTGGTATACAGTTGAATTTGTAGCATGGCTTAGAGACTCTCCAAGGTTCTGATAGGCTTCATGCAAAGTAATACATTCTGACCATATTCCTGTGCTTTCTCAAGTAACCAGCCAACTGAAATAGTTTATCCAAAGTGAAGCTGTTTCCTTGGATCAGTGAAGCAAGAGTAGCATAGAAAAAATAAACAGATGTAAGAAGACTTTTTCTTATAGGCTGGACTGAGAAACATGACAGTTTCTCCAGCAATTTTCATTTCATTGAAGTTTTACTTACATGGCTTCTTCCATTGGTTCAGAACCATTCTTCCTCAACTAGCCCTGTGATTTCCTAAGCAGACGTATCGTCTCATGAGCTTCACCTTTAGAGAACTTACTGGAATGCTCACCCTTGTTTTTACTTATATTCTTTTAAAAAATCCTTCAGAGAAAAAGAATACCACACAAAATTCTTCTATTTGATTCTTTATTTTGCAGCTCCAATAAAGAAAGCAACCTGTGAATCAAGTAAAATCAATAAGGTATCCCACACCCAAATACGTCTAAACATTTTAAACTCTTCTATCTATAATTATTATAGTTGAAACACCTAACTTGTTTTAAACACATTCACAATGTCTTTACATCTGAAGTCACTCAGGTGCATACACAAAACTTGTTGAATAAATATATCTAAATATCTTCCTTCATTTCAAAAATGGAACACAATACAAAATAAAAATTGCATGGACACTTGCAGAAAGAAATATGGGACACTTTCAAATAATCAAAAAAATAATGAGAAAACAGAAACACTGATTAACAGATACTGAATGATCAAGAAAAAAACCCGAAAAGTGAACTTAGGTAGTTCAGTGTACGTAGTTTACCTTTATCTATTTTTTTTTAAGTTTAATAAAAATAGTAGAAATAAAACATCTCTTCAGAGAACAGTGACCAATTCATTCTTTAGCATAATGGTAGCAATCTGTCTGAACAGAAAACTTGTGTTTCAGGAAATTAATGGCCTAAAAAATAGCAACAAGAACAATGCTAAGACCCATTATCATACAATCACAGAATGGCCTGGGTTGAAAAGGACCACAATGATCATCTGGTTTCAACTCCCCTGCTATGTGCAGGGTCACCAACCACCAGACCAGGCTGCCCAGAGCCACAGCCAGCCTGGCCTTG
>JAOWBP010002559.1:4078262-4095140 GCA_028571105.1 Tragopan temminckii
GATAGAAATAGTCAACTGGAATTATCCTGTTATCCTGTGAGAGCACGTTTAACATAACCAAAAACATCTTTTACGTGTTGTAAAGATGACAGTTCTTTAAAGAAGCTATTTTTCATATGGAGAGATTAAATTAGAGCAAACAATCACACGTACATTTCGATCTACTAGTTTATGCAAAATATGGGCACACTCATTTTTCTCATTCTGTCTAAAACAGAATAATAAATAAAAATCAGCAAGCTTAAACTGGAATCGCATTGGTAAACTACCATCCTCACTTTGCAGATGAGAGCTCAAAACAGAAGGTTTTTCCATGAACAGCCTACAATTAACTCAGCAGTAAGAAGGTAATTCGATGAGAATCAAAACAGGGAGGCAGTCAAACCACCTTGTTTGAAAAAATTGTTTGATTCAGCACACCTGACAGCTGTCACACATGCACAAAAATCAGTATCTGGTGTTGAAGTATCTGAAAGTAGCTTCTAGAACCATCAATAAGGGATTCACACTTCTCAAAGCTTTCATATTGCTGCTTACTAGTGTGAGAACTGCATTACACGCTGTATCACCAAGCATTCCAAGCCTCCAAGAGCGACCACGGACACTCCAAAAATTAAAACACAGCATGACTCAACATTAAGTGACTACAGGATGCAAGGAATGCAGTGAAAGCATACAAGAGGGGTGAAAAAGGACCCAGATACAGAAAACACTTACAGAAATGTAGAGAAACTACACAAAAATGACAGCGAAACTATTCTGTAACATTCCTTCCTTAGACTAGCTCGCATTTCCAGCATATTCTGTTAAGGGAAAAAGTTTACTAAGCCTATCAAGTGTTCAATCAGATTTTAATAAATGTCTTTATCCACATGGCAAATCCTTGAATCAGCAGTGAAACGTCTTTGACCACAGAAAGTGCAAGCAAAACAAAACAAAACAAACAGATAAACACTGCTGCCCAGGCCTAACGATAGTTTTTGTTTATTCCATCAACAGAACAAAAAAAAAGCCAGACTAAGCCTTTCTGAAGTTCTGACTTCAGAAAAATAAATCTGAGCTCCATAAACAAGACATGGGCAAAAGATTACAGTGACACACCAACTGCTAAATCTGCAAACCCAATCACATCCATTGTGTTGAAGTTTGACTGGGAATGTAAGCACGTAATCCAAGTATCATCCTAAATCATGCAAAAGCAGTAGAGTTTTGTCAAGGTTTAAAAACACCTGCTTCAACCTGCATTTCAACCATTATCCCTGATCCTCCAAAAGTCTCCTGCTTTTTCTGCAGCTTTGTAACACCTTCCTGTGCAGTCTTGACAGAGTTGTCACTTTTTCCTCCTGATGAAACTTATGATTCGATAATTATTCCTTCTCAAAGATGAGCTGACCAAAATGCTGACTGGACAAAAGCACATGCTCCACAATACTCTCAGATTCATCGCTTTGACATCTGTGTCCTTCTCGACTCAGTGCCCTGAAGTCATCTGTCACTAGGAGCAGCTCACGTGGTGAACAGTACACAATGGGAAATCCTTTGTCCCTCAGCAATGCCTCACAAATTTCAGGACACTGAAGGGTAAGACAGTAGTCCCCTGGATATGCAGAAATAATTCCAAGTGAATACACCATCTTTTTTATATGAATGAGCAATTACATTTTGAACTGTATCTTTCTTACCTACGTCACTCCTAACTGATGTGCACTCAAGTACATGGAAAAATATGCACTCAAGCAAATAAACAGCTTTAAAGAACGAACAGATGGGGCACAGGCAGCAAGATTTTATGTTCCCAAATAAAGCTATTGTATACTGTACACATTACCCTAGACAGCTTGGCATAATCCTACTCAGTATGCCAATAGGCTAAACTGAAGTGACTATGATATGACTGACTGGACGCATATCTGGGAATTTGGATTCTCTTCCTGCCTCATTCACTGAAGGATTTGGCCAAATCACAGCTGCTCCTACTGCTTTTCTCAGCTTACAAACAGCCCCTATAAATAACCATTTTGGTTCAATAACTCTAAGAGGCTTCAGACAGAATTAATCTTTATGGCAGAACTCAGGAGTCTCTCTGTTAAGATGTTAAGTACAGGATGAGCTCTCAGTTTCAGCTCATTCAAATTTGGACGTGTCCACACTGCTGCACATCTATGCTGCAGAAGCACCGGTTTTGTTAACCTGATTGTTGAGCAATTTTGGCACGCATCTTGGGCACAGCCATTTACCTGCTATACAAACTGGCAGAGCAGTAACAACAAGCATCTTAAGCATTCTGTTTAAAACCTGACAGTACCAGTCTGGTACTGGAATACAGTAAACCTACTAACAAGAGTCAGCTAAGAACCCAAGATCATTCTGAGACCACAAAGGTTAAGTGTACTACAAAATCATCACACCCTCTTTCTCAAATGGAAACTGTTGAAGCTCAAGCCACTAGCAAATATGCCAACAATACAGAAAGATCCTAGAGAACAAGATGCTATTACAGTTTCTACAGAGGTCAACAATTTCTGGCTCTATTCAGAAGGCTGTGGAAGTACTAGCTAAGTATAAAATGACATTCCTTACCATTTTAAAAGATATCCTTAAATTTAATAATTACACTGTGATGTAAAATGATTAGCATATACCTACACAGAGCACATCACAACTGTGCTCCAGATCTGGCTGAAAAGAAAAATGCTTTTATTCTGTGTCAAGTTGTTCAAGTGGCTTTTATTTTCACACATGAACAGTAGTCTCAACCAAATGTTAAACTGCATTAAAAAAATGCTTCTTTTCTTCTGCACTCTGTAGCACACAAAAGCTTACTGCAATCAAAGTGAAGCACTGCAGTGAGCACTGTTACACAGTCATTAATCCAATCATTAAGGCAGTGTAGTGAAACTAACTATGCGCATGGTTAGCACAACAGGGGGGAAAAAAACCAGACTACGACTATGATTGAAAAGGTCAATATGAAATACAATACTGACAAAGGAATCAACTGAAAGGAATAAAGCATACGCAGAGCACAAGACTGCACCACATGAGTACTAAATATTTACAGGCATTTAAACATTGCTCAAGATGACGCTATCTAATTTACTTAAAAGGATAAAAGAACTCAATTTCAAAATGAAATATTTTCCTTCTGTCACTTCCCCACCTCTCCAACCAAAAAGTATATTCCTGCTGGCACAGGATAAACATTCTGAACAGAAACAACGGAATTCCATTAGTTAATCCATAATTTTAAGCATATGAAACCATATGTCTTCCCCACGCTTCCACTGTCCTAGAAAGCACTCTGTCCACTTTTCCTTTAATTCATCACCATGAATTCTTCATCTTAGATGTCCCTTACTTGAACAGAACTACATCTTAAAGAATAAAACTTCTTCTGTTCGTAGTTTTACAGAAAGTGATATTTAGAGAAAGGAAAACAAATGCAAGCTTTTCCGATTGCTGCTGTTTAGCTTCATGTATTTTTGAAAGGTTTTAAACCCAGTGCCCTAATTTGATTAAAAGACTTTTATACATCTGTATTTGTTCAGATAGGAAACACTCATTCTTCAAATCAGAGGATCTGGGGAAAAAAAATGAGCATTTCTCATTTAAGTATACAGCTTGAGGTTACCACCCAAATCCTTCAATTAAGGAAAATAATATCTCAAAACATAAAAATGTACTCTTAAAATGAAGTTTATTTGCCACTGTGTTTTTTTCTTCCCCATCTGCAGGGGTATGCATGGAAAGAAGCAGGGAGGAAAAATTAGGCCATGCTTAAGAATAAATAACCCCTTCAAATCTTAAAAACACCATTAATTTGAGACCTTGATACCCCACTTAATGCTCTTCTACTATCCACACAGCAAATTAATGCCTTGAAGCTCATGCTAATGGAAACATTTTTCATTTAGACTGGCAACTTTCTCATTCATGCATAGCTTATTCCAAGTCTCTGAGTTAATTTAGTTTTCCCTCAGAGCTAAATTTATTAAAAGAATTATGCACACCAACCTGAGCCTCCCTCTGCCAGGTACTTGTCCTTTGCATAGATGACAGAATCCAGCATAGACTCAAAGAGAAGGAAATAACCCTGTATGCACACAAGGGAAAGAATTTAAAAAGTCATTACAGTTCTCATTTAGCATATTTAATAAGAATACAGACTTACCAACACGGCTTAAGATCTTTACATGTCCCTGCTCCCTGCTAAGAGCCAGAACCTAGAGAATTTCTCAATAGTGCCATCACTTCGAAACTTATTAAACATTCCCACACTACACATACCTTAACATCTAATAAATCAACAAACAATAGGCAATAAATATCCACCTAAACCAATTACCTGAGTTCCAAGAATGTCAAATTCACCTTAAATCCCAAGTGAAAAGCTCTAAGTATTATTTTATAGCAATAACTCACAACAAGAAATTCTTTTCCTACTGCGAACTGCAAGCGGCATTAAAACTACTGCAACGTAGTAAATTATTGAAACATAAAAGGAATGTATCTTTGCTTCTCGATATTTGCAACCTAGTGGTACCCTGTACTAGACTGGACAATGCTCAAAAAGATAGGTGGAAATGAATCATGCTGCAAATACACATGTTCTCTGAATGGTCTACATCATATAGCAGCACCAGAACTTAAAATGTTCTCAGGATAAAATTCCTGAGTACATTTGCTTAGTTTTTTTGTGCTCTGGTTAATTTTAGAGAAGGTTGTGGTCTACAGCATAGACTAAAGTACTCTAGCCAAGTAGAGCAGATTATTGTAAACTTTCCAGATTTTCAGTCAGGCATTTTCTGAGTGTACAAGACAGAGAAGAGCATTACATACAATTAATATTTCAAATAAAACATTAAACTGCAACTACTTCTAAGTCAAATCCAAATTTCAAAGAGACATACAGCCAAAAGTTTTACTATCATCCTATCTCCAAGCTTGAATATGATCTCTGCTGAACAGTGCAACACATTTCATTCACATTTTTATGACATCAAATAAATTCAGACAAATCCAACCAGGATACACTTGGCTTTTTCACTTTATGCAAAATCCTTATTTTTTGCTTGTAACACAGCTTAACCATGTGGCTTGATTTGTACAGATTGACTGACAATAGGGAAGAACAAAAAAGACAGTGGAAAGTCCAGATTTCAGACTTGCAAGACCTACAAGCCCAAACAGCAGGAACCAAACAAATCCGTGAAGACTGTTTTCCCTCATCCTTCCTACAGTTCTGTATTTCTACAGCCACAGTTGTTTTTGCCTTTTTGTTCAATAAAAGAACAGTTGGAAAACTACAGAAACGTCCTTTTCTCATCCTATTTCTTCTAAGATGACAGTGCTCTACGGGATACTTTTCATCCAAATGCTGCCCTCTCTTCCACTTTATTGCCTAACTTTCACAAAATCCTTAGAGTAAACCCCAGAATGAACATGACTGCTTTGTAAGCAATATGATCTTTCGTAAGCTTTGCAAAATGGTTGAAAAGGCCAGGAGCTCCTACTGCACCAGATTATTTTATGCTTTCAGCAAGCTGAAAGCACAGATTGGAACCACAGAGCTCTTCTTAATTCTTGCCGTTCTAAAAATATGATGCATTTGGCTCATAGAAATTCTTTTCAGATGCTTTTAAATGAAAATGTGACCTCAAGGACAAATCTTATGAATAGTTGACACCAACAGTCAGTGAGTTACAAAGCAACATCTTTATGGATATCCTCTTCACTTACTTCTTCCTGTCTGAGATGCCCATTATCTACAATGTCTGGAAGATGCACCTTCCAATGAGCAATACAATGAAATTTTCACAGTCCTTTTCCCAAGCCCTTTCACTCCGGCAGTGCTGTTGTTTTTGCCCTTATCCCCAGTTCCATATAGTATTCTTGCAAATTGCATAAACTGTCAGAGGTACTGAATCCAGTCATTTATTACTTATACCAAAACATTTTGCCCTGTGCGCTGTGTTCATCTGCAGTGTAATTTAGAATGTAATTTCACAGGCTGCTGCCTCACCTGTAGGGGTGCCATCTGGAGAGAGAACTATACCTGTTTTCTCCCCATGATGCTGTGGAGCAACATTCTTGCTTGCATGTTTCCACCTCAAAAAATGCTCAGTGGTTTGTGTTTGTTTTTTTACTTCAGTATATACTAGCATCCTCAAGATTAATGAGTACAAAGAGATATCTAGGACACAAAATTGTGAACAGAATACTAATAATTTTATCTTGCTACTGGCTGAGCTAATAGGCATAAAAGACGTCTTGCATGTCCCTTATATCCATATCTTGGATTGTGTAACAGGATTGTAAAACAGTTCCAGAACTTGGGCAGCTTAGTATCCTGTATTGTTACATTTCCTTTATTATTCAAACAGACTACATCATTCTAAGGTTCACTTTCATTTTAATTCAATACATCACATATATGAGCAGCTCTTTCATTGGTGAAATCCAGATATATCCAAGAAGTGGTATTAGCATGCTTAGAATAACAGAAATCACTAGAACTTTGACTATAGCAGAGAAAAAAAACACATGCAGCAAGCAGAGAACCAAGAAACAATATTTACCTACACACCTACTGTATGATTTAATTAAAAAAAGTAAAAAATGAACAACAATACATCCTGTTGTATTCTTAAACTCATGCAAGATGAACAAGAACATCAAAAGGGCAGATATGAAGTGTGCAAAGTGACATTCGCTGTTAACATGAGAAAATAAAATACTCTTTCAAAATAAAAAGAAAAAACACCAAAAAAAAAACCCAACACTGCAGAGAAATTAAAGTACTCAGCCACTCAGTACACTTCTTACACAGAATTAAAAAAAAAGAAATCTAATGTAAATTTGAAAACTGTACTTTGTTTTATAGGAGCAGAACACCTCTACTACTGCCAAATATTACCAACATAGAATATCAAGATTACAAAAACACTAGCAAGTGTTAAAAAACAAACAAAAAAACCCAAGCACCATCACTGTGTGTCTACATAGAAACAGGGGAAATGAGCAAGGGAAGAAAAGATTGCTTCCAGTATTTCAGACACACTCACTTCCTAGTACTTTTCCCAAGATTCAGGCTACCTCTACTCACAAATCATATTAATATCATCTCAAAATTACGTAAGACAAAACAAAAAATGGGTTATTAGCTGCCTGAGCAACATGAGCAATAGATTACGTTCTTGGTTTAAGAATCCGATTGTTTTCCAGTTTTTCCACTCTTTAAGACGATGCTGCATTTTAGTATCATACAGCACTACATAAACCAGCAATTTATGAGAATGCAGAGTGTTCTGACATTGTATTTGAGACAGCCATCTCAAACCTCCTACAGTTAAGAACTGCAGATACTTTTCAGGGTAACAAGCCTCTCAATCTCTACCTTCATATTCTTAGCTGCAGAAGCAAAAGCACTGATAAAAAAAATGACTGTAAACAGACACAGCTGAATAAGAGCATTCTAGAAAAACACTATATTTTTTGTTTCTCATCCTTTGAATGGGCTGCCTGCAAAGCTTATGATTATATGGCCAAACTCCACACACGCAATAACAAAGCCACATTTTGTACGCTGATAGCAAACCTTGCCCTGCCAAATATTCAATTTCACCAAAAACAAGCTTCAAGCACTTTGCACAGCAGCTCCTCTTTCAAACTTATTTATACGTTATTTCTATCTTTGCTTAGAAATACATGTAAGCCTACAATTTGTGTAAGAAGAGATTTGTTTGTAGGTTTTCTAAGGTAAAAGCAGATAAGCAAAAATGTAACCACTAAAACATAACTGGTAGTTTCACATCTTAAGGCTTTCAAAGCTTTGACACATGTGAACTTGAGGCGATTAAGGAGAATGGAGCATCAGAAGCTTACAGCCCTGGAAAGATTACTGGGCAATCCTATACAGGGAAACCTCTATGAAAGACTCCAGCAGTGAGATCTGGTACAAGAATCTCCCATTTGTACATTCAGTTTGTCTCCAACAACCAGAAGACCTTGGTCTAATAGAATCAGTTTGGTTAGCAGAACAGATTATGACTTGGCCATTCTTATCCACAAGACAATGTGGTTCATTAGATGAACTGGCTTTTCAGTCCTCCCAGCCTACAGCACTCAAAGCACATGCGTCTAGCCAATAATACTTCACCAGTGTTCTGCTACAAAAGAACCCATAGTGGTCTTCAGAATACAAATATCTAAATAGATGGATTTATCCGGGTATCCAGTATTGCAAGAGGCCCTCCATCTTCAGCAGTCTTCCTTTCAGACACCAGCAGAACTTATCACTTAGAACACCTTCCACTGTTTTTCAAAACAGTTTGCATGCTGGTTTTAGTAGAATCCAATTACACAGATGCCCTTACTGCCTGATTTTAATTCTAACATATATACTTCAGATGTCACAAGTCACTTAGAAGTTACATCAAAATTAAGATCACTGTTCCCTGTCTGCTAATTTCTTTCACAGGCTGGAAAAAAAAAGCCACCAAAGAAGCAGTAGCTCATTGTTCAGCCTCTAAGCCTTGAATAAAACAAAACTGGATCGAAATAAAATTTCAACTGAAAAACATTACTTCAGATGATAACAAGTATAGATTTGAAATACTGTTTGGATTTGTCTATATCTGATATACAGACACCCAACCTACTCATTATGTAATATTTAAAATGCTTTTCCCATTACTGCATATTTTAAGGGAATAAATGTAAAGATGGAATAGGTAGGAATAGTAAGTAACCTGTGAAAGCCACAGGTCACCTACACAAGTAGAATAATCACCAGAAACCACTACAATGAAGGTGCTTGTAAAGCAATACTGTACCTTTGATAACACACTCATGTGCCACTTTTCTCAGAAAGTGGGTTCTAGAAATATTCCTGCTGTATGCAGCACCTTTTCCTCCCTCCGGCCTCCATTCTGTTGCTGCACACCTGTTGATAACTTCCCGATGCCTGATGCATAGCTCTAAAAAGCTTACAGAACTGGTCTTCAGCATCATTCTCTGCCAAGCAAAACCAAGCGATGGCTCCATAAAAGGGTTTAGTAATTGCTAGTGTAGCAGCTTACTCGCTAAAAGCAGCAGCAAGTTTTCATATTTTTTGTTAGAAAGAAAAACTACTGTTCCCATTGAGGTTTTCCTGCTAGTTCATCCAGACACTCCAAACAAAGAACTGAAAACATAATATACTGAGATCCTTTTTGCTTCCACGCTTAGCATGTACAAGATCTTCAAGCAAGCGGTCAGTCAACTTTCAAGCACTTCTATTCTCATATTAACACAAAATATTTCACACTGCTTAGAATCAAAGAATGAAAAGAAAAAGCCAATTCACACAGTTGTGAAAACGGGGAACATGAGAAAGCCAGACAAAGAGAAATATTCATTTGCATTTAGACAACACAAGACTCCTCTCTGGACAGTGTTGGAACTGTCTTTGCTCCATATCCAGCTATCAATCTTACTCTCACAGCATTGTCCTCTTTATCTCCGTATTGCAGGAACCTATAAAAATAGTAACATCCCTAAATGTTTAGAATACCTCATTAAGTCAAGCGTGCATTTATATAATTGTAACATTAAAAGCTAAATCAGCACCAAAATGGGAAACACAGAGCATCCACTACTTGTTTTCTTACATGAAGTGCTTTACATCATCCTCTATTTCACCTTAGAGGAATCCATTTACAAACGCCTTAGGTTCTGGAGTGCCAAATCACTTTCAAAAATCAAAGCTTGGACTCCAGAATAAAAAATATGCTCTTGAAAACACGATTCTGGCACATATATTAGGAAACTGATCAAAAGTTTCCTCGAAAGAGCTATTATTATTTCTAGTGAAGTCACTACGCTGTCAGAAATCACCAATCATAACACACTGTTTAATCCACTACTACCAATAGTTTAAATCTTCATTGAAACAAGCGACCCCCACATTAAATTCAGCTCACGCTTTACATAACATTCTTTACAGCAGTGGAACAATAAAATATTTATAGCTTGTCAGCACATGAAAATAATTAACTTACATCATAATGCGCTTTTACAATCAGTTATTTCATTCTTACACTAAAAACTCTGCAATCAGTAGCAATGCTGTTTTCAAGTTCTTTCTCTCTATTTACAGGTTTCGCAGCATACACACTCCTCTAATTCACTTTTCCTGCACAGTCAGGACAGTCCTGAGTTGTCTTCATGGACTTAAAGGTATTTTATTTATCAAAATGATCTAAGCTACATGACTAATACAAAACGTCTCAAGTATTATCATAAGAGCAGCTGTAATATTATTATTTAGGAATATAGAACACTTCCATAGATTTGCATGCTCAGCTGTATAAGACCAACTTACTGGCTATATCCAAAACAGCTTAACTGCACTTACAGAACCTTGACCTGAAATAACATGAACAAGGAAGATGAAGAATTTTATTTGAATAACACAATTCAAACTGTCATCCCACCTTCCAGGTTATGACAAACACTGCTATAAGCGCAACGTCTTGTTGGTTTAAAAAGTAATCCTTGAAGAATAACTTTTCAGACATTTATAATGGAACAACGCATTTTTTTCCTAAGAACAGCAATGCTTTGAAAAGAACATTCATACGCCTTACCATCCATTCAGATATAATTACATCCACTTTCTCCAAAGGCAGATCTACTTCTTCAATTCTTCCTTTGATTAACGTAATGGTATCTTCAAGTTTATTTAATCTGCAAGTCATAACATAAGCCAGTTTATATTTCCATTAGATGCTGTCAAGAGAGATACACTGATGTCTCTACTTAGCATTTCTTCCCTCCTCCCCCAAAAAAGGACTAAGAGGCAATATTATTCTTGTTAGTTATACTTCAGAGGGTACGTTACTAGATTGCCAAAAATTTCAGGATATTAAATGTCTGGCAAAGGTGACAGACAGCTGAACTGTGTACCTCCAACGTCTTGTGCATGCAAGCGTGCAGACTTCAGAACCCAGGAGAACAGAGAAGAAGCCAATTTACAATTATACTCCTTTTTATTTAGAGTTGCTTGTTCCTAGTTCTCTTTCTCTGACCCTTGTAGTGTAAGTCTGGAGTGATTAGAGCCTACTCATCACACTAGGACAGAAATCGAAATTAACTTCGTACAAAGCACTTCTGCACAACTGTGCTGTTTTGCTTTCTTTCTTCATTTGAGGAAGCCAGCAGCAAAGCCACTGAGAACATTCCCATTTAGATCAATACTACAGTTACTCCATGATGAAGGCATTGTCCTCACTGTGATTTTTGTCAAAATTATCTGCAAATGTTTAATTAACCCACCAGTATTACCTCACATGCAAGTAATGACACAAACATTCCGTGTAAGGAGGAAGGTATTTTTGAAACAAAAACTCCATGACAGTTAAATTGCTAGATATGTATAGCTATTGTTACAGGGAGCAAAAAAGTACTCCCAAAGAAATTCATCTATCCACTGTAGTTCCTATCTCTGCCCCTCCCCCCCACAACCTGACATCTTACTCTCTAATACTGTCTGACTCTCAATGCAAATCAGTAATCACATTAAAAATTCCATCTAGAAGACAATAGCAGAAAGATCAGAAAAAAAGGAGGGAAAGGAAAGGGTCAAAGGGCTGCTTGAACACGTGGGCTGCAAGAAACATCAATTAAATTCTCCACATGTGACAGCCTTCCCTTAGAAGAATAGCAGTTCACCACTAATATCATACTTAGTTTTGTAAACAGGAGTCAAAACAGAAGTTCAAAGGGAAAAATAAACGTAAAAGAGCTATCACTTATATCAATATCATAAGAGCAAAAAGGACATAAAGATAACATTGCTAATGACACTGGACAAGGTACAATAAACCAGTATTTTTCATTACATATTTAATTTCAATTGTAACATATAAAGAAGTTTACAGATTGTAGAAAAAACAACTTGGATGCTATTGATGCACTCCATGTTGCAACTAATACTTAATATAACACTTTTCCTAACCAGGTATTTATTTAACAGAAAAAGGTTAGAGCATCAAAGCGTGATATGCTGTTTCTCCAGTGTTACACCTCAAGAACAATATTACTGTATCATTACAATCCCATGAACTGTGATTCCCAAATTCCTCAGCAGCTACTTCTGCTTTCTATTTCACAGATGCTCTGAATGAAAAGACATTATAAACCTCAGCTATCAACAGAACATATTTTAACCTACATTTCCCATGCTTCAAGCTCGAAAATCCTTAAGTGCTCAGGCATCACTTTTATTTTTACACAAACTCACAGCCTCCAAAATTATCCCAATAAAGGTAAATTAGCGAAACACAGAACAGATAAATAAACTATTACATGAGAGGAAAGCCTTCCAGACCATGAGATACAAAAGAGTTGAGATAAGTAATACAATGTCTAAGTGACAGCCAGGTATCAGAGGTGTCCCTCAGGATTCAGTGCTAGATCTGATACCAATCGAGCAACCTAGACAATGGGACAGAATACACCCTTATAAAATTTCTGGAATTAGAGGGTAAAGACTGTAGAAATGAACTGATAGGAACCTCAGCTTTGCAAAGGCAAAGACCACCTCAGCTGGAATAATCCCACAAAACAAGACAGATGGGTTCTTGAGGGTTAGAAATCAACTGCTTGCTTTTCTCCACCCTGTTCTAACAAGGGGTGCTGGTGAACAAGTTGAACGTAAGCAACCAGCATGTCCTTGCAGAAATAATAACCAGCTGTGTCACATACACAAGGTGGTAGCAGCAGCTCAAGGAACAAGCATTTCCTACTGTTTGACACTTGTGAAAATACATCTGGAGCATAGCATCCAGATGAGAGACCTGCAGTACAAGACAGTGACATATGGGATCCACCAGGATAACCAGAGGCTGGAGCACATGACACTGAGGCTGAGAAGAGGGTTTCCTCAGCTTTAAGAAGGAAAGGATAAAAGGTGAGTACCCGATGCCTGACCCTACCTAACGTGAGATTGAAGAGAAGACAAAGCAAGCCTCTAATATCACATGGACTGGATGAGACACAGTGGACAAAAGCTGCAACCATGGAAATTTCAATTTGATATTTAAAAAAATAAGAGCGAGGCTAGTCAAATAAGATATTTGCCAGAGAAGTTCAGACAGAAGCGGCAATATTCAGAACTTGACCAAATGACATCTGAGCCGCCTGCAGAACTTGAACTGAATGGTGGCTAGACCAGATGTCCTCCAGGGGTCCCTTCCACTCTATGTAATTCTTTGACAGTTTATATGGTACACACTGTATTTGTAGTTTTCACTGAAACATCTTTTCTCAGCAATCCCACAAATAGCATGCTGGTATAGTGCTGTTAAAATGGATTTTTTTTTTTCCCCTCAAACTATAGAAAATAGAGTACAATGGTAATCACCAACTAGTGTAAAAAAACAGAGCACAATATGTTTCCAATTAAATAAAATGAGGTAGTAGACTTTTATTACTCTCCACAAAGAGAGAGTCCCTTAAATATACTAACGTAGAGAATCTTACCAGAGAAAGGTTAATACCACATAATCATAAAATTTGGCACATTTCACGTCTCTGTTGATGGTGTTAAAGCTGGTAAAAATAGCTAATACATAACACGTTGCACAGGGAGGTGGTGGAATCACTGTTCCTGGAGGTGTTCAAGAACCATTATATGTTGTACTAAGGGACATGGTTTAGCAGGGAAATACTGGTGGATCACCTTGGAGGTGTTTTCCAACCCTGGTGAGTCTATGATTCTCTAATAAGCTTTTTTTTTTTTTTCCCCCCCCCAAATCCACCACAGTTCCAACAGAAAGAATTAAATATATATATATTTGTATTTAAATGGACACAGTAAAGTGAAACTTTCAATTTTCTGTAATCTAGAAAATTAGCTTACAGAAATTAAAACCCGTTTTAATCTTCAGATCAAAGAAGGACTTCAGTAAAAGACATACCAAGTGATACGTGATCATTAATTAGGAAAAATATTTTAACTTTTTACAGGAATATTTACCATACATGTTTTCCAGAGCTTTCCTACCTAATAATGTCCATGGCTTGATAAATGATTTCAGATTGGTCTACTCCAATCACTTTCTTTGCACCTGCTTTGGCAGCAAACATGGAGAGTATTCCAGTTCCACAGCCAACATCCAAAACAACCTGAAATGAGTAAGCAACATATTTTTGCTTCCATTTATTTCTTTTGCTCTGATTTTTCTACATGTTCTTCTACATCAGAAAGATAACACATTCTAACAGAAGAAAAAAAAAAAAGGTAGCATCAGATCTTTCTATTACAATCAGATATCCAAGTCAAATCACAATTTTAACTTCAGATCTCCTACAATATCCTCTGCCTTTTACAGACGGGCAATAAGGCAGACCAGCTCCCGCTGCTGATGAGATCATTTGCACAAGAAAAATCATTCCAAGTAATTACTTAGTAAACAACTAAAAAGTTACATAAACAGGAGAAAAAAGAAATTAGAGCCTGAAGAATTGTAATATTAGTGAATCATTCTAACAACTGAATTTAGCACATTCTAACTTCGCAGTTTCTCCTTAAGTCTATGGAAAAATTTTAATTCTTCCCAGTAGTTTAATTCCAACTATAGCACAAGAAGATAACGTATACATAAACATACACAAAGCCAAAAGTCTTTATATTTTCTTTAAGTAGATCCGTTAAGTAATTTCAACAAGTGTAAAAAACATTTACATATTAATTCTAAAATATCTACATTGCTCAACATAAAGGACATCTGAAGTCACTGAAAACTCGTATCTATTTGTGTAAGAAAAAATGTCTCAACCACAGACTGTTCAACACTGAGAATGCATTTTTTCAATATTCTTACTATATCAATATTTATCTTCTTCATTGGCTATGTCCTTTTTAATCCAAAGTAAATTCACACAACTGTTCCTATCTTACATCTTAAGATTTCTGACTTTAAATCATAATTACATGCTTTTGTGTGTCATTCTTCCCTTCAACTACAAAAACTCAATATGATGCTTAAAAGGCACATATGCTTCAAAAGGATAATAGAAAAAGAAAGAAAATGCCTCGTCATTCATAACACCAGTGTGCCTTACCTACCAAAACTACTAGTAACAGTAATCAAAAAGATCATCCATTAGAAGGGAGTACCAACTTATTTCACTAGCTCCACTTAGCACAGATTCCACTGTTGCAAAATGGTCTTCACAGCTTTCACGACATTAATTCTTCAAGACATGGCATTAATTCATTAAGGAGATACCACATCACTTAGTAATCAACCTCACTCTTGAGAATTACAACTCCTTTTTACAAAATATTTCAAGGCAATAATGCACTCTTATGAATGAGCAATTAAGACTGCTTGGCACAACAAAAAACTTACATATGCCCTTTTAAATTTCATGCTATAAATTTGCAGAATTTAAGGTCATGAATGCTCTGTACAATAGGCAGGTTTGCACTGGATATTATACAACTTCTGCATTTTGAGGATGGATACAGATCAACAACACTGAAACCAGCAGCAATTAAAACACCCTTTTATACTTTGCAACAAAGTGTAAGTTGACTTCTGTTGCAGTACAGGGAAACAGCAACTGATGAAGTGAATGCCACCTGCCTTCATAAACAAACTATCTGGAATCAGCCTAGAAAACACTAGCATCACAGCACTACCTCTGAAACAAAAGTTGCAGATATAGTTGTTCTACTTGAACTCTGCAGCCTTCTTCCAAAGGGAGTCTATGCTGTGACCCACCTGCGACAAGTTATGCAGGAATAGCAAAGGCTACAGAAGTGCCTAGGCTGAAATCTTCTGGAGACAGGAATAGAAAGTGAATAGAATGTTTCTGCAGCTGTTGAAATCTCATGCCCCCAGAATCATCTGTTCTAGCACTTGACCATGGTAGTTAACAGAACTGCTGAGCCATGATAGCTGGAAGTCAGAGCCAAAAATAAACCTCTGCGAAAGAATGCTCTCGACATGCAGTTGCATGAAAGAGAGCAATCACCACAAATGGGAAAAAAATCAAAACGGACAACATTTGGACAGCTGCCCTGGTCACTTAAAAACCCAGATGGAACTCATCTAGACTTAGGCAGGGGACAGGGACGGAGAAAAAGGCAAGGGAGAGAATATGTACAAGCTGGAACACATCTGAGGAAGGGAAAGACAAGCAGAATGATCACCAATTAGCCTAAGGACAAGGGTCTGCAGCCAACACATTCTTGCAGTGATCACATATGGCCTCTCACCAGGGATCTGGAACAGCTGGACTAGTGATCTGACTATACCATAACACACTGCAGTTATCACGTTTTTCTCTGCAGCTGAACCCAAACTGATATTCTTTTTTTCATAATAGAAAAAAAAAAGTACTTCAAATTCAGAAAAATAGGATTTTAGCTAATTTGGTCAATTCAATTAATTCCATCTAGGTATTCTTAGTAGAAGGGATGTTTTAAAGCCTCATTTTTTCTCCTCAATACAGCATTGATGACATACAGATACTCTGCTTTCATCCAATTCACACAAATGCACCTCTAAGGGACACTTCAGAGTAGTAATTAAAAGTTTAGATAAGCTCTTTTAATAAACTACTCTCACAGCTATCCTTTCATAAACAACAAAAAAGCATCACCACATATCTTCTAAAGGGAAATGCCATATGATTTCCATAGATACTACAAGAATCTTGGAAACACAGTATCAGACTACTACTTTTATTCACTTTTTTAGTAATTGTAAACAAACTTTTAAGAGGAATCAGCTTATTTTCTCAAGATGGAAGCTTTGCTCTTTAATATGATTTTGAGAGCATCATACGCCACGTGAGTTAAACAAAGCATGCGAACACTTCCTT
>JAOWBP010002559.1:4105982-4129624 GCA_028571105.1 Tragopan temminckii
CCGTTATTTTTCAAACGCGCGCGCGCGCCTCTGCGCCGCGATAGGAGGGCGGCCAGGCGCCACCTCGCGGGCCGAGGCGGGAAGCGCCTGCAACGAGCAGCGTCCGCCTGAAGGGAGGCTCGAATAACGGGAACAGCAACTCCAAGCTGGCTTTTAAATAAAGTTTAGCAAGAGGTTTTCAGGGCTACTAGGCAGGGTGAAATGCAGAAAAATAAAGTTGAATACAAAAAAATAACATGGTTGGACACCACAACCCGTGGTGTCTGAGGAGGCGCAGTTTGCGTTCTGTTCTGAGTGAAGGCTTTGCACCTGTCAGCAGCACCAAGCGTACCAATCCGCAGTAGTGCTAGTAGAAATATTTCCAAAAATAACGGAATTCCTGCTTTGCCTTCCTTTTAAAGCTAACAAGACTTCCAAATGCCGTACTAACTCAACAGATTTGGAGCTGCCTCGATTTTGCAAACCCAAAGGGACATGAGAAAATCCAAACACAGAAACTGATTTCAGAATGACAGATTTTAAAAAGGAAATTTGTTTCCACAGCTATCGAATCAGTCTCCTTCACAGACTCTGTTTTTAAATTCCATTATCCATTCAGCATTGCTCCTTGTAGACAGAGCAATATATAGCACTGATTCTGCAAGTGCTGCTTCGTGGCGTAAAGCGATGCTTCTGATAAAATTTGGTTTCCTTACAGAGTGATTCATCACTGCTCCTTGACGAGGAAGCACTGCAAAATGCTGTTAGAAAGCACTGCATGCCCCTAAAGTGCGGAAGAAACCGAGGCAAGCCAGATGCTGCTACCTCTCCTCCCAGAGTAGGATCTGATCCTAGGAAAGAAACTAAAGTGACACAGAGTGATAAAACACACTTTTTCCTCTGACTCAAGCAGCTAATCAAGAAATAGATCCAACAGCCACTGTTGTGCAAGTAGTCCTTGGCTGATAGCAGCAAGGCAGGAACAGCAGCGTCTTTGTGTTTTCCTGAAATTCTCCCCCACTGAAGGGGCAAGGGGTCACTGATTGCATAGTCTTTGCTCCATTGCACACCCTCAGCTATTGTTGAGCCCACTCAGAGAGCAACAGACTGAATGTGCCACTCAGCCTTGGAACTGAATCTTTTTTTTTTTTTTTAATTGCTTGAAGTAAGATTCTCAATAAATGTAAAGCACCTGTTCATCCAGAACAATGTCTGTAACTCATTGGGTGAAGACTGTATGAAGTCCAGCATCTGAAGCACACAGATTACACCAGAACCTCTTGGAATATGATCATCTTTGTTACCATCTCCTAATCCTTATAAAGGGATTTGCATGGTACAGGAAGATTTACAATGTAATTACTATTCCATAATCCGGGCCAAGGGGAAGAAACTTCAAATATTTACGATTTTTTTTGGACTGCATTTCAAACTTTTTTTCAGCTCTAGAAAGACAACACTGGGGAGTACGCCCAAGGGTGTTCACACACCAAATACAGTGTCATCATACTGCTTGTAGGCCACGTAAATTTATTCTCTACCCGTGTCACCACCATGCTCGCCATTATTCAAAAGCACAGAAAGTATGTTAATGGAAACTGCTTGGAAAGCGAGTGAAACATTTTTGAGCAAACTATTATTAGACTGCTATCACTTTACCTTGTGTAATGTACACTGGGGAAAAATAAAGAGAAAATGTTAAATTAAAAAAAAAAAAAAATAGTAAACCCAATTGCTTCCTAGTCAGTTCTATAGGTCTAAGTTTACATAGCAGTTACATTCTTCAGTTTTAAGCATTCAAGGTGTCCAGCAGGACAGTTACACAGAGCCATGAAGCTCAAGACTGAAAATAATGGTTCAAAGAACTGCCTATATGGAAAAGCCCAAACATCTGAAAAGTTATCCCACACTCCTTTGATACTAAACCCATCCTGCTACATGCATGCGCTAGGAATGATACTCCCAAAATCACTTGTATGATGACAATTACTATTTTATATTCAGTCCTCCCCTCCCAGTTTGTTGGACTTTTTATTAATGATGCAAACTCTTTGGAGCAAGCAGTCTTTGATCTATAATCAGATACTGGCTTTTCCAATATGACTTTATGGTGTCTAGCAACAAGGAGGTTCTTACAACATTGTCACTGCCCAACATCACACAGCAATGTAAAGCACAGATGCAACAGCAGCAATCGATGCAACAGAAAGAGGTCCAGAAAACTCATGCTTTGCAGAGGGGCATCGCTGCAAGTAAAGCATCATTAATGCAAATGACCTCCTTACACCTTTACTACCTCTCAGCTGAAGGGAGAGTTTAGACTCTGTTAATTAAGAGCAAAGAAAGATTCAATTGAAGCATAAACCAGAAAATTTTAGTGCCAGTTAGCATACAGTGGGAAACAAGATGTGATATGGTGAATAGTAATAACAAAAAAAACTCACGGAAAGCCATTAGTATTGAAAGTGGGATCACAATCTGGATTTACATACTCAAGTAGTTTTTAGAAATTCCATAATGATGGCTATATTGCCTTTAATTCGGAACTAAGATAACTGGGTTGTGATGCATTTTTTATCTGGGCAGACACTCCATGAGGACTCTGTGCAGGGCTCGCGCTGATGATAGGGTGGGGATAGGATTGCCTTTGACAGAGAAAGCAAGCCTGTACGTGCAGCTGGAGTGGGGCTGGAAAGGGGCTGAAAATAAAGGAAAGCGTGGGATACAAAAAACACCGATGTTACCAGTTTTTCTTCTGGGCAGGTGGCTGCTGGCTTTCTTTTCAGGCTCACCCTGGAATTATGGCTGGGTTATGTTACCAAGTGTGGGACTCAGTATGTTGCACAGATAATTTTCATCAATCACTGTCCTTTCTTTCTCTATTTTCTCTTCTTTTACAGTCAAGCCGCATTTCTCAACCTGTCAGAAAATCAAAGGCAATACAGGGCATCTCTTCCTATCCATCATACAGTCCCTCTGCAACTCAGGTGACAGCTTTTATCCTTACATTTGAACACTGTCTCAAGGCACAGTTAGGTAAGATGATCCAACACATTTGTTTTGCTTCCAGGCAGGGAGCCCTGCCATCTCCAGCATCCATTCCTCTGAGCACTTGGTACACTGACTCATCTTGCTAACTAGGCAGACTGTGCTTGTGGAGGTGGCAAAGGGCAGTGCTCCTCTGCTGCAGAGTTGCTGCATTTAGGGGCAAACCTACAGTACTGAAAAAGGGAATTAAAAAATAGAAATAATAAATTAAAAGAGCATTGATATTAAGAGAACCTAGAGCTTAGTGAGCTCAGGGCCTAGATTTTCACAGCTTGCTATCTGTAAAAGCTCACCTGAGAGGCAAGTAGAGGAAGAGTGTGAAATTTTGGAGGTTACAGAATAAACAGTAGGGAGCAATGTAATATGGTTGTATTTCTCTTGTCTTCTACATATACAGTGCAAGTGATTTGCCTTGAATGTGTGTTAGGTTACAGCTCAGACGATTCTCTCTGTTATGGTGAATGCAACAAAAAACACATTTCTTTCTCTAGCTCCACTCTCCCTACTGTGTGGCTACCCCAGCAGCATGGGGAGCAAACTTGATGATCATGAGAGGCTTAAATGTCAGAGAAAGAGAAAAAAATTAGAAAGTAGAATCAAGCATAGGATTAGATCCACTGACACTGCTTTTCTTGCAAAATCATTTTTGCTTTTTCAACAAAGATGTAAGAGAGTATAGATCACGCTGCACTTTTTATAAATAAGTTTCATAGCCAACTGGGCTCAATTCAGTTAGTTATTTGCAGAAGGAATGTACTGTTTTACCTGTGTTTACCTGTGTTTCCATATCTGGAAAACTTGAAAAACTTTGAAAACACTTCGCAGGAGAAGACACCAAAAAGTTTGGGAAAAGTATTTTCTCAGACAATCTAGCTACCCTAAAGGCTTCACTGAAGAAAAGCAGAAGAATTACTTTAACCTGGACAAATAGTGTAAGTAAACAGTAGCACAGTGTGTAAAGGTGGTATGAAAAGATCTAAAAAATGAAAATATATTAAGGAAACTGAGGTATCTCCTGCTAATCAAAGATATTAAGCAGCATTAATCTAGTATTTTGATTTTTGTGCCAGTTTTTTCCAAGTTTTAGCTTGTCTTTTGACAGATTTTTGTCTCATTTTCAGTTCATTTCACTGAACAAAATTAACAAGAAAATGGAAATATCCTTCAGTAAAACAGCAAGTTCTTCTGATAAATATTAATTTCCACTTTTTAAAAAAAGGTGCTTGTTTGAAGTTTTATAAGTAGTAGCTATGTGTGCTAAACCTCCCATTCTTCGCATCAGCTTATTTTAAAAAAAAATAAATCAGCCAATCAGAAGTGCCTAGACTGACGCTGTCTCCCTCGGCTAATCCAAGGCCAGTAGAGGGATAATTTGATTAAACTGAGACCCTAATTTATTTAGCTTTAGTTCTGGATCAACCTCTCCTTAATAGAGTGCTGTCGTCTCCAATTGTTTGATGAAAATTAAAGTGACATAAATACCATGGGACTTTTTCAATCTGATTAGTCAGCTAACTTGCATCAATACTACCCCAGCCATCAGGCGCTGGCGTCCTTCCTTTCACCAGCCTCACTAACAACTGACAAGTTCTCCTTGAAGAACGGGCACCCACGCTGCCACTCAGACCCCCACACTTAACCCATCATCCGTCCTCAATGGCTCTTGCTTGACAAGGTGCCCACACCTTTTTCCATTGCTGTTCATCAAACAAAGCTAAATATTGTTTTATTAGCAATCAATAGCCTGTTAATCCCAAACGATTTCACAAATCCACTGAGCTCCCAAGCTGATTATAAACGTTTGGTGGGTTTTTTTTTGTTTTGTTTTGTTGCTTTTTTTTTTTTAAGCTGCTAAATTTCAGATGGATTTTCTTCTCTCCTCACCCTCCCGCTCTGATATGGGACATTGTGGCCAGTAAGCAAAGCCACAAAAAAAAAAAAAAAAAAAGGGTCTGTTGTTTTAATGTTGCCTTTAACTGAACATTTAGAAAGTTTTGTCAAAGTTTTGTGGTTTAAATTTGATCAAACCTACATCTTGTGGTGTTAATCAACAGATTTCCTCCCTCTCCACTTTCTGGCCATTTGTTTGAAACTTAAGAATAAGAAAGCTTCTGAGCCTTCCTCTTGCTTTTACAGCAATATAGTAAATTCTTGCTTAGTCTGTGGGCTGATGGAATAAGAAGTGAGAGAGGGAACTAAGCTTTTTTTATTTACAATATATAAAATGGTAACAAAGCTGAACGCTGCACCACTGAATGATGCACTGTTCACATCCAAGTCAGACAGAATGCTTAGGCAGGCCTGATTCACTCTGACAATCCTTTGTTTGCATTTTGGGTCATGGACGTGTCTTCTGTGAGGCACAAGGGGAGCAGCATCACAAACACATTTCCTCTTGGATTTACCCATCCTTGCTTGTTTTACTGTTTGCCTGCCTTCACACCAGAAATGCTGATCATGACAGCTGGTAACATAATGGTGGCCCACTGACCATGGTGCAGATCACCAGACCATGGCAGATGGGCTCTGCTGGGGGGCACACACTGAGCATATGAAGCTCCTGGAAGTAGATTCTGAGTTTTGAGGCCTGGGGACTTAGCTTGGCACATTTGGTCTGTCCTCTGCACATTTCTGTTTTTTTCTGTAGGACATGCTCCCTATGACAACAGGAAAAGAGGAACTATTGCAAGACAACACCTCAGCAATGATACCTCAGTGAGTCCAGAGGAAGGCTGCAAGGATACTCAGGGAGCTGGAGCACCTGCCCTATGAAGAAATGCTGAGGAAGCTGGAGCCTGGAGAAGAGAAGGCTCTGGAGGAGATCTCATTGCAACCTTCCAGTACTTATAGAGAGCTTAAAAGCAGGAGGGAGACTGGCTTTTTACACTGTCTGATACTGATAGGACAAGGGAAATGGTTTTAAACTAAAACAAGAATAATTCAGCTTAGATATTAGGTGGAAATTCTTTAGTCAGAGGGTGGTTGGGCACTGAAACAGGCTGCTCAGATTGTGGATGCCCCATCCCGGGAGGTGCCCAAGGTCAGACTGGGTGGGGCCCTGGACAGCCTGATCTGCTGGGGGCCACCAGCCCACAGCAAGGGTTGCGCCTGGGCATCTTTAAGGTCACTTCCAACCTGAGCCAGCCTGATTCTACAATTCTATGAATGACTGTGCATACTTTGCCCAAAATAAATCTTGGAATCGGCAGATTTTGCTCTTCAGTGCAAGAAAACCATTCAAAGGTTAGTCATCTTCTTCTAAGCACATGTTTTATGCCCTCTGTGCAAGGCTTTAAAATAGCTAAATCTTGTATTAACTAGGAAATGAAAAGTTGTTTTGGCTGATAAATTCCTCTGGGCTACCTACTGAAACAAAACAGTTTTTCCACATCATCAACCATGTAACAAAATACCAGTTCTGAAATGGATTATAAAAGTAATGTTTCAGAGGCAATGTTTCAAATTAGTAACTACCAAAAGTGCTCCTCCATACCTAGGCACAATTAATGTGACTGCAGTTGCTCAGAGAATAACATTAAAATAGCTCCAAAGAGGACTGTATAGTCTGTTTTAAATGGCTTTCACATATACTCAGGTCTCTCTTGGGCTTACCTCAAACTCTTTTTCTAATATAGTTTCATTTGGACAAATATCTATTCTGTCAAAAAAAAGAATATCAGAAGATTGGAACGTACTATCAGAAAACACACCTACCTATTTTCAAAAAGGTTAATATTTTACATCTCAGATATTTTGAACAAGGCATGCAAGTTTTTGACAAGACAAATAAAATAGAGGGTGTTATTTTTTTTTCTCACTTTCTTTTGGCTACTGCACATAAATAACCCTCTTTTGTTTGCCAGGGGTAAAAATGGGCCTACAGTGTTGAAGAAGTTTTTTCCAGTTTTGTATTCTTAAAACAAACAACAAGGACTAACACGCCAGGGACAGTTTGTTGTTCAGTTATTGATCAAAATACATGACCTAAAAGATCTTGACTGTTTTGTTTTAAAGGCAATGTTTTCTATGGGGAAAAAAAAAGAAGAAAATAAATGTATAAATTTATTGGTGAAAACAGAAGTTACAGACCTGCAAATACAGTTGTTTTTAACCTAAATGCTGGCTTATAGCCATGACTTTATGTCAAGATTGTAGTAGATGCCATATACCAAAACATTTTGTTCCATTTCATAATACTGGAAAACAGTACCAAGGTTCTAAACTGAATTTCTCATGATCCTGACTTAACTTTGTTGTTTAGATCAGCAGACTATTTGGCAGACACAAAGAAGCTAAATGAGAGTGTCCAATCCAGGTGCACAGCAAATACATTCCAGCAGCAGAAATGAGGCTCCGAACCAACACAGCTTCTTCAGACAGCTTCAGACCACAAATGTGGTACAGATGGTGAACCTGGGGAACCAGACTGAATCTTAGCTGGTGGATAACTTAGTGTGGCACAGATGTAAGACCTCATGCATCTCATTTCTGTTTATTGATCTGCCCCTAACAAATTACTTACTAATGTATGCATAACGTTTTCTGGTGCCAGACTGAGAACACTGTTACTCAAGAGTTCTTCCACAGAGGAATAATCCCTGTGAATTGTTACAAATTGTCACTACTTAGAGCAATTCCCCTATTATTTCATCACTTCCCGCTAGGAGCCACCTACCTCCACAAACCAACCACTGGTGTTCATTGATGCTCACACCGGTACAAATTCAGGTCATCCTACTTGTTTACTGGAAATCTGACTAGTAGCCAACTCATACATCCGGAAGCCAAGGCAGATGCTGAGCAGCTGTTGTCCAAGTTACACAGGCAGGAAGGAGTCTTCCTGCTTTGCTCAAGCTGTCCAGACCCCTGCTTCGTTTGGCAATATTCAGAGCACAGAGGATACTGCAGCTATGTAGTTTTCCTATTGATTGACCAGATATTTTTGTTACCTAATCACTTAGACACTACTTGGTTTGTTTAATGGCCACATGATTTGTGTGCCCTTGTTCTGCCTTCTGAACTCTAAGAGCCCAAAACCGAACAATGTGACACTCAGAGAAGCTGAAGATCAAATCTGGACCCAGACCCAGGGCAGAATTACACAGAGCCAGCAGTGAATGCAATTCCCAAGCAGATTCATCTGGGCGTATAGTAATTCAATAAAACTAAAACTGAGTCTCAGCAGTTTTAAAAGTAACGGTTTGTTTTGCCCTTCAACTTCCATGCATTGATATATAACAATAAATAATTCTATTCATGTTATTTTCGCTTTTGCCCCCTAGAGAAAAACCTGTGATTGCAGAAGCACAAAAGACTGTCTTTGAAAAATAGCAGAATGAGAATTGCCACTTTATGTAACCATTACAGTAAACTGGGTACAGTGCTATTTAGCTACTAATACTTGGCTATTTTATCCCAGTTCTACATCCCTCATCCCAGCAGCCTGTTTGCTCCTTTCTAAAGTTATGTGTTTAATCTCCTGTTTCCTGCATTCATTGCTTACTTATTTCTGTTTTGCTACATACAAATCTCTGTGCTTGCCTTATCACGTGGAGGAGACGTTAGCAAAATATACTGGAGGAGGGAGGAGAGCCCTGCTCAACACGCAGCTTGAGCTGCTTAAAGAATGGGTGTGACCCTCCAGTGAACCCCTGATTTGTATACAGCAGCAGAGGGCACTAGATAACAAGCAACAATTTTCTGTGTATGGGCATAGATTTTCTATCTCAGAAACTGTTTGACTCCTCGCCAAGCGGGCAGCTGGAGCTGCAGTGCACACACAGAGCAGAGGGCAGGGCAGGGGAAGGGGCTACTGGCACACGCAGGTGCCAAAACCCAGTGACTCACTCTGCCACCAGCGTTTCACAGCCTCACACAGCTCTGCCCAGAGCTACAACTAGGGAAACAATTAGCCTGGGGGCCACTTAATGCAGTCACACCTGATTCTGTGAATGCCACAGCTTTAGCCAAACCCTGTGGTTTGTCAGGTCTGGTGAAGGTGGCATAGATGCTGTGTGGGCACCTGTCTTTGCGTTGGACATTCTGTGTTACAGAGCTTTCAGCTGCTTTTCAGAAATCTCTGACTCTGCTGAATTGTACAGAGTTGTCTATATACCTGAAGTCTACACAGTGACTTCACTATAGCAGCCTGAATTTGTTGTCCATGAAAGCAGAGCATCTTGAAAAACTTACAGATTGTTTATGCAGTGAATTCAAAACTGGAAAATGAGGCTTGGAGCTAGCACTCCAAACAGTCAGATTTGACTCTAAGCATTTTTTGTGTGGTGTGGGTGAAACAGAGAGCATGGTATACCAAAGCAGATTAAATGGGTTTGGTTATATAGAATCACAGAATCATTAAGGTTGGAAAAGACCTCTAAGATCAGCAAGTCCAGCCATCATCCTATCACCACCATGCCCACTATATATCTCTCCTCCTCAGGGGCCAGGCACAGGAAGCCTTGCATACTTACTGCTAGCATACCTCGTGCAAAACTAGTCACTTCCTCCACACTATGAAAGCACTTCTTGGGCGAATCCTCATTCCCACACGCAGCCTTCATCCTCGGAGAACACCGGGGGGCAGTGCAGCTCTAATTTGGATCCAAAAGCCATCGGGCAGATGATCTGCACAAGGGTGAGCAAGCTTCTGGTTTCTACCATTTCCCTCCGTATTGCACACAGCAACCCACCCGTAGTTACACCCTTTAAATCAGAGATGTCTTCCTCAGCCACCTCCACATTTGCAGCAAACATCTATAATGCCAAAGGGGGAAAAAATATAGAAGAAAAAGAAGGAAGAATGAATGGAAGAAAAAAGACAAGGGCAGCCTCTTTTTCCTAAGTGCAATGAAGTGGCTCTATTGGTGCCACTGGGAGCCAAGTCCTGGAAAGTGCTGATCACACACAATTGCTCTGCAGTGCTACATCACAAGTGCTCAGGGCCCCTAAGCAGACCAAGTGTGTCTGAAATCGATCTCTCAGTGGTCCCTAGTAGCAGCTCTGCAGGATGAAGCTCTTCAGGCTTCGCTTGGACTGCAGCAAAAGGGGAACTACAGGGGCCTTGGAACTGCAGCCTGGTGAGGTGTCAGGGAAACCCATCAGCTCCATTTCTCACGTTGGTCTTTTTCAACATCTAAAATACAACTTGTGATAGGCAGAGCGTATCTTAAGAATGAGATAAAAAGGCAGTGCCAAAGGATGCCAGTGTGCTGATTTTTTATTACTTTTTAAAAATATTTTTGGAATAACAATTCATTGCCAATAGAATTAAGTGCTTCCTGGAAACAAAGACTAAAAATTCTTCCCACAATTTGATGTTATCTTGAACAAGGAGATAAAAGATTCCATTACCTGTCGAAAAGCCATAACTGCAATATGTAAGCCATGGGTGTCCGACCTTTTGGCTTGCCATGTCGAGTGAGGAGGAATTGTCTTGGGCCACATATAACATAGTTAATATAGTTAATGTATATATGTAACAAAACTTCTTTTTGAATACATATTTTTAATTAAAACAGAAACAAAAAAGAAGGCAACAAAAACATAAAACTAGCAGGTTGGATGCATAGGATACAAACTATGCCAAAAAAGAGAAGCAGATCAAGAACTGTCAGTCCATGTGGCTTTAAAGTGTGGAATAAGTAGAGATAACCAATTGAAAAAAAAAAAAGTGCTTACTTTTTCTTAATAGTGCTTCGGGCAGATTTGTTCTGCTCTGCTCTGATGGACCAGCTGGAGAGTTCAAATTTCCTCTGCAAAATATATTTAACTGTCTTCTGTCACATTTATTTTAGTTTATCCATTTTACGGTGTTCCTTCCAACCAAACACTTCAGTAAAAAGACATTTTGCAAAGTAAATGACTAATAGTACCCAAACAAAACAGTCATTGAAGTAACTGGGTAGTCTGGGGCAATAAGGATTGCCCCACTTGGTGCAAAAAATTCAGTGTTAAGCACATTTTTTTCCCAAGAACACTGCAGCAGAGTAAACCACTTACTGCTAACAAAAGTCTGTTGTTCACAGGATATTGACTTTAACCAGGCTCTGTGGGAGACCCTGCTGATGGACTGCAGAACCTGAAGAATGTGGTGAGTTTGAAAACTCTGCTTCTGGCCTGGGTCCTGGCACATCCCACAGTGCTGGGAGACACTTGGAGGCCTCAGCATCCATGAGATGTGTGGTATGTTATCAACAGGACAGCACACAGCATGCTGCGCTGCTGCACAGTGCTCATGCACTCTCTGGAGCCACATCAGTGCAGAAGGGTTTGTGCTGAAACAGTTCTTAGGATGAAGCTTTCACTAAATTCTAGAGTTTGTTCATTTGTGATAGTTCCGTGTTTCACCCTTTTGGTGGGTATTATGTTCCTTGAGATTGTATATATGCATAAGAGAGATAGATATTTTAGAAATGATTAGTGATATTTGCAGTCATTATTTTTAATTGTTGTTTTATGAGCTAATATTTACATAAGCTACATTATATCTTAATATATATTTCTGCATTTACCTTATATATATTTCTAATTTCAGCTTACTCAGTAGTTAGATTGAAGGGGTATAAAGAAATCACACAACCACATGGCTCCTCAATTCATCTCCAGCCCAAAGCAACATTATGATTCTTTAATTTTAAATCTCCATTTAAAATAAATGGAGTACCTTTCCAGGTAGTTATCCAAACCAGGAAAAAGAAACAAAAATGGAAGGCACAGCAATAGGGTAGGGCAGAGGAGCCTCTCTTACAGGCAGCATCTTAGACTGGATGGTGTAAACCTGAGACCTGAACCTGGGACCAGAACCAGAGTCCAGCTTCTGCTGGATTCCAGGCAGGCACGGCACTCTGATGAGGTGCCTTGGTAGGAACTTTTCACTGAGGACACTTTCTTATAAAGTCCCAATACACAAATTAAATCTATCTGAAAATAAAAAGATAATACCACAGTGGATCTATCTTTTTCTTCTGCAGGTATATTTACCAGTGAAAAAAAGAAAAAAAAAAAAGAAAAAAAAAAAAAAAGAAAAAGTCAAGTAGTAAAAAAAAAATCACAGCAGTATCAAGAACCTAGAAAAACAAACAAAAAAACCCCCACAAAAAAACAAACAAGAAAACTTGACACTGAGAAGATGCAGTTCAAAAAGAACAATTTTAAGAAACAACTAGGAATCATTTATGGAGCTGATGCTGCGGAACTCAGCTGCACTAGTATACAAAATTTGTATCTCTCAACTTCCTCATTTATAACAGGTTTGTAATGTGCAAATTTAACAAAATAAACAGAGTAGACAGTGAAAAATTATAATTAAGTTTTAAAAAGAAAGGAATCGTAGTAGTTTGAAAGATTGTTATTCCTCAGTGGGATGCTAGAAGTCTTCAGTCTGCATTCACACCGCTATAAAGGCTATTTGTCACTGCAATCTGTGCTGCTAATTAATGTACTATCGTAGCTACTCACACAGCCAACACCTTTGCAATTAATAAGTATTAACATATAAACTCTATAATTCCTATGAAGTTTGACTAAAGCCATCTTGCTAGTGTGAATTTAAACAACATGATACAAATACACAGAGCAAAAAGCGCACAGCAAAGTACCTGAAATTCAGTTTGCTCTGTATGGTATTTTATCAGCAAATTGCATTTTCACAATTCTCAGAGAAAACAGGTGACAGCTCTTAGCTTTTCTCCACAGACAGTAAGCAAAACAGTTTGCAATAGAATTGTGATCAAGTTCATATGACAACTAATCTTCCATTCCTTCCCTACTTCACTGGACTAATTCTGTTTTCATTCATAATCATTGTGAAATCCTTCCTGATACACAGGAACGAGTCAGATGAAAAAAAAAAAAACAACACAGAGGCTCCTTTTTAAAAGCATTTATGTAAGGGGTGATTCAAAATGACAGAATTATTATTTCCTTTTGGTGTTTCAGGAAGAACATTCCTGAAGCAGCCATGCTCTCCCATCACCTTCAGGAGGCTGCATAGACAACTGGGACAGTTTGCAAACAATAAATGTCAAGAATATTGAAGTAATGAGATCACTGCCTGGCAGGCAAACTGTTTTGAAAACTAAGATCCAAGATACACAACCAGCTCAGCCAGAAGATATGGCCAAGATAAAGGGATGGCCATACAGAAATATACCCTGAAATCCTATAATCCATTTGTCCATAACTATTTCCAGTCATCAGAATCAAGAGCAAACAAACAAAGCAATCTGACCTTAGCAGAAAAGATAAATTGAACTGCAAACAACTCCAGCGTTCCCCCTCTCTCATCAACATGCTCAGAAAGCCCTCTGCAGCCCGCTCGGGAGAGCAGTGGGCGCAGCCAGCACTATCTCTGCAAACACAGCCCCGCGACCCGCAGTCCCAGCCAGGGGATGAAAGCAAGTGCCATATCAATTTCATTTCCATTCATCATTGTTAAGCTGCACTTTAAGAAAGTTTCATTGCCCATAAATGCTCAAATCATAAGCAGCTGCACATGATATCATTTAGAGTGCGGTTGCGTAACGCGTGTTTCCCTGGAGCTTTGTCCTTAAGCTGCAGCCTGACAGGCATCAGCCAGAACCAGCCTGCTCTTTAAAAAGAGCCTTGCGCAGTGTTTCTACGTTTAGCAGCTGAACCAAACTTCACAAAAGCGTCCGAAAAGAATTGGTAAAAGGTTGGGATAGATTGACTGTTTCCAAATTGGAATACTAATGATGATCTTTAATGAAGCCTGACAGTACAATCTGCTTCTTATTGTTCCCTAAGTGCTGGCTACTGATCATATTCACTGGCTTTAGGTGACGGGGACAGACAGGGACAAATGGGCCCCACTGGTGAGCTGGATTGGGCACAGCTGATCTTTCAACATGGATTAAATTAATTAAAATGATTCTCGCATCAGAAGAATCAATCTTTTTATTTGTTATCATCATAGTGGTTATTAATTTTGAATGATGTCTAATTGGTGCCGCTGCTGTTTGGGTCAGCTGGCTCAGTAATCTTCTTAGCGAGCAGTAAAGAATACATAATTCTAGCAGCTCTGGCAGGAAGCAGGGGAGCTGTAGGAGGGAAAAAAAAAAAAATCACCAACTTATTTAAATACTTTTAACAACATGGAAGAACAATAGAGAAGGCAGGCAAAATACCTGCAAGACCCAAATGGTGAAGTGCTCTTAACACACTGCCAAATCAAGACCAAACCACAGCCACTTTCTCACAAGGGCATCCTCAGGGAAACATTTTGTTATAATGTTGACAATGATTACAAGCAGAAACCCTTCCTTTCATTTTCTGAGCGAAGACAGCACCTATGTGTACGGTGTGCTCCAGCTGCAGGTGACACCTAGCCCAGCCATTCCAGCCTTTGACCCTACCTGAACCAAAGACACAGCCAACGCACTCATGCAACCAGTCTTCTGAAATCAATAATCACGACCACAAGCATAGCGTCAGGAGAATCTGCTCTCCTCTGCAAATTTTCAAGGTAGCTAAGCATTTAAAATGCCAGTGAGAATTTAGGAGAAAATACAGAAGGATCTGGATGTTGGCTGGGGTTGCCCATCTCCACTGTGCAGAAGTTTGGGTTGGATGTGTTACCTTCACAGCTGTGTGCTCAAATGATTTTAAATGCTTAAAAGCATTCCTGCAAGTGGATGTATGGCTTATTACTTCTTATTTAAATTAAACAGAGAAAGAAAGGCCAAGCCTTGTGCCTTATGCTGGGAGACAGATCCTGCTGAGGTTAGTATACAACAGCTCTGGACAAAGCTGATGTACCATGTAGTTTTTCCTCTTGTTACTTGTGAAAGATTAATATATGGCTGCCAGGAATGATCTAAAATCTTGGATGATACTCACAGACTCACAGAATTGCTTTGGTTGGAAGGGACCTCGCAGATCATCTAGTACCAACTCCACAGACTAAAGCTCTCGAGACTTCTACTGAACCAAGTCTTATCTGAATCTCACTAGAATAAGAGCAATAGGTATTATTACTTACTTTTCATTTTCTTACACAATGGCTTAGTCCTGAGAATTTTATTACTTCTTTAGAGCTGTTTTTAGTGTCCATTTTTTCATCTCTGAATCCTGCCCAGGATCGTTGTTCACGTTTTCCTATCCAGCAGAAGAGCTAGCCATGCTGTCTGCATTGCCCAACCACTTCAAGACACAGAAGATCCAGAAGCACAAACAAGAACAAAAAAGAAAAGTCGTAGCTCGGACCACAAAGGAGATCCAACAGCTGAACTCACTGACTAAACAATGTGACTATTTTCTGACCATCCAATTTATAAGCTCTTCTTCAAAACAGGACAATATAATCCTGAGAATTTCTGTTATTTCAGGGTTCTTCCAAATGATCTCCAATGCTGGATGAGACACTTCTTCAAATAATGCAAAATCAGAAGCCTCCAAAAAGTTTTGACTGTAAAATTACCACTTATTTTACAAGCGCTAAAAAAAAACCTGACAGATTCCTCGATGCGTAACTACATCAAAGGAATGCAACATGGGAAGAGAGAACTGGTGTGTACATTGAAAACAAAGCTCAAATAGAGCCAAGCTGAATTATTTGCAGAGAAAACTCTCATCTCTTCTAGCAACCATGATTTCCACACAACCTATTTGGAAACTGTCAGATTTTTGTAAAGAAAACTCATCTCCTAATGGTGGTTTTCAGTTTATGTGTTGACAGGCTTTCTGGCATTCCACATCTCCACATTCTTTTTGTTTCCCTAAATACTTTCCCTGCTGGAAAATGCACTGATTCCAAACAACTATAATTGCTAAGTCCTCCAGCAAATGTCTTAAGTACCTGATTTTGAATAACACCTTGTCCAAGGAATTGGTCAGTTGTTAACCTTTAACCCTACGTACCACCATGCAGGAGGAATCCGCTTAAAATTCTCATTGTAAAGATACACAAGAGGCAGCATTACTGCTATTTGACTTCAGGATTTTCTGAAGGTAACTTTTGCACATAACTTTCTCACATCTTTTTGCAATTACAGACAAATCTTTAAACAACTTTTCATAGTGCATGTTTTCTATTTTGTGTTCCCATTTAGCAGTGAGACAACTGATAATTCCTTCAAAAAATAAAAAGTAACAAAAAAAAATTAGGATTCAGAAATGATGCCTAAGAAAGAAGCCATATTTACTTTCTCTGGGACAAAGGACAAACTCTCTATGACAACAGATCTTTCAGATAATAGAGTTATCCCAAGTGGCCAGAATATTTCACTGGGAAAGGTGAAGAGTCAGGATAATCCTGCTTCAGGCATGCACTGAAAAGCAGCCCAAATAATGTCGATAGATGCAATTATATTTTAACGTAATACAAAACAAACATCTAGAGCAAATATATAAAATGTAAAAGCAACAGGCAGATGATAAAACTTGCATAAAAAACCCAAGCAATTGTATCCCCACACTATGTGAAGCTTTCTTTTAATTAGAAAAACAGTCAGACTTATCCATTACCTTGCATGTAGGTTGCAGTAGCAAAGGTACTGAGAGGAGTAGCAAGACCCACATAAACTAAGTTTCAGCTTTCCTCTGGTCATTCTTATCAGAAAAAAACATCAATGTTATAATATATTTTGGTCTCAGTTTAACTGTATTTCCAACAACTCTGTTGAAACTGTGAAATTCTGCTCCTGTCAAGCTTGCTGGAAATTTTGCTGCTGATGTTAGCGCTGCTAGAAAGTCATCAGTCAAGTAGAGAACTCTCTTTGCATATAGAAATGATTCAGTGGTAAATACGCACCAACAAATACTGAACCCTGAAAACAAATGTGTGATTCATCTAACTCCCAACCTGTATTGGAAAGAAGTATAACTTCCAGGGTGACCTGTTAGAGACCTGTTAGCTAACTCATTTACTGCAAGATATCACTGCGTATTCAGTAAAGAAGATGATCTACACCTATATACTTCTACACCTATTTAGCCTTATAGCCCATGCAATATTTTATACTGGAATACAGGCACTTTCTGACACACACACATTCATTTTTGCACAGTATACTGGTTCAGTTTCATAACCAAATGGAGCAACCTTTTCCTTGGATGGGGTGTACATTTCTCCCCATAGCATGAGAAGTAATCATCCTTGTGTTTAAAATAAAGAAACACACTGCACTTTTATTGTGTGCTTCTGCACCATTAGAACTATTTTGCTTCCACACATGGCAACTGCTATCAATTTCATAGTACCATCAGAACAGGTATTTTTCCCTGAAGCTTTCACAATACTTCTGATCTTTCTGTACAATCAGACTTTTTTTTCTGCCATTTCTTTTGCACTGTTTATCTCCACTGCGTTTTGTAAATTCAAGTAAAACAGTCATCAGCATTCAGAGGTATTGTTCTTTCACCGAACAATTCCAAGAAAAATCTTTTCTTCTTGCTCTAAAGGGCTCCTGAATATTTCTGAGGATTCACGTGCTCTGTGACCATTCAGGAATTCTGGATACTGGGATTTTTAGTAGGTCCAAACTAGATACATAGTGGAAGTTTTTTCTCAATTGGCCATTCCAGTTTACTGATCAGAAGGGCAAGAAAGCCTTAAGAAGTGCCATGTAAGCAGATGATCCAGCCTCATTTATCCAAAAGACTTGGGTTCAAGAGACAGATCTAAATGTACAGATTTTGGACAGGTCAAAATTTGCCTGATTTTCAAATGTCTTAATGTTTAAAAGGACACAAAGAGTTCAGATGCAGAACCTTCCTCTAAAGATACACATTTAGGTAGGGTCAGCCAGAGCAAACAGGGGAACAATAGATATGTATGCATTAAATCTAAGAGGCTTTGTGTGTTTACATTTACAGACTCACTTTTTAACTCTTTTTTTAAATCTTTGTCTCCATCTCCCCACATATGATGATGATAATTCCAACTCAGTAGTTTTGAAGATGAACTCCAAGTTATTCACTCATTGAAGGGTACCTGAATATCAAGCTTCTCCTAGGACAGCTCAGCAGCCTAGCGAGGTCCCTGAGTTTTAGTTGATATTTAAATGAAGCACTGAGTAATTAGAGGTACTGTTGTAAGATTTCTGGCAAAATCTTAAAATATGCCTTAAAGATTTGCTTAGAAATACCTATATTCATCAGCTGACTGGAGAAAAAAAAAGCTGTCATTTATGGGCATCTTCTTTTTAACTAATTTTGGCACTCTTCAAGTGATGCACATGGAGATTTCTACTGTTCTGGGTCTCCCATACACAGAAACAGCTAAGCTTCTCTCTCTCTTTATGAAGACTATGAAGACTTTGAAAGAAGTTTATGAAGACTCTTTATGAAGACTTTGAAATTATGTGCTAACCCTACCTTAATTTCAACTGTAGACTTGTGTATAATGGCACCAAAGTCCTCTGAGCAAATACTGAAAATTGCTATGGAACCTGAGCACGTGGCATGCTCTGCTATGTGATCACCTTACCGATGTCACTCCATTTTATACACAGCACCCACACTGGAAAATTTTGCTGCAGTTGATGTGGAGAACAAATGAACTGTGAAGTAGAATTCCTCGTGTTGAAAGAACATTTCAAAGAAAAACCACAAGATGAGGAAAAGAAAAAGCAGAGAGTTGCTCTGAAGCACCAAACCACCCAGAGCCCCAAACAGGTCACTCATCCCTAGAAACAGTGATTTTGTTCTTGCTGTACACTTTGAGGCTGCCCATTCTTTCACAAAAGACAGTTGGCTAGTTGTGACCGAGAGAAAATATATGTTAATCATATTGCTGTGCTCTGCACTTCCTTCAAAAGTATGCAATCAGTCCATATAAATGTTAAGCAGCCGTTAATTAAACTCCCCCTTTGCCCTCCCACAGCAATTTCCCAGGCAGTAGGGGCGGAGGAGCAATCCCCATTTCAGTCATGTGCTGCTGTCTATGGCTAAATACCAAACCAACAGGATTTATTAACTTCATACCAAAGAGCAAGGCGTTCATGTCAGACCCACCGCAGCACTAAGAGATCTCCTGACGGGCCACAAACACCACTACAAATGGCAGGGCCGTGAGCGCAATCACAGCATGAATGGCCCGACATTAGCCAGCGCCTAATAACCAGTTTACTAACACCTGTATTAGTACTGTATCACGGTGGGGAGGACTGCTGTAAGACAAACCGTAATCCCATAAGCTTGGCATTTGCATATCCCTCATTAGCTGATTAAAACCTGAAGGAGGCAGGTTTTTGCAGCCGGTGGGTCCATTCCAACACTCCGTCTGCCTGGGTGGCTCGATAATGAAGTAACGGTGCTGAATGTGAGGTTTATGTGTATGGAAGGGATTAAGAGCATTAGAGTTTGTGTGAACCGATGTTGTCATATTCTCTCTACTGGATCACAGTAATTGGATGGGAGGAGCAAGAGTGGATCCATTAGTTTTGTCTGTTTGCCCAGGAGCTGGGTGCTAGAGATTCAATTTTGCTTCCTTTTGCTCCTTTGCCTTTGTGAAGCATGTCTGCTTTGTCTGGGTGAGCCCTTAGCACCTCTGTACACTGCCTGCACTAAGGCGATTCAGCCACAAAGAAGAAACCTCGGCGACAGCCAGCAGAAAATGCAGCCTGGGCTCAAGTACTACTTGAGGGCAGCACAATCCTGCCCAGCCCAATCCTGGGAGAGAAAGCAGGAGATAATTGGAATCTATAAACACCTCTGGAGTCTTTTTATTATTTTATTAGTTCTCCACATTTGGGCTTAACAAACCTCATCATCAAAGAGGCCGTGAGCTCCTTACAAGAAAACTGAATGGCTTTAAATTTCACTGACTTAAGGAGCAATTGTTGAGAGTATTTGCTGGGCTTGCATAATTCCAAAGCAAGAAAAATCCATTTCCTACATTATTTGTACAGCTGGAGTAATCACTCTGTGCGACTGATGATGCAAGATAAAATAAATGCAAGACTGTCTCTCCCATAGTGCCAACAATGCACCTTTGGCGGCAGCAATAAGAAAACGCACCAAACAGTTCCAAAAAGCGCAATGCCAAAGGCAGTCTTATCAGAATGCGAAGCTATGTTGTGTACAAGTTGTACACAACAGGCATTGATTAGAAACACAATGTTTTGGGGGTAATATTTTCTATCATGACCATGTCACTCCATCAACAATTTAGAAAATGCTCTCTTCTGATCTAGATAGCTTAACATTTGAAAAATCACTGCGTAAATGAAGGTGTAGGGCACAGGAAAGATGGGAACATAGAGAATAGCAATAATTGAAAAAACATCTGAAGAATACCTTTTTATTTTTTTTTTTAATATTTTATTGTACCTGAAGCTTAACACTGTCATTCCGTTAATTAGACCTTCCTGAATTTTGGTAGTAAAATCTATCTTTGATGCATACAGTTTATTTATTTAGTGTTTTTATCCTAAGCAGTAGTATTTGATCACAAGATAAGTGTTTTAGATAAATGAGAAAATGGAAAATATTCTGGCCCTTAGTGATAAACAAATTTGAGAGCAGCCAAAAGCAGGGTGGCAGTGCAGCATTAAGGAATATTGCATGATTTGCTCTTGTGTTACCAAGATCTGCTCATCGAACAGTTTTATCAGCAAGAAATTGGAATGACACAGACCCTATTTATTAAGCAGTGTTTCAATCTCACTCCATATATGATGAATTCAATTGCAAGCATTCAAAGTGCAATTTTTTAGTTATTATGCTATGATCATTTGTTGCCTTTTACCTGGATTTTACAAAGCAGGGAGACTACTCTGTTTCTTACTACAGCCAAAGTGTAATGTTTGAATTAGAGGCAGTCCAGCATTTACTCCCTGATCCTGTACCTGAGTTACATGAGCTTAATTAGTGCTTTCAGCAGGCCGTGAGCTGCCTTGATGAGGCTGCTCAGGGATTCAGTTCTGCATCTTCCTTCCCCAGGTCGTAAGAGGATGAGGACAGGCACAATCAGCATGCTTAGAGCCCCTGAAATCCAAACAGGAATGGCAGCTCTCCTGCTACACTTCTCATTTCTGACTGCCATGCATCCTTGGATAGAAGGGAACTTGGGCAGGCTGTCTATGACCTTGTAGGAATTTCAGAAAACTACAGAAGGTAGCAGCTGGTCATGCAAGTGACTGCGTGCCTCTCCCAAAGACAAAGCCCTTCATTTCCTTTCTCCCTGCTCCTTCCTTTTTGCAGAGGCAGATCTGACAGATTCAGTTTTGCCTTGGGGGTAACGCTGCCTCCTGTAATACTCAACCCCACAGCTATGAGAAATCAGGTCACTGCCACACTGTGTGGATGATTAATGAAAGAGCAGCAGTTGCCAAACTGCTGCTGAAAGGACAACACACATTTGTCTAAATATTATGTTTCCAGAGACTCAAGTTGAGCCAGGACTAGAGACAAAGAGAAATGAGGTTGTGTGGGGGTGAACTGCAGGCATTTCAACAGCTCTTCAGGTGTTCCGCTCCACATCTCTGCTGGAGAAATCCAGGAAGGTCCCAGCTTCAAAAGCCAAGTGGGCAGAAATTCCCATCACATCTCTCATTCCTCCAAGCAAAGTTTACTTTTAATTCAGATTACTGGGTTTATAACATAGCCCCAGCTAGCACAGTCCCATGACCTCAGATCCCATGAGTTCAATTCATATATTCTTCAGCTCTATGGCGCCTGGTCCCATGGACTCCACTCTTGTGGTCTCAGCTTTCATAGCCTCCCCGTCCCCCCATTCCATGGCCTCATCTCCAACAGTCTCCAAAACCTCTGTCCCTCAGTCCCAATAGGTTCCAGTCCTGTGTACCCTAGTCACACAGCCTTCAGCTTGCAACCTTCAGCTTCCACAGCCTCTGGTATCATGGCCTCCTATTCATGTCAATGTTACTCCCAAAGCTTCCAATCACCTGGTCCCATGGCCTCAGCTCCTGTGGCATCAAGCCATGAGATTTCTGTTCCAGCTAGTCCACCTCCAGGCAAAACAGATAACTGAAGTCTAGGCAAAAAATGTCCCCCTGAAAATGTGGACAAGAGAAAAAGCTCAGTCCATAAAAAAGAGCTCACACAGAGACACAGAGAGCTGGCAGTGCTCACCACGGACACCTGTGATCTCACTGCAGCCCAAAACCAACTAACTGTGGCTCATTCCAACTCTCACACCAACTCAATCCTTGAGCTGCACTCCTCCTGCTTCTGCCTCTCTTCAAGCCAACTTTTTTTCTTTTTGCTAAGTATTCATAATGAATTTGAAGCAGCTTATTATTATTATTAAGGGTCACACACTTTGTTCATGGGATACATCTTGCTGCCAAGCTGACTTTATGTGGAAAAAGACCCATGGTCTTCTAAAATGACTGCAATAAGCTGTAAGAGAAGGCTGCCAAATGAATCATGCTGTCGCTGCACTGTGGTAAATTTCAGAACACATAATAATGCTCCCAGTTGTTTGTTTGAGTCATCCAATGATGCTATGTGCACATTTAGCTGATGTACCAACACTAATGTACCATGCAATTCTCAGAGCTAGAATTATTAAATATCTCATAAAAATAAACAGCTTTATTGCTGGGCTGATGAATGATAATCCCACAGATGAAAATCATTAATCAAAGAATGTACCAAGGTAATTACCAAACCAGGAATCTGTTTTATGGAGCTTGTGGCTTTGCAGTTATATTACGTTCTTCCTACACAAAGCAGATAGTGGTTGCCTGCTGCTGAAAGCACACTGTGCCATCAAGGATCAGTCCTAATGAATCACAGAATCACCAAGGTTGGAGAAGACCTCCAAGATCACCCACTCCAATCGTCCACCTACCACCAATATTGCCCACTAAACCACATCCCTCAGTGCCACATCTTCATGGTGACAGGGACAGTGACTCCCCCACCTCCCTGGGCAGCCCATTTCAGTGCTCTACCACTCTTTCAGTGAAGTTTTCCTGATATTCAAACTGAACCTCCCCTGACACAACTTGAGGCCATTCCCTTTCATCCTTTCACTGTTACCCAGGAGGACAGGCTGACCCCCACCTCGCCACAACCTCCAATCAGGCACTTGTAGACAGTGATGAGATCTCCCCTGAGCCTCCGCTTCTCCAAAATGAATCATCCCAGTTCCCTCAGCCGCTCCCTGCAAGACTTGTTCTCCAGACCCCTCACCAACTTCGTTGCCCATTTCTGAACAAGCTCCCAGGCCTCAATGTGTTTCTTGTAGTGAGGGGCCCAACACTGAACTCAGCACTCAAAGGTGCAGCTTCACCACACAGTCACCTGCTCCCACTGGCTGCACTGTTTCTGATACAAGACAGGATGCTGCTGGCCTTCTTGGTGACCTGGGCACACTGCCGGCTCTTGTTCAGCCAAGTGCCAACCAACACCCCCCAGTCCTTTTCCTCCACACAGCTCTCAGCCACTCTGACCCAAATCTGTAGCACTGCCTGGGGTTGTCGTGGCCAAAGCGCAGGACCCAGCACTTGGTCTTGCTGAATTTCATAGAATCACAGAACCATAGAATTGCTCAGGTTGGAATAGACCTTAAAGATCATCAAGTCCAACCGCAACCTAACCATACTACCTAACTCTAACAACCCTCCGCTAAATCATGTCCCTGAGCACCACATCCAAACGGTTTTTAAACACATCCAGGGATG
>JAOWBP010002559.1:4134724-4139724 GCA_028571105.1 Tragopan temminckii
ATATATAAAGGGATTGCTATGACTTATTTTCAGTCAAAACTGTTTCTCAAATGCAGCAGGGATTTCAAATAGTTTCTTTATAACCAAGAATATTTTTGGACTAGATGGCCTTCAGAGGTCCCTTCCAACTCTAAGGATTCTATGATTTTACAGCAAAATTGGTGGACAGTGATACATCACAAAAAGTCTACCCAGTCCTAGAAAACATCGCTACAGAGATGAGGCTAAGCGTCACCAAAGACAAAACACCAATATTGCATGGAGGCTGAGAAAGAGGATATCTACCTGTCTGTAGTCTTACAACATTTAAAAAGTGGGCGTAAAAAACAGGTGTGAAGTCCACAGTCACTCTATTTTATCTACTTTTTGCACATTAGTTTACGTCTCTAGCATCTCATTGTCTACAACTTCCTTGAAGAATTACTCAATCAGGTAAAAATTAATCCTTGTATTTCACCTTGTATTATAGAACGAAGAACGGACAGACAATAAAATAGCCAGACAGAGCAAGTGTGAAACTAGACATAGATGACACAGTGTTCTTGGCAACTTGCAACATGAATATGAACTAGATCCCGAATTATCTAATGAGATCTGAAATGAGTCTCATAATCTTTCCAATCCTCGATGGACATTTGCCTACATCACAGAAGCCACAAAACCTTATGGCACCAAGTTAGAGTTGATGTTTTCAGAGAGGCTTATTGCTGGCAAGGCACAGATGTCGTAGGTCAGAATAAACTGTACTGACAGATTTGCTGTACACAAGGTTAAATGGCAACTGGCAAAGCTGTCTAGAATCAGTGCTTCCTTTCCAAGAAAATCTGAATTAAGCTAGCAGACCATCCCAGCCCATGGATGGGAGAGAAATATGATTTTCCAAGGCAGTCAGCTATATGCACCTATTCATTTAGTCAGAGGCAAGAACGAGTTTCCTCCACGAGTGTATGCAGCCCTCAAAACATTTTATGTGGATTTTGCTGCTTCTGTGAAACTGTTGTCACTTGGTTCATACATCAAACTTGATATAACTTGATTAAAAGTCATATACTGAGAGGCTTAATATATATAACACCTTAATTTTACTTTCCAAATGGCTGAACAGAATTAAAGGGAGAGAAAAAAGTAATATTTTCAACTTATCCCAATGGAAATGTAATATTTATGTAACTGTGTATAATCATTTAAAGTATAATTTAATACATCCCTTTAACAACCCACAAATTATCACTTGACAACTAGAAATAATAGCTCTTTTTGTTAAAAAGAGAAAGCATGTGAAGACTAAAGGTTAAACAGGTCTTTTCATCATGATAAATCACTGGTTAATGAGCCTGGTATTGTTGGGTATTATACTTGCTCACTTTAATGCCATTACCTTCTGGTTGTAAAGCTGACACTACTAATGATCTTCATTCTTTGAACTTTTCCACAATATTGACTGGTTGCATAGAGCAGATGTTACTTGGATTTGACTGCAAAAGTGGCAATTCTTCTGAAGCCTGAAGCAGCCCTGAAAAGAGTGATACACAATGTATTTTGATATCTCTAAGCCAAAAGAGACTCTCCTCTAAGAGTCTGCTATTGCTTTTGTAGTTTCTCTACGTCACACAAAAATCAGACAGGGTAAATACCCTCTGTCTCTTATTTCTTCTATATTCTGCAGTTTCTGTTTCTTAAAAACTTGCAATAATAGAGCGAGCCAGCACAAGAAAGTTGGCATCTACCCTCTGTTGCTGGACCAGCATCACAGCAAGCACAAGTAAACAACCTTTCAGTTCCGTAGTTCACATTTCTCCTTGGAATTGACTGAGGGACTTGGAGGTCAATGGGAGTGTATCGTTTGGCCAAGTGCTCACAGCAGGACGCAGAAGTCCTGCACACGCATGGCAGAGCCCAGTTCTGCTTCAGCATGTGGTCATAAGGAGCAGCTCCTTAACACTGAGGGCTGTCTTTATTTCTCCCCACTTTCCTCAGGGCATGATGGAAGCAAATGGTAAGCAAACCTGGGATAGCTGAGTTTAGTTTAGACGTGATGCAGTGTGGGAGCTTTGTTCCTTTCTGAACAAAATTCAAACGTTAGGAAGACAGGGGTAATTTTATCACAATTTGCATAAAGTTTTTATCAGAAAGATATCGATGCAAGAGTGAACAGAAATGGGGACAAGCAAACTCACCATCTCAGAAAGTCAAAGCCCCAGCTGTTACACCCTGGGTGCACAAAGCCTTTGTACAGCTTGGTGCAGCAGCAAGCACAAGAGCTGCATAGCTTGGCTGATGGAAAGGCCATATTCTGCCCTCTCTGCAATGCTATACTCTTACTCAAGGACTTACAGATTCTTTTGTACCTGTACGTAAGTAAGGGTTTATTTTTGTGTTTCTTCCAGTGAGAGGTGGGAGATGGGGGAGAATAAGGACGTGATGGGTTGTATGAATACAGTTTGGTTGTGGAATCAAGCTTCACATGAGGCAAAATAAAAACAGGGGCAATTCCTCTAAAGAAAAAATAAATTAATTAAAAAAGCCTAAAGCATCCCTACTGAAAAATCCAAGCTCCACAAGACACTGTACATGTACTGCTAACATTTCACTGGTATGTACAGAACTCTTCATTTCTGAAGTGATTCATGAAAGTTTAATACTGAAGGTTTAATCCTTTACCTGCATAGGGAGGTCAAGGAAAATTTCAGTAATATTAACTTCATGTTATAAATGCAAACTTGAAATTTCTTGTTTCTCACCGCTGCTTCTATTTAATTCAGTTGAATTGGGAAAAATACATGCAGAAGAGTGAGGTGCTAAGTGCAGCCAATTTTTTCTTTGTTCATATCTACAAACTTGTTCATCAAGTTGGTTAAAATACTTTGACAGGCACGTTCTTGATAAAAATTGACTTCATAAATATCATTTTTATTGTGGATAATATCACAATTGTTTTGGGGGTTTTTTGTGCTTGTTTTTTCCCCTTTGCTTATCTATTTAAATATTTTCCAATTTATTGATAAAGTAACTTATCAATTTATTGATAAATTAATAAAGAATAGTGTCGACTGCCTAGAAAAAAAAAGACAGCCTTTTGAGTATTGATTGTGGACCACACACAAATGCTTCATGTATTTTAAGATTAAATTCTATACAGGTCCAGTGTATTTTGTGATGCCAGTATTGCAAACCACTCTCTCTCGGTGTTACGTTCTCAGAAAAGCTTTATTTTTGCCTTAAAAAAGCTTTCATTATTAAGAGCTATTTCTGATATTTTTCCTGGATGAGAAGCAAGACCAGTGTCTGAACGCCTGCACTCCTTTGGACATTCAGAAATAGTTTAGTACCATGCCATCAAAGCACTTTTGCATTATTTGGGCTGCTAAAAATCACTAGTGGTAAATACTTCCACACAAGCTAATGCAAATTATCCAAGCAAGGCTTTGTTGGACGAACCATATTTAGCACAGGGCGCAGACCCATTGTGAGTATCAGTTTCACAGAGAGAAGGGATAACTTCTTTTTAATCAGAGGTAATGTCACATTCCACATTTCTCCTCTACATCCTAAGTGACTCCACAGTTCCGTTTACGTGTCTGGATGGTGAAAACCAGAACTGCGCATTGAGTAATTCCACTGAAGCTGTCTATCTTGGTCTCAGGGTTTGCTCTCTCCACAAAAACCCACTTTCACAGAATCCTCATTCTCTTAACATCAGATCTTTGATCTGAATGTGTCTGACTTCATTCTTGTTCCAATCCAACGCAACTAGCCCAGTTCCCTCTTAGCTTGCCTCCCTAAATCAAGCTCCAATTAAAGTAGTATGTTAATCAAAATGTAACAAGCAATACCTTAACTTATCTGTTTTATTTCACTATTTCTTGAACCAGCAGACGTTTAATTGCACAGAATAATTATGCATATATAAAATAGAAATAAAACGTTAAGTATGCAACATAGCATATAATTACACATGCAGTTCATTTAACATATTTTCACGTCTTTCACAGGGGTCATCTATAGAAGTCCAGAAAAACTCTGCTATAGCAGCAGAACTGATGGAAAATATGGGCAGACAATCCAACAGAAACGTTTCCCCAAAGCACACGCACACACACATTCACGCAGCCTCCTCCTCTGCCTGCCACCCCCTATTACTTGACCATATTCACCCCCAAAGGCCCTTTGCCTTTGACCTCTCTCTGCCACTGCCTCTGATTTCGCATTTGTTTTCTGAGGACTTATTATCAATCACTTTTAAGCACCTTTATACAGGACATTTAATCCAGACATGTGAAAGTACGAGATTCACTCAGAGAAAAAGTTATTGGCAGCAAATCATAGTTTCTGTCCCTTAAGATACTAAAGCCAAAAGAAAAAGAAAAAGGAAAAAGGAAAATAAAAAAGCCGCATGTGTTCCTGATGCCAGAATTTGCATTAGATTTGAAGCACCTCGTAGCATTGTCTACTTCGATAAACCCCAAACCAAGACTTCTCCTTAGAAAAGTTCAAGTGCTGGTGTCAACTAATTTCTCTTGTACCCAAATGTTGCATTTTATTTCCGCTGATTAGCATAAAATTGGTCCCATTGTCTCAGCTACAGAGGCACACAATGGTGCTAAAGATGCCTGCAGAGGGGAGTTTCTGCATGTTTCCAGCCCTTGGCTTTCCTTTAGAATCCATTAGCCACAGGAGCACTGCATGCTCGGTGTTGGATTTCCATATTTACATCAAGAAAAATACTATTTTTCACTGGCACCTCCCTGAATATTTTAATTACGTGCCCTCAGCAGCCAGGGGAATTATTTTCCATCACTGACTGATGTGGCTGAAGCCATAATATCCCTCCGTAAGAGATACTTTTTTTTTTTTTTTCCTGTTTATCCTTTTATCTGCCAATATCTACTTTCATCTGCTATAAAAATGACTTTCTATAGCGTGGCTATAATTAACATCTCAGTCATCAGAAAATTGCACACACAAGCAAGAAGCCAAAAAAGACAAACTTCCCCTACATA
>JAOWBP010002559.1:4162721-4181752 GCA_028571105.1 Tragopan temminckii
TGTTTGTTTGGCTATACAGCAAACATTTACAAAGCATTTACAGTGTTCCCACTTGTTGATCTTAGACATCTTCCTTCTCACCCATTAAGTCCTATGAAAAACAGCAACATACAAACATAAAGGACAAATGTGAATCTGGCTGAAAGGAAATCACACTGAAAGGAAATGGTAGTCATTCAAATCTTGAGAAATAAGTCTTGGAAAGCAAAAGATGGAAGGAGCTACTGGTGGTATATACAGCCATCTGTCAGAGTTTACTCTTCTTAGCATGCCTGATGTTATTTGGTGACATTATTATTAGTAAAGCACAAGAGTAGCTGTCTGGGCAGCTTATGTTTTCCATTAGCATTTTTGCAGCATGCTGAAATAATACTGACAGAGAGGAAACAGCGTATGAATCAAGGCCTGGCTGTCAGACTAGAGAAATGAATATGGGACTCCGATATAATTTCATTTTCATGGAGAGTGAAACTACTATGTAATCTGGTAGCTCAAGTCCTCCCTTAGGACACATATGTTAGCTCCTGTGATGCTTCTGTTGACTCCAGCTCCATGCTTTAGTAACTGCTGACTTGGGTAAAGTTACTTGATGGCGTACACTAGCAGAGTTGGACTCTCTGCCAACTCCTTTTGTTCCAGTCTCAACTAAAGGTGCTCCATGGGAAGAAATACTTATCTGTCTACCAGCAAATGAAACAGCAGTCTATCTCTCGCACTTGCTGGGCCAATCTTATTGCTTCAAAAAAGCCAGATGCCATTTCTCCCTCCCCTGCTCAGAGAAGTGCATCCTTTTAACAAATAGCTACAAGAATTGCACAGTTAACCTTGCACACAAAATATAACTTCTGATCACAACACAATGTTATCATATGTTTGTTGTTTGGCCTGTTGGATTGATGGGATAGTGCAACTGGGAACAGTGGTGCAGCAGCCACAACATCAACTGGAAGCTGAAAACAATGATTGCATCTATGGACTCCCCAGCCTAAGCCTTTTCATGTTACATTAACTGTTGTTTCTCACAGCTGAAATAGTTATCAGACCTGAAAAAAAGTAGCTCAAGCTTCTGGTTACAGCAAGTCACAAGTTCTGAGATTGCTCAGAAACATCCTGCACTTTATTCTGGTTTCAGGTCATGGCCACATCTGCCTGGTCAGCGTTTCCAAGTTAAGGACATTCTATTCATCCAAACCTTCCAGCTTGTTCGTTAGCATTACTTTTGCAAACTGTTCAGTTAAAGTATTGGGGAAAAAAAACAAAACTACTAACCTAGAAATATTTTGAGTCATATCTCTACCTAGTACTGACAAACAGCACTGCATTCATTCAAAATGGCAGATGAGCTAGCTTTGCAAATATTCACCTATTTTCTCAAATACCCAAAGAAAAGATAAAACGTTTTATTAAATATATATTTCATTCCATTAATACCCTGAAATCTAATAAACGGTCCTTCAGATGCAAAGCAGTATACTGTTAAAACAGAAGAAACATTTATGATTTCTGGTTTCTTGTAAACTTCTAACTAATAAACAAACAATACAAATTTCCCCACAAGAAAATCTTGCTGTTGAACAAAGGATAGTGCAGCGCTCTGCAATTTGGCTGGCTTTTCACGCTTTCCCTGTTCTTCTAGTGAAAACTTAAGCCATGAAATTTCTTTTTTGTTAACGCAAAGACATGGTAATGTCAAGCATTCACGACCATAAGCATGGAAAATTGATGAAATTACAGTGTGTTCAGGAAAATAATACGGCGATGAGAGAAAGAATCTTTGCTTGTATCTGCGTCCTGGTGGCAGCTTTTTGAACAGGTGAACATTTTTTCCTCCCTCTGTGCGAAACATCTTCGCATGAATACATCAAACAGATGCCTATGGAGAAAGGTCAAAGGGAAACAGTCGCACAAATAATTAAGATATGAAGAGACCCGGTATTAAGTTTATTAATGCTTTCCACTGTCTTGTTTGGTTGAGATTCACCTTTAAAACTTGACACAAGTGAGCCTATGCTAAGTTCTACAAATATGGAAGACAGCTGTCTTTACCTTCCTTTCTAAACCCAATGGTAATGCCCCAAATGTGCATACACAGTTTATAGGTGAGTCTTGGAGTTGTGTGCATTTAAGGAAGAGCTGGCCCTATTCAAAGCTGCATTGAAGGTTCTTATAGAATCCATGTCATGCACAACTCAGCACTGACGAAAGCTGTACCTGTAGCATCGATAAATAAATACTCAGGGGCTGTACTCAAGGGAGTAGTGCTGCATTTGGGGCTGAGCTGCTCTTTGCTTTAAAAAAAAAAAAAAAAGAAAAAAAGCAGTATGGGTAACAGGGTCTCTCTCTTTCAGAGATCCCCAGGACCTAACACAGGCCTCCCAGGTGGCTCAGCCCAAGATCCTCAGAGCCCAAGCACTCCTGAAAGATTTCAGCTGTGATCCAAAGAATCTGAACACTGATGGAAATACAAAAGTGACCAGATACTCAGTTTCCAAACTGTGTTCTAAATCAGATTTATGATTGGAAATGCTTCTGGCTATTTCTTTGAAATCTCAGTAGTAATTTATAGTTGCTTACACCTGATTTTTCACTCACATGCATTTTAAGCTTCCACATCTTGTAGATGTCTCTTTTCCCAAGCAGACAATATGCTGTTACCTTATATGCATTCCACCCATGCCTTACAGGTACAAATGTTCAGATGAGAAGCACAGTACGGGAGATCTCTCCCAGACCCTAGGGAGCTGATGAAAACACAGTTAAATGCAAAACTGCCACCGCTTGGCTTGTCTGTCTTGAAAGCAAGGCTTTCTGTCACCAGAGCTGAAGACCACGTTCATTGATGTGAAAGTAAATGCAGTTACAGGCTTCCCTATGAGTTTAGCTCCTGCAGGCTGACACAAAACCAGAGCTCAGCTTTGTTTCAAGGCAGCCCTTTGCTTGTTACAAGTGTGCTTTTTGTTCAGCCTGCAGGCACAGGCCCCAGACAGAAGCTTCACACAAATCTTTCTCCTCTCCGGGATCAGCCACCCAACTCAGGTGCACCCAGTGGTTTTCCTTTCAACTTCCTAGCCATGCAAAGATGCACCAAGGGCTCATCTTCCAGCAGCCATCACCATACTGCTCTTCCTAAAATTCTAAGAGTTTTTGCTCCCATTTTAGTCTCTAGGAGGTAAAGATCACCTCTTAATGCTCTTCTATACAGGACTGAGAATTGGGGTTGTTTTGGAAAAGCTGAGAGTCATACACATTTAGACAGCTGCAGAAGCAAACGCACACTAGCTCTCAAGATCTACCATAAAACTATGAGGAGCAACAACACCTCCCCAGAAACCAAAGCCTCATACAGCCTTTAAAAGATTATATTGCAAATAATTCTATTTGCAAATCTATATCTTGGCAAAAAACAGGCACAAGACATTGTCACATAACACAGGGAGGAGCTACTGCCTTCAGGCACTGGCATTAGGTAACCTCGCCGAGCGCCAAGCAAACGCCAGATAGAAGAAAGCCCTTTCTTGACATCCCAGCATATGAAAGAGACACAAACCGACGTGCAAAAACGCTGCAGGAATCGCGAGTTGTATTTTCACACCCCGACGCCCCGCTTACCATCGCTGTCCCGGTGTGCTGAGAGCTTGTTGCCCTCTGGTGGCTGCTCGGCTGAAAAAGCAGGAGTTTGTGATGAGAAGCTTAGTTTCCCAAGTTTCAGAGCGGTGTTTTATCCCGAAGATCGATCCGTTGTACTCCCGTAAGTCCCAGTGCAGAGCTGTCATTCCTGCAGATACAGCACATCAAACATGGTGTGCATTTATTTTCCTGGTTTGCTGTGTCTCAGCAGAAGCTATAGGATGGAGTTCCATTTGTGAGGTTTAGTTATTAAGAGCTGGGTCTATGAGTCCTGTATTAATTCAGGAACACTGAAAACTTCTGTGTACAGAGTGCCAGAAAAAGGAAGAGCTGACAACACATAGCATTAGCAGAACTAGACACAAACTCCCCATCTACTCTGTGATCTGAGAATGGATCAAAACTATTTTCCTCCCAAAGGCTTCTAGAGCACATGCTGTTACATTTCTCACTGTACTCACACTGTTCAGAACCAAGTATAAAGTCTTTCTGCTCCATGTGACACAGAAATCAGGTATGAAGCTGCATTAATTTATCCCCATGCAAAGCTAGTGCATGACAAGGTCAACCTTCACGTAGCAGCTAAACACCATTATAACTTCTGCTCATTAAACCACTAGGCAGACGTCCTTTACATTTTTAATTCCACCCCTACTTAAAAACAAACAATATGGAAACCTAACAGGAAGGTTTTCCATTTCTAAATTCCCTTTCTGGCATCTCTGTAGAATTCCTTGTTTCTCAGCACTTTGCATTCTGCAGGATGCACAGGAAGACGCACAGCAGGTGCCTAGAGACAGAAATCTGGATGAGTAGGTTCCTTCAGTCTGTCAGGAAGGAAGAGGAATTAGAGATAGAAAGTGCCTCAGTTTTCCCTAGTTTGACCCAAAAGTGGTCCACAAATTTGTGTGTGGGAAACAAATACCACTAATTGCTGCCAATTAGCCACAACATACTCAAGTGTTCAAGATCACAAGTCTGTGGCTTCATCCGAATTCACTGGGAGAGGAAAGAGAACTGGTAATAACTGCTCCCTGGAAGACAAGCTTTCCTTTTTCCTTCTGTGCTGTGACTCTTAGAGCCAATGTATGTTTCTCCTTGTAGATTACTCAAAAACTGAATTAAGACCAGCACAAATGACAAGGTAATTTGGTTGGCAGAGGACCAAGTTACAGAACCAGCAGCAAGAAAGCAACCATAAATATTGGTGCAGAGTGCCTTGGCGAGCTCTTGTTGATTCAGGATGATCACCCTTCCACAATAAGTCATGCCTAGCAGATGTATGGTGTTCTGCTTTTCTTAAGCGTGAGAAGAGCGAGCATGTGGATGCATTTAATATCACATAGCATCAGCATCATCACAGTAGAATTATTTTCTCCACCCCTGTCAAAATGTATGAAATTTGATATCATAATCTGAAGCAATTGCTGGTGGAAGAGCCCAGGAGAGTCCATAAAAAAAAAAAAACAGGGGCCAGTTCCTAAACAATGCACTGGGAGCAGGATTTCATTTCAGGAGCCAAATGCTCCCCACGAGAGGAAGCATTCCTTTCTTACACAGTCTGGCACAAGTCAGCATGCTTAGTGCTGCTGCAAAACTTGGCCGGTTTTGGATATCCCTGAGCCTCAAGATCCACCTTGCACTTCTTTGTCCCTTTAGAGGTAGCTCTTTCTGAGTAAGGTCTTCTGTGTCCCCAAGTGCCCTGTAACACTTGCTTTGAGTTTCATTTAAAGATGTCCACAAAAAAAAAAAAAAAAAAAAATTTAAAATGTGGTATGAACAACCCCCAGAATACAGCAGTTGCTCCCAGCAACTCCACAGTGCTTCAGCTTAGCTATAGCAAAAACAATTTGTCACAGCAACAGCTGAAACAAGATGTGTCAGCAAGATGAATGTCTTGTTCACCCATACTGCAGTGCTGACCAGGGCTGGAGGGAAGAAAACCAGTCTGCTTCCAGCGTGTGTTAGGCAAGAAATAATACAAGCAACTGAACTTCATTGGAGATGGATACATGTCTGTATATCATCAGGTTCCCTAGAATAAGCCCCAGCTAAAACTCCTGATCCAAGTCTATTCATTCATATTCTTAGGACCATTAAATAACATTTAGGCAGACGTTATCCAAACATCCAAAATCCCCCTTAAGCATTTTAACATAATCTGAACTCTTTGAAGGGTTCACACTGAATACATTTTCCAGTACCATGTTTATTTTCTTGCAGTTTATTATCAGTTTTAATTGTTAAGATTTACAAATTGATCATCAAGTTTACAGACTGATTCTGGGTCTTAACAGCCAAATTAGATTGTCTTTCTGTAACTCAAAAGCCTGATATTGCACAATTTCACCCATAATACGAGCATAACTGCAGTTCTGTAAAAGCAGAAGAGCCCATCTTTCACTTCATGGAAATTAAACTATACCTATACTTGCTTCCAGGCATTAGATAAACCCAGAAACAGCTCCATTCCCACAGCTTTCTGATCTGTTCCCTCACAATACACTTACTGAACTAAAGAAGAACAATTAGGGATCTCTACCAAACATTTCATGGCCAAATGCAAGCAGAAGCATGCTTTGCTCAGTTTTAAGTTCTGTTTTGAAATATTTGGTCTACTTTTGCAATCTTTAATTTTTCCCATTTCCATTTTCTGTTTGCTCTCCACATTTTTCTAAGGGTATGCTGGTGAGTTTACAGCTGAGGTACATTCAGCTTCATAATCTCGCTCTTTTTTCCTTGCCTACCTGTGTTCCCATCCATCACAAGGCCTCAATTTCCCCAGGATGCTGATTCAACTACTACTGATTTCAAAACTTCTGAAATTTGGGCCTGGCTGATGCGGGGTAGAGGCAGAAGTAGACCTGCAGGTTGAAGAGAGCACAGATGAGACAGGCACATCCCATACGATCCATCACAAGGAGGAGGAACACATTCCCTGCTTCGTCCTCATCATCCTTGGCTTTGCAGTGCAGGACAGAGCTGTGGTTTTCTTGAGGCAACCAAAGGAAGATGGCCTGCTCCAGCTACATTTGTTAGCAGTTCTCAGCTAATTGACCAGGATCTTCTTCACCCTCCTTCATATACCTCACATGCCACATGCCTTTTTATCCTCTCCTTTGCTGACCACTTTTTCCTCTTTAAAATTTCCAACACTCCAAATAGAAAAAAAGTAAATCAATGCAGTCTTGGACAAGTTGCTCATGTCCTATGCCGGTTCCTAAGCCTAATCTATCTGCCCCATTTATCTACAGAAAATCCTGTATTACAAAGCTTGAACCCCATTTTCTCCTCTCAGCACTAGTGTGTTTCAAAACTTTTGTTAGTTTCCCCCAGCACATAGGTGCCACAGATTTATTCTAGCTCCTCAAACCCCACCCTGCACGTCACATTCAGGAGAACAGATAACATCGTAGACTTGCACTGCCAGCACACAGATGCAGGTTTGCTCACTCACCACCTTTTAAGACATGAGAGGTAACTTCAGCAAGGTTTGTGCACAATCTTTTTGTGTTACCACTTGCCTGGTGAGCTTTGCCAGCTGCATTCATGCAGTAAGGCTCCCCAGTAAGCATTAGAGGACAGAGCAGCAGCGTGCAGCCCAGATTATCCCAGATTTGGAGGAAGGATGTCAGAATTAAAGACCATTTGCTTTAATTATTAGTTACTATGATTAGTCAAAGCCCAAAAGATTTTTAAACCCAGGAAACAGATTTTGAACTTTAGGGGTATTCAGGTTCTAAACTTTTCCTGCCTCAGAGATGTAATTGGTTTTGAGACATAATTGGTTTCATCGTATATATGACATTAATAACCATTCTCAGTGTCTTTGACTAAAATAAAAAATTAAAAGTTACAACTTCTTGCCCTTTCTGATAGAAATCACTCAATTTTGACCACCTGATGGGCCCTTGGGGTTAATTAGAAAATCCCCATCAAGAGCTCAGAGGCCAATATCAGCTGTCAAAACCCCACATTCCCCTCTTTCACCTCTTTCAAGTGCAAAACAACCTGTGTCTGAAGATGTGCCAGAGAATAAAAGGGCACACCACAACCACTGTGGGCTCTGACTTAGACCTATTCATGGCCTCCCTACTATGAATACAGCAAAATCTCAAATGAAAGTTTTAATCTCCCCACTGCATTCAAGCCAAAGAGAAAAGGGCTTCCCTTTTAACAATTTCCCCCCTTAAATCTTTTGTGTTGCTATGCTCCTGGAAAAGCTGAGATTTTGCTCAGACCCAGCAAGGGCTTTTTGCCATAGAAAGCTCTGCACCTCAGCCCTTTGTGCTGACACAAGAGTAAAGGTCCGCTCAGACCAGAAGTAACTAATGCAAAAGGGCTTCAGAAGGCCTAAATACAAACTGAACAAGATCAGAGTTAAAAGTGCAGATATCTGATCCCAGCTCCCTGCTCCCCTTCCCAAAGGTGTGCAAGCAACACTAAGATGAGCAATGCAAAACAAACACCCAAAAGGGACCAGATGCAACAATGCTGGAAACCGAGGCCAGAAAAGCCCCACTGCATGCATCCTCTCAAGAGGAAACAAGAGATCTCTCATGCATACAGGTGCTCATGCACGGGTGCTATTGGGAACCACTGGAGCATTGCTATCCTAGTGTTCACTGCTTGCTTTCCCTCTGTCCAAGCAAAAATTGTCCACTCAAATACTGCTAGCAATTGAATTCCACAGTCAGCTTTATCACTGAGGTAAAACAAGTGCAGCCTTTGCCATTTAACTAACTGCTAGCCGTGCGCTGGCATAACAGCACAGGTAAGTGCAGAAAGACAGGAGAAACTGAGCACGTAAAAATACGCATCTTCACATCTCCCCTTTTTTGTTTCAGTTGCTTTTTTCCTGGCTCTTTCACTGCCAAACACAGCTTTTATCTCCTCTTGCCCAGAGTAGAACTCTACCAAGTGCCTCAAATCTCTGCCAGCACCATCCCATGGCACACCCATGCCCAGCCTCTCTCACCCAAATGAAGGCAACAGGGTTTTATATACACTTACAACTCAGTGTTTCCCTGAGACTGTATTCTCCCCCCTTCAAGTGATTATTTTAGTGGTTTTTTTTCTTTATGAAGAGTAACACCTAAATTGTACGGGCAGAGACAGAAACACTCAGAGCTCTCAGAACAGCATTCACTTGGAGGCAGGTGGAGAAGCTAAATGTTCATCTTGCTCTCTGCACTCTTGGATGAATTTTGTGCAAAGCTTGAACTCTCTCAGAGCCCTTTCCCTCACAGCTCCATGTAATTAATGAGAATGGGACAGAAAAATCAAAGAAAACATTGCAGAGAGAGAAAATACTGCAATTTGTTCATTTTTTGAATGCAAGGAAACTCTACCAGTAGGGTCCCCCATCAGAGTAGAAAAGCACCTATCTTATTTAGGAAGGAAAAAGGAAGCAGTATTTATTTAATATGCATTTGTGCATTTTCATTGATAGAAGAGGGCAGCCCAGTGCTTGGAAATAGCACCTTCTGGTCACCGCTTGCCTGGGTACTGCTGCAGGCAGGGGATCAGTAGCCAAATGGGGCTGCAGCTTGGGAATCACCCCACTGCTGATGGGCAGCAGCTCACATCTGTCCCAGAGATGTTTTTGCCTAGCAAACGGAGTTCAGAAGGCTCCAGTGGGCTCTCAATGATCCTTCCGCCCCATGCTATACTGGCCAGAATCAAATTCAAGAGCAGCAGTAGGGCTTGCTTTGCCTTCAACATTATGGAGGAGGAAAAAAAGAGGAAAAAAGGAAAAAAAGAAAATAGCACTCCCTCACAGCTTCACCCATCTCTGTGTATCCACAGTTTTCAGTTGTTTTTATCATCATCACCACACTTAATTGATACTATATATACACCAGATATTCCCACAATACACAGTGCCTTTCACTACACGTTTTAATTTCAATGTTTACTTTATTAAACATATAATTGATAAACACAATGTAGCTTATTTCTGGTAAACCATGCACTGGATTTATTGCACTGTCAGTAATACCACATCATTTGTTTTTAGGAAAATGCAGAAGTAACTTAAGATCACCATTCCCAACGTAAAATAAAAATAAACCCTGAGGACAATATTCTACTCTAATTTTCCCAAAGAGGTTGTGGATACCTCCTCTCTGGAAGTGTCCAAGGCCAGGCTGAATGGAGTTTGAGCAACCTGGTATAGAGGGAGGGGTCCCTGCCTATAACAGGGCAGTGGAACTAGAAGATCTTAAGGGTCCTTGCCAACCCAAACCATTCTATGGTCCTGTGAACTTAGGGTGAGAAATACTGATTGTATTAAGGTACTGAACTAGCACAGCTATAATCAGATTCTAAGTACAATGCAACAGGATAATTTAATGCAAGTATCTATCGTGTCATAGTTGTATTTCACTAGGAAGGGTAAGGCCATGTGCTTTGTAGATAGTCACTGTCAAATCATTTTTACCAGAAAAATGGCCAACACTCATTGTTACGTTCAGTGTGCTAGCAGAACATTTCATCTTTCCTTCAGTTTTAATATTTGTTCTGCTTACAAAGAAGCAAAATTGCTTCTGAGAGGTTCTTGGTGATACCAGGTAAAGTATTCACAGGTACTCATATACAGAAGAAAGAACTGAACTCACCCAACAGGTGGAGGGAGCATTCTGGCTGTGCAGCACTCCTCTCAGGAAGCAGCCTGCATCCGAGAGATGCTCTCCCTTCAGTGTCTAGCATTCATATGAGTACAGGTGGCTCCACCCTGGGTTCTACCCTTCTGGTCCCATAGGGATCACAGGTGCAAACAATCTGCCTGTGCTCCCTGTGCCAGCCACATCCCTTCACCAAGTACTCAATCATCAGTTCAAGTTGTGACCTAACAGTTCCCCTACAATATTAAAAGTAATAAACTCTGAAATAATGCCTTCAAAAAGTCTTTTTTTAGAAGTTAATACCAAAAAATTGCAGATGTTCATTTTGCCATCTCATTTTGCATTGTATCTACAATGAAGTTCTTTACAATGCAATCCTAACATAAGAGACAGCTGTGTCTACCTAGTCAGTGATGGGTGGGAATCAGTAGTATAACTGCCAGTCAAAGGAAGCCATCAGATACTTAGAAGGAATCAAACCACAGGAATCAAATGAGTTAGCAAGCTCCATTCACCACCACTACACAGGCAAGATGGGGGAAAAAATAAGGAAGAAAGAGGAGTCTGAGGCCTCAGTCCCATAATGGTTCACTGTCAGGCACGGTATAAATAAACAGCAATTGGGAATTGCAGGAGTCTTTAAAAGATAACTAATTTCACCTGGTAGACTGAATTCTGACAATGCTAAAGGAGTAACCACCCAGCCACAGGAGCCACAATAAAATCAATTAACTTGTGCTTGACAACAAACAATACCCAACAGGCAAATCAGAGGGCTGCTTTTAGGCAAGAGCAGCAATGTCTCGGCAAACAGCACTACGTTCAGCATAAATCACATCCCTGCAGAATAAACACCTGCACAGAATTTGCCCTATGACCAGTCAGGGCTGGTGGCAGAATCTCTCAGCATGGTGGCATGTATGCATCCTTCACGTGCTCTGTTTCTGATTTCTCCTTACCTTCACGAAGAATAAAGAAGTCTTTTATACACAGTTCAGAGTTAGGGGTTCAGACCCAGTGACGATCAGCAATCATCTTTAATTGCATCAACATCCCAGAGCCCTAAGTTGGATATGCGATCCTGTTTGTTTTCATTTACTTTTGTTTCATTTATATAATAAAGTTTCAGGTTGTGAAACAGATTAATTAACTCAAAGACAGAAAAAAGATCTGAGGCCTGTGTTTGATTGCAAGGGTGGTTTGGGGTATTTGTAGACCTTGGCCTAACAGTGAAGATGCTAGCTGACAGATTTGGAAGTCTTGTTGAAAATAAAGTTATAATAGGTCACAGCTAAGACCAAACCTAGATCTCTGTGCACACCATGGATACCCCAGAAGAAGAGCTCTGATTGCAACACAGATGTATTAGTTGAGATATTCCCTAGCAAATGTGCTACCACAGGTAAAATAACAACTTGCGCAGTCCAGGAGTTTAACAGGAAGCCTCTTACATTAAAAATATACTTTTAATCCTTTAATAATAATTTTAATGCACAAAAAAAACCCTCAAGCAAAACAAAAGAAAAAACCTCACAGGTTCTCTCTACACAAGTAGTTTCACTCAGTTTAAATACATTATTTAAATCACAGTGAAGAACCATAGAATGGCTCGGGTTGGAAGGGGCCTCAAGGATCATCAAGCTCCAGCCCCCTGCCCCAGGCAGAGCAGCCAGCTGCATGCTGTTTCCATACTACTGTGTGATCCTTTCTCATAAGAGAGTTTGCTCATCTGGGTCCAGGAGGGCAGTGAGTATCTGTGACTGTCAGAGCTACTTCAAATTCTGAAGTATCACAGAGAAGCTGCCAGCCTTCTCAGAGAAGGCAAAAAGAAGAGATGGACAGCATTACTGTGTACTAAAAGAATGCGATTCAGTTGAAACGCCTATAATCCACCTAGAATTCAAATAATCATGATACAGATTCCACTCCCCTATGATGAGATCGTCTGTCAAATACCAACAATTTAGGCAAAACTTCAACGCTGGCTGTGCTGAGAGTTCAGAAATGAGAGGTGAAAACCAAGAGCGAGTTTGCTGATCTGATGGGTTATCTGCCCATTTGCAAAGTGCTCCATGTCTCCCTGTGAACATTGCTGAGCAAGCCCATGTCTGTGCTTAGGAATGGCATAATTTATACGCCCTCAGATTGAGGTCATATCAATACTGTGCATAATCTCCACTAGCTTTACAGATGCTTTAACCTGAGAACGTTCAAGCTCATTGAGAGCTATTCATCGTTGGCAGATTGATATAGGAACTGACAATTCACTGCCGTCCAAGTGTATCTGAGAAGACAAAGCTCACATAAATATTGTTGAGCATATCCCATTGTTGCTTCTTTATTTGTGCCGTTCGGCTTTCTGCAGCTCTGTGCAGAAGATCACTTCTCTCTGTCATATATCTGATAGCAAACAAAAAGCTGCTCACTTCCTTTTTTTCCAGTAGTGAACTGTGCTAGAAACATTAAACACAGGTTTGCCCACCCCAATCAACAAACAACGTGAAATATAAGAGTACAGCTGGACAGAGACAAGAGAAAGTCCAGCCCCAGAAAGGCACTGCAATAGCTTGCAGTGCAGTTTCTACAGTTAAAGACAACCAGAAGGAAGCATGAGAACTTGAAATTTTGTGAGCTGGGCTGCCTATTTACCCAGCCTCTGTCCTTACCATCAGACCACAGAAAGAACTCGGGAGCCTCAGTGCCTTGTGCTCTCTTTTGCCCATTAGACACCTCTTCCTTCCGCTGCATCAAAGTACAAAGAAGTAAAGACTCACATTTTTTTCCAAAGCACTCCCAGCTAATTCAAATGGTTACATTACCCAGGTCAGGCAGACAGGCACAGACTCTGTTTCAGTTGCCTTGATCTTGCTCCACATTAAACGACCAGACCTACATCAATTGTTTGGTGTAAAAGTCAAAGTAACAGGACTAGACAGTTGTCAACGGACTGAGGGCCTCTGTTCAGAAAGCTTTGGCTTTTTTCTTAGTCTTGTTTATTCTTAATACCAGAGCAAGAGGGCAGAGTCACTATTAACTCATAAGAACATTGCATTAATCAGGCATGCCATTTGCTTGTACGGCCCAGCCTTCTGGATACACTGGACATTTCCCATCCACAAGAATTAACCACAAAGATACTGCAGCATAGCTGCCTTATGGCCATGGCTTAGATCAATTTGTTTTGTGCTTTCAGATCCTACAACAGTGAACTCAGTGACACTATAGCAGGCTGGTTCTATTTTGTTTATATAAGTAAGGGGTTCTGATCACCATTTTTCCTTCTTCAGCAGCAACTTATCAGGATGTTTTGCCTAACACCTAGCTTGGAAAGAGACAGCTTTCAATCAAGGAGCAGTGCATCCTTCCCAGATTGTTCTAAAAGGCTGAAGGTATCGTAGGAATGTAACATAACCAAGGACACAGAAGGCAGGTAAAAGTTATAATTACACTGGAAGTATACTATTGGTGAGCTACACTTGGGGAGAAAAGGTGAAACAAGATTGAAAACAGCCAACACAGCTTGCTATGCTAGTCCAAAAGGACTCATTTTTGTTCTCTCAGGTATTACTTCTTCATTAGGTTTTAGGACCAGAACGCAACCACTCAGCCTGCAGTAGGCACATGCTCATGGTGAAGCCTGAGTTCATTCATCAAGCACCAGACACTCACGCCATGCACCAACACCGTGGTGACGTCTTGAACCTGGGGAGGTGCAGAAAACTTGGGCTGTTCCTTGAGTTTTAATCTAGGAGCCCCACCAACCCTAGGTAACAGGGAGCGAGGTGTGAGCATATGCATTCAATATAACTGAATTGAAAAATTCCTGCTAGAAGGTTTACATCTGCTTAGAGATATTTTTTTTTCCTCTCCTCCCTGAAGGAGTCGCCAACAATTGTCTGGAGAGAATTCTCACTGGGAAGGAAAAAAGCCCATTTTCTCCCCAAGCCCCCGCTCGGTGACAGCACTAAGCCCTCCTCAACCTCCTTCTCTGCTGCTGTTGGGATGCATGCAGTCACCATGATCTGGCCCTCATTCCCCTATAGCCAGTCTTACACACCAATGGCACACACAGGCCAAGTGCACTGAGCTCTCCCAGTTCCTCATCCCACTTCACTGCTTCACTGCAGTTCAGTATTTACACCATGCTCACATTGCATCTTTTCCTGTTGACTTCACTTTTACTGAACAGAAAAAAAAATGATCACATATGCCATTCTCCTGAATACTGAAAGCAACGGCAACACCGTTTACACCCAGCACAAGAATAAAAAATGCAAACAAGCCTCAGAACATGACTTTCTTTGGGACAGTGTCAGACCTCCGTGTGAACAACCCCAGCATCAGGGTCTGGAAAAAACAGCTTCTGGAGCCCTATAGAGGTGCTTTTGCTTCCCTGACTTCTCACACACTATTCTTTCAAATGAATTTAAGGCTTTTCTTGTCCAAATCCCCGCAAAAGTAACCACACTGCAGTTTTCCTACTATTATGCAAATAGATTAATCAGCCAACGCTCCAGTGAGAATTAATTTATATTTGAATCAAATGAGGCCTGGAGTCTTTATAGCCAAACCCTCGGGCCAAGGCCTGGGCTAGGTAGCAACCTCATATTATTCATTTGACGAAATGTGAACTGACACAAATACCACGGCTCGCTTTCAATCCGATTACCCTGTTACCTCCCATCAATGCTACCCCAGCCATCAGCCCCTCGCGTCCCTCCTTTCAGCGGCACAGCCAACAACTGACAACTCCTCCCCAATAAACAAGCACCCACGCCACCACCTCGGACCCCCACTCTTAACCCATCATCCCTCCTCAATGGCCCTTATTCGACAAGGTACTTTATTTTGTTTGTAAGAACTGGGGGCCAAACAGTGCAGAAATGCTGTTGGGCTGAGGCTGCAATTCAAAGTTGCTCTTTCAGAGCTGCGCTGCACTCAGCCAGTAAGAATAAACACCCAAAACGTACACCAGCATCATCTTTGTACACGCATACACACAGGTGCACATTTAATTTAATAGAACTGCTGACATCTGTTATCTTTCTCACTCTCCTTAGCCCTCACATAAAACAATGTTTGGGGCTACTACGTCCAAAGGTCAATGTAAAGTGAACCCACATTTTATGCAGCATCCTTATACTAAACTCATGTTGACAACCACTAAATTCTTTCCATTGCATGACACAGGAACTTGTTTTTTTAAAAAGATTTTTTTTTCTTTCCCCTTTAGAACTGTAAGCATTTTTAAAAGCTTGGCTAAACAATCAACCAGGTGTGAGAAAAGCCTTTTCTATGCAAGCAGCTCTGTGTCAGGAAACCTATACTTTGTAATTAGATTAGCAAGCAAGAGCTGAATGGCTCTGATCAAAACATCTCCCCTCATATATTGTTTATAGCACATAAATGATAACTAAGCTTAGTCATGGCTAAAACCTACTTAAAAATGGGAATGCTGCACACTCTAGAATTTAAATGAAGAGGAAAATGAAACAAAGCTATATGTGATTACTTTGCTGCCTTACCTAAACCTGAAAATACAGATCATAAACAAATCCTGTGATTAAACAGATTTTGATTTCATCTTTCCTTTGGTTTTAATAATCTTTGTTCTGCTCACAAAGAAGCAAATTATTGTTTTGAAAGATCCTTGGCAATACTAGGTCATTAGCCTCAAGTAGGCCACTAGTTGTATATAGAAGGAAGAGTCAAACTCACCCAACTGGTGGAAGAAATCTCCAGCCAGGCAACACAGAAAGCAGTCAAGACCCAAGAGAAGCTCTCCTTTCCATGGCTGGCCCTAATATGAGCCCAGGAGGGCACCACCCTGTGTCCACCCATTCTGTTCACAGGTGCAAACAGTCTGCCTGTCCTCCCTGTGCCAGCCACAGCCCTTCACCAGGTGCTTAATCAGCAATTCAAGCTGTGACCTAACAGTTCCACTGCACTGTGGGTTCCTGTACCACTTGGAAGAGGAAGTTATCATCAGTGCATTCCAGGAACCTCTTTGAATGCTCGTGTATTGCTGTGTCATCCTTCCAACAGATATCAGGGTGGTTGAAGTCCCCCATGAGGACCGTAGCTTGTGAACATGAAACTGTTTCTATCTGTTTATTGAGGGCCTCATCTAGTTGGTCTTCTTGGTCAGGCAGCCTGCAGTAGCCCCCACTATGATGTCTCCTTCCCCTGCCTTCGCTTCAACCCTGACACATAAGCTCTCTGACGACTCCTCATCCATCCCCAGGAAGAGCTCCGTGGACTTCAACTGGTCAGTGATGTAGAGGGCAATACTCTCACTCCTTCTCTCCTGCCTGTCTTTCCTAAAGAGTTTATACCTGTCTATTTCTACATTCCAGTCATGAGAGCCATTCCACCATGTCTCAGTGATGCCAATTGCATCATAGCCTGTAGGCGTGCACACCACACACCTTAACTCATCTTACTTGTTCCCCATGCTCTGTGCATTAGTGTACAGGCATTTAAGTTGGGCACCCATTAAGGGCCAACCAACTGGAGTTCCCTTGTCCTTCACTTCAGGTGTTCTCTCCCTGGCCTGTGGTCCTACTCCAGGGCATCCATTACTGTCACTAGCCTCAAAGTGTGATGAGTTGAAGATCACCTCCCCCCAGCACGAACTTTGCCCCTGACTTCAGCTCTCACAGAATGAATAACGTTCTCAGGCTAAAGCCACGGGGAAAAGCTTTTCTAAAATTGCCTTTACACATTTGTCCTCTCCTTAGTCCACAACACTTCCATTTGCTTTCAGAAAGCTGAAGACATCAGCGGAGGACTGATGGAACATGTATTTCCCCAAGCTGATGTCTGGTGGAAAACAAGGACGGCATTTCTTCCTGCTTGTCAAATAGCAGCACCGTTCTCTGAGAAGGAACGCACTTCCTACAGGCTGAACTCCCATCTAACGTGTCCAGTCTTTGCTATTTCAAAGAAATCTTACAAGTGCAAGTGAGATCAGAACCTCACCAACTTTTCCTGGTGATAAAATGGAAGAGAGACCTTCATCTCCAAACACAGGGAAGCCACAACGTCTGCAAAGCAAAGCCCAGAAGAATGGCAGCCCTGCTCTGGTTTCTGCAATAAACCAAGTGTTTCCTAAAGAGAACAACTGTTACTCACACTCTGCAAGGAGTTGATGGTTCTGAATCCAGAGATCTGGACTTGGATCATGTTGCAAAACCTGAAGAGATGTCAGTGGTACACAAGACTACAAAGCTATTCATTCCTCGGCCACAACTATTCCATTCTCCATGGTTTTCTCTGTCTGAAACATCTCAAATCAGCAAAAAGCAGCCCACAAGGACAAACAGAAACACTGGCTGCCTACTTTCACCTGCCTTTCCGATTTACACCAAGGAACTTAAAGCAGAATGCATGGACAGCTTTCTGATTCATCTCTCATCGGCTCTATGAAATGAAACCCCCTGCAGGATGAAGATTCTCATCTCTCTTCTTCAGTCAAATTTCCAGAAATTAAAAATATATTCTAAATTGCTTTTTCAAAAAGGCCAGCACCTGTAGTCTCCTCCTCTATGGATGCACCACAGTTTGCCAGACACTTATGGATAAGTACAGCAGTGGGTAGGGCTGGTTCTGGAGCAATTCTGGCTGGTTCTGGAGTGATTTGCCACTGCCATTGGCAAAGGATCACCACTTTGTGTTGCAATCAGTTCGTAGGAGTAGAGTTGAAACCTGATTTGGGGTGGGGGAATCCTTTAATTCTCTGCACCGACTTCAGTGAAACCAGAGAAATACATGTTGGAGAAAGTAAGGAGGAAGGTGTTGCTTTCCCTTGTCCTCGAGGAAATGAGGGCAAAGAAAAAGGCACTGTGTTGCACTCTGCAAACCCTGGCTCTCTGAGTCGCACACAACCCAGTCTGTGAAAGAAGCTGGCTTTAGGGATGTTGTGTGTTTGATTGTTTGTTTATTAGCCAGATCAGTGGAGAAGAAAGAAGGAGGATGGTTCAAGCCCAGAATATTGCTATTTTAGAACAAGAGTGGAGGTTGGGGAACAGATAAAAGAACGAGGTGGGCAAAAATGATCACATCTGCAAGAAAGGGTGCCAAGTAAACAGGCTAGGGAGGAGTTAGCAAAGCGTAAGCAAGACACAGGGACTAAACTAAAGTTAATTACTTCTGACAAGACGGGATCATCTGGTTGCATTTCAGGCCATGCGCTCCCTGGGCTGGCCAGGATGAATGGCGAGGGAGAAGAAAGTAACTCTCCCCTCCAGGTCCCTCTGCCAAGTCTGGGCCGCGCGCTCCGTCCAAGATCCCTCTTTCTTTGCGCAGAGAGAGAGAGGGGGAGAGGAGAGAGAAACACAGTTAACCACCTGTCAGGGCTGAGGACACAATAAGGCAGCCCCCAAAAGAGCTTTTCATGCATGCGTAATATATTTGTTCAGCTATTCACTTAATGAAGCTGATAAATGTGATGCGAAACAATAGTCAAGTTAATCTATTTAGTAAAATGTTTTGAGACTCTCAGGCGATGTTAAGGAGGGTAGTGTGTTCAGGGACATTTTCATTTCAATACTCTCATCTCTCCCCTCTTAGGGGGGTTCGAGCAACCTATGTGAATATAATTTCTTATAAATGTGTCTTTAATGGGTTTAATTCACCCTTGCCAGCTGTTTTTTTAGCTATTTTGTAAGAGCAAAACAAACGTGCCAGGCTTGGAAAGCTAGTTAAAATTAGTTTCGGTCACTGGGGCCAAGCTATATTTCCTGCAAACCATCTGCTTGATTGGCACAATAGAAGGAT
>JAOWBP010002559.1:4227595-4240082 GCA_028571105.1 Tragopan temminckii
GGAAGTCATTATCAGATTTTTAAACAAGCTGGGAACCCAATAATTTATATTACACAGACATTAAAGGGAGGTGTCTCTCATCTGGTTCAAAATGAAATTAAATAATTTAAATAATTAAATAATCAACCTGGAGACTACACTGAGCCTTTTCTGAAGGTAAACCTGACACATAGATCAGTTTATTAAGAATGGGAGGTTTCTGCATGATCACCACCTACCTCTTCAGCACTCAAATGTTTCAGTCTTAAGAGGGAGTCTTTACGTATTAGAGGCATACTTGACCACCACACTAACATTTTAAACAAAATTCCAGTTTAAGAAAGGCTTTTAGCACTCAGCTTCATGGGATAAAGCTGCTGTGAAGAACGATGCACAGAGCACAGAACTAATTGCAGCTGCCATTTCAAGGCATCAACTCAGAGATCCTGCAAGCTGCATTAAGCAGTTCTGAAGTGACAGTTTTTCTAAACTGTTTGATATCACCTATAAATTGTGTAACACTTAGTGTTTAATTAGAAGACCTCATTTGGCAATCTCACTTGTATGGATGGAGTAAAAAAAAGACGTCCGTGCAATGTTGTACACTGTAAAAATCACAGTCTTAGAGAGGCACAAAATGTATTAGCAGGCAGTTGCCAGAGGTTTCTTTGGGAATTCTTTTGTTGTTTTCTAGATAAGTAGAAATGATCTCTGAGATGCCTGTGTGCTTAAGGATTCAGAAGAAAATATCTTTTGTAAAGTGAGTATGTCCATACCCATCCTAAAAGGTTTAGGATGATATTGAAAATATTTTCTGCTTTTGTACGAACACCAAGGACAATGGGGTGAACATAATCGCATGTCACTGCATGTAAGAGCCACAAAAGCAACAAAATTATTGCTTCCAAAGCGAGCCCAGTGATGGTTGATGAGGTGCTTTCCAGCAAAAGCCACAACTCTTGCTCAAGCAGACAAGCCACTGGATGAAAAAAAAAAAAAGAAAGCAAAAGCACAGTAGAAAACGACCTCCTTTAAGGATTAAAGAAAAAAAGAAAGAAAGAAGAAAAGGGAGAAAGATTGTTGCCACCTCTTGCAAGCACTGCGACCATCACCACCAGCCACAACAGAAACACAAGGCAAACTCCAAAGCCACCACAAAAGCTGTTAAACTGCGTGGAAACACCAATACCTGAGTCCCTTCTTAGGCAAAGTGTTCCTATCAAGATGTGGGTCGCTGCAGAAAAGTTAAAAGAGAAGAACTTCAGAGAAGGACAACAGGGAAGGGTTAAGATCAGAGCGAAGAAGGGAATGCAAACATCTGCATCACCTCTTCAGAGGAAAAAAGTGCTGGGGCCTTCCTAGAGGAACATGCAAAAACCTCCTTCCCCAGGTGTGGTTTTTCACAGGCATGCAGCTGACACCATGCTCATGAAGCTCATCTGCTCACAAAGTGATTCTGTCATTTCTCCTGTCCACAATGAACGTATAAATACCGTGTGTCAAGCGTACACTTAAAAATCCCCATTTCGACAGGCTATTTCTGAAAACTGAGGAGAATCTGCTGGTCAGAACCACCTTCCTGCCACTTTGCTCAGCACTACATGTTGGGAATGCAGCCTGATATTATTCTTCAGCTGCGTGCTATAGGACTAACAGGATTGAGCTGTTTAAATGTACTAATCTCAGCTTAAATTCCGTCAGCAAACTGAAACGTTTCGATTCAGGTTATCTTTTTCCAGCTTTTACATTCATTTTTAGAAGGATGGTTGAGCCCAAGCCCCCACGAAACACTCATGTACCAAACTGCAATAAGGGACTGACAACACTGAATGACACTGGGACTTCACGACATAAGTGACAAGCCTGAAACGCAGTGAGAAAAGCAGCATGCCAGAAGGATGCTGAAATGCTAGTGAGAGTTTCGAATGACAGAACAAAAATTGGCAAAGAAATGAGCAAAAAAAAAAAAAAAAAACCAACCCCAAATCAAAAGATGTTCCCAGTATCAAGAGCAAGGAGAAGAACATGCCAACTCTGCCATATGCCACAATCCAGATTTAGGTAGATAAATGGGGTGTTTGAGTGCACTCTCACTGGCATGTCTTTGTGTCAGTTCACAGCTGAACAATGAACACAGCAGAGGACTCGACTGAGCACATCTTTGACAAAACAATTTGCGTCACCAAGATGGGCAACAAAACCTACAGCCTTGTGCATTCTACTGTCCTAAGACAGCATTACCTGTCCTGTCTCCTGGGCAAAGTATTTCTGCAGAATTTGGGACTAGCGGCAGGGGAAGAAAGAGGGCTAGAAGAACCAGTCCAGTAAGACAGAAAAATATTAGAATGAAAAAGAGGAGAGAACAGAAAGGAATTACAATAAAACAGAAACAGAAACCCAAACCATCAGAACATTACATTCAGCAGTAACTTCCGCATTAAGACGCAAATGCAAAAATTGTGTTGCTTGACTACATAATTAGACATCAGGATGTAGTTTATTTCCAACACTTGTGGGGTACCACCTTCTACAACAGAGCATGCCCTGCAAGTCTCTGTCTGTTTTATCCAGATGCTAGCTCAACATGCTGGAAAAGCAGTCCTGTTCCCTCCTCCCTGATCAGCCTGCTCCCCACTCCTACCAGCTACTGATGACAGCTGGGGAACCAAATAGCCTGAAATACAGTTCAAGTGACCACTTTCCAATTGGATCCAAATCCCAGCTGATTTGTTTAATGCATTCACACAAACACCTCCACCAGAAGAATGCAGAGGGCAGCTGGAGATGGGATAGAGGGCAGGAGGGAGAGGCAGAGAAGGGATCAAGTGACCATAGAGACAGGGACTTTTCAGCATGAGCTCCAATCTAAAAGCTTGTCAAATCACATCTTCTTTTCATAAACTGTTGTCGTCTTCACAACATGCGAGCACTGGTAGCCCAGATTCTACCTTTATCAAATGTTATAAGCAAGAAGTTAAACAAGAAGCAATAGCTTCTCAAATTAAAATTATCAGAATGCTGGAGGTTTTTTTGAACACCACCAACAGATCAAGTAACTCAGGAAGGATATGTGATGCAAAATTCATATTGTAAGTATAATACAGTAACAAGAAAAGTTGTCATACTGATTACCATAGCAAATGAAAAATCTCACCTGAAAATATCCACTTGCTCTGAACTGCGCTCCCTTCCTAGAATGGTTACTTAGTTTGTTTTAGTAATCATACTCAATACCATCTCGCAAGAAGCACAACTACACTCTTGCCTACTGCTGACAGAACCTCACTCACACTGGAAATACATACAAGTATATGGAAATGAGAGAAAATAACTACTAACCTTTCAGACAGTGTGGTCTTAACGCTGTTGGTTCGGACAAAGGGAGTCAGAGAATCATCTTTAGAGGCTGGAATCAAGCTCCCGGAGGAGTTATGGCTCAGCCCACCTCCACTGCTCAGAGAGATATCAATGGATTCACAGCTGGTATGAAGACTGCTGACAGACTGATAGCCAATGCCATCCTTGCTAACAGCTGAAGAGCTACTTGCGTTGGTGCCCCATGTTAAACTGTTGGAAGGAGCTGAATGTGCAGAACTGGGACTAGAAGCTAGTGGAGACTGGTTCAAATCTGTGTTTTTACTATAGAGAGGACTGCTGCCCCCGCTGCTTAGTATACCACTGCCAGATGGTGAATCAAGATTACCCTGCTGGTTCATAGTAGCATGAGGATTGGAGATGACTACTGAATTTTTCATATTTTCTGCTGTTGTGATGGGAACTTGCTTACTAGGCTTTCCACCAAAAAGTCTGCAAAAAAAAGACATTGTGAAAAATACATAACATGGAATATTAAATGCAAAGATATTTTATATCTAAACTACATATCTTAGGTTCAAAAAAACAACATTAAATAAATGATAATAGATTAGACACACAAACCTACACATTTCTGAATCTCCTTATGTTCAGTCCACCTACGCTCGAGTCCAGAGACAATTAACTATAGCTTCAAATCCATCCTTGGTGTTTCTTCACTGAATCACAGAATAATACCTTCTCAAAGCTAAAACGTTGCCTTACACAACTGAAATATACCTGTACTATCGTCTTCTCTTTAGGGGAAAGAGATATCAGAGAAACACCTCACTGATTACTCCAAAACACCAAACAGCACAGGCTGAAAGCTTATTGTCCAGTGAAGTTCTTCGCAAATCACTGACTGCTCTGCACAGACCCAGCACTGTGTGTAGGGATGTAACAGTGAAGATATTTACTGACATCAAATGTAGGTTCATCTCATTTCGGTAGCTAAACTGGCTAGAAACTATCCTTTTGGAGTGCAGGATGAGACTCTTCCTTGTTTGGCACCTGGAACTGGCTCAGGAGAAGATCGGCTGACTGTCGACCAGTGCAAGGGATGGGATATAAAAGCATGGTTGGAGGAGGATGACTGCAACTTTTCCAGTTTGCATCACTGATGCCCATGCTACAACTGCACCGCTTGCCAAGAAAACATCCTCCCTAGAACACTGCTTCTTCTTCTGCCTTTTAGCTCTTTTAACTGCTTTAGAACGTTAGCTCTGCTCACCCATATCTACATGGACTTGCTACTTCCATATCAACAGCATGTCGTACTGGGGATGAAATCTTACAAAGCAGGTGTCTACTGGACTGTCCTCAGAGAAGAGAACTATAGCATTTCTAGCCAAGAGCTCCTAAGGATGAATGTGTATGTATGCTCTGAGCAGAACTTGCTCTGCTTTTGAGTATGCCCAGGTCATCTGCACACCACATGCACACTATTCAGCCTATCCAACCCTTCCCAGAAACTCAAGCTGACTAATTTAGCTAGGCCCTCTACAGCACTTGTAGTAAACCCAGTGATGCCAAGAACCACTTTACTTACTATATACATGTGCTATCTTAAGCTTCAGCACACCTGTGCAATGTCTGGAATGCCTCTACTGGATCGTTGCTGCTGCATACTTGCAGCAAAGCACTGCTGGACCAGGCTGAGATGCACATTTCTAATTATCTTATGTCCAGCATTGCTCCAATATCTGTGCCAGGAACATTCAGCACCTGACTTAGAGAATGCAGGCATTCACAAACCTGCATAGATCTTTCAAACTTGGCTTACCTAGACCCCATGTCATACCTTAATGATTAGGACAGGCTGACTTAGACAAGCAGAAGCCTTCAAACAATAAACACCATTTTTACAGGGATTGAGAGATATTTAAGAGTCTAGGTTCCATTTAGAGTTAATGCTATCAGAGTAGCTATGAAGAAAAATGTCAAACCATACTGCAGTGCTACATGTCCTTCAGCAACAACAGCAGCTCAGGGTATTCCTGCTCATGTGCCATTGCACACCACCTCTTCAGTTATACAGGCAGTCTGAGACTTAGGGATAAGATCCTAGAGCTCCAAAAAAAAAAAAACCCAATCACCCACACACCAATTTTACAAGCTGTTTTTAAACTAAGCAATCTTCCCCAAGATGTTTTACAGCACCTCCACTGCAACTGAAAGGATGAAGCGCTGTGGCACAAACAGGAACGCTTTGCTGCCAAAGGCAGCGTACTGCTGAACCACAGCCTCGGAACAAGAGGTTGTGGTCTGAAAAGCATTTCCTTTTGGGACACAAAACATCCATCCCAGCAAGACAGTCACATCAATACAGGGATTAATTCTGGATGGAAATACACTGCAAGAACGGCCATCTGTTTTCTCCTTCCTGCTATTACTGACAAGCAACTGATAAATTCGAGCTGGCTCTTCGATTGTGCATGTCTCCCATTAACAGAAAAGCAGTGTATGTGCAGTGCACAAACACCCAACTAATAAAATGTATCATGATAGAAGACACCTTCATTTAGTGGAAATGTTGGATACGTAACACTTCAGCTAAAGGGAATATTCAGAGAATAGACACAGTGAAGGTCCCATAGCAAAATTACAGAATTTCACTGCTCACAACAGTTATATATATTTGCAGACTTTCAGGCAAAGACATGGCTTCTAATTTACTATGAACTCAACCATTCTGCAGTTCTGTGTGATTCTGTGGAATATTTTAAAAATTTCAAGGCTGAGACAATATACAGGAAAAACTGTGCGCAACCCATCTCAACTGAATGTGAGAATAAAGCTCAAAGTCTTCTCAATTGCCATTCCAGAAATCAGTAACAAATGGAAGAGGTCAAATTCAGCTCTGATGTATATGCCTCTATTTAGATAGCCTGGTAAAAATTCAAGAATGAAATTCTAGATCAAATGATGGAATGGTGAAATTCAGCCTCAGCATCTTCTCTTTGAAGCTGTATGTATTTCTAATGCAGTATTTCAATTATACGGCTAGCAACACGGCTTTCTATTAATAATAATTAAAAAAATCTGCAATAAAAAAATCAATCAAATTTCCAGATTTATGTATCTGAGGCATGCAACACTGAAAATCTGCACTTGCCATGTGGCATGCCTGAGAAATGAAAGGTCCATTTGAGTTTTTCATTTTAAGGAGTCACTGATGAAGATTAAACGTTCTAAAAGACACGGCTTATCTAATGATAACCGGGAATAAAACAAATGAAGTATCTTGAATTACCCTTGCAAAGGCTCTTCAAATAAAACCACTTGCCTAAAAAGAAACAGCTTACAACTCTATAAAGCTTTAGCCTAAGCTGCCATCACAGCCATTATGCTTGCACTGGTGCTTCAGATGGAATGCAGCTTTATCACATCACTGCAAGCAGGATGATGTAGCGTAACTGTATGGGTATCATGGTGTCAAGACAAAATGAAATGCAAAACACTGCAACTTGAAACAGACAAGCTACTCAATGTCAAATTAAACTGAAAAATAATATTAACGGAACCTTTCACTAATATCAAGACTTTGATGCACACTACATCAAGAAATTAATTCCTGCTCAACTCATGTTAAGGTATCGTGTGGGTCAACGGTGGAGAATCAGAAGACAAGTAAGATAGCTGTTCAAAAATACTCCTGAGATAAGAAATTTCAACCCAGCTTAGACAGGAATTTCTCTTAGGCTTCTTTGAATAACCTGCTGTTATGAGTCTTACAAAACACTGGCCTAATCCACATTGCTGAAACATCAGTTTGGGTTAGGCACGTGAGTCTAAACATGGTAGGTCAGACTGTACCATCACAATGTAAATTTGAAACAACTCTTCCGCTGTCAATTTGTGATCTGAACCACCACTGGAGCACGTCCAGGTTTGCTAGATACACACTAGTGTAAGAATTCTTCAGTAACCTTCACACAAGAAAATATTTCTTCTTGTGATATCAGTACAGATAATGCCTTCGGGCACAATTCTTAAGACAGAGACTCATATCACAATTGCCCGTACTTCTGCCAGACAAGTTGTTTTTCTTTTCCAAATGTCAAATTCTTGCTCTTGTCTCACAGCGTTCTGCGTATTTACAACACTAGTCAAACTGCTTATGTGAAATTAAATACAAGAACCTTCGTGTAGGACACTGAGTGCTCCTCAAAATACAGCCAGATCTGGCTCAAAGAGTCCTGGACCATTCAGCTCTAACTAACATCATTTCACAATCAACGAATTTATTGCCTACCTGCGCAAAGTGGGAGAGGCCACATCAGGGTACTTGGCTCCTTGCTGGTGAGTACTTTGAGCTCCACTAGAAGCAGTCTGTGATGCAGGGTTCACTTTAACAGAATTACATGAGGCCACGCTTTCGTTGTCAGACGAAATCCCTTTCTCTTTATCAGTCTGATTGACTAATCCTGGCAGAGAGCTTCCAAGAATTACCTTGGCAGGCTCTCTCATTTTAGGGACAGGCAACCCAGCTGATTTGCTGCTTATGTTGGAGTCTATGCTACTAGTGCTAGATCTATTCCCAGCTCCACTTCTGCTACTTGATTTACTGGGCCGGGGTAAACTACGATACTGAAGGTTAGTTCGAGCACTGAGCGCTAAGTAGCCATCATCCTGGTTCTGTGAGCCATCAACACTAGTCTTCCGACCAGTGGTCCTACCCATGAGTCCGGATGACTTTGGGATTTTTCCCAGAGTAGCTGATCTACTGGTGATAGTTGCCCCACTGGCAGTAATTATAGTCATGCCTACGGCTGACCCGCTCTGTTTCTTAAATCCGAATGCATTAGCATTAGCAGCAGTTGCTCTAGAGTTACTTGTGGGAAGCTTTTTGGATTCATCACCACTGCTGCGTCCTGCATCTGATGGGGAACGTTTAACATGTCCAGCCTTAGGAGATAGTCTACCCTTTTCTGATACCTTGGCGTCATCAGTTTTCCCTACAAAAATAGAAAAAGAATTCTAATATTTAATGACTTGAAAACAGCAAGCAAATGATGAAACTCAAAGCAGCATGAAAAGCAAAAGCGTGCTAGCCACAAGAGTGTGGTTAAAAACTATGATCTAGTCTGCACTGAACTTAAATGCCACTCTAGTGAGTTATACATGCAGACTTGCCAGAGAAAGTATATGGTGTGTTTGCCCTTGATAGCATGAATAACAGAACAAACTTATGTAATAGTGACAGATTAGAAAAAAAATGTAGCGCTCTGTAGCTACTACAGATTGATCCCCTTTTATCATCAGAAAGAAGTTGTGTCACGCAATCAGAGTTATTTTCCTAAAATGTATTTTTCAAGAAAATAAGTAGAGACTTCTACTTTTTTGTGTACAGTTGTGCACACAATCAAATAAGAGGCATTAACTTACATTACTTGCTTATGTAAATTCAATCATTTTTCATTTACACATCTGCAAGTGCTAAAATCAACTCTAAATTTATGAGAAAGCCCAGAACTAAAAGGTGTTTTAGTATAAATTAGCATGCTGGTTTAGTACTGGAAAAAAAAAACAACTCTCCTCAACCACATACACTGTATATTCTGAAAGTTAATCGTGACTTCAAAAGCTAAAATTACATTATTTACACTTCGTATGTTAATACTATGCCCAAAAAATAGCTTGGCTTAAGACCAGGGTCGTCTTGAAAACAACTTTCACAGTGTACAATTACAAAATATTCATTTTAAAAAGAACAGAAACAGAAATGTGGATGTACAAGTTGCCGTACCTAAAAATACCTAAAAATAAAAAGACAGGATTACCTGAAGTTCAGGTTCTACTTCTATCAAGAATTCAGCCTGTTTCCCTACTGATCGCCCTTTTTTTTTTTTTTTGGCTTGTTTATATCTTACACCTTTCCTCACCTGTTCCAGGTGTCTTTAATGTGCCCGAGGTGGTTGAAGGTTTAGTCCTTGGTGTGGTAATGCCAACCTGAGCCGACATGCCCCGTCGCCAGGAATCCGTCTGCGAAATAACAGCGTTCTTCCTACCAGAAGTGCTTTTATCAGATTCATCAGACACATCAGAGGGATTCCGCCTCCATTTAGATCCTTGCTCCATTTTTATGCCACTGTCGGATCCTCCATCTGATTTCTTGACTTCATCGCTGGACCATAAGGAATTCCGCTCGACCTGGGAATGCTTTTCAGCATCAGTCTAGGACAGATAATGAATCATAATAGAACTTTCACAGCACATCTTCCTTTTGAGCAGCTTCATAAAAGAGAATGATTAAACTGATGAATAAAGTCAGCACTCATCTCTAAGTACCAATAAACGCAATATGCCACTGAATAGGAAAAGTCACAGTAAGAAAAGAACCCCAACAACGGTATATCTTTTCTAATGCAGTAGGGATAAATATAAAAAAACATACAAGTTGTTCCCTTTAGAACAAATAAATAAATAAAAAAGAAAGAAAAAGAACTTGGGTCATAATGGATACATTCAGCCCTATGCCATTTATAATCCCCCTCTCAAATTTCTGAGGAACCCTTTATAGTGCAATGCCAAAAAATCATTTTGAACCTGTGCAGCTAGCTTTCCTTTGTTCCTGCTGCTTTCCTATCTCTTGTCTGGCAATCTGATCTCCAGAGCATGATGAGGCAGCTTTTTGAACAGATCTGAAGATGTGGAATGCTGTTAATTCTAATACGGTAGGAAGACACCCAAGAACTGAAGAAGAATGAATCCCTCCCAACTTTCTAGCAACACTCAAGTCTGTCTTAAATACACAAATTACATCAGTTTTTCAACCATACTCAGCTCTTACAAACTGTTTTTCCCTATTCTTTGAACAGACTGATTGTGCTGCCAGTCTTCTATTGAGAATTTAGCAAAGACGTCAAATAGAGAATTTTCTCATGGGCAAGCTTTTGCCAAATTCTCAGAAGCTCTTAAATGAATTCTATTACCACATATGTAAAATATATTCCCTCTGTATTAGCTTTTCCTACTGACAACGATTACTATTAAAATTATCCTTTTAGAACTCTACATCTCAAATGACGTTGATTAATTTGGACAAATTTAGTAATACCACAATCAACTTTTGTGCTCAGGTACAAATGACCTGCTCCAGATAAAAACGTCATAATGCTCTCCAAGCATCACAGCATCACGGATTGATGGTTGGATTAGATTACCTTAGCGGTCTTTTCCAACCTTAATGATCACAAAAGAGCCTGCCAATTCAATACCTAGTCATGAAGTCCTCCAGTAAGATCCAGTGAATTTTTGGAAGTTGCTGATTACAAAACTCAGCACTGTGCAGCAGGAGAAGGGTAATAACACTTGAAATTGTTTCAAACGCCACAAAATATTATAAAGCTCATAATCTTTTCCTCTCTTTGAATAAGCAGAAAATCACAGCATAGGAAAGGATGCGTGATAATGTATCGTGCTTACAGCAGAATACTGTACTTTAAAGTTTGTAAGGTATGTTTCAAGTTCATTATTTCCCTTTTCTTACCAGATCACATCATAAGTATAACAGAAATTAGGGAGGGGTGTGGTTTAATTTTTTCTGAGTTTTACTGTAACTGTTTTTTTTTTTCTAAAGCCAGAAAAACTAGTCTAAGTGATCAGTGTGTGAAAGATGAAGCCACACATCAGAGTGGTCTTTTTATCAGGACCTGGGTTATTTATCTACATTTATCTAGGTACTGAGCCATTAGCCTAATGAGCATTTCCTGAGGTATGGATTTAGATACTTTTTTCTTGTTGCATTTTCCTCGTGTTACTCATATGTCATTTCCTGGATGCTCTATTCAAAGAGAACAACTTAACATAGTTAGCACGGAGAGAAACACTGCCTTCTAGCTTTCTTCTTTTTGTATGGTTGGAAGACTTTGGGATGGCTACCTTTCAATGCATGAACATCAGTAGGTTTGTAACACATTCTCAGTGTGACCATTTCTGTGTCTCGAGTTTCTCTAAAATCCTCATTTCATGAAAACATCTCCAATGCTCACACATCTTGGAAGAGAGTATAGGCAAGAAACAACAAACAATCAGCCAACAAAACAATCCCAACATCATCCCTCACGTGTTGTCGTTAGTGCCTCACTTCAAATACCTTGTCTGGAATTGCATATTTACGCTGTGCGCATCTGAGAGCAGTAAAGGCTTTATTCTAGCTTCGGTTGACTATGAAATGCTCCTGTGCTTTTCTTTTCCCCACTTCACATCTGTAAGAACAGTACAATCTCAACACAGTAAACTGCACTACAGCAAGTCCTCTCTCTCTACTCTCTTCAGTTCTACTTCAGCTCCCACACATACTTTTTTTTCCAAGCTCTTTTCCCCAGCCTTTGAAATGCTGCACATTTACCCTCTAAGCTCCTTGGCCAGAGATGCTTGCTTAATGGTAAACAACGAGAACAGCACAGAAACATGACTAAGGAATCAAAAGCAAAACATGGTGAAACCTGGCTTCCAGTTTCAGCAGAAACTCCACCCACCTGAAATGCCTGGATTAGGTGAAAGTGGAAAACTCTGCTGCAGGACACAGCAAGACATGCAGCACAATAAATCTATTCACTAAGCTGTAAACAGATCAAATCCATCTTTGATCCACTGAAACTGGGAAGTCATCTTGGTCCAACAGTTTAAAGATGCTGCTGTTTTCTATTTAAAGGAATTGTTTCCTTTCCTTCTTGCGATCTCTGTATGATTACAAGTTACTACTCTTCTATCTCGTTCAAGTTAAATAAGTTATTTTCAAATGCCAACCAGGTCTTCACCTCTCCTTGCAATATATATATGATATGACCTTAATGGCAAACTCTATGCAGTGCTGTATTAAAAGGTAAACCAATCAAGTCCCTGCAATGCTTAGGAAAAATTTACAGCGCTGCAAAAGCAGTATAGCTATGTTAAGTGGTTTAGTGTTTGGCATAATCCAACACCAGAACAGACTGCCCAGTGAGGTTGCGGATGCCCCCCCCCCTCCTGAAGCACTTAAGGCCAAGCTGGATGGGGCTTTGAGCAACCTGGTCTAGAGAGAGGTGTCCCTGCCTATAGCAGGGGGTTTGGAACTGGATGATCTCTAAGGTCCCTTCCAACCCAAACCATTCTGTGATTCTATGATAATCAGAGCAAGACACGGTGACATGGTAAGGTAAATTCT
>JAOWBP010002559.1:4245860-4267955 GCA_028571105.1 Tragopan temminckii
CCTTCCCTTCCCTTCCCTTCCCTTCCCTTCCCTTCCCTTCCCTTCCCTTCCCCATCCCAGGCTGCTCACCCTATCATGACTAACATCTTTGCTAATACGGATCACCCACATAAAGCACTAGGTCAACTACTCCAAGCTGCTTTTTCAAACAGGTTTGCAGTGTGGTTAGGCTCAGACTTGTATTTTTCTACAGTCTATCAGTGCTTTCCCATCTTGTGTAATCATCATCCACAGAACTGGGTCTTCTTTTGTCAGCTTGGAGGGCACATGAAACTGTCCGAAACCACTGTGCAGTCCTCAGGACATACCCCTCACTGCAGAAACATTTGCAGTTTGCAAGTCCAAAGAAAAACGTCATTAAAACACGACTCAGTAAAGCTATTGTTAAAGGCTGGAAATCCACCCCTTGCTGCGGATGGGTGTGGATTCTAACATTGCTGGCTCTTCACTCAAAACCAAAATTACAATGAGCTGCTGAAAAATACATTTGTCAAAGACAGGGCCTTGGGGCTCTACAATATTTCAACTGGAAACATGGTAATTATCCTCTTCTACCTAAAAATTTAACTATTTATTAGTTGATAGGAGAACAAAAAAAAAAAGATCAAGGTGTAAAATGATTGAAACTTTGCACTGCCTTCAAAGAACTAAAAGGAAAAATTAAAAAGCCAGAAAAAATGTAATTGTGCTATGAAGCGAGATACTAAATACTGCAGTTTCCACTGTTTTCTTCTGGGATTTCCTACAATACTGACATCACTGTGTCACAAATCCAAAAGCCATACGCAGCCCCTTCCGTGGTTCTCCTCTCAGACTGTTATAAAAGGTGACAAATAACTGTTTGCAAAAGAATGTACGACAACCTACTTCAAAAACAGCAAATTCAACTAATATATTTCACAGGGTTACTAATCATCCACCATCTCTCAGCCTTTGTTACTCTCTTTTACTACGTTTTCATATGCATTTTGAAACAAAACATTCTAACAAACGGTGGTGCTCAGGGACAGCACTCTTGAAACATGCTGAAAAGTGAGACCATCCAAATTGAAAAGTAAAACAGGGAAGGGGAAAACAAATACAGATCAATTCCACCTGTCCTTTCTGGTGCAGAATCCAATCCCTATACAACATTTCTGGCACTCAGTTAACCTCCTGGAGGTGTGCTGTGAGCTGTTCAGTGACCATTTGGTTTACACCACTGCCAAGCCGGAGCACAGTGTTGTGTTTAGCATTCATCTAAAATAACGTTTCAGGATTTACATTTAAAAGACCTATTTGTAAAAGAGAATAATTATCAACAGAAAAGTATCAATTTGGGTCCAAAAACCTAGGGAAGAAAAGAGTAGTAGAAGCTAGAAATTGACACGTTCTTTTTGCTTAATTTTTTTTATATCAGTGATAATAACCCTTTAAAAAATAACACCAGATTTTATTTTGCCCTTAAAACTTGACAAGGCATTGCCAAACTTCAAGCGAACGCAGCTAAGTGTGCACACATAGGGGCTGCTAAACCCATCTAATCTCAGTATATTCACCAGATGACACACTCCAAAACTTCATGAAACACTGTGACTTTCTACTGAAACTAATCACCTCTTGCCATAAAGCAGAAATTCCAATGACAATCTCTTTTGCTCCAAGACACTTCAAGTGCTCACTATCTACAGCCACTAAATAGAGCAGTCCCAGGACTGCATTAAGTTGCAAAACGCTTGGCTGGTGGAACTTGTTTTCTGGCTATTGTTCAAAACAATTGTTCCTATGGCACTACGCAGCCTCGGGGTGAGGTGATAAATCAGAGCCTTTGACCCAAATGCTGGATGAACAGTACAGCACAGCTAGATCTGAAGAATCCAGCTCAAATACTGTAAGCAGCTACTGACCCTTGTTTCCTGAGCTCTAAACTGTATTTGCAATGACTTTCCTCTTGGACTGCTGCTGGCCCCCCATCTACTGCTCCATCCAAAGCCTTTCTGTGCTGAGAAGGCACGACCAGTCCCAGAAAAAAAATCATTGTGAAGCATACAGCCCAGCAATGAGACAGTGGCTCCTCAGTGGTCAAGTCAAAGATGCTGGGTTGACGGCCAGCTGAGATGACCTTAGCGGCCTGTTCCAACCTCAAGGATTCTCTGACAACCCTATGATTCAGCTGAGGACTCGGCTCAGCTCCCTGTGTTCCCCTCTCCAGCAGCAGAGCCAGGAATCCACAGCCAAGCACCAGAAAGACGCGCAGATGCAGCTCACAGCTGCAGCGTGCTCTTCTCTCCCTTTGGCCCCGGCCAAAGCTCTCTGGGGCTGCAGGGATGAGGCCCAGCGCCCAGAGCTGATACCTGGGGGATCGGTCCCCTTCCAGCACAAAGGCACTCTTTAAGTCACAGCCCCAAGAAGGGGTGGCACTGACTGAAAACACTAATGCGCTTTCTGACGCGGGTCTGCCATCTGAATGCTCCTCCAGAACTGAATGCGGCGGGTGAGAGCTGAGCGGGTCACGAGCAGCTCCTGTTACCTGGCAGCCTGCTTTGGGAAACAAAGGAAAGATTCATAGCTCCAAAACAAAATAAAAACGGGCTGAAACACAACGAAGGAAAAGGAGAGATTAGCTAAATTCTTAGAGCACTGACGTAACTAAACAGGGGAAGGAAAGAAACGAAGGATAGCGTGGAAACAAAAACATGCAGCAGGCATGTCAATTCCTTGCAGTGAGCAGCACTCAGAGCAGCCTGACCTGCCCTGAGCCCTGCAGCCACACTCACTGGGCCAGGGTACCTGCCTGCAGCCCTGGCACCCACAGAGCACAGGCAGGAGATGGCTGCGTCACTCCCCAGCCTGCGTGTAATTCCTCCTGCCTGTGCTCCAGCTTTAACACAAATGCATCTCCTGTAAGCTCAGCACATGGTAATCCTAGGAACACGCGGCACAAAATGATCAGCTGAAGACTTGAGAGCAATCTGCAGTCACTGCTGAAGTTTTTCGTTACTCAAAACACACCACAAAGCTTTCACATCAGCGAACTAAGGCAGAAACCTGAGCAGAGGGAACAAATGCCACCCGCAGCATCCCTGGCAGCTGAGCCCACAGCACCAGGACGGCAGGCGCTCAATGCCTCTCTCCCATCAGGAAAGCTGAAAGGCTGTATCTGTCCTTAGGACAGAACTGCAACACCCTCATCAGTACCTGGTTTATGGCAGGCTTTAAAATTAAGCTTACATGAAAGAAACTGCAAAAAGGAAAAAGATGAAATAACCTTCAGAGACAAAGAGTTCATCAGGAAGCCAACGCAAATTTGCACAGGAGTGAGAGCTGCACAGTCTGTACTGAAATGCAAGTGCAGCCTGTGCTGCGATAATGGCCAGGAACAGCCTCACTCGTGCCTTTGTTTCAGTGAGGAATGAGCTCATTCTCGTCGAGAGATCCTTCTTTTGCTCAGAGAGCAAAGGAGTGTTAAAATATAACAAAGCCCTATAGTTGTCTGCGACTAAAACCGTCTGACACGGAGAGACAACCAGTTAGACTGCAATTTATTAAACAGTCAATAAAACTCACAGAATCCCGAAGTAAAGCCAGAAAAAACAAACACAGCAGTAGCTGTCAGTTCTCACATATGGGCTTTCTGATTATTTCATCAAAATATTTGTAACGTAATAAAATATACTGACTTTGTGTATTCGGCAAGCCAGATGAAATAAAGAATGCAGGGAGAAAACTTCCCGCATTTACTGCGTCCTCTAACACTTTTCCATTGCTGCCAGAATTTAAACACTGGTCCTACTTGCACAGAGGTGTAACACAACACACACAATGCTTTCAAAGCGCAGAAACTGTCTTACCTTGCAATATTCCTTGGCCAAAGCACTTCTCCACCTTGCTGCCCAAGAAGAATCCCAGGAAAGGGGCTTAGGTTTACTTTACAGGTTGATACCTTCATTAGGCTACCATCTAACACCCCAAGGAAGGAAACAGCTTGCAACTTGACTACCTAGGCACAGGCTTTGCAAAGTTGGAGGAAGGCTGCTTTTCAACAGCACTCAGTATCCAGCAGATCTGAAAGACACTGGCAAGTAAAGCCTAGCTAGAAGGTGATCATCAGAAACTTCCCCTAGAAAGAAATCTGATCCCTCAACAAAATTAACCTCTGAAGTGCTGGAAAAGTGAGAGGTCAAGGCTTTCTGCTGGTACTAGGTCATCTGTGAAAAGCTGTAACCTGATGGCAGTAAAATAGGCAGACTGGGTGCCTCCAGATCACATACCGTAACGTATGAAGTAAAAGCCCATGTCAGCAATCCTGTACTTGAAGGTACTAAACGACAGTATTTGATCTCAGCTCAAAGCCTACAATCTGTAAAAGTGTATTTCCTAGTCTGTTTTTATAGTCTCACAGAATGAGTCAACTATGTGACTGCTAAAATAACTATAGTTCGCTTTATGAGAATGCAGCAGCATAAAACCAGATGACATACTTCAAATGTTTTAGCATCAAATATTTGGAATACTGGTAAAATACAAATGTTACACATACACACGCATAAATAAAAGAAATATTTTCAATATAGATCTGCTAGTAAAGACTTTGATATCTTTATTTCTTAATAAAGAAAGTGGGACAAGATATGTAAGATTTCTCTGTTCAGGGATAAAATACACTAATCATTATTCACAGATGTAAAGCAAGGGACTTGCCACTTTACTTTAATTCAAATAGAAGAAAGATGGGTGTTTATACATATTTGGTTAATAAAAATGTACCATTTTGAGTACTCAGAACTCTTATTTTAGCCCAATAAAAATGTTCCCTGACAGTATTCTTCCTATATCTCTGCATTTTGCTGTATATATGGGATTTTTTTTTTTCTAATATGTGAAACTATGCCAGTGTTATTTCGAATCACAGAATCATAGAATTGCTCGGGTTGGAAAAGACCTTAAAGATCATCAAGTCCAACTGCAACCTTACCAGACTACCTAACTCTAACAACCCCTGCTAAATGATGTCCCTGAGCACCACGTCGAAACCATTTTTAAACACATCCAGGGATGGTGACTCAACCACCTCCCTGGGGAGGCTACTCTAGTGCTTAACAACCCTTTCTGTAAAGAAGTTTTTCATTATATTCAACCTAAAGCTCCCCTGGCACAACTTGAGGCCATTTCCCCTCATCCTGTCACCTGTCACCAGTGAGAAGAGACCAACCCCACTCTCGCTGTAAGCACCTTTCAGGCATTGGAAGAGAGCAGTAAGGTCTCCCCTCAGCCTCCTCTTCCCTGGACTAAAATGCCCCAGTTCCTTTAGTCCTCATAGGCCATATTCTCCAAGCCATTCACAAGTCTTGTTGCCCTTCTTTGAGGGCAATTTACAGTGGGAAGCAGAACTTAGAGGCATGAATTACCCTTACTCTACACAAATATAGCCTATAAACATGAGAAAACCTGTGAGACAGTGAGAATGGACAGCTGGTTGCCTACAATCCATGCAGACTCACCATTCACTGGGTCTCTGGCACGCTAATTGGCTCAGTGCAGGGGGTAGCACCTTCAGGCACAGAGCAGGAAATATCCCCCAAAAGTGCTCCCTCCCTTTCCCCCCAAAGGGAAATACTATAAACAGAAGGGGAATGGTGATAGTAATGTCCATGATGCAAAACACAGTGGTGTTGGATAGCCATGCCTAGCTGGGAGTAGAAGGCAGCACTGGAACTTGGAGTAGAAGAGGCCAGGAGTCCAAGGCTGGATGGAGAATCAAGGTTCAGCATCACAATGAGCAGAAGGGTGCTGGTGAGTGAAACACCAAATGTAGATGTGTAAAGAGAAATACAAAGAACTTGACTCTTGCTGAAGTCTACACAGTTACTAACATTGACTAATGCACTAACACCCAGCCATAAGGGAATATGCAAATCCATTCCCATTATTACAGAAGGACTTATTCAGTAAGCAAGAAGCTACATTACTAATCCAGCCAGGGTAGGTTGCCACTGTTCAAGGCCACTGATGAGCAAGCGTGTCATGAAAAAGGGGTGGGCAGAGAAGACAACACCAGGCTGTAATCCTAGCTTCACCTCAAGAAAACCATCAACCATTCAGCCTGAAGCCAAAGAGAAGGGAAGGAAAGAAACAGCAGAAGTCAACCGCGCCAATATAGCTATTAACTGGGTCCAGCTTGGGTATCTTATTTTAAATAAAAGGCATGTTTTAGCATAATGCTGTACTTTTGGTTGAAAGAGTTAAAATGTAAGTATTCAAAGGTTATAAAATAATGACTTTGCGCAGAAATTCTTCTGCCAAAACCTTCAAATAAACGAGTTGCAGTCTGAGCTTGCTTTTCTATTCTGGAGTCTATATTTTAGTGGCCATGATGTTACTATAGCAACAAAGACAACTGGTAATTTAGGGGCTGGTGGATGTGACAACTTGCAATTTGGAACAATACTAACAATAAAAGTGGCTTCAGAAAAGCATCATTTAACACAAATGTTTGTGTTTTAAAATGAAAAAGGCCGTTCATTTAGTATCTTTTTGCAGCTGGACTATTATCTATATTAAGTTAGTCTAGTGGTGAATGAAAGATAGAAACATGACCCTTCTGCTTTTTGGTACGTCTGTATCTTGCAGTGCAGTCATCCCAGCCCCTTCACAGTGCGTACGTGCCTACATGCAAAGCCGCAGATGTCACCAGCTTTAGAAGATCAGACAAGAGTCACATAGCTTTTTAAAACAAAAGTATTTATTATCCACAATAAAAGTGAGGGTAAAGTTACTCACAGACTCACCTCTGCCGAGTTTAACCGCACTCAAGGCATCCTTTCTAACAAATCCCATGAACTGCTCTTCATTCATTACTATAATCATGGAGCAGTTGCTAGAAATAACTCTTAGATATCGCAGGTACTTAAAAGAACCACAACTGGAATAGAAAGGCTTTCTTCTAATCTGTCTTCACTGAAAATCTCCCCCCAAACTTGGTGTTTCTTAATTATCTGCTTACAGAGCTGTACAGAAAATCAGCACCAAACTCGCACTAGTGGGTAAGGGCAGCAAGAAATGTTCTAACCCCCAAAATGATGAAATCTGAAATGGCAAGCTAGGGAAAAAAGAAGAATCAGAACATCCCATCTTTTAAATCAACAGCTACAAATAAAAACAAAATCACAAGATTAAGGTACAGTGCTGCTCTCTATACACTAATCTACAGCCCCATTGTATTCCTTTTCCTGGCAGGCCTTCCGCTGCAAAGGAGGAGGGATTTTGCAACATAATACCTATAACACTAAATACAGAGGGATATTTCCAGATGAATTTTACATGTAGTAATAATCATAGTTTTATGGGTCAGGAAGTTCAGAAGATTAGTGCGTTATGGCTGCAGTTTATAAAAGCTTTTGTGTTAGAACCTCTGCATAGCAATCGGGTGAGATAAGCTGTGAACAGCTTTACATTAACTTCTTTTATGGTAGTTAAAGTTTGAGAGAAGTAAAGAGACCCCAGGTATTAATTTATCTAAAGAACAGCTGCTTAGAAAAGACTGCAAAGTGTCCTAATACTCAGTGTAATAAGATCATTGCACCTCCAATTGCTTGTTCTTTTTCTCCCCAGTTGTGTGCAATTTCCATTAATGTAAGGAAGAACAATGTGCATAGCCTGAAAGAAGCTAAAACTGTATGCAGAAAAAAAAGAAGAATAAAAAGAAAAAAAAACCCACAACAACAACAACAAAAACCAACCTATCAAAGAAATCTGTGATTTGATTTTTATTTTAAAAGGCCCAAAACCATAATTACAGGTTTGCATCCTAGGCTAAAGCAACATGAACCTTGTTTCATTTCAAGCTCTCCCTAAGAGAACACCAAAATGTCTGAAAATCAGGTTTTCCTGCAATATCTTAACTTCCTTTATGTTTTTATTCTCATCAGCTGAAATATATATATGTGTATCAGTTAGGAACTTATAAAATGTCTGCGTTTGATGACTGCAGCGACTATGGAAGTAATGCAAGCAGCATAGACTGTAAAGACATTGCACTTCATGGTCTTTGGATGCTTTTTTATAATGTGTGCTATGAAGTGTCTGCCACCTTTCACCATGGAAGGGACTCCACTACAACTGGGTAAAATGATGTCTTAAAATAATCACAGTGGCTAAAACTCTATGGATGAACACAATTGACATAAGCATTGTGTCAAAGTAAGCTATAGGGGAACACTGGAATCAATGTAGTCAATAAGAAGAATGGTAGCAAATATTCCCTAGCTGCTACAACACTGTGAACTGGTGGTTTTTCATTGCATTTCTGAAAGAAATTAGGAGCTGGAAGAAGTAGGTCTGGAAAAATGAAGCTCCATATTTCAATTCCTTTCATTCTGCTGAATGAAAGAGGCATGCTATTTGCAGCCCAATGAAGGATGCATGTTATGAAATACTCGCCTTCACATTCTCCAAGGGTAAGAGTCCTCCCATCTCAGAGACTTCCCAGAAAGCAGACAATTACACTACGCTGCTGCTACCTGGAATTTTTTATGCTTTTAATAAGTAAACATATGAAGCACAGAATACCTCAGGATTTTGTTAAAATTACTTACACTGGTAGTACTGTGCAGAAGAAAATAAAGAAGTGTGTACTACTGCAAGGGTACATATGCAATGCAGGGGAATTGACATTTTTCAAGTCCCAGTTGAATGTGAAGTCAAGTTCCTTGCCATTCAAGACTACGCAAAACTTCACATGATCAAAAGAGTAGGGAAAAGACCTGAAAAGACTTAGCAGATAGAAAAGCCAAATTTGGAATAGGATTAATGATTTGGAATAAGGTTAATGATTATTGCATTGATAAGTTGTTATGGAGATGGCATAAGGCAGACTTAGGATCTAATCCATCTAATGTTATCCGTGCATTTCCTGTATCCAAACATGCATATATTTCTGTTATCTAAAATGTTTTCCATATACAGCAAATAAATTACATGAAAAATAATCAAGTCGAAAATATACGTAACAGAGCAAATTATTTGTAAGTACAGCCTCTATAAGATGAAAAAAATCTTATCTTAAAACACAAACAGCCAGTGTAATGAAACAGAAGAATGAACAAAATGGCATGATTGCTCTCTTCCCAGGGATCTGAAAAGAGGCTTTGGGATGGATATGTGACAGACGTTCATGTATGATTTACAGTTTGCATTCTGAGCTTTCTAGCATAATGTCTTCACCAACAAACAATACTGTATACATGAGGAGCTATACAAATGCATAATCTAGGTGCAAAAGTCTCTATAGCTACAATGAGCCTGAAAAAAAGGTTTGAATCAGAAGTTCTTTGCATTTCTACTTGGGCCTGAAAGGATGCACTCAAGAAGAACATGCCATGTGTAGCACCTACAGAGCTACGCTTAACGTAGTGCTGTACAAACAAGCAGGCCTCCAAGGAGCTACAAGATGGAAAACTCCTATAGAACTTCATTTACCCTCCTCCTACATTGTCCCCTCCAAAAATACTAAAACTTTAATCAGCAGCAAACATTACCCATCTAAGGGCATCCACTGTAAAAGCACTGCTGTCAGCCACCTGCATCTTAGTCAAATCCAGCGCAGTTATGATCAATACAGTTGGTCCAGACTAATTGCTTTGGTTTCCTAATTAGATATATCTCAATATTTACAGCTGTTTATTGCTGCTGTGGCTGTTAAAAAGCTAATATATCCCACTAGAAAAGTGAAGTCATTTATCTTAATTAAAGTAGAACTATTAAATCAAGCTAGTATCATCACAGCTTGATATTTGTTTGCAAGTCCTCTGTATTACTGAGTATATAAGCACTGGAACCACATAAATACTTCAACAGAATAATGGGCAAAGAACAAACATGCAAACTCCCAGCTTCAACAAAAATTCACTTTGCTGTGACAGTCCACCTGCATTTTTCTAATAAAATAAAGGGACATGCTTTACACACACAACATGAGGATGCTCCAAAGACGTGTGAGCCAGAAGACTTGCCTTTCACTCAGATTATCTTTAAAAATCTTTCCTCTGTTTTAAACACTATTTCCCATGTGAATTGCTTTTGCCTTGCTCTTACTACTGCTGCCTGTCAAATAGATTAACAAAAAATTTACAATAGGCTACCAGTGTAATATTGATCTGCAGGTATTTCTCATCCCTGCCATTGTTTTCTTATGTCTGGTCAAGAAAACCATCGAGTTGGTTTTCCAATCATCTTTATAAAATAAAAGGTAATTGAAACCAGTGACCTGCAAGACAGCAGCCCTAACTGGTGCATACTTTTAACCAAAAAGCCTTCCTAGCTCAGCATTCTATGGCTTCATGAATAATGCAGACAGCTCCTCAGAATTCTGTATTTTTGCTTATTCAGACAAAGAAATTCTTAATTAAGCAGTACGAAAACTTGTCCTTCACTATCTCATAAACATGCTGCAGTCAGAACTTGCTCACATGAACTTCTGACCTTTCCTAAGCACTGATAAAACAATTGCTTTACGGGAGGATAGTAATGGTCCTACAGATTAGAGTATTGCTGCATGTGGTTCAGGTAGTCAACACATCAGCGTCAGGGGAGCGTGACTGAAGGAAATCTCACCCACGGGGTTGCTTTGAACAGAAGGCGAACGTGTTTGCAGTAATATTGGGAATCTGAAAACTTGTTCAAAACTATTCACTTATACAGAAAGCTCTCTTCTCCTCACAACCAATGTAAGCCTCAAAGTAACCCACATTCCCTGCACATGCTGGCTACATGGACTGAACTTGAGCGAGTGGCATGTCTACAAAATGATTAAAATCATTTAGTTTCTCTCCTGATGAGCAAATCCTTTTCAGTGCAATAGATACTATGATAAGTATAAGGCATGCAGAATGAGCTGCCATAGGATGTGAGAACACCAGTGGCAATAACAACCAAATATTGATGTGGTGAGCTATTGCATTTAACAGCTATTTTCTTTTGAAACTGAGCTACTAATTCCAAACATCTGTGCTTTATAGGGAAGAGATTATCTGATACCCGATACCGCTATCTGATACCCGAAAAATTAATCTGATAAGAACTTGTAAATTATATTCTTACCATTTCTTAACAGGTAAATATTTCTACTAGAAGCCTTATGAAATACATTAAATATTTAGTCTGGAATGTCAGATGACCACTCTTCTCTTTTCCCAAGATACTGTGGGTTGCTTTCTTTATTTCTTTGTAAGAAATAAGCTGAACGCAGAGCTCCGTGTACCACCAGGAAAAGCAGTGTAGCTACGGGTACAGAAGGCACAGCTACACTGTATTATGAAGCATGGTGGTAGGTGGGCAGTTGGATGATCTTGGGGGCATGGGGGGAAGAAAAGAAAGCATATCTGGAGCCATACTTCAAATAAAGTTCACTGAAGTCCAGTCTCCTCATGAGTCAGAAATGCTATGGACACAAGACGCCGAGAACCAATCTAACACAAGCATGGCTCTGATTCCAACGTGTTCAAACCTTCCATAAGGGCTAACTTTGGTCTGCAAAACTTTGCGTCCATGCCCACATTCCTCTGCCTCTTCACAGCACCAGGTGTTGCCTGCCCTCCCACACCTGGCACAAAAGCAGTATAAATCCACCAACCAAAGGCACAGTGATGTTCCTGATTCCGATCTGTGCAACTTGTAATACTCAGCACGGGTCGCATCAAGTATGCACCGAGTAATTATCCAACACTAGGTTAATTACCATCATGCAACACTGCATTATCAGGCATTCACACACACTTTTGTTTCATTTATTTTCATTATAATCAGCTGCCACGACAGATGTCAGTGCCAGAGGTGACAGTGATCCTGGGCTCCTCCAACAAACATTTCTGATGCATGCTTATCTTCCATGGGCATCCAGCTCAGTATGCCATTATTCACTGCATTATCTACACGTATTCTGTAATTTTGCAATATTCATTAAAATGATGCCTCATTCTGCAAATGAAAATGCAAAGGAAGAAAACGTAACACGTACATTACTGGCTATGTGCACAATGTAATTAACATGCATATAATCTGTATGCAAATCATGTTATTGAAAATAGTGACTATTAGCATAACAAGTGCTTATTATTTATTGAGATGCAATTCAAGCAGGCATCCTGCTGGGGTCTAACATCTTTCCTTTAAACAGCACCATCTCTTTTTTTCTTCGTTCACTCATTCTTCTCTCCTCTTGCTGATTAATAGCACAGAAAACAGGGAGACTCCCTTCTGTGCCTTTGTTTAAAGTAGGAAATCTTGTGTGTTTAATTGCCCTCAAGCATCTGATCGAGTTCAAAGCTCAGTGGCGTCTCTCTTACCACGCTGCATCCCCCCACCATCACCACTGATGCTGTTTCCTCGCTCCACTCCCTGGCCTGCAAAAATCCTGAGGCTTCAGGATCTCAGCAAGGCTGTATAACCTTTCATTGCATTTCTGCAAGAGCAAAAATTGCAAAACCATTCCTTGCCCAGTAATTCCTTCCCGAGCCCCAGCCCTCCTGGGCTTTGTGCAGTGTGTTTGTTCTCTCTGAGGCAACACCCTCTGCTTCAGAGATGGCTCTGTTACAGTGATGAAATAATTATCAGGGGGGGATGATTTCAATTTTTTATTCGTTTGCCAAAAGTGAGATGCTTGGCCTGAAGTTTTCCAAGCTCCATGCCAACCTGAGGATGGACTCTGGTCTCAGTAAAAGCAGCGCAACCGCTTCTGAGTAGCATTTTGCTTTCTTTCCTTTAACGCAGTAGCTGAACTGCATAATTGTTTTAAAGACTGGGTCTTTTTGAAGAAATATCATCAAATATTCCGTTGGGTTATAAAAAATGCAAGTCTTCAAAAAGTGAGGTGATTCCCTTGGAGCCTTTGCTAATTTTCGTAGTTAAATCATCCAGGGGGAAGCGGGAGTTCAAGGACTTCAACCTTAATTCTTTCCATCCCGCCTCTGTGATCTGATAGCTCTGCAATAGCCAAGAGTCCAATTAACACCTTTCAGTATCTTGTGTGGAAACGATTTCATTTCCAGGAAATAATTTGGCAGCAGAGACAGAGATAATTAAATATTGTTGGAGAAATGACTCAAATAGAGGAGACCAAAACTGAGACTCCTGCTGAAGTCAGACACAGCAAAACCCCAACATGAGTTTTTGCTTTAGAACATCTACCAGCGCACAACTACTCTGTAACAACTCTTTCTGGAATTTCCTAAGGGAAATAATAAATTAAAAAACCTCCTTATTTTCAGTTTTACCCAGAATTTTAACTCAAAAATAATTTTATATCAGCCTCTCATCTCTCTGCCCCATTTGAACACTAGCAGAGCATGGCTGAGCTGTAAAATGGTGTTTTGTATTGCTATCAGAGACTTAACATAAACTAATACCGATAAAGACGGCTCTGTTTTAGAAGAAGTGGTCATTGGATAGCTTTACTCTGCATTTTTCTCATGTCTCTTGAATCTGCTGTTTTACTATAACTACAGCTCACTACTATACATGCAAATGTCTCATGAAAATTCTGCTTTCTTCCCACAATCCCATAGAGCTGCGCTTAACCAAGTTATAAGTCAACTTGTGCTCTACTTTTATAACTGCACCAACATGAATCACAATCTCCTTCATGACAACGGTGTTAAAACGTAACATAAAATCAGAAACAGGTATCATTAAATAAGAGGAGAATGCATAAAAATTGGGAAGTTGCTTTAAGACTCTCAAAATTTGTATCTTTCTTTTGCACGCACATTTAAGACTAGATCTGTATAAACACAGATTTCTTGTGTCAACCTAATCCACATCAGGATTCCTTTGGATCCTCTGAGCTCTCAAAGCACAAATAATTGGGTGCGTTCTCTACAGAATCCATGCAGTCTGAAAATACAAACTAAGTATGGTGTAAGGCTTTCCTTTACAAACACCTCTGTGAACTTTGGGTGGCAATGGATGGTGGTATCTCCTCCTACAGGCTCATGTTGCTGGTTTTCCTTCACCTTTTCCCTCTCTCCTCTTTACACGAACAGACATAGTTGTCTAGCATTTCTAGCTATTAATGATAATATTCTACTCACTCTACCCACACAAAACACTTCTGGTTTTCCAAGTGAAACATTTTGCTACAGTCATCTGTGAAAACAGAAATGAAACCTTTGCATTAAAATGCTAACGAAACAAAACTATGTATGAGATAGTATCAAATAACATCAGTAGTCTCAAAGAGATGTTTAAGGCATTAGGTCATGTTATGAAGAATATTTCTAGTTGCAACTTTCATAACAGGAATAAATCAATCTTGACAGTGAACATGAAAGCGGGAGTAAAACCTTTTTGAACACTCAAGGTGGCTCACTCATTTCCCCCAAACCAAAACGAATGGATTAGTTGATATATATGAAAATGAACTTCAGCTAACAACATAATCAGAGAAGATTAAAAGCTAAAATTAGATAAGAAAGATAAAAATGTTACTTGGGGCTGATGGCAGCACATGGCAACTCTGCAGTAGCTGCTGAGCTGAGCCTTTGTCAGTAAGGTAACAAAAAAATATAAATGTAGTTAAGAAGAGCTGAACTCAGTCCTTGGACTTTGCTCAGGCAGTAATCAGGCTCCTCATTTTTAGCACTGATCCTGTGGCTACTTATTGACCAAATATACCTGGACATACATAAACATAGCCTCTAGCGATGTGGTACAGATTGAGGCTTCATGTGCTAACTCTGCACTGTTCCAATGGCACTTGCATCAAATTAATTAGTTTCAACTTGCAGCAATCGGTGCTAATAAAATTAGATGTTTTATTTTTAGTGTGAATAGCAAATAATAATAAAAACTGATTACATACATACTTATAATACAGTGCAATGTAGCTCAAAGTGCTTCTAGCACAGAGCGTGCATTTATTTATCCTGGCCAAATCTATATCTACTGTATATACCTAAGCAACATAGAACTATCATGTGAAAGACTTAATGCCTGTTTACAGAATAACACAGAGTCTTTAAACCTCATGTAGCTGCATTAACACTGTGCTGCCTAAGCCGCAGGATGTCAGGTCTCAGCTCAGAGAGAGCAGGAGCAAAGTGATTACTTGTTCTGCAGAGCCTCAACTTCACTGTGAATCCTATTAGCTGTCATAAAAAGTTCAGAAGGTCACCTTATCATACTCCTGGAAGATCCCTAAACCACGAGGAAGCTGAGGAATGGAGAAGAGCAGAGTAGATAAGAAGGGTACTGTCCTGCAATAGTTTGCTGGCCACCAAGGAACTTATTGAGACATCAGGGAATGACCCAGTAGTGCCCAGAATCCCAAGAGAGCAAAAATAAAATGATGCACCATTGTCCTTTGCCACTTCCTCCTCATTGCTGTATGCAGAAATGCAGGGAAGTTACTCTCCAGAGCTGGAAAGTCACTCCAATGGGATGGACATTCCCACATCATGGTCCATACTGCTAAGTACGTACACTTGTGAGCCGTCCAGCTTCCATGAGTCACTCTGTGTCAGTGAAAAAGCAAGTGCTGCGTAGAGACATATATGAATGTTGAGACACGTCCTCCTTTACAGAAAGACAGCTGTAATTAGTAAATGAGGTTTGTGTGAGGAGGGAAGAGCATGCACCTCTTTCTGAAGCGCCACGGAAATAGGGAGCAAGCTTTCATTTTAGCAGAACACATCTTCTGCCTTACCAAATGCTAAGTCAGGGATTTTTGCATTTCTCTTGACATCAGTAAGCCCAAAGGTATCCCTACATTCCTTCATTTGCCATACAGAAAGCTGAACGAGATACCTACTTATGACATATGCAGCACTTTGAGCTCAAAGCTGTGGATACCTTACAGCTGTTTCTGGTATGCTGCAGACATGGATATGCACGGGATATACATCCAACTTTAAACATTTTAGTTAGCTAGTTGAATTGAATGCCTTATTTCCCTGTATAAACAATGATCCTTCCGTACACCTTGATATCACGAGGAGGCTTCCTCGGAAGGAAATCGTTGCAGGCTTCTCACTCATTTTCCAGAGGGTGATTTCAGTAGTCTCAATGAGTTTCCACACCAGTCTAATACTTGGGATTCCTCTTTCGGAGTCCGACAGCTGTCTGCTACTAGTTTTTATCTCTTCAATCTCCAAATCCCAAACTCAGAGGTTACTGTTGTAGGTCAGTTGTGATACTATGTTGACACTCTTGCCATTTGACATGGAAAACCAAATAACAAAGTCTGCGCTATGTCAGCAAGCATTTCACATTCTTCGGTTTGTCATGCAAAGCACAAAGACCCTGATACAGTTCAAAATGGTCTTTGTATCTACAATCTTGTTTACCCTTGGAATACAAGCTTAATTTCCCACATGCCTGAAGTATTTTAAAAGCCACTTTATACAACAGAAAAGACGGTGTTGATCTCCAGCAGTGGAAGAAGCAGTATCAGGAGGTCCAGTAGAGGCTCTAAATCAGCAGTTATGTCAATTCAGCACTTAAGAGTGTGTGCAGATGGAAAGAAAAGTCACCTTAGGAAGAAATCTAATTCCAGTGGTGTAGCCCCTTTGGCGGTGTAGTTTCCTTTGAGCTTCTACCTTGAGGTACCTGCAACTCTCTATTAGCTTTGCAGTGAACTTCAGTTCCTGACTTAAGCATTTTAACTAGCTACCAGAGCAGAGATGGAAATACCTCCTAAAGGAATGTGGAATCAGAATCACAGTAACTAAAGCAGGGGGCATGACATGAGGAAAAGAAATTAAAAGAAGAAATGCAACACCAAAAGATTTTACCTACATGCCTTTAGTATTTATATTTAAGCAAAACAAAACAAAACAAACAAACAAAAAAAACCAATACTGAAAATGGGTTTTAAAACTACAATGCCAGCAACAACTCTGGAGGGAACAGCACGTAGGTGATGGGTAACTTCTTTGTTTCTGGTTTTGGATTTTTTTGCATAGATTGGTAGAACTATACCTCCTCATTAATGGAAGGAAGTTCTTGAAGAACGTCAACAACCATTCGCAGCTGTTTTGTTAGCCTGCAAGGCTACTAAAAAGAGGGGAAAAAGATAATTCTCAGCTTACCTTACTGGCTCAGAGTTACACATAGGTCCTAAATAAAGTAAATAAAGTAAAAGCTTCTTTTGGCCATGGATACACAGAAAAAGGACGCTCCCATAGGAAAACTAATTATATTTTTATAAGAAGTCAGTTAAATAGGCAACCAGTCCTCTCCCACCCCCAATATATATCATATATCCATATATATCCCATATATCCATCATACATATCAATCTTATATCACTATTACTGCTTGATGTGATAATCTAGAGCCTGGATAGAAATTTTTAAACAAATACAATCTCCGCTGGAAAAAAAAAAATCACCCTCCTTACCTCATCCCCTCCTCACTCAAAACACTTTCTAGACTTTGGGCAGTCCCAGCTCATAGTGGAAAGCAAACTCATTGCAGATCATCATTTAGTAAGAAAAATCAGACCATCCTAAATCTGTTCTTCCCAGAAAGCAATATACTTCATCCAACCAGACGTACTCCAGAAAGTATGTGGGTGATTTAAAAAAAAACAAAAAAAAAAGTACTACTTTGCCCACTGAATGCATTCACATGCAAGCCACAAAGCTGAAAAGAACCTCATTGCCCAAGGGAGGGCAATTCTCACAAAGCCACTTCATCTCTGACCTCCTCCTTTTTATCTTCAAGGGAGTTCCACAAACTATCTTCAAAGAATTAACCAGAGCATCCAAATGATGATTCTAGTGGATATTAAAAACCATAGATTAAACACTGGGACAGACTTTACAGCCAGTTATAGTTTGTTCCCTCTCCCCAGCCAACCCCTCCATATCACACAAGTTATAAATCATCCATATCTCTCTACTGTACATCACATAAACCTCGTATCATGCCTTTCCTTGATAAACCATCCTCTGCTTCACAGGTATTGTCTGCCTTTACAACTTACTCTAAACTACTTATAAATCCGGGTAAATTTAGAGCAACTGTTTGTAACCTGTACTAAGCAATGGAACTTCTTGCATCTATTTTAAACCAGAAGAAATGTTTATGCACACAATAGTTTGCTATCCTTAGCCCACTGAAACCCATCTGCCAAAGGATCTCAACTCCCTTGACTAACCTAGTCTTGTTTGAATGCAGAATGCTTTTTCTCCTTTTGGTACTGTCAATTTCAGCCCTCAGGTACAGCTACTGTACCACTGCGTTCACCTACTCTTTGTTGCTTAACTTTGCAATTACTTTATGTAACCTAAAACCACTTTGGACTACTGCTTGTTAAAAGACTCCTTGGAAAATAAAAGTATTTGGTATTGTGATTCTAATCTGCAGGTCCCAAAGCCATAAACTTCAAAGAATCTTTGCAATGTGAATTTCCCCATTTGAGTCAGTCCTCAAGATAAACGTGAGACCTTACGAAGACAGAGAGATAGGTATATATAGGTACCAAGGTACAGCTTGAATATTTAGAAGCAGTGCTAGTTTTTCTAACTTACAGTTAAAATCCAAACAGGTGGTCATGCAGAGAAGACCTGTTATGTGTGTATCTCACCCGTGACTTTGCTATTAAGCTATATCTGGACACGTATTTACAAACTGCAGTGACTCACAGCACACACACAGTAACAATGAATGATGAGTCGTTGGGCATTTATTTTTTCATTTCTCTTAACTTGAAAGAAACCTTGCAGATTTTTAAATTATTTTCTAGAAAACTATGCTGATTTAGTATATAAGATCTTCGAATAAGGGGATTCTGCTGCCTACCAAGAAAAAATGGGAAAAGCAGAGTTTATAAATCACATGCATCATACAAACTGTATGCAAATACAGTTGTCAGAGCTTTCTTGGGGTGAAGGAACTGTAAAATCTTCCTGGTACACTAGTAATGGCTTGGCAGCATATCTGCTGGCTGAGATCTCCTGATGTCTCTGTAGATGGGATACAAGAACAGAAAGGAGATTCTCCCTCCATGAATCTCTTCCTATGAACCATCAGATGAAGCTCCCTGTAAAGGCTATTTGCTGTGGAACTCCACAAACACTTATGTCAACTATCCTAAGGGAATATGGCAGGATCAGGAGATGCTGTGGGGGAAGATGATGGGAATTCCACTGCCATTACAATGCAAGAATATCTATTTCTATATATTTTTACCAGAGTTATGCTCGTCTGAAGTTTAAAATATAACCCACTCACGTTTTAACACTCTAGGACAAAGGCTTTCCAGTCTGAGTGGCTAGTCCAGACACACGTTCTCTGTTTTTCCTCTTATGCATCATGCTACCGATGCTAGAGCAGCAAAACTAAAGTAATGGTGAGATGGGCAGTAAAGGGATAATACTGCTAATGGATATTCTCTGAACAGAGGACTTAACCCCTCATCTGCAAAGCCAGGAATTGCAGACATCTTCATTTAGCTTTAACTGCACTGCCTCAATTAAAGGGACAAACTGAAAATACATACTCAACAACTAAAGGTGCCTTGCCCTAGCAAAAAACTGCATGACAAATCACAGAATCACAGAATGGTCAGTGTTGGAAAGGACCTCAAGGACCATGAATCTCCAACCCCCCTGCCACATGCAGGCCCACCAACCTCCTCATTTAATACTAGACCAGGTTGTCCAAGGCCCCATCCAATCTGGCCTTGAACACCTCTAGGGACGAGGCACCCACAACCTAATAAAGAGCACCTTAACAAAATTGTACGTTGTTACATTTTCATATTTTACCGTTGCCTACAATAAAGACAATTTGATGCAGCTTCTTACATGACAGCTACCAGCACAGTGCCTGTAGTTTACTGCTTTCAGTGGAATTTGATGCCTTCCAAAACCTGTGACATCTCCTCCATTTCTACTTTCCTCCGTGTTTCAGGACAGAACAGTATTGTCCCCAGCTTGACGACATGCCTTAGCTTGCTTTTCAACTCTTCTGAAGTGTAATCCCAGTTGCCAAGGTAGTCGAACTATCTCCTTCCTGCCCTGAGCACTACCCCCTCTCTTAAACAACATTTTTAATAGGATTCAAAATATTAACTAATAGTGAATTTAAACATACTGAGGTCTAGAATTTTTCCTCCATGAAAACTCAAAGCGTTGGCTATTTCCTCAGTAAAGAGATACATACATATCCGTAACCTGTTTTTACACGAAGTAAAATCACAAAGTATTACTCTTTAGGTATTAGGAGAGCCTGATTCTTACCTTTCGTAGAAATTGCTATAAATGGTAGCATATGAAAAATGCTGCATTCAGTAACATTTCCATTCATAGTGTGGTAGGAATATTTGTGCTCTGCATGGAATGCCCTCTGGCTATCTGCTCTGTTACTGTTTTGCTCTCAGTTTTTCCTTCCCATTCACCTTCTCCATTCTCACCTGGATTATCCAAGAATCTTGCCATAAGCAGGAAATGCTGCTGACCACCAGGAGCTGGTTTCAGCCACAAGTTAAGCTGGCAATTAAACTGGTTTTGTCCTTGTTTGAACTGCAGAATCTTCAGTGTGACAAGACTGTCAGTAAGGACACCGTGAGATAGAAATACTCTGGAAGTGCAGTTCACAGCTGACCCGTGTTTTACCTACAGTTCACACATGCTGGAGCTGTTCAAAGTACAAAGACTATGTAATGTGATATCTCCTTACAATGAGAAGGGGCTTTCAAAAGGACAAGCTGAGAAGACCTTTTTTTCCCTTATCCTCCTATGCAAAGGTTCAAATTCACAGAGCCTCAAATTAAACTGCAGAACTGAAACAATCCATGCAAATCACACTTGGAAGTTGTTATTTAGAGACTCCATCACCCAGGCTTTAAAAAAATAAATAAATCATACTGACTTTTCCTTAATTACAGCATTAAAGTTACTCTTGACAAGCTCATATCCATTAATAGAGCCTCCCGACCCATTCACCAAAATGTGATAAGTCAGCACAGGTCTCCATTACCTTATCTAATTAAGAAGTTACATAAGAAAGTAATTACAGAAAGATTTACTCAAAACTAAGTGTCAAATTTCTTCCCTCTTATCTGTGTGCATTCATAAATGCAAGTTGCATATATGAACTTCAAGACAGAATTAGATCTCAGATCAAGCAACCGTGTCTGGCAACATGAAGTAAACTTCAGCTGCCAGATGGTACACACCACATCCATATACATACGAGACAAAACCATAGGTGGCTAATTTACAGCCTTAAAAAAAGATTAAAAAAAAAAAGAAATCACAAGTTAAATAAAAAGGCATCCTTAATGCCTTTTTTCATTAAAAATGCCTTTGTTCCATGCAAACACAAATTGTCTCAAAGTGAATAAATAAGCTCAGCTGTGTTGCGCAATGATTCCATTAACCTTGCAATCAAGCGTTAAATTAAATTGCCTCATTTAGATTTCCCTGCTGCAGGGGAAAATATACCTTCTAAGGTCTGTGCTTTACATTACCAGAGTCAACGAGCAAGAGCTTCGCCACTAGACTTCTACAATTAATAACATAAGAAACTAAACAAACAGGCAACCTGCAAAAGTTCCTCTGATAACTTTTTAATGATTAACCTTATACTTAAAGGTTCATAGCCTTTCACACCCACCCTCCCATGCAATCAATCAACATCTGCTTTGAATGAGCTGCATTTCATCTTCATGTTTCTACGGACACCGGTAAAGCAACTCCGAACTCCTGCTTCCCTCTCCACAGAATCAAGAAAGCAATGCACTACCACACCAGTTTTATTAAAGCCCTTTTCCTTAGGCCAGTTTTCACCCTGTAAAACTGCAGATAAAACCAAGATATTCTTTTTCTGTTGCTTAAATTGCACATTATGGTCACCCAGCAACCAAAGGGGAGCCATTTTTAAATTGCTGAGCTATTGTCAGGAAACGCCGATCTTCTACATAAGATGAATAAGCCTGCATTCCAAAATGAAAAGACTAAGTCAAAGCAACGCATACTAACATCACCAAATCTTGCACTAGGCTAATTCCTCTGTGATCTCCTGTTGCAGCTAACTCGCCCGTCATACACAGCCTTCAGTGTGTGTAAGCCCCCATTCCCAGTAGGAGCTAAATGAATTATTTTTAATGTGGAG
>JAOWBP010002559.1:4283649-4298839 GCA_028571105.1 Tragopan temminckii
TAATTAAATCTTCTAAGAGGTTGAAGAGAAGTGACTACTGACCTCCAGTAGTGCTAACAGATTTTGGTAAGCTCCACACTGAAGCAGAACATCTCCAAAAAGCCATCACAGAACTTGCTGGGCACGGAGAGGAATGATATCATTCTAAAGGGTTTATAGCTCATGACTACAGAAATTACTACTGCAGATTTAAAACTTCACACTTTGTATTAACCTTTTCTGCACAAGTCATGAATTTTTAAGCTGTAAGGATACCGGTCATCCATACAATGGCTGGTTTATATGGCCATCTATATAAATCAGAAGCAACAAGGAGCAGACTGAATAGCCTTTTACTTCACCATTGGCATTTTCCACATTCTTTGCTTTAAACTTTATGTTTCTGAAGGATGCCAGATTGGTGGCACAGACAGACCAAGTGACAGACTCTTACTTGCAAAGCAGCAGCAGCACAAAGCACTTAACGAAAGAGCTGGAGCCCTGACTACAAGGAACTATCTAGGGAGAGGAAGATAGATTTTTATGCTTATATCATCATTAGCCCTTCTGAAACAAACAGTGATGACTCAGTTAGTGTCCATGTTAGCAATGTTTTATAGGCCTCTAGTCCCTAGGAAATAACCTAACAATAAATTTCACTTAGGCCCAAGATCAAATAATTATGATCAGGCTGAACTGGAAATAGCCATCTAACATGAGTGATTCCTTTAGCCACTGGGTCCCTGGGACAGAAAACAAATTATTGCAGTAAAGAACATAAAATATTTATAGGCCTTCAGTCTAACAAAGGTCAGAGTGCTCTTTTACAGATCATTTCTCTCAAAGAGATGAAAGCAAACAGTAAGTAACTTCGTAACTGAACATACACGAGATTTACTGCATGTAAATTAATTTCCATTGCTATCACTTATCTAAATTGATACAATTTTTTTTTTAACTTAAATTATGTTCAGTTACTTAAAATGTAGAGAGACATCAGATATTGTCACTAAAAATTATTGAATCACTTGGCTCTTCGTGAGCAGGCGATATCATTAAATCACTCAGCTTCCTGTTTTCCCTACCTGCACGCTTTTGTTTCATATATGCCTTATACCAAAGCTCCAATAGCTGCTATGGAGGGAAAGAAGAAATCTGTTACTTATTTCTTCTAATTTATTTGGATCGAGGGACCACTTTGCTTTGCTTATTCATTTTCCCTTAAGACTGCTTTATTGACTGCTGCTGTCTGTGGAGTTTGGCTACACACAGCTGGGTTTTGCATCTTGATTCGCTGAGGCTGTCGTGTCATCCTGCATTCTTGGATCCCAACAAATATTCTACATGAATAATAGTTCATGTTTATATAACCTCTGTCATTGAAAACTAAGGATCTTCTGTGATCTATAAATTCTTCCCAGTTTACAGGATGGCATCTAGCCCAGGCTAGGCTACACAACAATTAGGAGGTAATGCTGAAAAAGCCTATGAAGCCAGACATCCTGTGTTTCATACTTTGAACTGACTCACTCATTTAAGTACGAACCCAAAAATTTTATCAAGAATGGTATTTCTTGTGCCATTTGACTTTTTATTTTTTAACCAACCTATGTATAAAACACATTCTTACACAATTTATACACATTTATACACATCCACTTATGCACTCGTGCAGCCCCTTTCCTTGCCAATGATGCTGCACCTTGGCTTTGCCATCAGCGTACGCGTACGCAAATGTGGCATTGACAGAAAATAAAATGCAAAATGAAATCAATCCAGGTGTGAAACTTATAGCTGTATGCCTTTCTGAGCAGGATAATCTGCCTCAAAACTCACATTAATGTGGAGGACACCAAAAGTAACTCGATAAAAAAACCCAGGATATTCTATGATTGATGAGATAAACTGTAATAGTATCCAATAAACAAAATCACAGGCATTGCTAAAATCATAATGGAAGGAGGAGACTTGACAGTGGCTTAAATGTACATTTTAGACACTTAATAGAGTATGGTTATTAGAAACTGCTTTGTTACCATAGGCAAGCTAAAAAATGATTGCTAATGATCAAATACTCCCTCCAATAGCAAGAATTCAGGAAAAAATGTACAAATGACTTTCTAACTTCACTTGCTAGTATTCTCATCAGTTTCACATCATCAGCTCCAGTTTGTGCATACTAGATACAGTAAGCTGAAGCTGGATTCTGGTCTCTTCTTGGTGAAAAAAAATACTTCTCTTCTGCAAGCAAAGAAACAAGCAAGTACAGAAAAGTAGTTTTCTTTACACACACATATATATGTATATATGGGAATACTTAGGATCTTCACTACAGAATAGCCCTGAAAGGTGTTGCACGTATCCCAGAAGACAATATGCACCCAGAACACCTAATGGTTTCAAGAAATGTAGGGGACACACCACTGCGTACAACTTGAGCATCTATTACTCGGGTTATTGACACCCAGCTTCCACTGCTAAACAGTTAAAAAATACAATTACTAATAGGAAATAAAACATTAGAAATTAAAGCAAATTAAATTCTCCCTACAGCAGAGCTCCTGACTTCAAATTTGCTTTAGTCCACTCTCACTTAATTGCAACACGGTAAGTCATCCTGCAAGACATACCTGAGAGGTCTTCGAGACCAGGCTGTCCAGTTTTGACATAGAGAGTAGAATCCATGCTGACCCCTCCTGTGCTGGCCTCAGCTGTTACATTTCCTTCATTCTCTGTCTGTGATCTGTAAGACAAAGCGAAATAGAGATGTGCAGACAGCCTCCATCAAAATTAGCTCAAGTAGAACAACTAGACAATTGCACCTGCCATCAGCCCCTCCAGAATAGACCAGCAGGCTGATTTTACATAATTCATTAGTCCCATTTTGAACTATGTCCTAGAAATGGAAGCAAGCACTCAGCTGTAAAAAATAAAAAATTCATGGTCAAACATAGGCTTCTTAGCTCTTCAAATGGGGTCCTAAGAAACTTGGATTTCCAGTTCATTTCAATTATCAATAGCATCATTTATTGTGATTAATCTGATCTTCTCTAATAGTTTGCTTTACATAAATATAAAGCAGGTAGTGTGTGATGGCATCTTACACTCCTGCTGGTTCTTCTTCAGTAACCAGCAATGACACTCTCAATTTTTATTTTAAAATAAATGACTGGATAACACCAATTTGCTATCTGACATCATGGCTGCCCCGTGAAAGGGACATGGTGAGAACGTACTGTCAGACGTCAGTAGCATATCTTGGGTTAATTCATTTTACTGCCTGTGCTGTGTTTTGCTTTAAGAGCCGCATCAACAAGCAGGAAGTTCTCCTGTCAAAAGAAGTGCTGTACAAGAGCAAAAGCATAGCAAGCAATTACTACTGTAGTGTTCTTGATTTCACTTGGCCTTGTATGAAACGCAGAACAACTTCTCCAGAGATTACAACCACAACATGTCAACAGTGACACTTTAGACTCATTCCCCTCCCCTAAAGTTTGTGTTTGAGCTGCAGATCCACGTTAAGAAATCTGCTATAGCTGTGAATAACAAGATGAGAAAGTCAGATATCATTATGGATTTAAACAGTACAAGCTACTATAGCAGTTTTCACCTCTAAATAAATTTCAAAAAATTGGCATTAGTAGATCCCACCATACGTCAAAGATGTGACAGTAATGACGATGTATGTAGATGAAAGTGAAAACAAGAGAATTACAGAACATGTAATAAAAATACAAGTATTAGGCTGTTGCTTTTCCAACTTACACATTTTCACATGACTACATACTAGAATGACATCTGGCACCTTATTCCATAGACACAGAGATAACACTCAAGGGCTCAGAAGACTCAAGGGTCACTCTTCTCCTCCTGCCTGCCTACATAGGTCTGAGCAATTCTTTTGCATCTCTCTCCTTCATTTTGCTTTTATTTAAAAATTTGATTTCGCTTGCAAAAAAAAAAAAAAAATCAACACAAAAACAACACAGCCAACCATTCTTACACTACACCTGCCAAGAGATCAAAGGCAAAAAACCATACAGTTCAACTGAAAAATTACAGAAGAGAGTGATAAAGGTGGACAAAATGGTGTGAATAACATGTCCTACAAGCAGCAAAAGCAGCAACTAAACAGGCCAGAAAAGACACATTGTGAGGGTAGGAAAGATATGATGGAGGTCTATAAGAGTGCGAGCAGCAAAAAGATAACAAAGACGGAACAACTGCTTGAAAAAACTAAGGAGCATGAAAGAAAACCATGATGTGGCTGTCAAAGCCAGAAACTTTGCCATCAGACTCAGGAATTTCTTCTGTCGTTGTCAGGTTTGGCAGGACATCCTCAGAAAGCTTCTTTAGTCATTTCCTTCTCATTACTCTTCCCTATGTTTCCTCTACTGCCACTGTCACACACAAGATGCTGGCCTGGAGGTTAGCTGTCCTCACAGATGGCTGATTTTATGAATATCTAGTTCTGGGTTAATGCAGGCATAGAAGAGCAGACCTCATGCTCAGCTTTGCCTATACTAATTGACTTCTATTTTTTAATTTGTTTTAATCTGCCACCACCATTAGCCACATTTACGAGCTATGATGTGTAAAATAAACCTAATCCACATGGTCCAAGGGCAGCAGTTGGACAAAGTGTTAGCATTCGGATATTAACTATTACAAGTGTCAGATACAACCATTCAAGCTCCTATCTATCAGAATTTCTTACACACTTGAGAATCATAGGACATCCCAAGTTGGAAGGTACTCATAAAGATCATTGAGTCCACCTCCAACTTTGGTCTGACTGCCTTTCACAACAGTTTCTGGGTAAATATATGAATGTATTATTCCACACGGCATCCATATTGTCGCCTCACCACCCCAATAAAGTGTCTCCAATGAATCCTCCTACACAGAGGCCATGTTCCAAAGGGATGATCCCAGCAGTTAGTTACCTGTACATGAACGGAGCTACTGTGGCCGTGTTCGGGTGGCTGTATTGCTGCTGGGGCTGAGGTAGCTGAACGCTGACGGTGTTGCTTCCCGTGCTGTGTGTGGTGGCCGGCCCGCTGACAGACTGGCTGCTGTTGCTGCTGTTGAGGCCTCCGATGCCTTTTCCTTCGGAAGAGGCTAAGCTTGAAGAGGAACTGGAATTCCTGCTGTCTAGCTGAGACTTCTGATGCGAGAGTCCCGAGCCAGGTTTCCCACTGCGGCTCCTCTCGCTTTCTTTTGTAGAAACTGGGGCACTTGAGGATTTCCCTGCGGTGTTTTTCATTCCTGGTTTTGGTATTCCACTGTGCAAAGGGGCCGAGGCCTCCTTCTTGGCACTGTTCAGCTTTCCTCCTTTTGGAATAAAGCTTGCAATCTTTGAGGACTTTTTTGGCATCTCTGTTGTTGCTAGCACTGACTGTTCTTCTTTTGGTTCCTCTTTCACATCCAGCTTTTCAGTGATAGATGTTCTTTTTCCCGTGTCTTTACTTTTATCCTTTTCTTTCTCCTTCTGTTTCTCCTTCTCCTTCTCATTACCCTTGGGAGAACTTTTCTTATTAGTCAGTGCCCGGCTAAAAGTCCTTTGTGCGATTCCCTTGAGTGCAATTTTGGGGCTACTGGACATCGATCCTGGATTGCTCACATTCTGATTTGTGGCGTCGATTTCTTCACTCTCCTCAAAGCTGGGAAGCGTCTCTAGCTTTTCACAACTGCTGTCACGAGACGTTGAACACTCAAGCGTTGTCCCCCCTGCTTTGGAGCCTCCTTTGCTATTGAAGAGTTTCAACTTTTCCAGCATGGATTTTTGGCCATTGGGAGTTGTTTTGACAACTTCTGAGGGTGGTTTTGGAGGCTCTGGTACGGGCTGCTTTACAGATAGCATGGAAGACGTCGCTGTGTGCTTAGCGCTGAGGGACTTGCTGCGCCAAGGCTTAATAGCAGAGCTGGGCTGAGGAATGGCCGAGGAGTTATTGCAACTAGTAGTACCGCTGCAGCTTTGAACTGAGGATGATACATTTTCATTCATTCCTGTGGGCTGGAAGGCTGTACTGTCTGCAGGCTCTGGAAAAAAAGTTAAATTAAAATTTTAAAAAAAAGACACAAAACACAGTGGTACCTGATATTATAGCTGGTTTGAGATTCTTTTTGTAATGAAACAGTAGGAGTTTTACAGTAGTAACACTGAAAAGGCAGACACACATCACTGCTTTAAACATCAGTATCATTCAATGAAAACAAAAGCCACTTTTCCTATCCAGCAGCACAGCAACAAGCTCCCACTATGTAATTTACATTTAGTTCCTCCTGAAAGAAAAAAAAAAAAAGCTCAAACCAAAATGTGCTTTGCAATGTGCTCTTCTTTATTAGATCCATAATACTTCTTCATTAGCAAAAACATAGCACTGTTTTCTAATCAAGGGTTCTCTCAGCTTCTTGGCAAAATTTTTGCTGTCCGAGTTCAATTCTTAGAAAAACCTCAAGTACAAAAAAATGCAGGAGTAAGGAAAAAGAAATAAATCCAAAGCTCTTTCAGTTATGGGGGAGAGATCCTCATCAACAAAAATGCAGAATAAAACTCCATGTACAAAACCAAAACCAACCGTGCCCTTATGCGATGAACCTAATTTATACCTTACCACGCTTATAATGCAGCCGTAAGAGAAATCGGTGGCAGTAATTGCACAGCTGTCCCCCTCAGAGAGAGCAAATCCTATTTGGTTAGTTACTTTGAGCATTATGCATTCTTAGCAAGAAGTCAGCATAGAGCTTAGAGAAAGCTTGAAAAATCCCACTCACCTACCAGTGGCCACTTCTCCTCTGTAGCTTCTCTCTGCAGTTTCCTTTCTGGAGACGTTACTCTCTCAATTATCACAAATATGTTTTCTGTTAAGCTGCTCATGTTTCCAATTAACTTTTGTCATCTGTGTCTGTTCGCCTGCCCAGCAGCCTGCTGGGGATTAACGGCTCTTACCTATATTTCTCTGCCCTCCAGCACTAAAGTAAACTCTGTACGGAGCTGCATTTTTTTAATTCAAAAATCAACAGCGGTTGAGAGCGTGCGTTTTCGGCAGCAGGGGCAGCCCAGTGAATTCAGCCCTGTAAATCATGAACCGCTGCAACCACACGGGGACTGTTTTGCTTCATTTTCAGCTGCAGCACTGAAGATACGGCTCCGTTAACCTCCCTCCCCTGATCCAAACCAGATCTACTGAGGATTTAAAGCACACGCATTTTCCTGTCTTAATGTAGAATCAGTTTGAGAGATACCTTCCCAATAAACTCAGTCATTTCACTTATGGATAAAGTAGGACTCCAGGAATTAATGGCACTTTAAAAAATATTACTGATGTTGGAACATTTCCAGGACCTGTTATTAACCAATCACTATTATATCGGCTGGTCCTCCTACAGCAAAGAATCCACGTGGAGATGGAAGGAAGCAGCTGTCACTTTACAGACACGTGAGGGACATATACTGCTTTTACATTACTGTTGATCTGCTGACTTCAGGGGCATTACTCCTGCCTCAATCCAGCACAGAAGGAAAACTGAGCCGCCCCATGTCCCAAAAGCAGTGCCGCCTGGTTCTCCATGTGCTGTGTGAACGTGGGCAGGCAATCCTTGTTCAGGAAAGCCAAGCTACAAGGAGTAATGGGAAACTGGGGCAATATAAGGGTGATGCATGGGAATCTGTTGCTAGGTGTAATCTACAAAGCAGCGCTGCTTCCTTCACATTCATATGGAGTAGTGGGAGAGGAGCTGCTTGTGCCATCAGGCAGTAGAAGATGGGCAGCAAGAAACCTAACAGAGTATTCTGGGAAGGGAAATCCACACCAGCAATGCCCTCCTCAGAGCAGCACAGCAGTTGCCTGGAAGGGAGTGGGAAGTGGTGGGCCATTTGGGAAATGAATTTCATCCCAACAGCCCCAGTGAGGGCTCCGGACCTTGGACTTCTAGGAAACAGGTCTCACTGGGTCAAATAAAATTACTCATTTTTCCACATCCAAAAGCATTTTTCAAAATTTATTTCCCAAGAAAATCCAGAACTTCTTAATTTATACCTTCTCTGACTGTGTTTTTGGTGTTTGGTTTTGTTTGAAATTTGGTTTGGCCTTTGCATACACTTTCTTTTTCACTTTTCAGAAATAAACACGGACTCACTTTGAGCCCACACCAACACTTGCAGTGGTGCACGATGATGCATTTCCATTTAGAGAGCTGCTCCTCATCTACAATCACGTCAGAGAAATCAGAATTATGCCAACAATGTTGTTACTGTAATAAACTTTAAAAAAACCACACAAATATATGGGAACATTAATATAATTTTTAGAGTCTCTACCTAACATTTTCCAGGAAGGGATTTCTGTGAGTGCTGAATTCTACACATCTGATACCAAGGAAAAATATTTAGAAACTTCTAAATATACATGCTAAGCTGTTACACTTTGGGAAAGGAAAGGAGATATTTTCTTACACGTGTTCTGTGGATTTTGATTTATATTCAGATCAAATACAGTGAAAATGGACATTCAAAGTCCTCAGGCTTTTGCTGCATTCTACCAGAGAAAGCGCAGGAAATAAAAGGTTCACTGTAAAACACAGCCATCAAAAATGGCTTCAGCTTAAGAAAGCTTCAGTCTTTTTCAGATTCTCTGTTTCCTTCTCACAAACAAGTCCCCTGGCTCTGTTACTCCTAAAACCAATCTTGGTAAACGAAAAGGATTCTGCTGCCAGAATGTAGCTTCAAATGCTAGGTTTCCTAATGAAGCAGTAACATCAATATGTGGATAATACATCAGCATGCAGAGGGGAAACTTTTATTCAGTGTAGCATAGGCCCTTCTTTCATGAAAAAGAGAGCAGGTTTCATGCATTCTATTAATAAGCTTATTATTTCCCATGTGTTCCTTTGTGAGGGAGATAATTTCTTTCTTCAGCAACCTGCATTAGCTAAAACTGACTATAAAAGAAATGTTTTCAAAACCAAGCTACAGCCTACAATAAATAATGATCTCTTTCCCCTTTTCAGAGTCAAATCTTGGCTTGAAATCTATTTTGTTCCTAGCGTTTCAGTTAAAAAGATGTTGGTGGTCTAGTTCCAATGCCAATGCGCGCTGTAGCATGGGTAAATCTGATTTCAGCTGCTCCTGTAAAGTCTTAACTGCAAACATATCCATTTGTAATGAGAAAAAGAAGCCGAAAGCTTATGATTTAAATCTCCCACCAAAGTCTTTGAGAGCTTACGTTATTATAAGGTCAGGAGAAAATATATGCCATTTCCCATCATTTGTCTTGTACAGTCTAAGCAAGTGTGCTTGCATTTGCTGCAAGTGAAAACTTTAAAAAACACTTTCTTTATAGGCATGAAAAGCAGCACAAAGACAAAGGATGTTCTCATAGTTATGTCTCCTCAGAAAGGTCAAGAAATTCACACTATTTTTATTCATTTTAGAATGAATAAGCTGTCATTTTTTATTTTGCAGCTATGGGAAAAGTAAGTAGTTCTCATGAAGAGAAACATCGTCTAGTAACAGCCCATAGATTAGATAACTGAGTCAAAAGCAAATCTGCAATCAAATTCTAATTTAGGAAGTAAAAGCAGAGCTGCTCTATGACATTACAGTGTCAGAACTGCAGAAAGCGTTGTGGCATCTCCATCATTTCCCACCATAGAGAGGAATAAATGGCAAGTGCTGACCTTCCAAGACTCTTCTTAAAGCACCACAATTAAGAGTCTTATAGAGGAAAGCTTTTTAGCTGAGCTGTCCTCTTCTTCAGTGATGATTTATCATGCTTAGCAGACCCCTGACATATGGAAACATCTCTATTTCTGCCAGGAGCCTACTATAAAAATCGGAATCTTTCCATAGCCCAAAAGAAGAGCAGGTAGAGCAGAACGTTCCTAACAAGAATTCCCTGGCACACAGCCCTTCTACAAAACAAGCTGAACCCCTTGGATCCACAGCAGTATCTATTTCTGTTGTAATGCTGCTGACCCCATAGAATGAAAGCTGCCTACTCTGGCCGCAGTGAAAAACAGTCAGAACATGATCTTAAAAGCAGAGACTGCTAGATGGTAAAAGTCTGTGTAAGCTGAGAGACGATCAGAGAGGGAACGTTTTGCCTTGCCGAGGACAAAAAACTTCACCGAGGTGACTCAAGTCGGTTTTCTCAACTTCTATCCCCGCTGGTTTTTCCCTTAGAGTTGATGAAATTTACTGCAATATGGGACAAAAATCACCTTTGCTCTTTGATATTTCCAATTTTGCTTTCTTCCATCACATCTACTTCTTCAGCCTCAGACTCTGTAACTACACTTGCTGCTCTGTGTACTCCCAGCTCATGGAGGTGTCCGTCACTGAGCTTTCCCACTTCTTTGAGTTCCCTTTGTTCACGTAGAGCTTCAGCACACAGAACAATGATACTGTTGTTTACTAGTTGACATCACCAAGACTTGGGACTTTTGCTGAGGTGACGGGAAATGAGTTTGGAGTACAAGCAATCCTTGTCTCATTGTCTTGACCTAACTGATACAGACACTTGAATTGCTTGCTGTTTTTGTTTAGTTACTGTAGCATTCCAAATAGTGCCAAGAGAGAGGTCAGAGGGACTTCTATCAACCACATACTGGTTATATGACCATTAAATAATGAAACCAGCCTTACAGAGCCATTCAATACAAGTCACGCTCTCTACTGAATCTTAGACAAATATCGTTCTTGTTAATTACTCTCCATTTTTCTCCTCATTATTTCTGCAAACAAATCCAGCATTTTTCACACTAAGGTTATTCAGTTCATTAACGAACTCCAGGCAAGGAGTTTCTGAGGATTCTTCCATTGGGCTTTATACATAGGTGTCACAGACAACACGCATATACCATAGCCTTGATATCTACCTTACAGGCAGGTAGATATGAAAGATGCCATATACACATTGTTGGTCTGAGAACCGGACAGCTGACCTCGAAAGCCAGGACAACATACAAGTAATGACCAACTTACTATTTACTACAACAATGAAGGGTTGACCAAGGCTTGATGCTCATCAACTTCTGCAGAGGCTGCGGTGGCTCTCTGGCACCAATGATGGGCTCTGTAGGTATAGTTGGTTATGGACAAGGACCAGTCAAAAGACTCAGCAGAGAAAAGCCACAAATGGAAGGGGCCAGAGAGGCTGAAATATACTTTTACATGGGGAGAGAAGGTTTCTACAGGTGTGGTAAAAACACGCTGGCACTTACAGAAGTCTGGGACATTGCAATACTCCTGTTTTCTTTCCTATGATTTAATAGAGAACTTCAGTTTCCACGGTTGTTCCTCTGGCACAATTCACCCAGCAATAAATTTACAGGAAATTGTAAATATTTATTTTAAAAGGAAACATCTAGGAACTATAAAGGCCATGAAATCCTGGGCCAGCTCTTCAGCTGGTATGAATTAGTGTGGTTCCACTGTCTCCAGTGCAACTATACAGATGTGCATCGGGCGCCTTCTCAAGGGTTACATTTTACTTCAAAGCTCAAGGGTTCTTTTATCCTAATGAACTGTACGGTTAAGAACATGTCACTGTCTATTTTTCTTATGTTTTTTTTTTTTTTTCTTCCAAAAAACTTTACTTAAATACAATTTTTTTTGGCCTAAGTATTGCTACGGCTTATACCTACTAGAGCAAAGCTCTGTGGATTTGCAAAGCTCCATCTCAGTTGCGACTAAAGACTGTTTAGGTAAAAGAGAACATATTTTCAAATGCCAAGTTCAGCCAGTTAAACAGTTGTAGAATTGAGCAAGAACATGATTTGCTGCATACTTATGTCCTGTCCTATAAATGTGCCAAACTGCTTGTTATACACCAAAATCCTTAAGCTGTCCTGTAGGCATGCACCCAATACGAGTACACTATGGAAGAATCACTAAGATGAGCCAATCTTTTCAAAATGCATTTGGAGAAGTGAAAGGATGCAAGCAATACACTGAGATACACAGATGAGCATTTTGTTTTACATGAAGACTCTCATGGCAGGCACCCCACGACATAAGCCCATGATCTTATGTTTAGAGTAATTTGTAACTTGAAGAAATAGTTTGAATCAATAAGTTCACATTCATCAAAGTTGAATGAAATGTTGTGTAATTTGAAATTGAATGCCTGAACATAAACAACATGCTTCACTTTTAGCCAAGCAAAATCTTGAGGTTTTTTTTTTTTTTTAAAGCTACCTTAAGATTAAATGGATACTGGAAGAGGTTAGGTGCCTTTCATATTATCCCACATATCTTTTCTTCCTTTTTCTCTTGCTGTTTTCATATTTTCTGTTAAGGTACATCAAATTCATTATTGCTATACTACATCTGGAGATAAATAACTCACACTGGACATGTGATAAATACCTCCACTAGAAGTTTATATTTAGGAAACTTGCTAGAGTAATTCCAGCATCTGTTTTTTGGTAGTGCATACAGCAAGAATTATAGAAAACACCAAGTACACTCTATCCTATCATTTAAGGCTAAGAATTTCACAGACTCATAGAATCACCAAGGTTGGAAAAGACCTCCAAGAGCATCCTGTCCAACTGTCCACCAGCCACCAATATTTCTCTACTAAGCCATGTCCTCTAGTACCACATCCAAACACTTCTTCAACACCTCCAGGGATGGTGACTCAATCACCTCCTTGACTTCTATTAAAGTAAGCATTAGGTTACTTCAATTTTCTAAAGATAAAACTAATAACAGGCTGGATACTAAACAGAAGCCAAAGTAACTGCTACAAAATATTGAACTAGGGGATTTTTTTTTTAATAAGCCTATACAGATACAATTATCAGTCATGAAGAAAGTGACAATTGACAATAACTGTCAACTTACAGCTATCTGTTGCATGAGACAACTGTTTCGTTTTGCAAAATTGCTCTATAGCTTTCTGACATCCTCATGCCATTCACTGATAGAGGCAGCAAGCTCTCCACCTCAAGACCCACACTTATTTTTGATAGCCCAGAGCATAGTTAATTTCATTGCCAGCCAAGCCTGCCTACTGCTCCTCCCTGCACCATGGAGCTGTATTAACATTCTCTTACATAAGATATCACACATCTGCGGCACTGTTAGCAAAAGATATCCAAAATGCAAAGTCTTATTATAACAGCTGTTGTTTAAGTTTCTATCAGCTGCTAACTTTACAATGACTTCTTAAACAGAACTGGAGGGCATCACTGGTGGTTTTCAGATTGCTTTCAAGAAAGAGTCTACACTGAACTCTCTGAAAGGCTCCCCTCTGTTAGCTGAAGAATGTTTCTTAGCATGATAGTAATTGACAGCAGACTCTGAGGAGCATCCAGCACTGCAGCAGTACAGCATGATGTCAACAGCACGGCTTTCCTCAGTGCTTCACAATAAGCTGAAGAGCAGAGGCTGTGCACGAAGCCGCTTGTGAGGTCAAATCTCAGGGCTTGGCTTTCACTTCATCTCTTCTTGTTCAGTCTGGCAATCCTGCCTAAGAGCTCACTTTGCCTTACAAGCAAAATGGACTAAATAGCAGAGCACAAATGAACTGATTTACCAGCTCTGGGATGGTACTGTTTTCCCCCACTTGTTACATGAAAATATTTGAATGGTATCTAGATAAAAATCACATTGGCATGGATGGGGAACAATAAAATCAGTCTGTTAAACTTTTTCTTTTTTCCTGATGGACAACAGAAATTGGAAATTAGTTCCCATCAGACTAGGTTGGTCATTAACACACTGGCAATGAAACGTTCCTACCACAGCTAACAATGTGACCATCACTGAACAGGAACAGTTGGGGTTTTGTTTGCTTTAAAACTATCACTTCTTACACTATAACAAAGTCAACAAGACGCTCATGGTCATCCAAGTCGTGTGATCATCTCAACCATTACATACCAAAAAGAACAGCTTTTTCTTTGTCCAGGAAACTAGGAAGGGTAGAAGAGGTGGTGCTGAGCCATGGAATAAGATGACCCTATCATGCCTTAAAAGTGTCAGAACTCTTTTTTTCACCATATTTTTTTCACTCTTATAATACTATTTGGCACAAGGGAGAGAATCTGCTTTTTCTCCCTGTTTATTACTATTAATTTACCAAGACTGGAAAAACCATCCTTGTTCCAGTGAGGAAGACATGCAACATCAGAATGCAAACTGACTGCCCATCCTGTTCTCGGTACAGGAGCCAAGCCCAGTTATTTGTAACAACAACTACACAATCTGGATTCACGTGCAACTACAGAAGAGGGTTTGTCCTTCACTTTTGCTTTTAAATGAAAGGATTTCAATTCAAGAAAACAACTAGGATTGTCTGAGTTAATGCTGAACATAACAAGTCAAAGTAATTTGAGCCAAACCTATTACCTCTGCCTGTACATCACCTCTGGATAGTTATTAAATTTTTATTTACTCTACCTAATTTAATCCCTTTCAATGGGTAATCATCCTTGTTCTTAAAACATGCATCTAGACTGCTGTCTGAAATGGACTAGTTTCAAATTCCAAACAAGCAGATACTCATATGCAGCCTACTGAAGTCATAGAGAATTCTTACTAATACAAATCTCATTAACTACAGGTATCTTGAAAGTAACAAGGAAATAACCTTTCTTTTAGGCAAAGAACACAAATTAATATTTTGAATACATAGCTGCAAAGGAAGTTTTCCAAACCTCTAACTATGTATGCAGTACTCTTCTTCTCATTGTTCTGCATGCGTCCTTTTTTGAAGCTCATTTGAAGGCTGCTGAAAACTTCAGCCTTCAAGATGTGACTCCTGACAGGAATGGCGAGAACTCTGAGTTTTGAAGTCAGTTTGCACATCTCAGCCTGCCCTGGTAAGGACAACAAGAGTCTTGCTTTCTGTTTCTAACTCAGTGTTTTTAAATTGAATCCAGGTAGTTGACATTATCCAAATCTGCTGCTTTTAAATGTGTGTGATACCAAGCTCAACAAAAGCTCCATATCCCACAGAAGCAAGCCAAAGAGTGTATTCCCAGGTGCTTTCTATATCACACAGAATGGCCAGGATTGGAAGGGACCTCAAGGATCGTGAATCTCAACCCCCCTGCCACAGGCAGGGCCACCAACCTCCACATTTAATACCAGACCAGGCTGCCCAGGGCCCCAACCAACTTGGCCTTGAACACCTCCAGGGACGGGGCATCCACAACCTCTCTGGGCAGCCTGTTCCAGCACCTCACCACTCTCTCT
>JAOWBP010002559.1:4298939-4328943 GCA_028571105.1 Tragopan temminckii
TCACAAGAGCAGAGTAGAGGGGGACAATCACCTCCCTGTCCCTGCTGGCCACCCCTCTTCTGATGAAGCCCAGGATACCATTTGCATTCTGAGCTGCAAGAGCACACTGCTGGCTCATGTTAAGTTTTTCATCTACCAAGACGCCCAGGTCCTTCTCTGCAGGGCTGCTCTCAAGAACCTCTCCTGCCATTCTGTATGGATGCCTGGGATTCCTCTGGCCCAAGTGCAAAACCTTGCACTTTGCTGTGTTGAACCTCACTGGGTTCACCCAGGCCCATCTTTCGAGTCTGTCGAGGTCCCTCTGAATGCCATCCCTTCCTTCCATCATGTTGACCGCACCACTCAGCTTGGTGTCATCAGCAAACTTGCTGGGGATGCACTCAATTCCATCATTGATGTCATTGATAAAGATGTTAAAGAGCACCGGTCCCAAGATAGACTCCTGGGGGACACCATTCATGACCAGCCTCCACCTGGACACAGGACCATTAATCATCACCCTCTGTCTGCGGCCTTTCAACCAATTCCTTATCCATTGGGTGGTCCACCCATCAAATCCACATCCCTCCAACTTGGAGATAAGGATGTGGTGGGGGACCATGTCAAAGGCCATGCTCAAGTCCAGGTAAATGACATTGGTTGCCTTCCCTTTGTCCACCAATGCCATCACTCCATCATGCTTCCCCTGGTGAAGCCGTGCTGGCTGTCTCGGATTGCACGCTCATTCCTCAGGTGATCAAGCATGTTATCCAGGAGGATCTGTTCCATGATCTTCCCAGGCACAGAGGTGAGACTCACCGGCCTGTAGTTCCCCAGGTCCTCTTTGCTCCCTTTCTTGTAAATGGGAGTGACATGACCCTTCCTCCAGTCATCTGGGACTTCACCTGACAGCCACAGCTTTTCAAATATGATGGAGAGCAGCTGAGCAACCATTTCAGCCAGCTCCTTCAGAACCCTGGGATGCATGCCATCCGGCCCCATCGACTTGTATGCAGTCAGTCTCATGAGGCTGCAGGATTTAACATGCAACATTTGTGTAATTAGCTAGAGACATCGTAAGTGGTTCAGTTACAGATTGTGAATTTTGTACTCTTCATAAGACAAGACATTTAAATAAATAATCAAACAAATATGGACTTCACAATGATGCTGACATGAAAAGCTATTGTTTTTATTATCAACATCAGTAAACCAATAGATTACCTTGTAAACGAACTTTGGACAACCACTATTTCATTTTTCTTCTTTTGTTCATTGACACCTGTTATTTAATTCTGGCAACAGGAATGTGCAAGCACTCTAGAGAAGCTTCCAGTGCACTTTTGACCAGGGCCCTCAAGGAGTCAGCAGCACCAGGTGTGTTCCCATATTCCTAACTGCAAACATGTAGATTTCACTTTGGAGTGTCATTCCTACTAAAGCTATGGCAGCAGGACAAGGGGAAAGGGCTTCAAACTGGAAGGGCGTAGATTTAGACTAGATATAAAGAAGAAATTCTTCACTGTGAGGGTGGTGAGACACTGGAACAGGTTGCCCAGTGATGTTGTGGATGCCCCATCCCTGGAAGCACTCAAGACCAGGCTGGATGAGACTGTGAGCAACCTGGTCTAGTGGGAGTTGTGCCGTGCCCATAGCAGGGGGTTAGAACCAGGTGATCTTAAAGGTCCTGTCCAACCCAAACCATTCTATCATTCTATGACAGAGTATGTCACACCCCCTTGAACTAACCAATAAACCAACTGCCCATATGTGAAGTGCACACATTTGATGTACAGAACCATACACCAACAACAACTGCTTGTTCAGCAGAGCGGAGGTTTCCATGCCAGCATTTTACTAACTTGGTTGTCAGCCCTATTTTGATAGCAACAAGTGAAAAAGGTACGGGAAAGAAATTCCTTACCTTCCACGGGTAAGGAATTTTCACATCAACAAACCAGAACTGAGTATCAGCAAAGAACACGGGAAAACATGGAACATTTAAATAAGAAAGGCATTTAGACCACAAACAAAATATAAGATTATTCTTACCAGGTGTAACTATCAATCCTGAAGCACACTTCAGTTTTGCTTTGCCTTTTATCCCCAACAGAGTGCCTTAAATATGTCAATGATGCTGTTTAGTCAATGTGCCATATATTTCTGATGCTCTAAGAAACTAAAATTTTTAAACTGGAGTAAGCACAGGTTGTAAGAGAGCTCTGCAGACCACTTCTTCCAACCTTCAGCGTAAATCAAGACCTTAGATTAGTTTATCCAGGGCTCTGTCAAGGCAAGTCCTGAATACCTTCAGCAAGACTGCCCTGCTTTCCTGGACAACTTTTCGATGGTTCATTGTTCCCACAGTGAAGAATGTTATTCCTCCTGCCAGATGGAAATTCCCCTAAAGGAACATGTGCCACTTGCCTCTTGGTCCTTCACCATGCTTGCTTGTGAATACAGCAACTGTGATTACATATGGGCTGCGTTCCAAGTTAAAAGGGGTTACAAAAAATAAAAAAAGAAATGTAGCATCAGCCATGTGCTTCTCTTACTCCCCTCCAAATACACTATATTCCCACCTGGAAACAGACATGCAGAGCTCAGATTATAGCAGAGTCAGTGAGATTTGAATTCACAACACTCTCATAAGGCTCGTATAGAGTAAGTTTGCAAGAACACTGGTATTAAAACATACATTTACTTAAATCAGTACACCAATCCGTATGCATACATTCTTTTTTCCTATTACTGCCCGAAATGCAACTACTTCACAAATATGAAAAACAAACATTTCCTCTGATCTCATGTAGGAACGGTCAAAGTTTGGTAGTGTTTTTTCCTGCTGATATTTTACCTAAGACTTAATCCAATGCAAGATGTCATTTTTCCCTCAGCCTTCTACTGCCCTCTGCAGGATTATTTTAAATCAATTATTAGGAGTAAAGTAGAAAAAGAATCAACCCAAAAGAAAGCATGTAAGCCTACCAAACACATTGCTGCATCACACCATAAACACACCGCAATGACATACTGAGTTGACATTTCTGATAGCTTCATAAAGTAGGGACTTTACCAACTGTGGATGCAAACCAGAGAGTAGTAAACAGAATATTTCCATACAATGTCACCACATTCTTGAGACTGCAAAATGCAGATGGACTGCTTGAAGATGAATAAAGAGAGTGGATACGTGTGGGTGCTCAGTTTCTCAGGAATATCCATCATTTTGTTCAACAGCAGATGGCTTTTAAAGTCTGGCTCAACAATTACCTAAAGCCATGCAAAACACCAGAACAGTTTAACAGATTAACTAAAAATCTTGCTGAGACAGATTAACAGATTAAATCCACCATATCAAGCTCTTTCTTGAAGTTACATGCTTCAATTTTTAAGTTTCACTCTTGATACCACCTCAAACACAGTTCCACTCCTTCCTGCCATGGGCACAAAATAGGTTTTTTAATTCTAAACTGCACAAACAAATGGAAGTTGGGGGTATTTCTAATTTGGTGATCATTTTAGACAATTAAAAGGATATGAAAATGTGGAGCTTCAAGATAACTAACAACAAAAAATTCACATACTGACATAGAAATGCCAAGCTCGTGACGGTTTACATTCCTTAGAAATGTTTTGGACATGAGTTCAGTGGTGGCTTGGGCAGGTGGCTGATGCTCTTCATGCTATATTATGTTTGTGATGTTAAAGGACGTTAAAGAATAAAAATAATCCAATGGTATACTTACACATGCATGGACTAAATAACTTTAGACTGTTCAGAAGTGAATTAAGAGGCCCCAGTTATATGAAGAGATTATGATGACATCTAAAACCACAAGCTTGTATGGCTCATTACTTCCCCGTGATCTAAAAATGCAATTAGAATCTAACAGTATTTTTCTTTTTATAAGAATAAAAGCCTTTAACAGCAATTACACACATTAAAGCACTCAGCGTAGAAGACTACTGCAATTATAAATGGCTAACCACTGAAAAGAAAAACATTTACCATGGCATGCTACCATTTTATGATATAAGGAATATGGACACTGAAATTCCCAGGAGCATAAAAGAAATTTTCCATACAAACCTTGGAGCTAACTCCAAAAAGCAAGTTTGAGCTATCACATCCTAACCTCCACAAAGGTATCCATACAAGTGAAAATGGGTGTCTAAGTCATCCTTCTGAGAGAAGAATCCTGGACAGCAATAATCAGCCTATCTTGACTCAAAGGTCTGTAATATGTCTTTGGAAAAGAAAACAAGCCCACACCTTCCATGTGAGTTACAGGAAACTATTTCATAAATTACTGAAAGTTATGTGTTTCAGCAAATCTGTATTCTAAGAGTTTTAGTGTACTGTAAGCATCCACCGATTTTTTGCTTTCATTTTAGAATGCCTTACTCGAGCTTTCCAGATATGGCACATTTCCAGAAATGAACAGCTAAAGGTTCAGAAAGACTGATTTAACGCTTCAAGATTTCAACAGCTTTCAAAACAAAATAAAATAAAATCACACTGCCTCCCTCTCATTTTAACACGCATAAAATCTAAGCACCCACTGTCAGTAGCTGTCAAATAGTACTGCAGCTCAAGAAAAAGACTAGATTTTACAGTTCTACTGCATGGACAAGCCATGGTAGTTACATCTAGTCATGTCACAGAATTCTCATCTGAATTAATTGTTGCTTGTAAGACAAAGCTCAACTGAGTTTGTAGAGATAACCCTCAACAAAGGTTTGGCTGAACTGCAATATTTCAAAAAGTCCATTACATACAGAATTTCCCATGGCTGCTGCTCTCTTCTGAAAAGAAAGAAGTGAAAAAAGTGCTTTTGATATACATGCATTAGTCACACTGGCCTGTGCACTCCTGGATGAAGGGCAGGCCCATGGTTCTCACCTATCCTTGTTTCCACTCTCTTCCTGGAAAGCATGTTCTAGAGGTGTTCAAGGCCAGGTTGGATGGGGCCCTCTGGGCAGCCTGGTCTGGTATTAAATGGGGAAGTTGGTGGCCCTGCTTGTGGCAGGGGGGTTGGAGCTTCATCATCCTTGAGGTCCCTTCCAATCCTGGCCATTCGGTGATTCTGTGATTCTGTGAAGCAGACCCAGTACACCAGCTGCTTCCTCCACTGTGCTCAAAGCTGAGCACAGATGCCTTCAGAAGCACACAGGGAGCAGCTTTATTCTAACACTTCACACTCCGATTTCCTTCAGCGTTTGCAAATGTCATATGGCAAAATCAATTCAATTCCTCATGTGCAGGATGAGCAAAGCCCTGCAACATTCTTTATGATAGAACATCTCTCTTTTATCTGTACTCATTTGCTAAGTGTACACGTTACCTCAACATACATCCAAGAATTTATTTTTATAGAATGATGTAGAAGTTTTAGATGTTACATAAATCCTTTCCCCAAGAAAGTCTCATTATTAGTTGACTAATGGAATCTTAAAATAACAAAACATCTAGGTTATTTATTTTCCAGTAGCCAGCTATTCCTCCATGCTCCTTTTACTGTCCTTTTTACTTCTGCTGTATTCTGTTCCAATTAATGCACTTTTGCTGCCATGAGACGCAGAAGATTGACTAATAAGACAGTTCGCATTTGGAAGAAAAGGCCACAGATGAACGAAAGCTGCAAATTACATCCTCTAGTAATTGGTAAGAGCTGATTCAAATGTAATACAGCAAAGGCAACCTTCTATCAGGAAGTGATGGCTCATGCCAAAGCAGCCTGCCAAACCAGGCAAATTTCTTTTCCTCCTATTTCCTCCTCCAAAAACACAGAGCTACTACTGTGTAAAGGGATCAGAATTACCAGAAGAGAGCTGACTGACACACAACATGGTGATATGAGTCTTATTTCCTCAGGCAAAATTCAGGATATGGGTCAGAAAGCTTGAATTGTCTCAGCAGTTTGACAATAAACTTGTCTGGCAATGTTACAATTAACGTAAAATAAGCCAAACATTTGTCAGGCCAACTGGTTTTGTTTCTCATGGATGCAAACCAACTTTGTGTCATGATTATATTTTTAAGTAAAGTTCAACTTGCGTAACTCTTTTTCTCCCTTCTCCTCAAGACCATAATTTATTACTGGCTTTATGGATTTATGACTCAGAACCAAAGTTCTGAGTATTTAATGCAACATACGCAGGCCATCAACCTTGGAAAAAATCAAACAAACCCATACTTACCTCCTTCCCTCCCCCCCAAAAAAAACCCACACTTCTTTTCTTTCAGGCATTTGCAACACTCACAGGAAGCAGATTACCTTGCATGCTTCTTCAGTAACAATTTTATCTTTCTGGAGAGATGGATTACAATGAGGAACGAGTGTTCGCAGAACTATCTGCCTAAAAGCAGCTGACAGTCAAGCTGACAAATCTGCATGCGAGAGAGAGGGGAACAAGGCAGAACAGCAGTACGAAGATTTTTCTCTGAAACTGAAGAAAGTCAAGACTGAACCCAGTACTTGGCTTCCCTTATTTAGTAATCTCAGCAAACTGAGAGAAAGTCAAGAGAGTTCAAGTTATCTCTTGAGCACAGCTGTAACTTGCCAGCTTGCTCTTTCAACTGAATGCCAAATGTAATTCAGTTATGGAGATGAATACTACATGCTTAAGTCACAGTTAAATCACTGCTGTTTACAGGTAAGGAAGGTACTGAGTACCTTCCAAAATAGTAACTGTGGATTCACCAAGTAGAGTGTTGCTACTTCATTAGCCTATTTTTGGTTATTGCCATGAAAGTAATTTTCTTCCCATACAAGGTCTGATCAGGGTGATTGAAAATGTCCTTGGAGGATTTCTTGAGTAGGATTTGTAGTGCACTCTGCTCTGCTGGAACAGCAGTGCTGCTGGCGCTAGGTGGACAATTAATTCAGTGCTGGTTTGGGGGTGTGTATGTACTCCAAGGTTCTTCCTTCTGGAAACAGTGAAGCACTGGCACAGGTTGCCCAGTCAGGTGGTGGATGCCCTGGCCCTGCAGACACCCAAGGTCAGGCTGGACAGGGCTCTGAGCACCTGATGGAGCCGTGGGTGTCCCCGTTCATCGCAGGGGAGATGAGCTAGATGGCCTTTAAGGGTCCCTTCCAACCCAAATGATTCCATCATTCTACGATGCTCAAGACTCCAGTGACACCGTTACAAGATGAGACTTGGACTGTAATTGCTACTTAGGATAATATTCCAAAATCTAAATGCATTCAGACACAGGACATGGGGTTCTAGAGAAGAAAAATACAATTTCCTCCAAAGAAACAAGCATGAAAACCACAGGCATTACTGTTACTCGAAGTGATGCGTGTATAACAAGGAGATTTGAGTCTAAAGGACACTGTCAAGTCACTGCAAGAAGACACAACTGGAATACAATATTGATCCATCTGTGTAAGTGCAATGACTTCGTTTAGGGTACTGAATTAGCTGCCAGACTAAGCCAATGATTCGACTCTAGCAGACTACAACAATTTGCTCCGTTTTCACCAGTCATATCCACCACCACTCTGCTGGAAAATTCTACGTTACAGAGCTCAGAGCTATAAACTCAAGGTAATGAATGCTGTCAGATCATTTACTTACTGAATAGACACAAAGCCAGTAAATGTCATTGAAAAAATGACATAGTGCCATACAGCACGGTACTTGGTATTTGCATTTCCAAAACACTGCCACAGACACAGTTTCTTTGCAACATTTATAAAGATATACCATGTTCCTGCCTTCAAACGTGCTGCATGATTCTTGAAATTAAATTTAAATTGTGTATTTTAAGCACCTCTGACAACAGTGGGGGAAAGCAAAATAAATGGAGCTATTTACCACATAAAAATATTGAAGAAATCTTCAGTGGTCATTTTCCTTTCCTGTAAAGCTACTCATCAAGATGTCTTATTTTTGGATTAATTTTCTACTCCCCCTTGTCTGTGTCTGGCAAAAAATGAGAAAGCCTGTTTCACCACTGCCGATTGTTCCTGAAGCTATTTGTTATGCGTATCTTCGGGACATCAAGTCACAACCTCACTTCTAGTAAGGAAGGATTACCCCTTTACAGCATTCAAGAACCAAGTGTCTTCCTGCTGAAAGGATACTCCCTAAAACAGAGCAAGTTTTCAGGTGTCCCAACCCACCAATGCTATTCAGAGCCCACCACATGGTGACCTTTCCTGGTCTTTGACTGTCACATCAGGCTGAGCAATTCAGAGCAACAGAGGCTCAGAGTACTACTACAAACTTACACACAAAATTAAATCCCTGCTTATAACTGACATTTCCATATGTTTTCAACCATACACCTAGCACCAGTATTTCCCCACTAAACCATGTCCCTTAGTACAAATGATACTACAGCATTCTGCAAGGACATAGTTACAATTTATGATCTGGTTTCAAGGCTGAGAAATTACCGTATTTAACTGAAATCAGACGGACAGAACAGTAAATCTTAAAAGAAGTCACAACAGCAACAAATAAAACCATTTCAAAGTTGTAAATACTGTAAAGCAATGGGGCTTGTGGAGTCACTTGTATGAAGGAAGTCATCGGGGATAAAAATGAGGTAAGTGGCACTGCTCTCAGCTATCATAGCATTTTCTTGTGAGAGGGATGATTAGGACAACAATAGGGCCAATATGTTTAATGTTACATTAAACATAGGAAGAGGATCTACAGAATCCAAGAGAAAGCCTGTTCACACTGTTTTGAACAATTTTACAATCTGAATTTCTATGAACTGTCAAATGTAATGTTGCAAAAGAGCAAAGCTACTTTTATTTACTTATCACAGTAAATAAAACCAATTAACTGTTTTTTTCTACATCACACAGAGGAGGAGAACTAAATTTGAATGGCAATACAAAGTGTCTAGGCAAATATTCCTGTTTTTGGATTTCAGGAGTAATGAATTTCATAAACTAAAACCTGGCAAAAGAATCTCTCTGTTTGACAAGTTACCCAGAAAAATACAATGGATGCTGAAAGCTTAAAAGTGATCTGATTGACTGTACTGGAGTCGACAATTTTTTTTAAATCTCATTTGTTTTTGAAATACTGTCAGTGCTCTGTTCCTTATTATAGTTCCAAAGAGGCTAATCAAGAATATATGAAATTACTAAAATGATTCCCATTAACTTAAATTAGATTGAGATTGAAATCCAGCAAGATTTTCACCAGGTAGTAACAGAAGCCAGCTCTAATGGGGGGAATGAGTTCCCCTTTCAAAGCACGCTTTAACTAAGTGTATTCTGGGGAGAAGTCAAACCTGCACACTAAGATTTCATGGCTGCTAGTATTTTACCTATTTTTACCCAACTTTTAATAACTTTTATTACTGATAAGTGTGTATATGAGAAATGATCAGTCATCCATAACATAACTGTCACGTATGTTTTTATGTACCATCTACCACGAGTATGATATCCTGTGCCCAGTGTAATCACAATAAAAATTTACTAGCCTCAATCACACAGAAATTAAAAACTGACTTGGAGAATGAATCATTCAATTTAAAAGTGGGTGAGAAGAGTAAACATCAAGGAAAAGCACTGCAAGGAGCTGTGTTTGCAAAGAGCCACTTAGCACTGCGAGATAATCTCACATCTCAAGTTTCACAGAGAATCCAACTTCCCCTGAATAAAACCACCATTCAGAAAAACTAAGGATGCAAAAAATTTCAAGCACTTACCTTTTTCATTGCAACTTGTGGGTGCTGGAAGAAGAACACCAGGCTTGGACTTGTCATAATTGTTAAAGCTCTGGCTGCGGCGATTGTTGGTACTGATAGAACCACGAGTTTTTGTCTCACTGCCTGCAGTGGACACCCTCGTGGTTGGGCCTGGGAGCCTGACAAAAGAATTACAGTAAGATTAGATATATGAAAAAGCACTCTGAGAAAGAAACTATGGAATACCATGCATAAGATGAAAAGGATCAATATCACAAACATACACTTCTAAGGTCTTTGTCCTTATTCGAGAACAAATGGAAAAATCGTCTGAGATGAAAAATAAATCACAAACAAGCTACAATCTGAATTGCTTTATATTTAAAAAAAGAAGAAAAAAAAAAGGAAAGAAAAAAAAAAAGAAAGAAAGAAGCTTGTTAATCAGATACTTTAACAGCTTTCCATGTGAGGTTTCAGCTCAAAAGAACTTCAGGATGCAGTCTGAAATTCCTGTCTAAGCTGACTAATAGCAGATTTGGCAAACAGTAGAGTTGTTTCTAATGGAGTCAACAGAGAATACACTAAGCTGCCTCCTCTCAGTAAGGTGATACAATCAGACACTCTCTATACATCTTTTGCTTGTTCCATTAATGGTCACTTGCCATAAATCTTGTGAGTCAAAAAAATTCAGTGCAGTAACAGTGCCAGTGTAAGGTTAACACTAAATGAGACATTACTGCTCTTAAACCAGATTGCTGAGCAGAGATACGCTTATTTTGGATGTAACATGGGGAAGTACATTGCATCTGTGCTCAGTGGCCAGCTCAGCAAAACATTAACTGGCTTTAATTTGCTCCCATTAAACTGCACAAAATGTAACTCCCCACTCTTAGGGCAACCACATCAGTGAGCAGGTATAAGTTTCTGCTTTAAATGGGTAGAGGATGGCAGCAAGCTGTTTCAGGGATGATTTTCCAGCATTTCCTTAACGTAGCCCGTATCAAAAAGATTTAGTTGTTTACCTAGAAAAAAAGGTAGTTAGGATTCTGGAATTAGCAGACAGGAAAGGATACTCATTTCACATTTTTCAGGCAAAAAGAGAAGGGGTAGAATTTTCTAAAAGTCTGACAATTGGGAAAGCCACAGGCATTGCATCTCAAAACAACCTGTGTGCTTGAGTTCTTCAAAGTGAATGTTAATATACACAGCTTGTGGGTCTGCACTGTGTTTTGCATGCTCACAAGAACGTACTTCTATGTTCCAAGTAAATGCAACATTGAAAATTGAAAGGCTTGCTGGTTTCTCAATATCCATTCTTAAGGGAGTTAAGAGAACAACTCGTTTTAAAAAGCAACACCATCACATTATAGACTAAAAGATAGGACCAGTTCGTGGCATATAAAGAAGCAGTGAAAGGGTCTTCTTTGTGCTCTCTTTATTTTCTGTAAGGTAGAATCTCCCTAAAACTGTTCTGTATGAAATACAAAAGTCAATTTAACTTAACATGTGCTGATAGTAGGCTGCAATGAAGAAGTCCCAGTTGTCAGAAGGAGGAGGAGATGTAACAGACCAAATCCCTGCTGTGCCTATGGGGTGGGGGTGGGGGGGAGAAGAAGCCAGGAAGGAGACTGGCAGAGCTTCCAAAATTAACTGGCTTCTCAGAGTCCAGTGAAGAAATAGAAAACAGCAAAAGAAACACGAAAGAAAAGTACAGAAATATCAGCAGCTGCATGCACATGCTTTCAAAGCTCAAAATGGGATAAAACGTAAGAGCATCATTCAAATGCAAAGCAAAAAAATCTTTTACAAACTCAAAGCACCACAGACCTGGCACAGCGTATCATGGTTCTGAGGTTTATTTGGCTGAAGACTTTAGGGCAAACCCTCCATTTAGCCAGGAAGAGCAGCCTTTTCCAACACTGGGGGGTGCTAGGAAATTGTCCTCGGCTGTACAAGTTGCAGCATGGTGCCAAGGAGAACAGCCCAGGGATGCTCCATTCTGCACACAGACCACATGGAAGGAGCAGCGGTGGGGAAGGGAAGGAGCAACCTCATCATGGCTGCCAGGATCTTTCTGAACGCTTGGAAGGCAGTTCATTAAGAGTTTGTTTTGCTGAGTAGGAAATGAGCTACAAACACACAAGATATCTCAGCTTTGGCTTTTCAGAAGGACAAAATGCTGGGGGCAGGGCCGAGTGGGGCAGCAAGGCCTGCAGGCTGGCAGGGCCTGCACCAGGCACCCACACAGATTTTGCAAATCTGTCATATTTTAAAGGAATGAAAGCTGCCTGAACTGTGTGAGCACTCAACAAGTGACAAGTTGGTCAGACAATAGTATCATTGCCATTAAAAACACATGGAGAATGAAAAACATGAGAGCTAACAACAACTTTTGAGGAAGATATCATTTCTCTCACATTTTTCTCTGTAGAAACTGAGTGTTTTTAGCAAGTATTTTTGGTGTTTGGCCAAGACATTTCACAGCAACATCTGTGAAATCTAAAGCAAAATCTAGGTGCAGGGTGACGTTTCCAGCTTCTTGCTACTAGAGAAAGGTACTGAGCCCAAGCCTTAACTGCGACCCAGAAAGAAGCACAGAATGATAGAATGGTTTGGGTGTGAAGGGACCTTAGAGACCATCTGATTATAACCTCACTGCTATAGGCAGGGATACTGTACTGATGTGTCAGGGCAGCACTAGCCTGACGCTAGCTATTTCAGTAATGCAGAGCTACATGCAGCTCATACAGATGGGTGCAGCAGGGAGAGAACTCCCAGAACCATGTTTTGTTCTCAGAAACAAAAGCTTATAAGGGTAAGAAAACACAATCATTTTTTTTGCAGGCCTAAATGCATTCCCCGCTTTGAAAAACAGAAAGAAGTTAAAATTCACCCAACACTTCCATGTTTCAGCTGCTGGTAAAATGCCTAGTTACAAATGCGGAGGCAAACATTTTCAGCATGAACCCTAAGCATGCATCCAGGAATACTGCAAAAGGACTATTCATGCTTTGCAGAAGATGAAGAAACGCTAACCTAGAAGACTTTTTCTGACCAAGAGTGAATCGGATGATTTTGCTTTGAGATGAGTCCCTGGAAGATGCACTGTACGACAGGAAAGAAAAAGTGGAAGATATCATTGAGCAACAACTTTCTTTTTAAAGCCACTGAACTTAGTTACCAGTTGCAGGGAAGAGGGAGTTCATGCTTTTTGCCTAAGTATAATTTCAGGTCAAAACTGTTTAAAATCTGAAATCAATTGATTTTTATAGAGTATGATATAAAATGTATATAGACGCAATCTTGCATGCCAATTCACATTTTTTTACTCTTCAACTTCTCATTTTTTTATTATATATGATTTTCTTCAGAATCTGTGCATTTTCAGTTTATACTATACTATATATGTTATGATATTTCACACCCTCAAGTTAAATAATTTTAAATTTCATAAAACCCAGCACAAACCATACGATGGACTGAAAATACCAAAGCCATATTTAAATGATCCCATGCTTCTTGTCATGTTTTTTGTCACAAAAGTAACAAAAATACATTCAAATGTATCCTCGTTTGACGATGGCTATTTCCTGTACAAGCTTATACATGCTGTAACAACATTATGCTTCTCAATTACTTAAATAATCATTTCCACTTAAAATGAGCATGGTTCATTATCAGAAACATAGGAAAAACTCAAGGAAAAACCGAACAAGCTCTGAGTAGCATCTCTCTTGGAAGGCTTCACTTGATCTGTCCGTATCCCTCACAAAACAGCACGTAAGCTAGTGTTCATCTTAGTGAGTTATTTTAACACAAATCAGCCTTAACTTAATTTGTGATGGTTTGAAACAAACAAGCTTTCACCAGTAACTGTGCAAACACGACTTCAGCCTTTCATTCTGCCCACTAAATCCCACTAAAATGCTCACTCTGTTAACAGGGGTCAGATAAGCAGACGGCTGCAATTGTAATCACAGTGCTACTGCCTTTATAAGTGGCTTTTATTTTAACCTGCAAAGAGCTCTGTTAGGACTGAAAACATTTAAGGCACAAAGACTCCCTCTATTCTGATCTAGGAGAGCCAGAGAACACCAACAGTGACATTTTTTTTAATGTAAGCCAGCAACTTATTTGTGATCATTAAGTCTAGATTTGATTTTGACTGTCACCAGCTGTGATGAGTTCTATTTCTTTTACAACAGTTAGAGCCTAATATCATTTCTTAATGAGGAATAATATTCTCGTAAATGGAGAACTCTGAGTTGGCCTTCACACGTCCAAAGTATGCTCTGTAACAGCAATAACATAACACGCTTTGAGAGTGGAAAAAAATAGAAATGAATAATTAGAAGAATGCCCTTAGAAAACACTGTGGTCTTGCTGGTATTCTACACTCATTGAACTGAGCGTTTCTAACACAGAGAATATATTTAAGCATGTGTTACGATTTCCAGAGGTGTGAAGTCAACTGCTACCCAGCATTCCCCTTCCAACACATACCTCATTCTGGAGAACTAAAGACAGTAGTTTCTTTGGCTTTTGAAGGCCTTTAAGAAAAACAAGCAAACAATGAAAAAACCAACTTAAAAAGAAACTTCCTCACCTTGACTGCATTTCTGGTTGTGCTTTGAACGGATGTTGTACAGCTTGCTGGGGCTGTTGGCACTGAGTTTGGAGCGAAGCTGGCACTTGTTGCTGCTGCTGCGGCCCAGCCTGGCCCTGAGATGGAGGCCCTGCTTGCAGGGACACAGAGGGAGCTGGCTGGGACAGATGGTGCTGTGGTGGCTGTTTCTGTGGCTGCTGCTGCTGCTGCTTGTATCGAGACAAACTGAAGAAAAGGCCCAAGATGGCCTTTAGATTCCCATTCCGGATTTCTGTAAGGCAATATATAAAAGTCACTCATCAGCCACCAGCAGTTGTTTCTTTCTGACAGAGCAGTGGATTGCCCACTGTGCCCTTCATAATGCTGTCAGGACTCCATTCCTCTAGGATATGACAGACTTCTGCAAACCTCATCGGCGCTGCTGCTGACTACCAGTGAGCCAAATCTTCAAATAAATAACTGATTTCTCCTCTGCAGTGACAGCAACGGATGCTGGCCATTTCTGCTGCTCTCTGCATGTTAGCACCACAGTGCTTAAAAAGTCTATTCCTTTAAATAATCCCTTTAAAGTAACTAAAACAAACTTACCAACCAATCAAAAAACACCACAACAAATGTATTAACGTCACACCGTAAATGATTTCATAGTCTTAAATTTGCACGAGGAAGTGAAACCAATCAATTACCATGCTGCATTGTATCATTTCTGGAATACCAGGCTAATTGTTTCCATAAAGACCTGGTGCAATTTACATGTTAGAAGATACTGTTATCGTGAATTGCATAAGTAAATAAAAATCACTGCTACCATCAGCTGGACTTTTGCCTTCACTGCACAGACCACCTGAGTTAGCACTACTGCATGGAGCAGTGCAAGACAGATGAGAAGGACGTGCAAGCCCGGGGCCAAGCATAAAGGCGAGACTTAGCATTTAGATTTCTGTTCCCAGTTCTGAATGAAGGCTTGCTTCAACTTGTACTGGGCCCTGCTCTATCCTTTATTCCCTCTCCCAGCCACTTTTCTTCTCATCTTTTCTGCGTAACAAGCTTCTGTTTTCAACCCTGACCCCTTACCCAGCAAATATCTAGCTCACATCTTAAGAGTTTGCTCCACATTCTGTCCTAGCTTCCAGCTTTGGCCTTCTTGCCTTCCTAAATCTCAATCTAATTTTCCTTCCTAGCAGCTAATCTCATTTGTTTGCTTCCTTCCTTTTGTTCTCATATTAATCTCTAGTCACTCTTCACCCTTTTCCATGCGGTCCTGGCCGTGGCCGTTACCCACACCCAGGGTATTTCCCTTCTCTCCTCTCTGAATTGATTTCTCCTCCCTACAGCCCAATACCTCCACCAGCACTCTGCCACCACTACCCCATTCTCTTGTTTACATGAATATCAGTCCCAGTGCCTGTGAGAAGCCATTCCCTGTCTTCCTTAGTTTTCTTGATCAAATTAGTCACTTCCTGGGTAGCAGGATCCCCTTGCCTCCCCTGCTCACAGTCTAACCCTAACTCCTGCGCAGTGTCCTAACCCCAACCCTAACTCCTCCCGCTGGCACTGATAGGAGGCGCTTGGCTTGTCTAATCTGCTTGTGTTTGTCTAGGGAGGACATGGCATGGAAGGAGACAATAAAGCAAAATAGACACAAAAGGCAGCAAAGCACAGTGAAAAGCATCTTATCTTCAGTAAAGAACTCAGTTTACTGATGGAACTGTCAGGAAAGTATCACTTAATCATGGGGCCAGAGCATAACTAAACAGACCCAGCAGCACTGGGAAGCTTAACTGCACAAACACAGGCCAGGAGATAAAAGAACTCCAACAAGCCTACATGTGTAGACTTAGCAAAACTCCACGCAACTGGAAACAGTGTCCTGATTTCACTGTGAAGTGAGAGGTGACTTAAAACAACAACTTCACCTAAAACCCATGCCTTTCTGTGGCCGTGCATGGGAAGAGAAACCTGCTTTTGGCATGTTTGATGTGACAAAAACCAATAATCACAAGAAAGCCATGTTTAATGAGTTTCAAAAGCAGCAGCCTCTCTCCCTCCAGTTTTTAAGTAACATATTTCAAACCAGACTTCTAAAGGCAGCTCTTATCTCAGTGACAGACTGAGGGAATTCACCTGGCAGCTTGCCCCTGCCCTTTGCACTAAAGGAGAACTTCAGCCCCACTGCGTCCTGTGGTCCGGATCTGCTTCCTGCCTCCCATTTTGAAGAGAATCCATACAAATCCACCCTCTGGAAATTTCCATGCTGTCTTATATATATGTTTCTCATGCCTAGAGACAGTGAACGCGAGCACTTTGCACAAGCCACTGATGGTTGGCCATTGAGGAATTCTGCACGCAGTCCCCACCAACCTGTCTTCATTCACAGGTGAGACACAATGGTCTGCTCTATTTCCACAACACCCAACACAAAGTCTGCACAGAACACAAGCCAGAGATGCTAAAAAAAATAAGTAACTTGTCAACCCAAAGGAATCTTAGCAATACACAGGCTTAGTGCGGTAGAACCAAAATCTGGCAATATGTAAGTGCCCTCTCAGGTATGTGTCAAATAGCACTGTGGGGTATTTGTGCTATAGAAACAAAAATCCCATCTGGAACAGGCTGTCCAGGGACTGAGTCACTGTCCCTGGAAGCGTTCAAGAAGCATCTAGATGTGGTACTAAGGGTTTAGTGGGGAGATACTAGTGGTAGGCAGATGGTCAGACTAGAGGCTCCTGGAGGTCTTTTCCAACCTTGGCGAGTCTATGATTCCAGAAAGGAACTAAAATGGATTTATTGCAATACTGCAGCGTGTATACACTGAAATCCATTTACCTACAGAAGCATGTTAATTTCATAGGCAAAAGCCTAAGTTCAATAGAGGTAGTTCCAAAGTCATGCAAGCTGCTTTCTTTCATTGCTTTATGGTCTCATGATCTGCTCAGCTGATGGTTATCCAGCTAATCTGTTACCCAGAGGAGGTGCAGCCTCTAGCTGCGAATTCGAGTTTTTACTGCATGTTTACATTCTTCATAATCTTCAAAATCTTGCCAGTGAGGAAACTGTGTGTGAAGGACGGCAAGCTTAGCTAGGCAGCAGCAGTTCCAGGAGCCTCGAATCCAGCAGTAAGGGGAGAAAAGGACCCTGCAGCATCTCCATTTTATTCATTTCATTTCATTATTTCATTTTAGCAACTAGGAATAAAGGTTTTAGAATGTAAAATCTTTGCAAAGGGAATGCCTTTCTGGATCCATGTGGCTGGGGCAGAGGGTCTACCGCTAGCTTACTGAGGTCATCATCAGAGATTGCACCTTCATGGCCTACATCCATAAACACACTATGCCTGTGTCACACCAGAAGGGTATTACACATGAAGTGTGTTTCAACACATAGGAGTCAACTTCCCTCCATGCTGCACTGTTGAAAAATGCATATTCTTAAGCGACTCAGGGGAGGTGTCAATGTTTATTTCCGTTTGGAAGCAATCACAATCTTTTACTCCCTCCTGGATGAGGATATGCTGGTGGGTAAGCACAAGCATTTACTGTTGACCTAGCAGGTCTTGGCAACTTATGCAGAAATACAAGCTCGCCTGGTTACAGCAAGCTTAATTTTAAGTGATTCTGTGTTCCCTAGTTCTGTTTCCCCCTTCTTTCTCAGCACAGCTGAGAATGGGCTCTCCAAATTTTCTTGCTAAATTCCAGTCTTTTAACTTCATTTTATAAAAAGTGATCCTTCTCTCTCCTCTCATTCTTTCAAGTGTTCTCATTCTTATGCTGGCAGCAAACATCACTGGTCTCTTCCCAGCTTCCATACAATTTAATATGTTAATTCCTAGAAAGAGGAAAATGTGAGAGCATAAAAGAAAGAAAGAAAGAGAAAATCCAGCAGAAGCTATGGGATAACCGACATCCTGCTGAGTCTGACTTGTGATTTGGCAGGACAGCAATGAACATTAAACATGTCTGCTCCCCAGTGTGAACACTACACTACCAGCTTAGCGTGCTGACAGTTTTCTCATCAACTCATCTTCTAGATAATGTGAAATATGTAACATTTTTACCCTACTTACCACATCAAGATTAAAATTGGCTTTTACTATGGACTCAAAGCTGCATTTTGTTTAATCATTTCCTGAGAAGTTCTAGCTCACATCTCTTTTCTTGACTTGAGAATTTGGACTGAAACAGAACTATCTCAGCACAGAATGCAGGCAGTGCTTGGCCTGACCACACCACAGCTTCTCTTAGGAGGAAAAGATTTGTTGTGGGCGTTCTAATCAGCCAGCTACTAGTTGTGATAACATCAGGTTAGAGTAACGTGTACCAAATAGCTGCTACTTTGTTTTCTACGCTTACAAACCATCACAAACTTTGTGAAATGATATTTAAAATATACAGGTTAAAGTGGCTGTCAGGATCTCACAGACTAAGATAATGTAGAGTTGTCATTTAGAGAACAGCAAGGAATTCTTTAAGCTATTCTCCAAATTGCCAAAATGTAATTTTTAGCTATAGTTTTAATAACTGGTTAAAAAAAAATAATTTCATTTTCTTGTATTTTTCAATACATTTTACAAGTATAATGCATATATATAATACTTCTGTACATGACGGTTTCACCATGAAGTTCATCCACAGCAGTAATCTGGTTGGACATTTTATAAAAAGCACTGACTGTCAGTAAGGGAAACTTGGGTTCAGAGAAGTCTTAGAATCACAGTCAGAAAGCATATAGCTCAGATTAAGAAAGAAGGCTCAGATTAAGAAAGAAAACATACTCAAGAGAAAACAGCACTAAACTAATTAGAATAATATTAAATCTAAATTAAGTATGAACAGTATTTTCAGCTGCTTGAAAGTGCATTTTGTGAAACAAATGTGGAAGCAGCTATTTGTCAGCACAAAAATTACTACTAAAGTGTTTTGATACAAGCAGGACTAATATTAAATACATTCAATCACTAACTATCATACGTTTATATTTTCAGGGGGGCAAAAAAAGTAACCTAATCTAGGTGTTCCTGCTCCGGCAGGGGAACTGGACTAGATGATCTTCTGAGGTCCCTTCCAATCCCTGACATTTTGTGATTCTGTGATTATTTAGGAATCAATGAACTTTACTCCACAAGGGGAATTCCTTCCCTCAGCATTCAGCAAATGCAAAATGCTCACCTTGTCTCTAGTCCTTAACCCCACATCATGAACACTCATGGGCACTGGCAACAGGAGAGCCAAGGCCAAACGAGGGAGGATTCTCTCTTCCAACTGAAAAGAATCTCTGCTCTTTTCAAAACTATCTATTATTCATCCTTCCTTTTTTCATTCCTTTTTAAAGGAAAGCTGTGTTATAGTTGCAATTGTATAAGCATGCACAAAGTTTACAGGCAGAAGACTTCAGACCATCTAGAAAAATTAAAGATATGCCCATGGTTTTGGGCACAGAAATTCTTTCTGGCCTCTGAATATGAATTGTTGCCTATTTTTCCATTTACACTAACTATTCTAACAAGATACATTAGCTTGTCTACTGACCTGGGTCCAGATGAGATGTGATTCATTTTCTTCCTATCAGCTCCCAGTGCTGTGCTATGGACTGGTGACCAAATCAGCCCTTCTGCTGTTGCTGAGCAGCACCTGCACAGCGTCAAGGCTCTCTTTTCCCAGCCTCAAAGAGGCTGGAGGTTGAGAAAAAGATGGGAGGGGACACAACTGACCCCAGCTGACCAAAGGGAGATTCCTTTGGTAACATCACGCTCAGCAACAAAACACAGCGCAGAGGGGTGCTGGAGATGCACCAAGGAGGAGGTGTCATACATACACCTAAAGCTGGCTGAACTACCAAACCCACCTACTTTTGCAGCATACTTAAACGCAGAGGTGAAAGCTGGTGATGAGAATTAGGGAAATGTGTTTGATCTTTTAATGAGACAGCAGTTAGCTTCTGAGCCACCAGGCACCATACATCCTGACGTACATCATGTAGTGATAGGGAAGAATATCACACACACACACAGAGCCATTTTCTGGTTTTGAAAAATTCTGGTGCTCTTCATAAGCAAAAGCGATTAACTCAAGGTCAGTACCTTTTTCTTTGGGTTCAAAACATTTGTTGTGGATTGGTTTTTTTTTGTTGGTTTGGAAACAAACTTCTAAATATCTCAATCAAAGGTAACTAAATAGTTGAAGAATGATTAAATAATTTCCCTCTCAACAGACAAACAATCCCCATCAGTTTTAAATATACGTAAATTCTATGCTCTAATCAGTGCACCAACTATAGAACTTGGATGAAAAACCCTCTGCTTTTTAATAGACGAAGACATTACTGAATTAGAACAATTATTTTTACAAGTCAGTGGAGATATGTATTTCACTTACCTTCCATACTGAGAAGGGGGAAATGGGGGGGGGAAAGAAGTTAAAAACTTTAAATTATCCATATTTAATCCTCCATTCCATGGCACGTGCGGACTACAGTCACAAGCAGCAATTTCAGTTCGTTATTTAAAATGAAATTTTAAACCAGGGATTGACTCACCTTCCGCTGACAGCCCCTGTATGTTAATCCCCTTAGCAGCCAGGAAACTCAGGCACGCATCTATGTTTTCAATCTATTCACGAGCAACAACAACAACAACAAAAAGGAGACACAAAAGAATATGCATTGTAATAATTGTTTATGTTAATTTCCCGCCACCCTTTATTGCACTCAGTCTTCATGTCACACAAAAAGTGCCCTTTGCTCATATTGTGAAAGCAGTAACAATATGATGTGTCCTAAGTTACTAAGGTCCTACACTGATGGAGCATTACCAAGCTCTGGACTATTTGTACGTGAATGAAGCACATTATTTAATGCTCTAACCACAAAAGATGATCACTGTGTGTCTCATTAAAGGAGCAAGGACCTTATGCCAAGATTTTTAACCTACAATAGCGTAATGAATGTGAAACTGAAAATAAACACGGAAGCCACATTTGCTTGAGAAGGCAGATTGCCACTTGCTCTTAAGTTGACAGCTGGCAAAAGTTTCCAGCCACAAAAGCAGTCAAATATAAAAACTGTAACTGAAAACCCCAAGTGGAATCCAAAAAATATTTACCCACTGCATTCTCTGCAGGTCAGAAATGACAGGCAACCCTGGTCTCTCACTGTGGGGTATATCCTGCTCTTCAGAGAGATGGTACAACTAACAGCACTGAATTGCATGGGATAAAATGGATTTTGATCACAGTATCTGCACAATGGTTCTGCACTTTAATGACTACAATTGCTACGTACAGACTGGATTATATCCAACTGACAAAGTGAATACCAGGAAGGTTGGAAGAGTTGGATGTTTTTCCCCTGTATCTCAATATCACTACAGAGATCTAGCTTTACCTTCATAATTAATTTCCCACCAAGCCCTGTTGTAGTATCAAAGAACACAGAGATGCCAGCCCCCACAGACCAAAGAACTTCAATCAGAAACCTAATCCTGGGCACCTATAGAACTCACACCAAAAAAAAAACCCAAAACCGACAAAAAAGCCCCAACAACATTTTAGAAAATATCATGTATTGCATGTGAGGTTTCACATTAGTCAGTCAGATAATAGCAATGCGTAATTTTTGCCATGTAAGTATCCTTTTGCCCTGAAGTTTTGAGACATATAAAGGGATGGGAAAAACCTTGTTTCCAGATCAGCTCTTGCCTGCACTTCAAAAAAAACAAAAAAAAACAAAAAAAAACGAGGCTGTCAGTATTTGGGAGGCTGAGCTCCCAGCACCTGATCTGCACTTTCTGTCATTGTCTATGCAATAACAAAATAAATGAAAAAGTACAAGGGAAGCCGTCAGAAAATCTCCAGGGTAGTTTCACTTATTGCTTATAACAATAAAAACATTCTGTTCTATCAGGGCAAGAAGAAGTTACTGGCACTGCATAACTGGGATTTCAACAGTTCTAAAAACAGTGATGTAAGGAGACAGGTAGAAGTTTGGAATATACTTTGAAAATAGATTGCCAGACATGTACCAGGTAAGAGATTGCCTGTAGTGTTCAGATCTGAAAGTTTATAGCAGGGTGTAAGTCCAAAGGTTCATTTACCCGCTGTTCGGCATGCGCCAGCAGTCCAACTGTTTTAGTTTCCTTCCTCCATGCTCAACCACCCTTTCAGGTTTTCAATGCAGCTCTTTTATTGATGTGACTTGGGACTGGAAAGCCAAAGTCCACCACTTCAAAAAGAAATGCCACACAAAAACACCCATCTTCCCACCTCCTGTACCTAACGAAACTTTAGCTTTTATTGCTCCAAGAGCACTGCTAGTCTCCCACAACTCTGGGTAGATTTCTCCTCTTCTAGTAAGGAGATTTACTCACGTAAGTAAGTAATGATAAGCAAAATCTTTGTAAAAAAATAAACTATGGAGATAAGATCTTGTATAGATGTACAGCATTGCATCTATAAGGAATTCACAAAAAAAGAAAAATAGAACTGAAAGACACAGCAATGATTCCATTAACATTTATGCAATATTATCTGTGGTATTGACACGCAGCAGAATGATAGCAATGTAATTAGCTATGTGAAGGAGAAAATAGAGCTCCGTAAGGAAAAAAAATGCAGGGAAATTCAAGAAAATGAAATGTAGAATGCAGCTCTATAGCTGAAATGATTAAGATTTAGCATTGGTAGAAATTCAGGGTGCTTCCCATGCAACGGCTGGTGCCTCACACAGAAACAACCTGTGACTGCCATCCAGCTGCAGTGGAAAAGGGCTCCCAATCCACTTGGCACTCTGGAGTCTCAGAATAGGAAAAAGGATCCAGTGGAGCCATCAAGGGCTCCATCAGGTTGCCATCTCTTACATCCCGAGGCTGCCCAGGATGAAAACAGTGATGTTCCGATGCAAAATTTGAAAGGAAGGAAGCTGAAATCTTAATATGTCAAGAAGCTTATGGTGCAAATAGTTTTTAATGACCAGTAGCCTAAGTGAAGAACTCTTAACTTGGCCTGTCACTTCACCTTAAGCATTAGTGCAGAAGGAGGAGGAAAACCAGGAACAGATGTCAGCCCCCGGCTAGAAAAACAGGATTTAAAAATTAGAATACACGCGTATTTACTGATTTCTAAATACTTTATAAAGGATATCCCCTTGCACATCGTTGTTCTCATTCCCAGCAGGCCTGCATGCTCCCCATTCATTCCTAGCTTCTACACATACAACACTTCAGTATGCACAAATTTAACAACTTCATTCATTTAATTCTCAGTGTGCTATTACTTTCCTGGGCATATGACTCAGTTTTCCCTCTATTTTCAAATGTACCTTACAGTAATTGTGTACTTCTGGCAATGTTGGCCACAACACCCACAGATGTTTTTGTGCTTGTAATATAATACTATTTTCTACTTCTATTCTTGTCAGTGCTAGAAAGAAAGGGAGCTAGGAAACATGCCCTGGCCTGTATAAACAAAGCAGGGCACACCAGAAACTAACAAACAAACAAATACCCTCATTCTGTAGCATGTAAATGGACACCCAGCATGGCACTGCTGATGGTACTAAAACTGATGGTACTAACAAGAGACTTGGATATGCAAAGTGTCTACACTTAAAGCGGTATGTTGAAGTCTGACAAGTCAAACAGACCAGAGTAAATCCCCAACGGTACTATCCTTCTGACAGATACAGATGTTCTTCTCCAATAAAAATCAGAGCTAAGCTTCTTGTAGGTTCCTTCACTTAGGCGCCATGGGAAGTTTCTCATATCATGATGCAAGACCTCCACTTCCTGCTTTTACAGTGATGAGAAATTTTCATGAGTTTACCACAAAATACCACTACTTATATCAAATCCAGTACTATGCACTTAACTTTCACCTCCATGTTATGCACATTAGTTCTCAGAGGAAGAAAATGAAGATTGATTCATGTAAAATGAAAGTTTCTGAAGCTCTTATGCAATATTACAGCAGACTTCACATGCAACACAGAAAAAAGGGAAGAGCCTAACATGAGCTGATGTCAGCAAGCTGTTTCTGAATGTAAAACGTATACCTTGTCTGTATTTTCAGATCAAGCATGTATGCTTAATACTTTTTACAACACAAAGTGTACAAAGAGCCTCAACATCTTGCATTGTTTCCTAAACATAGTTCTTTCCAAAATGGCCTGGAATACTACATAAAACAATATATATAAACCATATACAACAGATTCTCAATCGTTACAAGTGGGATCAGAGGACATCAGAAGGAAGGTTGAGGGAACTGCGCTTGTTTAGCCTGGAAAAGAGAAGGCTCTGGGGAGACCTCATTGCAGCCTTTCAATACTTCAAGGGAGCATATAAACAGGAGGGGGAACGGCTATTTATGAGGGTGGATAGCGATAGGACAAAGGGGAATGGTCTTAACCTGAGACAGGGGAGGTTTAAGTTAGATATTAAGAGGAAGTTTTTCACCCAGAGGGTGGTGACACACTGGAGCAGGTTGCTCAAGGAGGCTGTGGATGCCCCATCCCTGGAGGCATTCAAGGCCAGGCTGGCTGTGGCTCTGGGCAGCCTGGTCTACTGGCTGGCAACCCTGCCTGTGGCAGGGGGGTTGAAACTAGATGATCCTTTTCAACCCAGGCCATTCTATGATTGTATGACACTTGTGCTCCCTCCTGCCTTGCACCTGGATCTGGCTCTCCTAGAGAAATCCTCCAGCTTGTCCTAATTGGGACAGGCTGCCCAGGAGGGTGGTGGGGTCACCCTCCTTGGAGGTATTCAACTAATGTGTAGACATGGCACTGAGGGATGTGGTTAGTGGGCATGGTGGGGATGGGTTGGGGTTGGACTCAGTGATCTCTTCCAACCTTTATGATTCCATGAGCTGATCCAAATGTAATGCCTCATTATTATTTTTTTTAAAAACATTGACCCACAACGTCAGAGGCAGTTATGGGCAGTGTGTCAGTAGAGGCTGGCAGTGGGCAGTATGGCAGCAGAGGTTGAGCCTTCCCACAGATATCCCATTACGTTTTGTTGCCGTGTGACAGATGGCAGCAGAGGAGCAGTCTGACACAATGGCATCTGACATGGAAGTGCATATGAAGCAAAGGTATGTCATTCAATTCCTCCACGCAGAAAAACTGGCATCCACTGACATTCATCAATGCCCGCTGAGCATTTATGGAGACCAGACAGTGGATGTGAGCACAATGAACTGGTGGGCAGTGCATCTCAGCAGTGGTGACAGTAGGTCACCTTCGCTGGTGGAGATTTTTACAAGCGTGGCATGAAGGCTCTTGTTCACTGCTGGTGAAAATGCATAGCTAATGGTGCTGACTGTGTTGAAAGAATAGTGTTTTATAGCTGAGAACTTGCTCTGTCAAATAATGTTGTTGTGCTCTTTGTAACTGTTTAATTTCCATGGAAATAAATAAGCAGTATTACTTTTGGAGCAATCTACGTACATAAAAATCATCCTAATAAAAGCAAAAATATAAGATATTCTAGATACATATTACCTTCAACTAATCAAAATAACCATTCTCATACAGTTACAGTATATGAGTAATGGCTGAAAATCTAAAATTCGTGACAAGGCAAACAGAAGAAGTTTATTTCTCTGAGCTGTATAAACACCTATAAAAGCTATGATCTGTTTCCAATACTCAAGAGGGAAGTGCTTACCACTACATATTCCATCAAAAGAAGCAAAGATCTAAGAACCAGAAGAAACTGCCATACAAACAGCTTTAACTTTTGTATTATAAACTTGACAAATTTGACACTGTCTTGCCAGCTATTAAGTTTCAGTGTACTGTTCTAAAACAGTAAATACCAGGGTTTCTGTTGAGAAACCAAAGCAATAACACACAGCTCAAACCAGAACAGAGCTATGTGAAGAACAGCAGATAGCTTATGTTACCAACATTAACTTGGGGTACTCCGATTTTACTTACATTTTGTAAAACTGCAACATTTTCTTCACAGCCAGAGTTCAGAAAAAAGAATTAAGAGTTTCTCAAAAAGGAGGAGAATATGAGAAATTTTATTTCCGCGTACCATCAGATATTTTTTTTCCTCCTCTCCTGGGATGGGCTAAAACCCTTGTGACCCTACTGTGCCTGGCTCACTGACAGCAATACACAAATGCTAAGCACAATAACACAACTGTTAAAAAAAAAAAAAAAAAGAAAAAAAAAAGAAAAGAAAGAAGGAAAGAGCACCACGTGAAGTTCCAAGCAGGGAACAAATGCCTCCCCTAGAGAAGAAAAAATTGTATTTTAGATTCATACACAATTAGAAGAAACCCAGGAAGGTGAGAGCAAATGCTCTAAGAGCCAAACATTCCTGACACACTTGGCCACATATCTCCTCCAGCAGCCCATGGAGCGAGGCTGGTGTCTGCTCCAGCTGACCCCAGCCCTTCCAACCAACATGAGGGTCAGGGCCTGGAGATACCCATTTGTCACTACAGCAACATTCAGCTTGTAAACACGTGCTGACCATAAGGCAAAGCTCACTGATTAAAGCTAGGAAAGACCGAGCAGCAGGCACCGAAAGTCCCTGTATTGCATTTCTCAGGTCAACGCTGGACAAGTCTTACTTGAAAATATACAGCTATATTTAACCACTGCGATGCCTGTCCAAAAATCCCACAGCAGGAATTTGCAGAGGGAAAAAATGCTTGTGATGCTTCTGATCCTTCCCACAGATCCTTAGCCCAGACTGGGGGGCACGCTGAGGAGGCATGTGAACACATGAGTTTTAGCAAATGAATTAAAACTTTCTGCACTGCTACTTCAGAAGCAGGGGCTCTTCCAGGCTGACAAGCTCCTATTCTTTAGCTTTGGGTGTCCAGAACAGCTCATTTTCAGAATATAAGTAATAAATCAAATACTAAAATAGCAGTTTCCTTACAAAGTGAACAAACTGAAAACAAGGGCTTTTGTCTTGACATTCACAAAGTCCTTGTCCTTGCAGCACAAGACTTATGTCTGCAAGTAGAAAAATGGAGCATCAGAAAAGAACGGTCCCTGAAAAAACCTCTGGTCAGGACACACACATCAAAAGAAACCTTTCCTCTTTGTTACTTGATAACATAGATTCTTGTATAAACACAAAGTGATCACTCTTAAAAATAAGAAAACCCAACCACAAACCAACACGGAAACCACAGTTACTTCCTACCCTGTTTCTGAGGGGGAAGTGTGGGGTTGGTTTAGCCTATATGCATACCTCTTTCTTCAAACTCTTGCCTTGGGCATCCCACAACTTCCCCAGGCTTGGCATGAACAGATGAGGGTCTGCTTCCCCCACCTACAGATCCTTCCGCTCTTCTCCCTCTGGCACTGACAGCTTTGCTATTGCTCCTCTCCTTTGGCAGCAAGGGTAACATACTATCACTTCACCAACGTTCACACTTAACATTTTATCTAAAGCAATGAAAAAATCTTTTACAAAACAAAATGACATTGATCTTCGAAAAATCAACTTTTTTCCCTCATCAGTCTTTTCTCAAACATTTTTTCTTAAATATGTACTGCTATATCTCTTTCTGCTGTCACATTCAATATTTCTTAGTTTTGCATGCAAGATGGAAAACACACCCTCCACCTCTCCTATATGACAAATGGCTGCTACTTGCTTTATCTCTCCTTCCAGCCCCATCCTTGGCTAAGTGTCAGCTGTCGCCTGCGTCTGCCAACGCACTGCTTCACTTCCAAGCATCTCCCCTCTGCTTTATCTTCAAGTCCATGTTTTAATATTTAACTTTCTTTACTCAGCTCCCTCCCCAGTCACCTCTGTTGCATCTGATGCAAATCTTTTTCCTTCACCTTGCTCATCCCAGATCTCCCATCATTCAAACTGTCTCCTCCTTTGCTTTTTTTCTGATAGCATCTCATCTTCACTCTTACTCTGTATGTTACAATTTATCTACTGTATATACCAGATAACACAACTATCTCTCTTTCTCCCTCTCCTTTATTTCAGTGCTACGCAAAAAGGATGCACCAAAACGCAGAACCTCATATATTGTCCAAATTTTGCATGATGTCAAATGTCGTGCTCAAGTATCATTCCAAAACAAGAGGCAAATAAATTGTTAGAAAGAAAAACATCCCTGTTCTTCTGTAACCACAAAACATCAGCAGAGAGAAAGCCCCACTTGTGCTTATCAATCTCAGCCTTTTATCAGAAGTGGGTAGGAGAGGAAACCAGCTTTGTTTTACTCTCCTTCACCCAGTTCTCAAGAACCACGCCAATGTTTCCTTATACTTCATTTCAAAAACCAGAAAACAATTGTGCTGATCATCTCCAAATTTTCCTGGCCTGAGAACCTACACTTCGTACTACTACATCCTCTATTAACCACAAAGTTTCTGCATGCCAGATGGAACCAATCATCACAATTACAAGCTTTTGTTTAGAAAAGCATCTACAGTACAAAAATATGAAGGTTTGAGAGAAAAGAAAACAGTTCTTATGTAGAGGAAACACATAAAATTGCCTGTGAGAGGTCATATATATATACATATATATATATAAAAAAAAGCCAACTCTTATGTGGAGACAAAGGAGACAGAGATACTTCCAACCACAGAGAAACCCAAAGGAGATGAGAATAGGGTCTGGGTTCTCACACAGGTATCCTTGTCATGTCATTTCTGGCACTGGGACCAGGCTGACAGGTGCTGACGGTCCCAAATGCTTCTGCAGCACCAAACTGAATTTGACGAGGCTTAGCAGCACTGACGTTGAGCTTGACAGATCCAAGCTGTATCCAGTGTTCAGTTTGGGCAAATCCACATGATGATTTGCCCAACATCCTGTAGAGATGGGAACAGCAATGCATAGAGATCTGCTCTGGCTCAGTGTTCAGCTCTCTAAGGTTTGGCAAGCTTTACTGGCTTAGGACCACTCCACGTGGAAGCAAATCCACCCACTTTCACACAGTCCTAGTGGGCTGAGAAGACACAGAGTTGCTTCAGCTTTCCAGGCAGATGCATCTTCACTGCTCAGCTTCCAAGCCCTGGTGAGCCCACCAGCAAAGCTTCATTCACGGTGCCTTTATATATTTACCTCTATTTCATCTACTCATCTGTAATGTCCAGCTTACAGACATTACAACGTGGGAAAGATTTTGAGAAGGATTCATTTGAAAGAGTAAGACTAAACATCACTCGGCCCAACTCTGAGTACTGGTCACACGAGAGCTTTGTCCTGCCACCCCTCTATATAAGAAGTTCCAGACATAAACACCAGCTCACACGCCGAGGGCTGGCTGCTCCAGCAGGTGAGCTACATTAAGAGGTAACTATATACAAATGAAAAGGATGAAGATTGCCATATCTAATAAACAAGCAACACATTCGTTTTCCCTAGAATGCAAGACCTGGAAAAGAGTTGTCTCCTTAAACATTGCAAGCAACTGCATTAAGGATAACCTCCACGAAAATACTTGTGTTCTTAGAATAGTAGAATGGAACCCTGGAATGGTTTTGATTGGCAGAGGCCTTAACCATTATCCAGTTCCAACCCTTCTGCTTTATTCTTTATTGTAAGATGGCCAACAGCTTGGCCAACATGCACACTCCTATCAAAGCAAGCCATGAGCATGTTCTCTTGTGACAAAAGCCACCCAGGATGCCTTGCTACAACCAACATGCTTGGCAACACGAGCAGGGTGACACAGAAGGGGCAGCCCTACTCTCCTCCTGAATAAGGGACCAGAATAAAACCAGAGCCTTGGAGGAGGAAGTGCAGAGAAAACTTC
>JAOWBP010002559.1:4339670-4357912 GCA_028571105.1 Tragopan temminckii
CTCTATAATCTTAGAAATTCAATTATTTGGAAACAAATTAGAACCAAATGTGATTATTATTATTATTATTATTATTAAAATCCGTGAGGTTTGAATTTAGAGCCTTACAGGTAAAACACGGATCCCATCAGGTTTGAATTAAGGGCATTACAGGTAAATATTGACTTTGGAATTACACAGCACATTCTGAGTCACGGCTAAAACACTACTGCACAAAGTGAGTGAGGTTTCACGAAAAGACAAACCCCAAACCTACAGCTGTTAGTGGTCCCACCTGAGATTCTCAACAGGGAAAGGATTTACACTGCTCCTTTTGCAGAACTTCTGCACGTGGATCTGTGCGCAGCAACAAAGCCCAACCAGAGGGCTCCCAGTTACCAGCACGAGCCTGGGGAGCTCAGGACAGCACAAAGCACAGATCCTGACCACCTACAAGAACCGCACACAGTCTTTGTGCCCGGAGGGATCAACCTAAAAGCCCATAAACCAGAGCGAGCGGCAGCAGTCTGATGTTGGGACCTCAAATCACAGAGTTCCTTCCTGCAGCCACCTGTCCCAGTGTTGGGGACCCAACACCCAGTGCACCCAGGCGCTGGGCAGTGCCATTCACCCCAGGGTCTCTCACCATGTCAGTTCCTAACTAAACAGACACAGACTGCATTTTGGATGTCTTTTTTCCTCTGGTAATTATTACAAATCAGACTCTTGTACAAGAGTTTGGTAACAACTGAACATATCTTTTTGACAGCACGTACCACTGTTAATTAGACCCAATGTTTTTCATTACTGAGTGGCACGGCTATCCCAGCAATAACATCCAACAGGACAGTGTCTCTGCTGTTGCAAACTGAAGTTCACTGGGTGAAAACATGCCCTAAAAATAGACACAGCATACCAAGATGATCCTAATGGCAATGCTACACGTGGAAAAAAAACCAGTGAAAATCATCAAAAATCTACCTGCAGTGCCACAAAACTCCAGCTTTGGGCTCCTAACACGACTTGCAGCCTCACGCCACTCCTTGCTGTGCTCCAACAGAATATTTAACACAACAGTTAGCCAGTAATTAGTGTCTGACACGATGCCATTAAAATACCAACGCTTAATGAAAGTGCTGCAACTTTCTAGTTACCATCAGCTAATGGGAACAAAGCTGCAACAAATTCAGGTCTCAGCTCCTAACTGGGGAGACAGGGGTAGCTTGTATTTTTTCAAATGAAACTAAATGATCGATTCTACTCACACGTGTTTGTTGGAACAGCTTTGAATTATTAGCCAGCCTGTGGGAGGTTTTCCACTGCCAATTACACTTTACGGGACACTTATATACATTAACTACCCCATGAAGTTAAATAGAGAAATGGGGAATTTAAGCAAACACCCCCAGAACTACTTTCCCTCTCTTTAAAGCCTCACTCCCAGCTGGGCAGAGCTATACTCATGCAGATGACTGCTGTCCAGAATTAAAAAGAGGGGGGAAATCTGCTCTCAATGCTCCTGTTACTCACACCCCACCCCATCCACAGCCCCTGTGGGTTGCATCCCCATCCGGAGAGCTCCTTCCCCACCTTACACCATGCTTTAAATCACGAATCCCCAAAACTGATTGCATTCACATCGGTGAGAACTCCCAAAGTGAGTGCAGAAGGGCACATTCAAAGACGAAGCAGGGTTGGTGATGGAGCTGATTGCCCAACCCAAGTCCTGCTTGGCTACAATGGGAAAACCGACTTCACCTCAGGCCAGTAGAAAGCAACTGACCTCAGAGAACAAGAGAAACCAAAGCCCTACTTTTTTAACCATGAATTGTTCTTTGCTAAGATGTCACCTAAGGCGCACACCAAACTATTCCCCCCTATCACAGTTCTCATACATGAAATCACCCCAGCTACATCTACTGCCACAGACAAATAGCAACAGAAAAGGGCTTATCTGAAGAGGTGGCAAATTTGTGCTCCGAAGAAAAACCTCTGCAAGTCTTAAGAAGCTGAGGAAGAAAGGGAAAAATCACATCTGAGGCTGAAGTCAGAGAGCTGCAGAGCGGCTGCTGTGGTTAAGGAGCCAGGATTTGCTTACTGTTTTGTAATGGTCACAGGAAAATTTACTTCTCCCACGAGCAGGGACCTGCAAGTTCATACTGCTTATTGGCATATTTAACACAAATGCGTGCTGCTGGAGCCCAGCTCTCTCTTCCTTCTCGAGTGGTCAACAGCCAAATGATGAAGCACGGGGAGGCGTGCAAGGCTGGTGGGGTTAATTTTAGCCCGGGTCACGCAGGCATGTGGTCAGATTTCTGTCTCAGCTACATCCCACTGCAGCTCCTTGCCTCCAGCCCTGCTCCCTCCAAGCCAGAGGGTTTCAAGGTTAGAAATTCTGGCATGCCTCGTTCCTAGCTCCCACCAAGTCTTCTGAATTTTTCCAACCAGAACAGGCTAATTTTCTCTTGTCAGAGGAGGTGTCAAGTGCAACCTGCTGTTCCAAGCAGCTGCTACAGCTCACAAGGCTGCGTGACTCCAGCAGCACCTCCTCGGGGCAGGCTCAACCCAGGAAACCGTAACTGCTTCTTTGGACTCTGAGAAGGAAAAGATAAGGAAGAGAAAAAAGCTGAAAAGGGCAGGAAATCAAACCTGGCTTGCCTCGTAGTACCCTGAGCACAAAATCATTCCTCTAACCCATTTTCTCCTGATTGCTTTCAAAAGAAAATAAATTAGGATTAATTTACCAAAACAACGCTCACAGTTATGAAGTAATTCCAAAGGAAAATAAAATTGGTCTCAAAGGGAAATAACTATAAATCATTTCAACTTCTACTAATGCGTGAAGATTAAAGTTATCTGATTCAAGTAGTGAGGACAGAAACATTACAAAGGCTCTTCTTGCTTATTGACAAAAGCAATTTGCTGCGGGGATTAAGCAATGATAAAAATTGGCGTTTGACTCACACTGCTGAGACCCAACGCTAACCCACTCCAGACAAGGACATGACAGCTTCCCCTTTTGGCCCCAGCTCAGTGGGGCGGGCTCAGCCAACATGTAAAGCCTCTCTTCATGTAAAGCCTCGCTCAGCTCACAGCCCATGGTGTTTCGTGAGAGGCAACACTTCTCAAGTTGGCAAAGCTGCCAAGTGGAGAGAAGGCAGAGCCTTCTGAAATGTGGGAGGGCAAAAAGTGGGATGGAACCAGCAGACGGATGAAAATCTGCAACCACCAAGCAAGAGGGGTGCAAATTCTGGAGATGGGAAGGAACAAAGAAGCAGCAAGCAGGTCCCAAACCCAAGCAGTGCTTCGCCACAAGCAGCGCTTCGCCACACGCTGCCTTCAAGGACGTGCTCAATTGCTTTGAAGGAGCTTAGCCACACATTTAACTCTTCAGAAACACAGTCCTGACACTGAGCATCAGAACATTAGGTATTTCTTCCAGTCTTTCCTAAAGACTATGAGTGGCAGTGGGCAGAATAAGAAAAGGTCAATCATCTTTCTAAAAAAATGTGTGTGTGTCTGTTCTACAAATGCTTCCAACGCTCTTCCACCCAACACTTGTGCTCTTGGGCACTGTCAGAAGTGGAACAGTGGGCTATGCAAACCCTAGGTGTGACCTACTTCTGAAAGACCTCCTTTTATTTTAAGCTGCGTTCTTAACACAGTGAAAAATACTTGGTGACAGCAGAGCTTTAATTTGCATGGCAAAGACTGGCTCCTGGAGAGGCACACCAAGGCAAAGAATCTCAGCAGGGTTCAGCATCCCAACCAGAGCCAGACTGCAAGAGTTCCATTCCATTTGAACCATCAAAATAAGCAGCCATGTTTTAAGAAAGTGACAGATGCTTTTGAAAAACCTAAACCAATACCAGACTTCCCGCGTTTTAAAACCTGATCTTCACTTTGCACTGGGGAAGAAGGAATATACACATATATATTTGCTTAGACAGGCAGATAGGGACACACACTCTCCACAGGTATCTGGCCCCAAATGTTGCTGCCAACGAGACCTGCAGATAACATCCTTATATATGAAAATACTAGCAACCAGTTATCCATAGGTGGCAGCATTTCTGTTTCGTTCTGCCATTTACTATATTGCTATGCCTATCAGGTATTTGGAGACAGCGAAAAGCTCTCTGCTCACTCTGCGATCCCCAGGGTTTCACCACATTTTACATGAAGAATATGGTGCTCTGCATAAATTGCTCCTGCTGAGAGGCTACCAAATCTTACGAGTTCTTTTTTCCTCCCCAAATAACAACAACAAAAAATAAAGTGCTGAATTAATTTCCACAAATATAATAAAGCTAATGTAATCATCTTGCAGTCGGCCATCTGTTTCACAGATAGAAATCTAACTGAATCTTCTACTGACTGCTAACTTCCTAAATTAAATTGTCTGTGATGACCCTGCTTTCAGCTTAGATCCCCCTGCTTCCATTTAAAGGGCTTGGAGCATTCTCGATGTAATGATCTATTTGCCAGTTATATAGTTATAAGACAACTGGGTGGGTTTGAAGCTGCATGTCTGTCAGCAGACAGAAATAAAATGTGCAGAAAAAGGCAGCACGACTACCTTCGAAGCAACTATGGGAACACGGGAAAGAAGTTATCACATAAGATGGTAGCCCTTCTTCCACCAGCCTGCACAATGAAAACTGAGACCTCTGCACTCTACTTAAATGCATTTGTATATTTATGAAGAGTTTAACAAATTCCTCTCCTAGCAGGATGTAGCTGCAAGTAAACAGAATTTAAGGCTATATAAAGAAGATGACCATCTTTGTCCCTATGGACATGTGCAGACACGCTGGCCAAGAAGACCCTGGTTACCCATTCTCTGCCTCTGTAATAAAGAATGATCTGCATACCACTAAGAGAAAAATTCTGCTTCTTCATTGGGCACTGACCTAACACACGGCTGGGGAAAGCAGGCAGGGCACCAAACCCAGCAAATCCCAGAAGCAGGATGCTGGACTCAGGAGACCGCTGGCATAATCTGCTATGGCAAATCCCACGCTCCTATTTAGAGAGGTTCACTGAAGTGACTCAAGGCCCTGCTTTCATTGATCTGGCTATTAAAAATCAATGCTGTAGGCTTTCACCAGAATTTCTCATATGGAACCTCTAACAGTATTCCACAACAGAGGAAAAAAAAAAATCACTCCAATAAAGAAAGTAATTGTTGCTCTGCTCCTGAAGGTGTATTCAGAAATATACATAGAACACCATCCCTTTACAGTACTATCAAGATGCAGATCGATAGCAAATTCCATTTATTTTGAGCACAAAGGATTCCCAATTCCCATTAAGCAGTTTTCTGCTAAGTACTAAACAATACGGTATACAGGGGTGCGTAGACATCATACATTTGACTTTTTTCCTTTCCATTTTGTAAATTCTCTTAGCTCTCCTTCAGACATTTATGTTGATCCATGCTGTATATATAGTTAAGTGCCCACAAAGGATGCAGGCGTATGTATGAAGCATGTATGCATGAAGCTGAACGTGGTTTAAAGCAACATCAGACAAGAACACCAGCCTCACTGCAGATAAAAATCAGAGCTGGTAATCATTCAGGAGGGTAGAAGCTACCAGCACAGAAACAAGGCTTATGGACATAACACAATGAGTTACTCTTTTGCCTGGAGCAAGGTTGGAGGAAAGCAGAGCAGATAATAATAATAAACAAACAAACAAACACGTGAATGCATACATATATCCAAAAATTTGAACCCAGAATTTAACCACAGACACTAACATTAGAGGAAAAAAAAAGAGCTGTCAGAACTAGCTGATTGTTCCCCTGCTCTCAGACAGTATCAATGAAAAGAGGGACCATAGCTGCTGGAGCGCCATTTGTTTTTGGTACACAGGGTAAAGAGAATCACAGAATGGTTCAGGTTGGAAAAGACCTTTAAGAACATCTAGTTCCAACTAGGAACTACAGGAACTATAGGCAGGGACACCTTGCTTTAGACCAGGTTGCTCACAGCCCCATCCAGCCTGGCCTTGAAGAGCATTGTACAAAACTTGGAACTGCAGCAGATGAACTGAACAGGCAGATGGTTGAGTCATGGATGAAATCTAAGAGCTGGTAGCACCCTGCAAGCCTGCTGGAGGGCTGCAGTAGGCTAGTCCCAGTGCAACTCAGACCATGGGCATCGCTGTAAGGGACCTCAGCACGGTGAATGATGGTTACAGGCATGCACGACAGGAGCACACACTTGTTCCTTCTGACAAAGACCAATAAAGACAAATTCTCACTCAACTATGTAAGAGCTGACAAAGGCAGCAGCTGCTCTGCTCCATAGAGCAAATTTATATTTAGAGAAGCTAGGGAAAACAGATCCTTACAGAAATTCAGTTCTGCTCATCCACTCTGGATCCCAAAGTTACCTTTATACAATGCCATTAACAACAGATTGGCCAAAAAGTTTTGTTGTTTTTTTTGTTTATTTGCTTGATTTACACCCAACATTACACTGTCATAAATCTTGCACTTCCAAGCTTCCGATCATGAGATCACCCTAAAGCAACCACAGCCACAAAAAGAATCTGATCACAACAGTGTTGATACAGCGTGATCCAGAGCCTATCAACTAAATGCTAGCAAAGCCAAGCTTACTAGCACTGGCACCAGCACCCACCCCCACCACAAAATTAAACACAATTAGCATCAGTTGTGTCTAACCAGTAAAGCAGATGTCTAACGATGTAATAAACCTATAATTTTTACACAGGTTAAAAAACAACCCTTTCCTTTCCATTATTTAGCAAATGATCCATGGGCCCCCAAATGTGGTGCATACGGCTTTGTGCTATCTTGAGTCTCCCTTATTCTCTAATCAGTCAATTCATCAGCAATCACTTGTCAGCAAAAAAACCCACAACAGTGAGCTTGTTGAGCAAATGTCAGAGAACATTAAATTAACCAGTCAAAGATCAGCAATGAACAGCTGACACCACACTGAACCCAACACATGGCCTCATTCACATTATTGTTAAGCACACGTAGCCAATCCTCCAAACACTCTACCTTCAACATTAAAGAATCTTTATTATTTAGAAAATAAAATAAAAATTGCTGAAGAAAAGATGGCAAGCCTAACGCTAAGTAAAATTGTTGCTTTTACACAATTAGATTTAAGGTACTGATGTGGGAGCAGGAGACATAACTGCATGCATTCCTTCTCTCTCAGCAAAGAAAATAGCAAATCAAGTCGTATTCCAATATTTTTAACAGAGGTTGTTGAAGAGACACCCTTAGGAGAAGCACCTCCATGAGTAACGTGCCCAGAATGGCACGTGTACTTCCTCCTCCTATTCCTCGAACACAAGACTTTCCATCTCTGAGGCAATCTCCTCATTTCACTATGCCCGTCACCCTTCTAAGCCCGGCTCTTATTTAGGTAACGCTCCCTAGGCACATTCATACTACACACTTGTGTTGCAGAGGCACATCGTACAACACAGCTGGGGCCTCAGTTGATCAGTCCAGACTTGAGATCAAAATAATGCTTTTCTAAATGCCCGAAATTTCCCTTCTAAATTCATATTTAGGAATTGTTATGAAAACTAAACGTTAGACCAGAACAGACCATCTCTCCAGACATCTCATCCTCTAGAGATCCATATAGCCTATATATGACTGATCTCCTAATGTAAACTTTCAATACAACATCTTAAACCAAACCCAAGCAACAGATATTTCTACCTTCAAAACTGAGAAATTTGTATCAGAGCTCAGGAGAACAAGGCAATAGCTACATGGCTCTGACCAAAGGAAGACAGAATTCAAGTAATTTCTTGAGAATGCTGAGGCTACATGTACTCTGTATTGAATCCAGTGGTAGTCCAATTCTGCCTGCCCTCACCAAAATCATCTTCCCTCTTTCACTTCCACAGTAATTATCCTATTAAAATACTGAACAAAAGTTACATAGGCTCATTTTCCTTGGATAACAGGATTAGGATCATTGCAACAAAATCCAGTAACTGCCCAGATAATCTCTATAAGGAATTTGTTATGTTTTCCAAATAAAACCGTTTCAAAATGAAGCAGCAGATTCTTTATGACCAATAAATACGCTGGAAAGCTTATTGAAAGGGAATAGCAAATACAGCGAGGGTGACGGAACACTGGAATAGGCTGCCCAGAGAGGTTGTGCAGTCTCCTTCTATGAAGATACTCAAGACCCAGCTGGATGCCTACCTGTGCGACCTGCTGTAGGGTTGAGGAGTTGAGAAATCAGAAAACTGTAGAAAAGTGAAATAGACTTCAGTGTATTTAAACATCACACGGTAAGATGTTCTTTGCCTGGGAAAATTGTGGAAGAGGAACAGAACAGCTAGCAGACATGTTGGTAAAAATGCCACAAATGCGCGTGAATAGGCTGTGCATATGTCAAAGCAGATGATGCCAGAGCAAAGTTTTGGGACCGCCTTCCACAAAGAGCAAGAGAATGCAAGCCAATTAGCTTTAACATTTCACATCTATGAACACAATGACAACATTACATTAATCAGTAAGCTGCAACCGTAAGGTCAGACATGGATTTCAAAAAGAAAATCCCTCCACCTCACATCTCATCAAACACCCACCAGCTGCATCTATCCCTCTGTGTTCTACAAAGAGGAAGAGCTAGCACAAAAACACATGCCATAGGGAGTAAAAGAAATAATAATTAAAAAAAAACAACTGGATATAGTTTTTAATCTTCCCTCAGTATCCTGTGAGGGACAGAATAAATGAAAATCAAGCTGTGTTCCCAAAATGCATCCTGTATCAGAAATGGAATGGGTTTTGAAGACTAGCCTACCCCAATCCTCTTTCTGGCCACAATCACAGAACAAAATTTAATGAGGCTCAAATCTCTACGCTTGAGTTCTAAATTAAGGAAGACAGACTAATTGGGAATATTTCAGAAAGCCTAAAACACGCAGTGTATAGCACCCACACACACTTCTAGATTCGCAGTTCTGAAGTTCCTCGTGTGATTTTTATAATGATATCCACAATGAAATGTGATACAACTGTTTTTATAAGCTGTATATTATGCACATTCAAGTACTTGCATGTAATTAAAACTGTCTTCTAGTTTCTTCCTCTGAGTCCTGCAATGACATCAACTTCTTGCTTAAATAATTCTGCTTAGTGTAACTGTGTATTTTTAACATTTATATAATACCTGTGCCTATATACTTTAAGGTCTCTTCCAGCCCCAAGTGGTTAAGAGACAGGAAAACAGGCTGTTCTTTCAACCCAATGGACCTCGTTTCTGTGAACTGATCTTTCGTAAGGGATATCACAGTTGTGTGTAATACTCTGTACAAGGTTACCTCTGCTCCCTGGCAGCTCTGCTGCAATAACATCTCCTTATCACTACGATAAAGACCTTTCTAAAACCTTTCCCACAGTCTTATGACACTGCAGTTCATAGCCATGCAGCCATTTCTTTGCTGATCCTCCTCAGGAAAAAGAAAGGAAAAAGCAGCATGTGTCCTTTTAACATGCTGTATGCTTGCAAATCATTCGTGTGAACAAACACTTAACTGTGACTAAACAGACGCATGGGAAATGCATGATTACGTGCAGTAACATCTTTCAGAAACATCCCAGCCTATGGAATGAGGAATTGTACTTTGCTATTTATTTCAACCTTTTCTAAAGTGCCAAACGCTAAACCTTTCATCTACACATCTATCTACAGGCTGAGGTTCCAAACATTTTAATTTGGAAAAGCTCTGTGATTTGCTGTGGTCCAGTTCCAACTTCAAGTCGATTATCAGCTGCAAGATACTACTACAGCACGATTCAAATAAACTGCTTGTAAGTCACTAACACACATAGGAAAAGCTTAGAGAACCACAGTGATTCTTTCCCTCAGTGAAAAATATAGCTAAGTCAGCTAACAAAAATAAGTCTATCGAAATCACAACTTTTCAAACCTCTCATCATCCCAGGCAATTCTTCTCTTGCAGTTTTTAACTTAAGCACTTGAAAATCTCCTCCAGAATGAAATGTTTCTTCCAAATAAGTACGTTTGCTTTGCTGTATTCTACACATTAGTCCAGAAGGCACACTGAGATAAGAGCGCTGAAGGAAAATATTTAATAGAAGAGGAAGCCACGTGTAAACTAGGACAGAAATTTTATACACAGCGATAAATCTTTTAACACTCATTTCGATGGACGAAGAACTGTTTGCAAGACCGTATCCTTGGAGTGGTGGTCAATGGCAATGAAGTTCAGCAAAGCCAAGTGCAAGGTCTTGCACCTGGGTCGCGGCAACCCCTGCTGTCAGTACAAGCTGGGGGGTGTAAGAATGGAGCAGAGCCCTGAAGAAAAGGACTTTGGTATACTGGTGGATGGCAGCTGAACATGAGCCAGCAGTGTGCTCCTTGCAGCCTAGCAAGCCAATCGTATCTTGGGCTGCATCAAAAGAAGCACGGCCAGCAGGACGAGGGAGATTATTCTTCCTACGGGAAACGGAATGAAGACCGGACCCACCTCCTCCCTGCATCCTCTGATCCTCATCACGATCAGCTCTCCCTGACCCCACCACTAAGGATCCTTACCTGTGCAAGAACATAGATGAGAAAACCTACCTCCTCTCAACCCAGACGTTCACATCTCTGTCTTTCCGATATGGATGAGACACTGGCTGGGTTTACCCTTAATGCACATCCACATCAAGACAATCTATTTACTGCAATTGAAAATTAGAATCTGTACAACACAGAGCTTGTAAAAGGGCTACAGACCTCTTCAATTTCAGAGGTATATCCGCATGCTACAAGGCTGGGGGCTGCTCAAACCCAGGACAACTTAAAATTTACATACAAAGGATGACACACTTTTTACAGCAATCTTCAATCCCTGCAAAAAAAACCAAGGTATTATCCCTTGCAAATTCTCAAAGCCATAAAACAGTGAGTGGGACAGGTTACATTAAAAAAAAATAACTGGATAAGGTGTGTAGCTGACTCATTATGGTTAAACAAAAAAAAAAAGAGAGGAAGGCTTCACGCCACATGTTGAAATTTTGTTCTGCTGGTGTCAACTGTCAAACAGGAAGAAAATCAGACGAAAGCATTTGTATTTAGGGGCTCAGCAACGAGGAACTCTGGTGTAAAAGCAGTCTGCTGGTAGCCTTGCACATGTAAGCTGCTACGAGGAGGAGTGAGCCCCACAAACCCCACATTTTTCTCTTGAGAGATGGTAGTGCTTCAGAAAATGGGCAAAGCCTACCGGCAAGCAGATATCTTGCTCTGAACATTCAGAGAGAACAGCAATATGCTCTAGTGAAACTGGCAAGAAGTCCATCAGGGCTCCCCAGGAAAGAAATCCAGTCATCAAAGCAATCTTGCAATAAGTAGGTAAGCCAAGATGACCCACGCTGCTTGGAGCAAATGGTTGGCCCAAGTCACTCCCAGTGATGGCTTTCAACCCTGATAACTTTAAACAACTGAAATAATCAAAGTTACCCTTGAAAACCTCAGTAAAGAACAGACAGTAATCTCCAGGCCCTGGTTACCCCTCTTCAACAGATGCAGTGTTTGTTTTCCCTGTCTGTCTGTCTTTCAGGTGTCCTCAACTTGATTCCTAAGCTGAATTAACAGATGAAATGCCTGAAATGAAGTGCTGGCCATGAAGGCAGCTACTGTGTTGAGAACCTTTTTCTACACCCCCAGAAGTAGTGAGCCCCATTTTTAATAACCTAATCAGAGCTAGACCTGATTAAGGCCCTCTAATGCTGTGTTTTCAAGCAGTTTATGCTAAGTCCTCTTGGCTTCAAGTAATGAAGACGTGTCTGCCCTAAATGTCAGAAAGCCCTTGAAACTTTTTTTATAAAACAAAAGCAAACACACAAACAACATGGCACCTGTTATATTACACCTCTGTGTGATACTAGGCTGTCACTCCTCCAAATGAGTCATGGACAGTATTCTGGAGGAGGAGTAAAGCAGTGCTATGCTTTGAACAGAGTTGGAGAACTGTTTTTGCATTGTACTGTTACGGCAAGATGCTGATCTTCACAAATGTATCCGAAAAACCCTGGCAGAACCTGGCATCTGGGGACTCTGTGACAACAGAAAACAAAGGGATTTATCCACTGCTCCCTAAACAGCTCTACATTGCAACAATGAAATAACCTCTCAACTTCCACATTGCGAATCTTACGCAAAGCCCCACCAAGTGGGCTGCCGGCCTGACCAGCTCCACCATTCCCAAATTACGAGGCAACAGCCGCCCTGTGGCATACAGGGAGAGGAAGCTGGTATGGGTTTCCCCACTTCTCCATCTGCCAGTCAGGTACAGCACTGGGGCGAGTAACTTGAGCACTATGGGTTCACCTTCTGTCCCACCTCACCCCGCTGCTGTTTGCTTCCAAGTGCCAGCAGCTGTCAGGTTGTTGGGTTGCATTTTGTTCTCTTTAAAATGCAGGGTTCCTACAGGTGCTGATCTTGTTGGTCAAGCCCGTTCACACGCTGCGTAAAAACCAGTGCGCATGCGAAGACTTGTAAAACACCTGTGCACACAGCTCTGCTGCTTCCCAAGGAGATCCCACCTCACATGTGAAAGGGAGGTGGTGGGGATCCCTGCAACGCCCTTCACCAGGACTTGGCTGCTGCTGGAGCCAGGCCTGGGCAGCCCCCACACCAACGCTGCATATTTGCACTGCCAGCTCCCAGCTCATTATTCCCACAGGTACTCATGCGTGAAATATCTGATCCTGCGCAAAGAGCCGTCTGCCTACCAAGAACAGAGCGCTCCTTACACAAGATGTGTTTATCACATCGTCCCTTGCAAGGAAAGAACTTGAAAACAGAGGTTGTTAAATGATAACACATTTTTATGATCACAGAGCCTGATATCAGGATGTACCGGGCACCTCTGCCTCCCACATAGATTTCAGATCAGAGCTGTAATAAATCCACGCTTTCCATTAGAAACTTCTCAGGAAATCTTTCCTATCAAAACCGCATCAAGCTGGTAATTTTCATTGTTTGAACAACCTGCCAGAGAGAGGGAGAGGGAGCACAGCGCAGCACGGTCTGAGGCAGGCGCTGCCCCGCAGCCCTCCGGCTGCAGGGATTGCTGCTCCAAAGAAGGCTCCCTGAGTTTGAAGCTGTGTTTAAATCTCGCTGCGGATGGCAATTCAAGCAGACACGCAGGTGTGGGCTTCCCGGTCTCACTTCTGCTGGAGGAACGGGGAAAGCACACACTTTCTAGTCATAGGGAGCAGGGCTTGCTTTTTAACTTCTCTGGGAAGAAATACCAGGAATTTGGGATTAAATCAACCAACAAACAGAAGCCCAAAATGCCCTCTGTTGACAGACAATAGAATTATTCTAGCACAACCGAAAGAGAGGGGAAACTTTTCAGTGCAAAAGAGACGGGTAACAGGAGGTGAGGAGAGAGCTATCTATGCAATCTGCATCTCGGCTCTGGGTTACAAGCGAGCGTAAGGACAGAGATTAAACATGCAGAAGGACTTAAAGCAGCCTGAAGGACGAACTGTAGAGCAGCAGACCCAGCTGGAGCTCTCCTGCCAAGCAGCCCCAGCCCGGCTGTTTCCTTACTTACAGGAGGGCTACCTCGCCTGGACAAAGCTCCTGCTTCCTAACGCGAAAAAGAAAAGTGCTGTCCAAATGCCTGCAGTCTCCATAGAAACCGGAATTTCACCATCCAACAGTACGCTCAGGCTCGGAAAGGCTTTGTTTAGAAATCCTTACCAGCTTCATGGTGGTGTTGTTGTGCTCCCAGCGCCACAGCATTGCGTTCATGTCCGCGGCTGAGCACCTGCGGCAGCTCGGCACCCGCTACGCGCCCCTGTCCGGCTGCAGCACGCAGGTGGGGGCCGGCCATGCCGCGGGGTCAGCCCAGCCCTGCGCTCCCTCTGGGGGGACGCAGCCCCTCCTCGCTGGGGAAGGGGCTCCCTCAGCCCCGCGGGGACGGGGCGCTGGGAAAGTCTGCGCAGGAGGGAGCTGTAAGCCAATGCTTCTCCCTATGGGCGGCCGCTCTGGTAAGCTTGCAGAGCTCTGAGAGAGCTGTGGCTTTGGGGGTGCCGGAGCGGAAAGGAACGGTCTGAGGCACGGCAGAGAACCGCAAGGGATTTCTCCGAAGTTTGTTAAGGGTACAGCAGTCCTTATCAGCTTCTAGTGCAACCCCGGCTGCTGCCGCTTGGATCTCCGTTTATACCTCGTTTGCTGAACGGGAAAGGACTACATAAAGGGAAAGGGAGAAACGGAGAAGTGATTCAACACGTGGAACACCACAGATCAACATCAGGAGCACCAACATCGACTCTCAAGAGATTAGTAGGAGTATTTTGGCAGCAAGTACCACACTATGCCACATTTTCTGTTTTGAAGCTGCAGCAAGTATCTGTAAAAGCTTTACTGAAGCCTTGTCCCTAACAGCAATGCTTCTGACTTGGACTGCACTCCCGAAGCCTGTAGCTGTTACTCTGTTTTTTTCCACTTGAGCGATAAAGAGTAATTATTGAAACAAGCAATAACCATCTTCCTTCACTGCAAAAAAATTCCCCTACCATCTTCGGCAGCTTGACTAGCTATGCATGGAGAAAGAGCTACACGTTGAGTTTAAGAGTTTAACACTTTACACTGACAGGTTACATTTGAACTATGGAAGCAAAACTCGAATCCCTTCCTGAGAATAAAGAACTCTTGTTATTTCTCTTCACGCCAACACGGCCCAAAGCACAGAAACCTCTTCCCAGTCAGCCCCCACACGAGCAGGCACCCCACCGAAAGGTCACTCGTACCGCATTCAGCGCAGGGGAAGGGCTGCCACAGAAGAGGTACGGTCAGCAGGAGGGTCGTGGGCTCACACAATGACCTGCTGACAAAGCCTTGAATGAGCGACTGAATGAATGTGCTGCCTGGATGTGAAGCCAAGAGGATTTGTGAAAGAATTATGTCAGAGCACCTCACCAGAGCTCACAGGGGCTGCTCTCTGCTAGCTGAGTTTGAACGTGTCCCTCCCAGGATGCTGACACAGTGCAAACATCTCCAGGCCTTCCCATGGAAGGTAGGCTCAGACACATCCTAAGCCTCTGACGGGCTGTTCATGGTTTGCCACGCTGAGTAGCCAAATTCAGCTCCAATGTTTTCCCACGTTATCCCTTACAGGTCAACTGAGCATGCTGAGTATAGGCAGAGATGCTCTCACTTCATCGGTCTGAAACATTCCTACAACAAAGCAAAGCTCCTCTGAGGCTAAAGTTCTGTGCCTCCACATTACTATTAAAATTAATGTCCTTAATTAAAAACAGTGCTTCTTTTAGAATTTTTTTTTACTTAATGGACTTTCCTAACTCAGTCTCAGTTTGGGATGAAGATCTGCAGCATCCCCATAGCAGTGCCGGGTGTAACTGGAATTTATTTCCTCTATTAAAAAGTAAGAAAGGAGCTGCCTTTCATCCACCTCTCGCCTTTAGGCTCTCTTGGCAGAATAAAAGAGATGGAGAAAATATTAGTTAACCTAGAGCTAAGTTAGACCTTCATGAGAGGACATAACTTAGAGCTCAAACAGGCATCCAAATATCCCTATTAACGTGCTCAACAATCCTGTTATTCACTTGTGAGCCTTCAGTGACAGAGGAACACGTGGGTCTGCAGCACACCCAGCACTAATGAGACCCTGTGCTTTCCAAATAGTGCTCCTGGGAAAAAAAAAAACAGGAGGAAACAGGTGTTGGAGACATTATGAATGAATTCAGTTCATACAGTCATTGTCCGTGAAACACTTTACTATAAAGAACGCTTAGGGAAATCCGGTAACTAATAAGCCATTGTTTGTCTATGAAAAATAGGTGTGCTAACAGCTTGCTCCACAATCATCAAACAAAGTCACACTTGTACTTACCATTACTTTTGCTTTTTAATCACGTGGAAGAGTTCTGCCAGGCACTTGCCTTCGTCTCTCATGATACACCGAGAGATGTATGTCAGCTGGGCTGAAAGTGAGCTGACCACTTTGAAAGTACAGCATAAATGAAAATTATCATTAAGAAAACAAGCAGACTGAGTGAGCTTCACAGCAGTCATTTCAGGTCCTTCTTTACCAAGCAAGAGGCCAGAAGAACATTCACAAAATTTGGAGATGGCACATAATTAATGGGAGAAAATCACTGTTAAAGAACCTCATGCATGCTGATAATAGCCATGTAGAGGTATTCCAATACGGCAAATACAAACCTGTAACAATGAGAAACTGAGAACATCACAGAACAAAGATTCTCCATATATTCAGGGAATATGAAAGATGTGGTGATGTGCAAAGAGCAGGTGGTTATCCAGCAGGAGCAGGCTTTGTCTGCCACTGTATTCAGTGCTGGTATGTTTGCAACTGTTCAATGGGATTACTAACTTTTGGAGAGGCTTTAGAGAAGAGCCACGTGAATGACCTGAGGACTAGAAAATGCATCGCGCAGGAGCAGATTCCAAAAGCTCAGCCTGTTTCATCTTTCAGAGAAGAATATGAGCAAATAAGAGATTATAACATAAATTAAAAAATGGAAGTTATTCAGGAGAAGGAATGTGGAGTGTTTTATAGAGGAGGTCAGACTGAATTATCACATTTATTGTCCTCTTACCCAGTGCTCACTACTCCTAAAATGAATATAGGATTAAATGAGAACCCCCATGCAAAGAACTGTGTTTTAGAAATTAGGAGCTGCCAATTCAGTCTTTTTTTTTTTTTTTAAATGTCGGCTTGGCAATTCTACATCCTTAGGGACAGGTCACTTTTTTTGTTTTACACACTTTGAACTGTCTTACTCGCATGCATGTATCAGCACAAATTAAATGTTGCTCTAATCTCTGCTATCACCTGGCTTGTGCCAGCAGCCACATGGAGCATCCAGCAGCCTTCAGGAATGGAAAAGCTTCCTGTGCTCCATCACAAGTTCTAGTCTGATTGTTCTCCAGAGTTTCTCAGTAGACCAAGAAGTACTTGATGCTTTCTTGTTTTTTTAAGCATTGATTTGTCAACCCAACACACCACGTAGTAGAAAAAACGGCTGAAGAACAAAAGTAATCATAGAATCATAGAATGGCCTGGGTTGAAAAGGATCACGATGACCACCTAGTTTCAACTCCCCTGCTATGTGCAGGGTCGCCAACCACCAGACCAGGCTGCCCAGAGCCACAGCCAGCCTGTCCTGGAATGCCTCCAGGGATGGGGCATCCACAGCCTCCTTGGGCAACCTGCTCCAGTGTGTCACCGCCCTCTGGGAGAAAAACTTCCTCCTAACATCTAACCTAAGCCTCCCCTGTCTCAGTTTGAGACCATCCCCCCTTGTCCTCTCACTATCCACCCTCACAAACAGCCATTCCCCTTCCTGTTTATACGCTCCCTTCAGTACTGGAAGGCCGCAATGAGGTCTCCCCGGAGCCTTCTCTTTTTCAAGCTAAACAAGCCCAGTTCCCTCAACCCTTCCTCATAGGAGAGGTGCTCCAGCCCTCTGATCATCTTCGTGCCCTCCTCTGGACCCGCTTCAAGAGCTCCACGACCTTCCTGTGCTGGGGGCCCCAGGCCTGGACGCAGCACTGCAGACGGGGCCTCACAAGAGCCGAGTAGAGGGGGACAATCGCCTCCCTCTCCCTGCTGGCCACCCCTTTTTTAATGCAGCCCAGAACACAGTTGGCCTTCCGGGCTGCAGGCGCACACTGCTGCCTCACGTCCAGCTTCTCGTCCACCAGGACCCCCAGGTCCTTCTCCGCAGGGCTGCTCTCAAGGAGATCTTCCCCCAGTCTGTATTAAATACCTGGGACTGCCCCGACCCAAGTACAGCACCCTGCACTTGGCCTTATTGAACCGTATCAGCTTTTCACGGCCCCACTTCTCCAGCCTGTCCAGGTCTCTCTGGATGGCTTCCCTTCCTTCCAGTGTATCGACTGCACCGCTCAGCTTGCTGTCACCTGCAGACTTGCTGAGTGTGCCCTCGCTTGCTGTCATCTGCAGACTTGCTGAGTGTGCCCTCGCTTGCTGTCATCTGCAGACTTGCTGAGTGTGCCCTCGATGCCATCGTCTGTGTTGCTGATGGAGATGTTGAAGAGCACTGGTCCCAAGACCGACCCAGATCCCGTTAAGCCATGCTGCTGTAATCAAGCAGGGTGCCCAGTGATGGAGAGCAGCCAGCTCCTTTCACAGTATCACAGGAGCCACCAAGGAGCCAGGGACCACAGGGAGCTCTTCCAGATCCCAGTCTCTCTACATCCTCTCTT
>JAOWBP010002559.1:4358012-4378534 GCA_028571105.1 Tragopan temminckii
CTGGATGGCTTCCCTTCCTTCCAGTGTATCGACTGCACCGCTCAGCTTGGTGTCATCTGCAAACTTGCTGAGGGTGCCCTCGATGCCATCGTCTGTGTTGTTGATGGAGATGTTGAAGAGCACTGGTCCCAAGACCGACCCGGATCCCGTTAGGCCATGCTGCTGTAATCAAGCAGGGTGCCCAGTGATGGAGAGCAGCCAGCTCCTTTCGCAGTATCACAGGAGCCACCAAGGAGCCAGGGACCACAGGGAGCTCTTCCAGATCCCAGTCTCTCTACATCCTCTCTTCACTTCTCTGCCCAAGAGCATAACCGAAGACACTGTTTATAACAGCACTTGTCTACTTGTAGGAGTTTTCAGGCAGGATACAACTAAAAAAAAACTAAACCCTTTGTCACCAAACACAGTAATGCTGTCCTACAAACGTTAAGAAATTCCCAAGGCTGCTCACTCTTCATCCCGTGCAGGTTATTCCTGTTAATCAAGGAAATTATTTGCTTTCTCACTACAGTGAAAAGAAAGGAAGAAAGGCAGAAAGGAAGAAAGGCAGAAAGGAAGAAAGGCAGAAAGGAAGAAAGGCAGAAAGGAAGACAAGATATGAAAAAGAGTCACTTCCTTCCTAGCTTCTGCCCTAACACATCACTATTAGAGAATTACAGCAACTGAAAAACAAAATCCTTAAAACTGGCCTTCTAACGATCTGGAGATGGCAACATAGGGGCAGCTTTGCCAAGAAAGCCTTCTTGGGATTCTACTCCAAAACTTTCTCACAGTAGCTCTCTTTGGATTATGAGTTTCTGAATGTAATCCCAAATCATGTTCCCAGCTCCACTGCTATCACTCTGCATGACCCTGATATGCCTTGCACTGTTTCCCAGCACATAAAAGCTCAGAGGAAGGACCAAGTCCTAGAGATCTGATGAAGTTTAAACAAGCAATGAAAAAAGATTCTGAAGAATGACACTGACATCTAGCTACTCCAAAAAACATTATTGTTCTAGAGGTGACATAATGCACAGAAGACACATAAATCTCCTCATTTTCATGCCATTCCATGAGCCAAACACAACACACCTCCATCCACACAGCCCTATTCTAGTGGCCAAGAGGATAGTCCAGAGGCCAGGGTGCTTTCCTTCTCCACAGGAAACTCCATGGCCATCACCACAGGCCAGAAACTTGACTATGAAAGGCTGAGTTAATTACACATAAATAAAAACCTTACACACTTTGTGCAGCAGCTTGAAATAATAGATACAGAATTAAAAATCATTAAAGAAACAGTATTTATGAAAGATGGAAAGACATAATGGAAAGACGTAACTACTGTCTGCTCTGAAAGAGTGCCAGTGAGGCAGAACACTGTTTAAGCTTTTTGCCATTTTACAAGTACAATGAAGCCTCTGCTTTCCTTCCCAGATCAATGAGAGTGGAGGAAGAACCTCCACCTCCTTCTGGGCAGTCATATCCATAATAGATCATTCAATATATAATCAAATCTATACATGCCATGAAGTGCTAGGATGCACAGAAAGTCACGTACTAAGCAAATAACTTTCTCAAATTCAGCTTTTTTCCAGGAGATGTAATTCAATAAACTTTGAATCACAGCACACACTTTAAAAGTATAAAAACACTGGTTAGAATTGCTTAATGTTTCTGTAGAAGAATGTTAACAATGTTATCAAACAGAATTAGGCTGATTTACTGTATCTGAGAGCAATTCTTGATTCAACAGTAAAAGATTCAAGGCAGAACAAGGTTATTTATTGTGCCTCAGCTGCGGTTTTGCCAAAGCACCCTTAACAATGACAGTAATTTGAAATCAACTAAGTTTATGCTTCTTAAACTGATGCTGAACAGTATAAAAAAGTGTTTAAGCAAAAGCTTAAACAGAGTTGTATTAAGAAAGGATTCCTCAACAACTATTCTGAAACACGTCCCGTAGAAGAACACACACCTTTAATACAGTAAGCATCTTATTACTCCAAACCTCAAACATGCCACCTGAAACTCCAAGCTGCCCAAATCTTTCCCTTTACACACTACGTTGAATCCACAGAACAGTTGCCCGTACGTGCTGTCGTCCATATACTATTGATGGAAGTGCCATCATTTAAAAGATTTAAATTCATGATTTAAAAGATGCATTCCTGGTGTCCACAGAAGTTGCTGGGTGGGACTTCACTCCTCATGGCGTATGTTTCCACCCCCTTTTTCAATGTTAACGACAGAAGTGCAACACCTGGGCTTGTTCAGAGCTCACTGGTGATGACCATCACTAGTCCTGCTTGGCAGCCACCCGCAGCCCAGCAAGGAAACCAGCTGGAGATGCAAGCAGGAACTATGGCAAGCAACCCATACTTCTACTAAGAAAAAAAACAAAACACCAAGCAGTTCTTCTGCTTCTTTTGGATATTTTCATTTTGTACAGCTAGTAGGAGCAACACTGCTGAGGACAGTTTGGGTAGATCTCACCTCGCACCCAAAACACCAGATCACGTAATGAGGGAAAACTCATGGTCGATAACTCCAGAAAAGCACATTTCCAGCTGCTGCACAACAGCATATGGTTTTGAAAGACAGCACATCATACATCTTTGGTTACATGGAAACAGAATAGAAACCCTGATCCTGTACAACAAATGCATAAACTGGCAACAAGGATCCTACGGCCTTCATCTCAAAAAAATTACATTTCATTCAGTGGCCCGACCGAAAAGGATTTTCAAAAGTTCCCATGAGCATTTTGTACTGCAAGCAAAGATGTTAAACTACAGTGAGAAATTTAGAACTTTTTTTTTTTTTTGGTAATACAGGAAAAATTGTTGTGAAAAACTGAAATACTTGATATGCTCATACACAGTAGGAATTATTTATTCTTACTCTGCCTTCCTCATCACAGTTGAATGCATGGGTTCTTTCTGTACATAGAAAAATATTAGCTGTGTGTGTCACGGCAGGCTGCAGTCAGAAGAGAGCTAGTTTGACATTACAAACAAAGATACAAGGAATTAAACAATTAGAGCCATAACGACATAGCACAATGCAAGTCTCCTTTGATAATCTCTGGAACTCAAGATAAAAATGCTGTTGAAATCTGCATACAAGATGTGCAGCAACTGAAAGCTTCAAAGTGAGGTGAAACAGTTCCACAGCTACACATGTCACGTTATTCATGTTTAAATCATTCTTGTAAAATCTGGGTTGCCATTCATTAACTCCAGAAGTGGAAACTGTAAAGAACCAGGTAACCTTCACTGAAGGGGGATCTGATCAGCTGGCCCCTAACTGGGATGATGCTCACATCATCAGACAGGAGTAGATCTTTCCTGACCCAAATGCCATTATATGCCCCCTTTCTACAAAGTATTTTAGCACTTGCTGTCAGCAAAAATGATTAATCCAGTATCACCTAAATAACGAAAGCTCACAGAATTTCATGCAGCTAAAAGCTATGATCACCACATTCAGAGTGAAACACACTCTGGATATGCATGTTCAGTAACGATGAGCGTTACCGGCAGCACGGAAGAAAAATGAAAGGCACACAACACAATGATACCACAGCAGAAGTGAGAGCTTGAGGAGGTGGTGCATGCATCTTACAAAATACCTTGTATATGTCATACAACTCCAAGTGCAAAATTAAGAAAATCTTCAAAACGTTTGCCTTGGAGCAGGTACTCTGGCATTCCTTAAGTGGCAGAGAAAATGGAAAACCAAGAGCCACGTTTTCTATTGGTGACAGGTTCTTTCAGTCGCTTTTGAGTGGCTTGGGAAGGACTGCGCCATACCCTGGGCTGTTTCCACATTATTTAGAACACTTCATTTGTAGTTTTTCCTCATTGAATTTGTTTAACCACAAAATGCAGCTCTTTTCCATTCAGAATTCCAACCATTTAAAAAGACAGCAAAAACTACTCTGTAAGTTCTCTGTGCTGGTAATTAAACTAGCAAACAGCTAGGAATACAGGTTTAAAATGTAGTCTTATTTTCCCATACGGTATCATCATTAAGAATCACGCCTGTGGCTTACTGGCACTGTTATCTTTCTGTATCTGAAAATAAGATAAAGAGAATAAATAGAAAGAACCTACAGCATGCCCCCACCACAAGCAACCAGAAGCAACCTGCTGAGCTCAATGTTGCACCATGGGACAGAGCACATCCTGAGCCTATGAATGTCAAAAGGAGTTTTATGACTGTTTTCAAGCCTACCTCAAATCACTCTAAAAAGAAGTTTGGCTATATTTGCATTACAGCAGCAAACAAAGTGCTAACTAATTGCTTTAATCCAATCCCCTCATTGACTGCATCCAGACTATGATTTGCAGCCTAATCTGATTTGAATAACCAATTAGCATTTTCTAGGATAACTTACTTATAAATACTAATTTAAGATGCCTCTTCATGAATATAACATTAGCGTTTTGAGTAGGGTTCACCTAATAAAAAGTTAATAGGTTTCTAGCTATAAAGTAACACAAGAATACAAGGCTATATTTTTTCCCCCCTAATTGCACTATTTCTCATTACTTGTGTGTCTAATTAGCTATATGCCTCAATACTAAAACTGCTACGGGTCTATTCAGAATGTACATTACAATGATCATCTGAAAAGAAAAAGCCAATTAAAATATATTGGGTGTGATTCTGGATCCTCTGTGCTTTGAAGTTTGACCCTGTGACAGCACTTGGAATTCATATCCAACTTGTGTAACTAGCAACTACATAAGCTGCAAGGCAGAAAAGAATCAGACCTCTTTCATTATGTAAAATTAAACATTTGACAAGACTGTTTTATTTTTATTAAACATTCTTTCCCCGATGTCAGGCCGTGCCAGGAGGAGGAGAAGATCGTAGTACTACTTTTAAGCTATTTAACAGATTTTAAAACAGTGTCCAACTATGCTTTGAATATCCTGAAATGTGCTGCTTGCAACCACTGTGTTGTTTTTGAAAGTTATTTTAAAAATTAGATCAATAGATCAATAATAAAACGTTCTACTCATTGTCTGCTAAGCCTTGTACGCTGCAGTGGTATTTGCTGTGAGAGGAAGAGATCCTAAGGTCTGCATGGAGCCTCTTTGGACTGCTATGGTCTTTTAAACACGCAATAGCAAAGACAAAATTCTACAGGATGAATCCAGTACGCAGAACACCAATTGTGGAGTGAGACTTGTTCCCTAGAAGACAAAAATCTAAGTACTTTATATTTTCAACAGGAGATGGATTAATTTTTCAGAGGCTACTTTGCTGCTCCGGTAACATAAAAAGCTGTAGCTCCGAAATCAAAGGCAACATGAAACTTTTCATGGAAGTTTTTGAACGGTTCTCAATGTTACCTTTGTGCTCTGATTTTTTGTTCCCTGATGACATCACGCCCTTGAACTTTCAGGGGTCTCAACAAAACTATCTAAATGAAAATAAATGATTCAATCTGTCTGCCTGACATGAACATTCCCACTGATATCAGGGGCCTGAATACGATACTGCTAAGACAGTGATTTTAGTGATGCCATTCTTCATTTACTCAGTGTTGCTGTTAGAATTTACCTCCGTCAAGCACTCAGACACATTCCTCTTCTCTGCTACATTTCTCGTACAGATTCCAGCCAAAAGAGAGGCAGGAAGGCTCACCACTGGAGCCATCAGAGCACCTCGCTGAAGTGACTAGTGAAAATAAACCAACCTGAGAGCAAGCCATCATTAATTTTCCTCTGAAGATAAATATTATTAACGTTCCTTGGTTTACTCTCCAAGTGCAGCTTTCCACTTCCACCCAAAGAAGCAGCTTTCCACTTCCCCACGCTCTGAGATCCAAAGCACCACTGGAACACTAAGGAGATTTTGAGCATCTCGAGTTTTGATTCCTAGAAGTCCGGGACCTGAAGGAAGAGGGGGAGGGAACAGACCTAGGAAAAAAATGACATTGGCTTTAGGATGCCCTCAAAAATTTATGTTCTACTCTCATGGTTTGGAAATGCGTTATCCTTTCCCACGTGTGTCGCACTGCCATTAAACAGTTCATTCTGCAGGTACTGAAGGATCAAGCATGCACAAACTGGGAAAAAGAAAAAAAAAAAAGCAATTGCACATGAGGTTTGACTTCCATTTCATGAAATACTAATAACTGAAACTGTTAAAAACTGATGGGGACAAAAAGACTGTTCTGCTTCCTGCTGGTTTAACTGCTTCTGGGCATAACTGTGATTACTGCTAATCAGCCTAGAAATCAAATAAGCCTTCGTAACAATACAGGATGGCAAGTTAACAGAATAATGATGCTTTCTAGGTAGAATGGCCTCCTGCAGCAGAGCATCTAACAGAAACATGGAAGAACAGAGTGAAACCTGCATTTGATGTTTGCGAGGGAAGTGAATTTACAGCTGAAGTGATGCATTCAGACATATTTCAGATCCTGTAAAATCAGCTCTCAGCCTTTCTAACTGCATTGCTAAAAACCACTGGAAAGGACTTTGCTGATGGGAGAAGAAAAGTCAAAATTACCACAAGGACTCTGCATCCCTGTGTGAGGAGCCTATCTAGTGTATCGGAGACCCTCTACCAGGTATGCTGCCCTGCCAGTGGGCTCAGTTGCAGCTGGAGCACATTCTGCTGGGTGCAGGGGAGCCCCACGGGTGTTACGCTTGCGCTGATCCTTGGATGCTTCTTTGGGAACTCAAAGGTGACACAGTGACACCACAGCTGTCCAAAGTATGTTTGTTTTGCGGTGATTCTCTTTCATTCCAAAAGATCCAATGAGGCTTCCAATTCCCTGTCCAAAATCCCAAGGAAATGCTCAAGGCTTCAGAGGATTGACTTTTTTTTCCCTGAAATACGGGTTCTGCAGCATAGCACAGGGCTGCTAAAACAAAGCGAAGGAACCATTTACGTCAGACCCCTCCTGTATGTCAGACCCAATTTCCAAGCACCAAAATGACCTTAGCTCTTAAGTGCTGCCTGAAAGATTCATAGCAAATAACCCATGGCAGTAATCAGCTGAAAAACATTATGAAGCTCTGAAATACTCCAGCAGACGCCTATGTTTTGCAGAGACATCAAATTTGCAGATTAAGGCACAGAGTGTGGCTTTGTCACAAACAAGACTGGTTGAGCAGAGAGCTTTTTCCTTAGTCAATACAGTTTATCTGTATTCCCCCTTGTAAAGGGATCGCAATAAAATTCTATACAATGAAAGGACAATTAAGTCACTTACGTTAAGTGCAAAGCATCATCATTTGATAATGATCTACTAATTTCACTAAGATAAGACACTAATGACTTACAGAAATCAAATTTACCCTGGTAATGCAGCAGCTGGGCTGTTCTGAAGCAGTTCAGAGTTATTCATTAGTTCTGTTTCCGTTCACCATCAAACCAGATGCTTGTCTCAGGGACCAGGCAGGGATGGTACCATGGTACCTCCTGGTGGACCTCCGTCACGTTGTGCCATTGCACTCACAAATTAGATGCTGCACGATCACTTAGGAGAAATCCAAAAGCTATGCACGTTCAGTAGGCAGGCTCCTTTATTCACCTATCATTTTATTTTTATGGCACTGTCTACTCCAAATACATGCAGACCATGAAATACAGTGGAGCTTCTTCCTAACTGGGAGAATTATCTGTGTTTATCTAGATCTAGAATAATTCTAACCGATGCTCGGCAACTACATAATACCATTCAGTTGATGGGAAAGCACTAAACTGCTCGTGTCTCGCTCTGTTTTGCTTGCCACCACCAGGTGGCAACAGCAGCTCAGCAAAGCAGTCCACATCTCTGCAGCAGCTACTGGAGAGATGGCACAGGACAGTGATGTCTTCTACGAGCTAGTGGTTATTTCACACCTGAATTGGTGAAATGGTTTTAAGAAACTACAAAGAATCCATCATTTTAAACTGAGTATCTGAAGTACATGCTCCTCTCCTGTGTGTGTTGTTTCACTTGCAATTTATAAACCAGTTTAGATGTACATTATAAATAATAAAAACCTACCAGCTCCATGCCATGAAACAGTCTAGAAGAGAAATAAGATCTTGGTCTCCTTCCAGGCCACCTACCTCAAACCTCTCAGCTCTTTCAGTATGAGTCCACTCCCTGCACTGATGTTCTCTAGTGCTGGGTTGCACTGGGAAGAAGCAGGCAGGCACAGTTCACACATGTGGCTTCTGAAGTTGATTAGAAACAGCCGTGAGGGTAATGCAGCTTAGTCATGAAAATCTGAGCGAGCTAACTGGGAGGGAAGGGGAAGGAGCCAGCTGCAAAGTGTGAAAACATGTTCACTAATGGGAGTAGGGCTTGAAGCATTAACACGTTATCAAAAGTCATATCCTGAGAATGGGAAAAGAAGCATGACTGAAGACAAGAGAAGGTGGTGGAAGAAAAGCAGGGATTTTGTTTTCATGGCTTCCATCCATCAATATAGACTCTAAAATTGGGCTCAAGATTTCTCTATGCAGACGTAAAACCTTTGGTAAGATTATCTCCTGGTAGGCAAAGCACACTGCAATCGTTTTGTCAGAAGAACAGCTGTTCAAATCACAGAATCACAGAATGGCCAGGGTTGGAAGGGACCACAAGGATCATGAATCTCCAACCCCTCTGCCACAGGCAGGGCCACCAACCGCCCCATTTAATACTAGGCTAGTTAATACTAGACCAGGCTGCCCAGGGCCCCATCCAATCTGGCCCTGAACATCTCCAGGGACGGGGCATCCACATCCTCTCTGGGCAGCCTGTTCCAGTACCTCACCACTCTTTCCGTAAAATGCACGTTACACGTCATGACTTTTTGTCCCACATCACTTTGGTCTTTCAATCCAGCTCCAGCATTGCCTGTAAATTTGTTCATCAAGTTACATTATGATTTTAACTACTAAATATATTCTAGCTCCTTCAGAATTTAAAATAAGAAATAAGAACATAAAATTACCCACTGGCTCCAGCTGTGATATGATTGTTATTTCACCCACTCACTCGAAATTCAACTCACATATGACAACTTGGTTTTAACACGGCGCTTTTTTTCCTCCCCTCTTTTTGCTCCCTGCATCCCAAACACCCTGAAAATGACGAGTACAGAGGCAGGAGGCAAGCCAAATGCCTCCCAGAGGGGCTCCCAAGCACCACGCTTCTGAGTGACAGGTAGCAAGCCCTGCAAAACAAAACTGGCTATGAAGAAACCCCAAACACACTTCAATCTTAACTACTCTTCTGGCCTTCAGGCACAGGCTATTCACAGCACCCACTAATACCTCCGTGCCATTTCTAAGCCATGGGACTGTTTTCCTTTCAACCTCTTGAATGGAAGGGATGCAGCGCAGTGGAACTGGCTGGACCTTCACATAAAAGACCAGAGACCGGGTTTCACTCTGTGTTCAAGCTGCTAAAATTTGCAAAGCTAAACACAAAGTCAACCTGCCACGCACAGCAATACAGCAGCACTAGCTCTCTAGAAACGGAGCTATTTATAACCTGCAGTAGCAATGTGAACTGCATAAATTAGCATAATTTCAGCCTTCACAGATAGTTCTCAGTTTACAGCGTTACATGCTACGAATTAACACTCTGCAGATCCCTTGCTTCCCCTAATAGTAATGATGCAGCTCATGCGGAGATACTTCTTGTTCAGTTCCCCAAAATGCCAACGGCCTGTCTTTTTCACACTGCCCTGTCAGCCCCTATCAGACTACCAAAGGCTTGAACTTCACTGCAAATCTCACCAGGTCTTCACACGTAACTGGTGGTTTTGTGGCAGGATATCCTAGCATTTTCTCCGCTGGTGATTTTCTGCTTGTGGGCAGATGGCATCGACTTGGAGTGCAGATGGTAACCCACAGCCCACAAACTCCTCATGATTTGAAACGCTGCGTGCAGGTCTTCGACTCTTCTCTTTAAAATATTTTCAGTGTTAAAGCATTAACTGTTTTGTTGTTTACAGGAGACACATCTTTATAGCTGAGAATCTTTCCCTAACAAAGAGGCAATTATGTGTCTTCAACCTTCACAATTTTTATTAAAATCCACAAATTGCTGGTGGAAAGGATTTCAAATCAAGCATCTCTTGCTTTGACTCAGGGAAAAAAAAAATCAATGATAAGGAAAAAGTAGATCACACTGAAGCTCGAAGGCTTAAGAATCACACAGTTAGCTATTAAAGGTAATTCCATGGCTCCAGGTATCACTATACCTGAGCTGCTTGAAATTAAAATGGATTTATCTCCACAGAACAGCTGCGAGATAAGGAAGCTGCCAGTGACAAACCCCAGCAGTGGCAGTTGGTGACCCGTCTGTAGCCACAGGGATGGCATCTGGAGGAATTCTGCACTGTCTCCAAGGCTCCTGTGCTCATCACTGCACCTTCCATGCTTTTCCAGCTCTGAAATTCTCCCTTGCAGAAATGCATGGCTCCAAATGTAGGCATTGGAAAACAGTAAGGAATACAAAGCGTAAGAGATCAGGCCTGGACCCCCAAAATTTGCATTAATCAATGAAAGACCATTAAAAGAAATACACTTATCCCTTAGTTATAAAGGCAAAATAGGCAACACTTAAGATCATTCAAGTGATATAGTTGGTAAGGATTTACTCCCTCATCAGCTAATTTCTTCCATTCCTTAAGCCTAGATTTGGACCTGATAGATGCAAATAAAATGATTTGCTGGAGTCTAAACTACACTACTCTATCCCAGCTACAACAGTGCCTTGTAGATCATCTCACAAAATGGCTCCTATCTATTTAAAGAACTGATAATCTTTGATTAAACAAGGTTCTGCCTTTAAGAGTAATTACTGACAGATCTTTTCTCAGATGTCTAAACTGATCTGCTTATTGTACATCAAAAACATTCAGATGATCAACAGAGTAGAACAGATGTGTCCCTTACATCTCTTGGTTAAGATATACATGTACACACGTAGTGTGCATACACGCCACAAGATGAGTAGTTTGACTGTACAGAACAGGCCCATACTCTTCTACAACGTGCAGGCACACTAATGATCTTACATATGGACAGTCTGAGATGAAATAATGAAGTATTTCCTCATAAGAGGCAATCTGTCTTGTCTACATCCATGGAAGAATATTACAGGAAATTATCTTCCTAGGGGTCACTTTCCCAACCGAAAACAGTTTCCACTCAGGAAGATGCAGCCTTTGTGGTGTATGGACGTGACTTTCATGGCCTGCACACTAAATACAGCACTGATGCCAAATAAATAACTACAGGCTATCTTCTAGCACCAAGGTTCATACAGGCCAATTGACATATTGGAACTTGAGACACAATGCCGAAGGATACACACGCCAAAAGAATCAAACATTTCCTCTCTAGCCTAACAACTTGAGTGTGAAACTAATAGGGGTCTTCAGAACTAGAAACCTGAATATGCTGTTCCATGAGAAACCTCAGCTGAATTCACAGCTCGAGACAATCAAAACCTTCTGGAGGAAGGGAAAGTTGCATTGTAACCTCCTTAAGGAAGGAGCTTTGACTTTGTAAGGCCCATCTGCACTGCTCAGTACCTCACATTTCACTCAAATACACATCCGGAGCCCTTCAGCACATGAAGGCCCATTGCTGTTGCAGAGGTGAGAGGATTTTAGCTGATGACAAAGCACTGTGCTGGCCTTTCTGGCACTGCCAGAATGGCACAATTGTACACCTGCTGTCTGCAAGACAATTTGCCTGTGACAAGGTCAATTTTGAGGAGGGTTGGTATTAAAAGATTACGCTCCTTCCCTCCCTCAGTGTGGCTGCACTAATTATTTCAGGGCAGCAGAGGAATTCTTTGATCCTCCAACTCTTCATTCCGTCACAAGATGACTCTGGCTGCCTGCTCAGCCCCAGAGCAATGGCATGTCCTAATTCCATAATTGAGGAATTAACCATTTTCAACCTTGAAATTTAACCCTAAGAAATTGAGTATGCCGTAATCCATGTAATCCAGGCCTCTACACCTGTCCCTCTCCCAGCTAATCTCACCATCTCTCATCATGTCACATCTCACAGTCCTATCTGTTAAGGTCAGTGTAAGTGGATGCTCAGAAGCTGCAACAAGTACTCATTGCACGGCAGGGCCAATTCCTTCTTTTGTGCGCAACGTGAGATGCACAAATATCAATAAAGAGCAAAGCCCTTCCCTAGCAATGCAGAGATCCCTATAAATGTCCTAGCAAACAAAGGAGGAAGAGACAGCAAAATAAATAAATAAATGCAGTGTAGCCCTGGTTAATGCGATCTGCGGGTATTAAGTTTTCTCCTGAAGGAGTTAAGCATATACCAGCTGCTCTACATTAAACCGAGCTGGCATTTTAAATCATGCAAATTAGCTTAGCTACCATCCATTTCAGCCCAGCATTTAACAGCACTGCTATAAATGATGCAAAGGACTGGCCAAACCAAGCCCTGCCATTTCAGCTGCTAGCAGAAGAAAAAGGAGGAGGGAGGTGAATGGCACTCAGTGAATCTGCAGCTATTCATGAGCTGCTGCTTTGAAGGAGACTCTTTCTGCCACAAGTACTGTTATGTGACAGAAACGTGCACGGGCACAACAATCCTAGCCTAGAGCTTCCATTTGTTGAAAATGCATCTATACAAGATGCTAAAAATCACCCCAAAAATACCTAAACTTAAATTACTTGCCAGAGAAACACTGAGCTTTCACATCTCTCTGTGCTTCATGCTGCCTAACAAACAGAGAGGGCCTGACACGCTGTCAGCTCACAGCTGCTGACACAGCAGCCTGCAGGAACTGGGGACGGAGTGATCCCCAGTGCAGTCCCTCATGCCTGCTGTCACAGTGCAGGTAGCACAGGCATAAAAGCTTGATGCTGGCCCTGTCTCAGCTGAATCCCAGGGCTCAGCAGGCAATGAAGAAGACTGCACCTCAGCTCGTCCATCCAGCGAGACGAGGCCAAGAGGTTAAGTTTCATCTGAGGAGCCCTCTAAGTCTTGGGGACTGTTAAAGGCCTGGGTTAGTTTTGCTTGTGGCAGGGGCTTCCATCATGACATGTCCACTCACAAGGAGATCTTCTTTCAAATACTGCCACTCCTTACAACAAACAGATCCAGTTTTCAACAATGTGGAGTCTAAGTATTTAATCATAGGAAAACAAATATTCCACATGGTCCCAAATCTACAAGGCAAGCCCCAAGGGCTTCCACTTCAAGGTTACCAAAAGCAAAGCTTTCACTGCTGCGGAGTCAGTTTGTTTCTGACTGCTTAGAAACGGGATCCTAGGCAACCACAGCTCTTCCCTCTTGAAAAGTAGTAAGTGGTTTTGTTTTGTAAATTCAAGCAAATTCACCAGAAGCCCCAGGCTTAGCAATACACAGGCCCTGGCAGCGCTCCTCTCAGTTGTGTCCCTGGGTGACCAGATCCTTGCTCCAAGATACAGTGATGCTGAAAATACTCTTTCCCAAAATACTCCATCCCAATAAAGCTGCAGACAAGTCTGGAAGGCATGTGCCCATTCTGAAAAGCAGACTGACCCATGGTCATTGAGCAAAAAGAGCAACCCGCGTCTAAGCTACTGCTTCACACGGCTAATGCACATTTGATCTTGTAATGTGATGTTTTTTAAATGAGTTTTGAAGACTTAAACGTCTGTAAGACTCTTTGAAAGGAAGAATACTTTGTAAGTGAATCAATTTTGTCTTAACAGACTCCATTAATCCATCAATTTCTGCCTCCACCAGTGATAACCGAAGCTGTGAACCGATATCTGAAGACGTTAACGTGTTCCCCATGTCTGCTGCAGGCCTTCCTACCATGGACACAAGCATACAGATACTGCTCTTATGGAAAACACAGCTTTGTGCCATGCTGCATTGTCTAAGGAGGACTTCCGACTCTGAAAGATGGCATGAATCTATTACCCTGAATGTACAACATGATGCCTGATAGCTTTAACTTCCAGAGGAAGCCAATCTGCCAGCCCACTTGTACCAGCTGATTCAAAATGACTTCCTTGTAATTAACGTCAAAATCTGAGGAATGGCTGAAATAGATACGATGTGAAAAGATACCCCTTGCACTCTTTAAAGCCATCACACAAAGCCAATACCTAGCTTACCAGCACTGCAGTTACCTGTAATTTCTATCAGTGGGCACGTCTCAAAAAAGGAAAAATAACTTCTAAATAATCCCACTCATCTACACAACTGTAACAGTGTAACGAAGCCTCATCATCCACATGGACACCCTCAGCTGTTCACGTTGGCCCATCAAATGCAATCCATGAGGAAGTCTGGCTGTGTACAGCTCAGTGTTGGAGGAACATAGGAACCATCTCTAGGCTTCTCCAAGAAGACTCTGCTCCAGCCTGGGACCACTCAGCCCAACAGATCAAGACACGATGCAATCACAGTCCCAAGCTGAGCAAGGACAGGGGCAGAAGGCCTAGGAAATGCATATTTTGATATCCAGAGGTTAGATTTCTTTTCCTTTCATTTATTGTTTTCCCACACATTGCATCCAACTCTAAAATTACTCAAAAGTAAAATGAAAAATAATCCAAGGATAACACACCTAAAAATACTTTCCAAGGGGGTAAAAAAAAAAGGTGAAATCACAGCAAAACACGGGATCTCAGTCTGATTTAAAATAACAAGTGACTGTTTTTCTCAATTATTTACTTTGACCAATATCTTGTTTATTGTAAGTTTCAGCAATTATTTCCACGCCCATGATTTGCAAAACCGAAGAAACTGAGAATGTTTCCACAAACTATTTCAGAAAGAACAATTTACAGATAAAATTAGAGGCACATAAGCGCCAAGCGCTTGACTGAATTCCAGCTCTTGGTGAATGGAAAACCAGTAGCTTCCTGTTACAAGATGTACCAATGGTCTAATAATACACACAAAATCTGACCATTTATAAGCTTCATAAATATATGTTTCTTAAAATAATATTCTACCACTGTATTTTTAGCCAGGTAAACTTCCCAGGGGAATGACTGTGAAGCTGGTTGACAATCTACAGTTTGCTACAGGGAAAAGTAAATGAACCCAGTGGATTAAATTTTCAGAGCACGATCTGATCTACACAAGAATAAAAATATAAAATTTAGCCCCATAACTTAAACAATCTGAAAGCAAATGGGGAAAAGATGGAAGAACAGAAAAATTCTTCCGTTAAAGGCCCAGTTGTCAATGTATTCAAAACTTCTTGAACAGTATTTATTTTGCCTTGCAAGTTTAAGACAAACCATATACCAAGGAGAGACAACAATGGAGGAAAGGTAAGGGGCAAGCCAGGGATGCAGAGAAAGGCAGGGAGAAGGACAGCAAGGAAAGGAACCCGTTACTAGTTAGAGGATAGCTGGACCTGACCATCCAACATGGTATGGCCATACATAAAGTATCAGAGCAACATGTGATAAAAACTACTTTGGAAACAGGGACTAAATGAGATGTTCACCAGAGAAATATAACTTAGGGAACAAGCTAAAAGTTTTAAGGACACCATACGCATAAGTGTTCTGAACTGAATAACAAACTGCGGTGAAGGAGAAAGATAATTTAATAGACAGGGGACGAGCTGGTAATTTTCTAGAGCACCACAGATTCATGACCTTGGATATGCCTCTCTGTGCGTTTGCCATTCATTTACAAAATAAGAAGCACATCTCTACCTCCAGGGAGAGCTCATAAGATAAGTATATTGAGGATGGGAAGCCCCTCAGATGCTACCTATTAGCACAGATCAGAGAAACAGCATTAAAAAGAAAATCAAAAGCGAGGAAAAAAGGTCATATTAAATGAGTGTTTCTGAAACACTCCCCGCAGACTGTGAAAACTTGACTGAATGCAACAGCAGCATTAGGTCAATAGTAAATAGCTTTGGAAATCCCACCTCAGGGAAGTCCACAGTAGAGGTACTAAGCTTGGGAAGGAAGATAACATGCTGAACAAAGGCTGTTTCTGAAGAAATTGGAGCAAAAAACATTTTCACTCATAATCCAGTGACAACTAAAAACTGAATGGAACTCAGAACCCAGGCGACTCTTTGCATACTCAAAAATCAGACAACAATGATGAAATAACCTCGAGTTCACAGAGCAATCTTATACTGTTTGTTCAAATGCAGGGCATTTGGATGGGGTAGTTCTTCAAAATCAAAAGAGAAATTGCTGAAAACTCCATATTAATAATGGCAATAGAACAGCTTACCAGTTGTTTGCTCACTACTTCTCTGATAATATTTCATTTGGAACAAGCTCCTCAAAATTTAAGAGTACACATCTATGAAAATACAATCAAAACCATTATAATCACAAGCTAAAAGATGCGGCTTCTTAAGTGCCTTATGTCAAAAAATCCATCAGAAAGCAAGACACAGCATTTTTTTTAAAGATATGCTTAAAGACGTAACTATAATTAGATAAGCAAGCTCATTAAAATTAAATAATAAAATAAATAAAATTTATTTCCAGTTATATATTTTGCTGAAAAATCTATAAATTTCCTTAGATTTTTCCAGCTCTTCAGGAAAAGTTCTCCTTTATACACACCCTAAATGTGACCTCATTTGGGTTCCTCCAACTAAGCAAAAAGATACCTTCCATTTGTCATCATTTCCTTCACAGCTAGCACGGCAATATTAGTGAGAACCAACTCCACCACTGAGCCAGCTTACGCAGTGGCACTGAGCTCGGTCTATGTACCAATCTATAATTTTCAGCTTGGTTCAGATTAAGATTTGCTTGATTCCTGTCCCTCCTAGAAGACAGACCTACAGCAGAACTCCCTCAAATTTTTCAGCGTTGTGCTATCCACCTGGGAAGAACTACTGAGTCATTTTATGCAGGGATCTGCAATTACTATGAACTCATATTTACTATTCCATGTTGTCATCGAGTTGGACAACAGAATGGCTAATGACAAAAACCCAGGGACATTTCTAACCTGGATGGGCATTGCATACATTTTGTAAGATATGCCCAGAACTCAAAATGACTTTCACAAACTGGGAAAGCAGTGTGAGAAGCACTATATTGCTAAAAGGAAAATCTAATGTAAAAACAGAAAATGAGAGCTATCTGAGAAAGGTAGTTGCAGGCCATGATATCATGCCACAGTGAATCACAAAGAGAATACCAGTCAGCACGGTGGATCTGCTGCCGGTAAATGAAAAAAAAGAAAAAAAATTTAATCTTTTTAAAAATCTTCATCAACTGAAAACTCAAGTGTAGGACAGAAAAGATGATGACCTGCTGCACTCAGCTGTAATGAGAGAATAGCGTGCCCAGTTCTAAATAGAATTCTTAACGAAAGCTCAAGGCAAGCTGGAGAGAGTCCAGCAGAGAGCAGGAAGACTTGTACGAGTTCTAGAAATCTTGAGAGGAATGGCCAAAAGAATTACATTTACCTCAAGCAGAGAAAGAGAAAAGCGAGAGAGAACACGACGGCACCAGTGAGCATCTGTCTGCCATGTCCAACAAGAAAGGGACAGGCAGGACAGATGCTCAACTTGCAGCAAGGGAAGTGGAAGTTTGGTATTTGCAGAGTAATATCCAATCCTCTCCCGCTCCTTCCTGCCAAATGTTAAGGACAACCACGTACCTGAATGGCTGGTGAACGGATTGCTGAATGCAGTGCTCAGCAACAGGTTGTTTTACTTAATTAATGCAAATTTAGTAGCCAAATACACAAGACTTCTTAAGAATAACTAATAAATACCATTTTGTATACGGGAGGTCACTACCCTACCATCTATTTGACAGGAGTCTCTCTGGTAACAAAGTTAAATATTTCCAAAACAGTGCTCTCTGAACATGGGTATAATCTACTGGCAGTGTTCTCAAAAAAGCACCGATACAACAGAGGACACTGTTGTGCACAACACAGGGAGTTTAAGATGAAAAAATGAATGGAGTGAGTGTAGCAGTAACAATAAAACAGGAACAGTGATGACACGACTCACTGACCTCAGGTTTCAGGCTAGCATTTACAATGGACTTGAAGCAAATGGCTTGGAACATGCAAGAATAGTGTTAGAACAGGATCTGGAATCTTCACATTGTGACTTCAACCCTGTGCAGCAGACACGGCCTCTTCTCTAGGACAGAGAAGTATATTAAGTGCAAGGGTAAGGCCAACACGGTGCGCACTCACTGTGATGGGAGAGAAAAATTCATACATACACATAGTTAAAGATAGGACTGTTGCATTCCTCTTAGCACCTTTAAGCAGGTGTCATACACGTGAGATTAGCTGCCATCTGTTCTTATTCTGTACATGCAACTGAATTTTTAATTCCGCAGGGCAAAGAGGACCAACTTCAACAGGATTAAGAGCAACCCCCTAAAATACACAGAACGTCCAGTGGATATGAATCCAAAAGCTCTTGTATTGAAATAGAAGCAGAACTCAGAACCTCTTGAATGAGTTCTCCAACCACTCAGCAGCTGTACCAAAGCAATGCTTCTCATCCAGCTGTACTGAAAGTGATGTGATACCACCCAGGGTTTTGTCAGCAATAGCCTTGTACTCCAAAAGAAGGCCTGGTAGCATATTCCAAGCTCAGTTCAGCCCCCACAGGGAAGACAACATGAGACACACTGATTTCACTCATTATTACTCTTCTCCTAGATCTTTCATCTGAGGATCAGAATCTCTTTGCCGCTCTTCCTCCGCCCACATAGGAACACGTTATCATTCCTTGCAGGCTGCAAACCCCAGACGGGGACTCAGATCACACGACAGGTGGCATTCTGTTCTGTGGACCTACATGCTAAATGCCGCATGAAGAATCTCACTTCCCACCCCAGCAGGGGCACAGAGGATGTCAGGCACCTCACAGTGAAACGGCAAGAACCATATTTTTGCTTGAAGTAACTGCAGAATCAAACGATAAGGCACAAACATTTGAGATAGCTAGTCCTACAATCTTTAAGATGCAACCTCAGCAGACTTGTCACCAGAAATCGCTTCTACACCTGAATGCAGCTGAAGATTTCCTAGGATATAAATGCTTCTGCTACCAATAAGCCATCTGGCGGCTGTTCATCCATTCTGTGCCTCCTCCCACTCCTTCATGGGGGAAGGGAGGAAAAGAGAAGAGCAGTGCCCTTGGTGCAACCGATCTGGAAAAGTCTCCCATTAATTCAGATCCAGATTACTGGATGGCAAAAACCTGCATGCCATGCGGGCACGGAATCAAAGCTGAATCATTAGGAATAATATAAGAGGGCTGTGCTTATCCAAGATCACGGACAGTAAAGCAAACCTCACTCATGCACACCTTAAAAGGTGCTGGTCATCTGCTAGGACTTCTAGCAGGTTACTGAACATGACAAAGCTTTGGATTCCTCCTTCTGCTAAATTACTCAAAATTCAAAATCAACTGACATCTTTACGTGCAAATGTAACAAATGAGCACGAAGAGCCTTTCATCGCTGGGATACACAAGATGTGTTCTGCAGCACATCTGCACAGCAAGAGTTAAAACCACCATACTATTCTCCTTTCTGCTGTGGATGGCTCCCAGTCCAACAGGAGCTCTCCAATTATAATCTGTTATAGGGTCAGAAAGCGCTTTAGAAAAACAGTAACTTTTGCAGAACGTACATTTCTATGCAGAAACCAAGGTGTGCCAGAAAGAGCACAGCACATAATGAGATTTTGCTGACGTTTCAGTATTACAAGGACAGACACAAGCACAGGGAAAAAACAGCATTTGCTTCTCTCTTTTGAGCATGATGTGATGCCCAGGTCAGCGCCTGCTGCCATCACCCTGACACCAGCACTCGTCTGTCTGCTTTTGTGCTCCCAGTCCCCGAGGAGCCACTGCAGGCCCTGCTCACCCTGGCTGCCAGTAGAGAAAGTGCAGCATATCCTAAAATCCAGGGCAGCAGGCCAAACACGCCCCACTGGCAGTCACGCTTCCCTTAAGAGAATGGGGTTACCGGGCCACAGACTTCAAAATGCAGATGGCAGGGATGACTCACTATTCTTGTGATCCACCATCATTTCCCCATCGCGTTATAACGGTATCAGCTCCCCCTGGGCTGAGATGCCCGCAGGGAAGCTTGTAATGTACATGGCTGGTTCCAAAATCCATCGCACTGCTGCACAGCAATCTGCACAGCATTGATCGCTCCCGCCTGCTGCAGAGACAGCTCTCCGCTCACGCCGTGGCATGCGAGCACACACTCTACAGCCGGGCAGCCTGAGACATGCTAGAGGCGTTGCTGTGCTGATAGCGGAACGGGCTGAGGAGCACACGCTTCTCTCCCTGCGCAGGAAGCAGCGTGTGTCTAAAGACAATAGGTTGCACTGCCATGTGCACAGGTCTTCTGAAAACTGCGTGTCGGTAACGTGCTGCATCCATGATGTCATGCACGTATAGCGGTAAAGCAGGCAATCCCACTTGCACGGCCCTTCCTCTGGAAGCCAGCCGCACTGCGAACAGCACGCACCGTGCGCACAGCACTGCCTCTCTTCCACGCCGAGCACTGCCGGCTCTCAGCAGCGGCTCTGGCACCCGCTCACAGCACCCAGCA
>JAOWBP010002559.1:4379834-4391135 GCA_028571105.1 Tragopan temminckii
CCCGCGCTGCGGCCGGAGCGAGGGAGGGGCGTCCGCCCACAGACGGCCCCCAGCCAGCCGCTGCCGGCGTTTTTTTTCAAAAAAAAAAAAAAAAAAAAAACGCGCTTTCAAACAAAAACACCTGAGGGTGACTCATGGCTCGGGTTTTACTCAGGAAAACTCCCGCCGCCGGGGTCAACAGGAACAGGCGTTGAGTAATCCGGCCTCGTTACAGCGGGGCTGCCCAGCGCCGCACGGACGCAGGACGGGATCGGGGCGCACGCACCGCTCCGGGCCGCGCCCTTCCTTCCCAGGCGCGCTCCTCAGCTGCCGGACACCTGACGTGCCGGAAGCTTCCCGTGCACAACACCGCGTTTTTGAAGCCTAGCCTTCCCCAGATCAAAGCCTGTGCTGTTTCAGGGCTGTAGGTGTCTCCAGGATTAGGCAGCGGGATTAGGATTTAGAAACCTGCTTGCTGAACCCTCCTGGGATGTCGTCTCAAATGATTCAGCCGGGGTTAAGAGGGGAGGATTGGAAATTTAAGTAGAAATGCGTGTTTTACTCATTTGATAGTGGCCTTAAGTTGCACCAGAGGAGGGTCAGGTTGGATACGAGGAACAATTTCTTCTCAGAAAGAGCAGCGAGGCAGTGACGCAGGCTGCTCACGGAGTGCTGGGTCACTGTTCCTGGAGATGTTCCAGAGCCGTGGGGATGCGGCACTGATGGATGTGGGCAGTGGGCATGGAGCGGTGAGCTGGGATTGGACTTGGGGATCTTAGAGGTCTTTTCCAACCCTCATGATTCTATGATTCCAATTAGGTATTAAGGCACTTGACTAGGTTCAGGCCACCATTCCCAGGTGCGCAAGAACTTGCCAGGTTTTGTTCAGGATTGGCTAGGTCACAGTATACCACAAAAGATACCGAGTTAATTTGAGCAAAAGAAAGTGATTCCTTTCGCTGCTACTTGAGTAACCATCAAATCCGATCACGGTGGATTGAATATTCCACAGGCAGAGGAAACTGCCTTCTTTGTTTCTTGGTTTGCAGTCCTGCCACCACAGCAAAGAAGGATGGTGGCTAAACTTGGAAAGATCAATTTGATCCACCTTTGGAAGTGACTAATGATTATTATTTTTCTCCCAATAATTCTTTCACCCATTTTTAAGGCTAGGAATTTTAAAAGAAAATACTTTTCTCTGGCAGTCAATGACATCTGGAAGCCTATCTTCTTTCTCCTTGAAAAGCCCAGCCAGCTTTCCCTTACCCTGCGTTCTGAATCACCCCCATTTCAGTATCTCAACTTTAAAATAATTAAAGTAGTATTAAAAAGCAGGCAAAATACAAGAGCTTTGCTCTTTCCTGCTGGAAATGTCAGATGAACCACTAACTAGGGGAATATTCCCTTGCAGCTGTAAATTGATGAAAACTTTTGCCTGAATAATCACAGCAGTGCCCATTATCTGCCCGAGGTCCAGCAAGCATCCACCCGCTCCCTCACTGGGAGGATGTGGAGGGAGAAAAATACTATAAAATATGTAGATTATTAGTACAATTAGAGCATGTTGTTAACCGGTTTGGTGATTATGAACTGCTGATGAAACAACACTCACTCCATCCCTGAAAATACCTTTACCAGTGCTTCCTTTGTCTTTTGGGCATTATAGATGCATCTGAAATCTTCACGTTAATCGTTTTTATTCCACACGAATATTCCCAAAACATCACCATATACTGTGACCATCAGAGAACTTAATTGCTCTTACAGAAGCATTCTGTTGAACAAGGCCTGCCGGAAGGCCAGCTGTCCTATAGACTGTAGGCACATCCAGCCTTGGCACAACTCCATTAACTTAAGTGAAGTTATGACAGGAATAAATATGGGCCTATTTTTGTTGCTGCAGGCATTCTGCACATTCAAATCCACCCATTGACACTGATCAGATATATAAAAGCCTAAGCTGGTCTGCAGATGTATGTCACCATTTCATGAAAGAACTGTAAAGGTGTAAATGTCATCAAGCTATAAGGTTTTTTTGGTTTATTCCCAAAAGAGGAACTCCAGAGGTTAGAAAACAGGAATGTTGGTAGAGGCGTTATATAATTTGGCATCCTCTCACCACACAGCAATTATAACCCGTACATGTGAGCTCTTTATATAGAGCAAAGAGAGAAGGAAGAAACCTTGGTTCTGTTCCCAGCCCTTTCCACAAAAATCTTGTCTGTATTACACTAATTCTCGTCTAAACCCCCATTAGTAATTCCCTGACATGTTTCTAATTCACACTGGGTTTAATTCCACCTTATTTCTGTAACAATGCTATGCTGTGACATGACAAGGTAAGTTCTATCTGTGCAAGAAACAGCCATTACACATTTCTGAAGATACATAATAAGTCTCACTAGTAACACTGTGATGCAGGCAGGAACTTCCACACGGTGACACAAAATGGAACATTTTACCTTCTGTAAAACATTCATAGAGTCATTAAGGTTGGAGAAGACTACTAAGATCCCTAGCCCACCCTACCATGCCCACTGACCACGTCCCTCAGTGCCGCATCTCCACGGCTCTGGAACACCCCCAGGGATGGTGACTCCATCACCTCCCTGGGCAGCCTGTGCCACTGCATCACTGCTCTTTATGAGAAGAAATGTTTCAACAATATCCAACCTGAACCTCCCCTGGTGCAACTTGAGGCCATCACCTTGCATCCTATCACTGTTACCTAGGAAAAGAGGACCCCCACCTCACCACCGGTCACAACCTCCTGTCAGGCAGTTGTTAGGAGCGATAAGGTCTCCCCTGAGCCTCCTCTGCTCCAGACTGAACCATCCCAGTTCCCCCAGCCGCTCCCCATAAGATGTGTGCTCCAGACCCCTCACAGCCCCAGTACCCTTCTCTGGACACACTCCAGGGACTCCCATGTCTTTCTGGTAGTGAGGGGCCCAACACTGAGCACAGCACTCAAGGTATGGCCTCACCAGAGCTGAGTGCAGAGGGACAATCACTTCCCTGCTCCTGCTGCCTACGCTATTTCAGTACTATTTCTGAGCAAGAACATGTCACATTTTTGTAACTGAAGCATGTACTGTAGGAGCTGGCATCACAGCTGCACTGTAATCATTTGCCCATTTGCCCACGTCATTCCAAACTGGTACTTTTTTTTGTTTCATGATGCATTTATCATTGAACTGTGTGACTAGCATTTTACATAAATTTAACTCTGGCAGTGCTCTACTCAAAAGCTATATACATTTGTACTTATATAGCAAATGCATCCTGGATTCCATTTTCCTTAAGCTGCTTTTGGATCTGTAGCCATGTCAGTTTCTCAGAATCTAACAAAAATGTGGCTGAGCTGGCTGGAGGTAAACATCCTCACAAAGGTGCTGTGATCGGCTTTGCAAAGGCTCATCCAGACTTAAACTCAGCAGAAACAGAAGCGGAAGGGATGTGGAATGCAAGAGCTCATTTCACCTGATGCCTTCTGCAATGCTCTATGTTTTCGATGTTGCAGCAGTGACCGCTGTGTAATATATATATGTATGAATAAACTCTGTTATCCCAATAGATTACCTTTGTCATACCGACTTCCAGCTTACCTTGATTTACTCTCTCCTAATGTCTGTCATCACAAGAATAAACATAAACTTTCCATGCTACCTAGAACAAATATTTCAACACTGTTTGAAAAGGATTCTTGCAAATCACATCTTTCCAACAGGGAAGTGCATCTGGGTATTCTTAATCACATTTCCTTTGTTTCCTCAAGGTTAATAGTACTAGTATTCCTATATTATTTTACGCCTGATTTGACATTGTCCAATGCTTCATGTATTTGGAAAAGCTAAGACAACGTCTTTGGCTATTCTGTGAAGACTAGATAACCACTGCTCAAAGAAAACGGTGAGTCACATTCTCACCTCTAAATCAATACGGTTTCACTACAGCCAACATCAGAAGTTGACTTCCAGATTATAAGTATTTATCCATCTTATTTAAATCACTGATCCAGCCCTGTCCTATATTCACATTTTCTTCTTTCCCAATGAACTTGCGTTAAAATAGCCTTCTGGTTTCCTGAGCCCACGCATGCTGTTCAGCAGATGAGGCGCAATGCAGTTCTGGAGCCACAGAAGCTCTGCTTGCAGTGCTCACCAACTGCCAGCTAGATCTCAAAGAAACACAAATACCGGCCCACACTTGCAGGCTTTGCCAAGTACGCTTTGCAACCAAATCCAGTGCCCAGGCCTTCCCAGTCCACAGGCAGCCACTATTCCCCAGAAGCCCAAAATGAGCATTCCCACGGGGCAGCCACTCAGGAGCATTTCACTGCTGGAGGTCACTTGCAATGCAGTGTCAGATTGATTAATTGCAACATTACAAGCACCATCTTTTCCTGTATTAGCAGAATGTGCATAAAAACCTGGGTTGTTCTTAGTGACATAAAAGTAAGCACTGAAAGGACTTAACACAATGCATTAATATAAATGCTGCCAGCCTCCACAGCTCCTTTAAAGAAAGAATTGTCCTGATTTAATATTTACACAGAATAAAAGCACATCCTCAGAAGGTAAAAATTAGGGGTACACTAATGGCCCTACTGCAAAGTACCTTCATGCATGCTAAACCCAAGATTCTCTTCTCAAATGTTCTGATGTGTTCTTTGTTCTCCCATCAGCAAACTAATAACTGACATTCCTACTCATTTACTAGAGATTTTTCAAGCTTTTAAGACATCAGTCACAAAAAAATCACAACACAAATCAATGAATGTTGTCCTGTTATTTTGGTTTCATAACAAATAAAGGAGATCATGCTTAATGTTGTATCTCAATATTTAGTTTAACGTTTTCTAAGTGACAGGATATTATTCTGTCTTAAGGTTTCCTGTCACCCGAATTTTACCCAATTTTTTTAAAATTGAACTTGCATTGTTAAAAGGTACAGTATAAAGATCTGATAGCATTGCAGTTACCTTACATGTCCTATCATATGATTTTTAATAATGCACTTCTTGATGCGTGGAATATTTTCCAAGGGTGTCAGCGATGAAACACCACACAGCCCTATATGCTCTATTACTTCCAAAGATCCGTCTGAAGCTTCTCGCTGGGAAACAAACAACAAACAGAAGATGCAGCAATGAGATCCAATTTTTCTGCATTTCGTTATTTCCTCTTGCCGTTTGAGAAGTCAGATCATTTTAATACAAAGAGAAAGATAAAAAAAAAAAATCCCTGGCAACTGAAATCACTGCACTCTAAAAGCAGTAGAAGCCAAGAGCTCCTGCCACAACAGCAGTATATTACTAGCTGTTGGCAAATGAGTTGGCTTGTCACAGGCTAACTTCTTACCAGATGCTCTGGTCACTCGCACCCTGGTTGAGCTGTGAAACAATGACACTGCAGATGCTGAAGGAGATGCTGCTGAATTTCAGAACACATCCATCTGTTAAACTTCCTAAAATGACTTAAAGGGTTGGATACAAGAAGCCCATCTGCTACTTCAGCAAGTTAAAAATTCAGCTGGAAAATAACTGGCAAAACACAAACCTTTTCTGATAGTGATCCACAATGAAGCTTCAATACACAACTAACTTCTGTTTCACCTTCATTTACACCTCCAGATTCTGCAGATTTGGCATCCTGAAGAATCGATGCAAGTCCTGACCTTAGCCATGAGCTGTTTCTCCTTATCTCACCGTTACAGTCTGTTCAAAATGTAATCGAGCATCCACCGTTTTGACCTTGTCATCCTCAAAAGAGCATATATCACACCTGCTCTCAAAAACAACTAACGTGGAGCCACACCATTTCTCAGAATTTCTCAGTCTCAGAAGGACTTCAGACAAATATCCACACGGGCATCATGGTAGCAAAAAGACAACTGCATCTCCAAGTAAATCAGTGCTGACTTGAACAACAGAACCAGGCTTTGCATGGCGGAGCCCAACCAGAGGGAAAGGACCAACGGACATCGGCTGTAACAACAAATGCAGGTTGGGTCTAAGGAGGAACTGACCCAGTGGGAGGGCAATCAAGCATGGGTACAGGCTGCCCACAGAGGTTGTGCACTTTCTGTCCTTGGATGTTTTCACAAACCAACTGGATAAAGACTTGAGTAACGTGGTCTGAGCTCAAGACAGACCCTGCTTTGAACAGAAAGTTGGATTGGAGACCTCCTGATGGCCCTTCTAAACTGAAATAGCCTATAATTCTTAAATAAAAACCACCTGGATCCATTGGAAAAGGTCAAATGGAAATCAGCTCTAAACACTGAGCAGGTCCACTACAACAACATGCATAGGCAGAAGGTCCAGCTGAAGCTACCAGCAGACAGAATTTTAGGAAGGAAACAATAGCACATGCTTAAGTGTGATTTGTCTTTCCCTTCTTTTCCCATATCTCTTACAAAGATAAATGTGTTATCTCTCTGAACGCGGTGAACAGATGCCTGTATTTGCGATTTACATTAACCTGTACTGCACGAAGAGTGATTTCAACACAAAATGCAAACTACAACACATTTTTTCACCCTAGGGTATAACATATGTGTAAACTGCAGCTCCAAGATGTCCCAGGAAGTTCCTTTGCTACTCGCTGCATTCTCAATAACATCCTTAAGGCTTTCGGATTTCACCTGCAGAGACCAGGTAGACAGCTGACAGAACAAAAGATAGGAAACAGAAGTATCTTCCACAGATCAACGGCCACCAGAAAGGCTGGCAAGAAAGCAGCAGAATGCAATTAATAGCAGTTAGCCGTTCCTGTCTTTTTCCAGTTACAGGCTCAGGATAAAATGGCATATTAAATTACCTCATGCAATTCTGGACCGCCTAATGTTAGAAAAGCAATTAGAGCATGTGTTGCTACGGCTAATGATCAGAATTAAAAACCAAAATAGCAATGCTCCCTTTTAGAAATGAGATGATTTCCTGTCTCAACCACTGACTTTCCCATTGCTTTGACAGAAATTCTCTGTTTCTTCAGTGGATCCCTGGGCTGAAACCTTGAACGTGTATTTATCATCCTACTGCAAACCTTCCCAAACATTCTAGGGTGCCATTTTGGGGCTTTCAGCATAAATCAATCTACTTATCCTTGGCTAATATCTCTTTTTCCCTTCCCCACAGATGCAAAATAACTACGTTTCTATTTAGTCTTTTCATTTTTCATCAGCTGCATCCACTTCCAAAACCACCAGCAACTCTGCACTGTGCTGTTAGAGAAAAAAACTCTTCTGGACAGTATCACTGCTAGCACAACAATAAGATTACAACTGTGTATGCATATGCATGCGTGCACACACAGATGTACTGTGAGATGAATAAAAATGTGGTGATGTCTAATTTGGCCTAGGAAAACCATCACAGCATTCCTACATAAACAGGAAAAGGTTCAACCCTATTTGCAACACAGCACCACAAAGTCAATCCCGATTTCTCTTACAGCGCGCTGAACAGGCATTTCCAATTCAAAAGAGTAATTAGCATACTGTATAAAAATTAGAGCACTAGCAAATACCACAGCCTTAACTTCGCATTAACGGAGATCAGTGAGGACTCAGCGCTGTAAGCCCACCACCAGCACTCGCTGCCCCAGCATGCTGGGTGTTCCAGGAGGCAGCGCTGCGCCCACACTGCTCACCCAAAGCACCAAACCTCACCAAGGGAGGCACAGCAAGCAGGCAGATGGCTCTCTGTATCTCCACACCAATTTAATCGCAGAGCTCTTGGCGATGCGGATGCGCTGCAGCACCTCGCCAGGTGAGCAAGCTGCTCTTTGCCAAGGTCACTGGGGCAGGTAGGACGCAAGCTGCCCAGTGCTCATCCGCTTGGACTTTGTGGTTAGAACAGGGCAAGGTGGACCTAGCCAGCCCAGAGAAGAAAAAAGCACACTGCGTTGGAGGAGAACTGAGACACTGCAAGTCAAAAGCATGGGATTGGCTCTCAGCTCTGCACAGAGCTTCACTGCGAGCACAGGCGAGCTGGCTGACGGCTTGGCAAACGCCTTGGATCAGGCTTCCCAAAATAGAAACAACACAATTAGTTGCTGCTTTGGAAACACAGCTCTTCATTTTATGAATTGCAAAGCCAGATAATAATATCTTCACACTACCCAAGGAAACACAATGGCTATCTTCACAGGAGGCCCCTGGGTACAAAGATGTTACCAAAGGATTCAACTAAACATGGAATTCACTTTCACTGAGCACTTAAAGTTGGTCTACACTGGTGTAACACATACCTAAATGCAGGCTCCTCTACTAACGGGATGTGGAGAGGCCTTCAGCAATAAGATGTGGGCAAGTCCAAAGGAAGAGTGATCCTGGGGCAAAGGCAGTAGCTATTCTGCTAGATAACAGAGACTATTAAATCTGGCATCTTTTACCAGTCTCACCTTGAATTAAGAAACAACCTGCAGAGCACGACAGAAGGGTACACCTAACACCAATTCCCTGGGTTCTCTGACATATCTAGGGTCCTATACGGAGTGAAACAGAACAGTCAGGATTATTTCCAGAGCTCTATAAATCACAATCAGGAGAGCAGGCTACAGTGGGGCAGGAAGCCAATGTTTCACAAATAGAAAAGCAAACCGTTAGGAAAAAAGTGCTGTGATGTTCATATGAGCTAATGAAGAGCAGAAATAAGCAAATAATGTACAATAAATAAATAATATACATATACGTGAAGCAATAGAAAATTATGGTTTTCTATTTTAGTGTGATTATCTGCTTTGATTCCATGTTTACAGCACTACTAAGGCCCAAACAAATCAGAATGGAGATAATGCCACTGAGGAAAGGAGAAAATAAAGGAAGGTACTGTTTTATCCCTGCTTTTACTCCCAGTATTTCCATCCCCAGCCTCATAAACTATATAGAGTGGTAGAGTGAGAGAACTCTAATGCTATTTGAAACTTCAGAAACTTAGTTGTGCTCCCCTGATCCCAAAACATATGATGTTTATCCCCTCTTTCCTCTTACAGTTTGCCTCTAGAAGGAGAAAACAAAGGGCAGCAGCTTCAAACGTGTGTCTATACACACACAAATCTTTCTGCATGGCGGAGCTGTGCTAGGAGCAGATAATTATGGCAAATGAAAGGCATCTCAGAATACAACAATGTGGAAGCAGATTCAATTGCTAAGGACATTGGCTGAAAACAGCTCTCAAAAACAAAGAGCCGGCTGCATTGGGACAATTTTTCATACTTGCATAAGTAAATGAGTCATGGGCAGGCTAAAGCCTGGGAGCACAAAGAGAGATTACAAGTCAAAGCTGGAAACTGCCATGAAGGTCCTTGCTTGCCATTCTTCCCAGTCAGGGTTTGAGCACAGCACCAAACCTTGTTATTACTATATAATCAAGATCATTAGAGCTCTTGAATTCAACCTGAATGTGTACCCAGCAAAACCTGGCAAGGCAGCAATACCAATCCCTTTTGAGCAGTCAGAGTATTGCTTCGTAAGATGACATGAAATGGTTCCTTTGTGCCAGGGGGCCTGCAAGAGGGCTCACTTGAGGGAAAATGTTATCTTACACACTATAAATACATGGAAATAAGATTAGAGGCAACTGTTGTGACAGCAATTAGCTTACCCTATCAATACACCCCCACACACGGTGCCTAGATTTTTAGCTCACTAGTGACTCAGAAGCAAGAATGACATTGCCAAACCTCCTACTTCTATGCATTTCCTTTGTGCTTCTATTATTCAAGTGCTGCCCTCATCCTCACCTGACCTCACTTTTGCTGTTAGAACCAAGCATCTGTCCAGTATTCGTGAACTGATGCAGAACAGAGTAGCTTTTTCACTGTCCTACTTTAACTGTGTGGCATCACACCCAATGTTAATCAGTGGCAACTTGAACAAAAAGGTTAGCTATTTGAAGCATTCACTCTGAAAATGAAACACATTCACTTGCTTAGGCCAGCTCCTTCCCTGTTACACGCTGATAATCATAAACATTAAGTTAATTATCTGCATTCGTTATTTCCAGTAAGAAGTCGCTGAGTGGCAGAGAAATGGCCATTTTTTATGAGACACTGGGTTTGGATATTTGATGCTATTATTTCTGAGCTAATCCAGTGTTCGTTTCATTTATACGATGTACACTTGCCTTAGCCATGAATGAAAATCCCAAACTGGTGCCAACTACAAAGCAGCAGCTACAGCATGTGGAGATGCGTAAGGACACATTACAAAGTGTGGCCACTAGCCATGAAGGTTTGATATACAAAGTCTACTTACTTGTTTAAGAATAACACAATGCCAGCATGCCAGCTTACCTCACAGTCAAAATTCAGCTGGGCACTCTCCAGATCCAATCCAAGGGTCATAGAATCACAGAATCATTAAGCCTGGAAAAAATCTCTAAGATCATTGAGTCCAACCCCAAACCAGCCTCACCATGCCCACTGTCCCTCAGTGCCATGTCTCCATGATTCTGGAACATCTCCAAGGACAGTGACTCTCCCACCTCCCTTGTTTGATTGTTCTTCTCAGAGAAGAGACGGGGTGACAGGTGGGGTAACAGAAGCCTTACAGTCTTTGTACCCACAGTGAAAGTGTTGCCTTCTTGCTGATACTCCTACACTGGGGGGATGGATAGAGGTGCAGCTGCTGCCACAGTTGAGCAGCCCAAGGTCATGGTGAAAGGGAAGGAGACATCACAGCCATGGTTAGATTGCAGTTCTGTGTCACAGACACGTGTTGAGAGGGGACTGGAAGTCAGTACCATTCCTGGGCACGTCCCTGACACCCCACAATACACTCCCACACACACTTCCACTGCCAGATGGCCTCCAAAGGTCTCTTCCAACAGAAATTATTTTAGAATTTTATTAAGAACACCACAGAATCCCAGTCTTTGTTTTCTAGAGAGGAGTATAACTGCCTGTCTTCTTGTACAAGTCAAAGAAAAAAAGGAGAAAAAAAAAGCATTTGCTCCCCAAAATAATTATAATAAAATATTCCCATTCCTACGGAAGTCACCTAAGCATTCAAACTACCGCCCATGAGTTTGTTCTGCTGACAGCTCTGAGTTTACACCTGCTGCTTTTCCTCACTCTGAGTTTGGCAGGCAACAAGAACAGAAATGGAAATCATCTGTGACCGGACAAGCAGCTGAAATTAACAGGAACGAGGGAAGCGACAGCACAACGAAAGGCAGAGGCAATGTCGTGGGCAGACTAGGAGCTAACATTTCCAGCTCATCAGGCAAGAAGCTCTCGCGTTGGGATTTGTACTGTGTTGTTGCTTGTAATTTCGGAGAATGCACTGTGACTCCAAATGATTTATTCAGAGGAAGAC
>JAOWBP010002559.1:4391235-4420032 GCA_028571105.1 Tragopan temminckii
TTGGGATTTGTACTGTGTTGTTGCTTGTAATTTCGGAGAATGCACTGTGACTCCAAATGATTTATTCAGAGGAAGACAAAAGGCAGCTCCATGATGAGTTCAACTAAGCTTGAGAACATACCATCTGTGGCATTTTCTTTGTGGACATTAACTTTAGGGTGTACCACCATACCTGCCCTGCAAATTTAGTGAGGGAAGAAAGACAATGACCTGCAGCAAAGCATTTTGTCAATTTCTGGCCTTGCTCAAAAGACAAGATTGGGCAAAATGATGAATCAGGCAAACTGACACATGTCACAGACAGGGACCAGGGCCTAGCAAGCCCCCAGGTAACCCCTCGCAGCAAAATGCTGGTAGCAGCTCAGTAAATTCCCAGCAACATGGACATTACACAGTCATTCCTGTATCCTAACGTGGATCTGGGAAAGATATGGGCTTTTTTACTCACCTGCTTCCCTTTAATAATCAATCTATAATCCTTCTAAGTCTTTAATTTATCAGTTTCATATCCAGGTCATTAACAAGAAAACATTAAAACAAACTGCATATCTGTCCCACCTCACGACGCTGACTCACAGGCAGGGCTGACACACCGGAAAGACTGACCAAGGCTCCGGGACCTCCCTGATGCACGACTTGCAGTGCCCTCAAAACAGGCCCTGAGCTCGCAGCTAACAGCGAGCCCCTTCCGTGCACGCCATACTGGTGCTGCTCAGAACCAACCCCTGCTGTCAGCCATAGCAGTTTGGCAGCTGCCTCCCCTCCTGCCGCCCGTGCAGGCTGGGTGAGCCATGCCAGCAGCCGCGACCCTCTGCTGCTTGCAGTGTAAGTCATCCCGTGAGTCAGAACCCATTGGTCCATCCCCAGATCTGCTGCTTTATGAGGCTGACAGGTCACTGTGACAAGTTACTGGAATAGCTGAATCACTGGTTTTCCAGAACACACTGCTGTCATTGTCCCAGATCTGAAACTGTCCTTCCCTCAGTGTGTCACCGTTTCAGCCTGCACTGAGCTGGCTACCTCTCAGAGCCCGAAGGCAGTGCTTACCAGTGGCTCTGTTAAATGCAATCATTAAACCACTCGTCCAGGCTTTTGGGAAGGCAGCAGAGCCCAGCTACCAAAGGGAATGACATGTAAGAGTTGTGATTCCAGGCCTGCCTCTAAAAACCACAACAATGCTTTATGTAAACTGTTAATTGAGATTCTCGCCTAGTGGTAGATTTCTAATGACAAATTTTGAGAGCTGGGAACACTGCTGGTTTTCCAGGAACGGCATTCTTAGGGACAGAAAGCATCCTCCCAGTCCGTGTTCACGTCTGAACAGCTGTCCTCTGGCAGCAGGTCTGATCCTCCCAATGCTCCATACACTCCATCCCACCTCAGTCATCTCACGGTTCTGGCATTGTGGACTGAAAATCAAACAGATTCTGAATGACAAGCCTCTGATTCACATCTGAGACTGACATCTAGCTATAACATCAGGTAAGTGCAGGATCAGCACGTAAGGTATCAAACAAGATGCGATGCTGTGGAGTACCAATTCCTTCCCTCAAAGAAAAAAATAGGGATCACGAATCAAAGGACAAGAAACATGCAGTACAACCTTTTTATTATTTATTTTAAAATATATGCTTTCTAAGCAGAAATAGCCTTATGATACTGAAATGACTGCAAATGGAGCAACTGATGAACGGCACATGCGGATCTCCCATCAAATGTGCGGTTCAACCCCACAGTTCTCTAGCAGACCACACGGGTTTGTCCCTTCCTACCTTTTGTCCCTTTCTCTTACTACTTAATCCCCAGATAATTCTCTGATCCTCATGCAGTTCTCTCATTAGTGAATTGTAAGAGGGTAGGTTAAAATTTCTCTAGCTTTCTAGCTTGCAGTACAAATCACACCTTTACAAAATCCACCACCACCACTCATCCATTTATTTTTAATGTATTTTACCCAGACTTCCCTAGAAGAAACAGAATTTCAAGTTTCACTTCCCAGTAGACACGAACAGTGAAATAATTCAAACATCAGACAGCAAATCCCGTCAGAAAATTATTCAACACCACTATTTTTTGCGCCAAAGCTGGAAAAAAATGATATCAAAAATGTTTACAGCTGGAGCTTTGTATAATAACCTAACTTCCCTCCCCCACCCCCACATGCAAACCATCTACTTGGGGCCCAGCCAGCTATTTACATGGCTCTAGGCTGGTATGTTCTACAGAGGAAGAGCTGATTGCCATAATCAGCGTGGCACAACAGGAGCACCATGATCACTTTCTGCAAGACTCCTCTGTCCCTGAGAGCCATGCAAGCAAAGCTTGCAGCCACCATGCTTGCCAGCATCAGGCCTAATGCACCATTCTTCCAATGGAGTAGCTCCCACGCCTTTGCAAAGGATGATTTCTAAATATATAAAAAATAAACTAGCATGCCATCGTAAATATCCATTTTGGGGCATAAGCTTGAGCTTGGTGTATCTTATCTTCATAGCAACATATACATTCTAGAGAAAATCCCTGAGATACAGGTCTGGCCAAAAGATGACAGGATGAGGCGCTTAAGCGTATGTATCTGAAGATGAGAAGGCTACAGGGGGGATCTTCTTGCACTGTGTAAGTACCTTAAGGGGGATCACAAGGATCTGAGGGATGGATAAATTTGTACTAAGCAGCAACAGAAAAACATGTGGACAATCATCCTAGGCTTTAAAATAGAAGTAATTTATACTGAAGAAAACTAGGGTGGATTTATCCCAAGTGAGTTGCTATCTAGTCATGGATTTTTTTATTTTATTTTATTTTTTGTCCAGAAGACCTCTGCAGCTTATAAATCATACAGGAGCCAAGAAAACAAAAACAGATTGCCTGGATACCAGTCATACCCACGGATATATATGGGATTAGATGCTTAAACATGATGATTTTGCTTATGCACTGAGTTTACATTTAGAATCAGTAAGGAATATATTTCCTCCTCCCTGCAAGTTAAAGAAGAGTTGGGGAGATGATGATTTCCAAGAAACTGTAAGAGAAAAAGTGGATACAGTCTTCATAAATTGATGTGGAATACAAGCGGACGCGGTTGAAGGCTACCTGAGGTTACTGAGCTGTGTCTCTGCCTCAAAAGCAATGGAGCTGCACTAAGGACTTGCGAAAATCGTGCTCCACCAGGAAAAAATAAACAATCCTACCTCGAAACATCACACTTCAAATATAGGAAACATCTGGCATAAAAGTGGAAGAGACAACCACAATCCATTGGGGTTGGAAGGGACCTCAAGAGACCATCGAGTCCAACCCCCCTGCTACAGCAGGTACCCTACAGCACAGGTAGGAGTCTAGATGGATCTTGAATATCTCCATAGAGGGAGACTCCACAATCTCTCTGGGCAATCTGCTGCAGTGTTCCATAACCCTTAACATAAAGAAGTTCTTCTGCATGTCGGTACAGAACTTCCTATGTTCAAGTTTTAGGCCATTGCTCTTTGTCTTATTGCTACACACTACTGAGAAGAGCCCGGCCTCATCTGTTTGCCTCCATCTCTGTTTAGATATTCAGAAACACCAGCCTCCCCAGCAGATCCAGCCCCCTCTGCCATGCTGAGCCTCCAGAGAGGCTCCCAGGTGCCCAGTTCTGTCATCCCAAAACACTGCATGCATACTGCATCCATCTGCTTCAACAGCATGTATGAACAAGTCAGCTACGCATGGCTCCCAATTTCCATGCTCAGAAAGGCTACAAGCTCAATTTACTAGACGCAGTATAAAAATGTAATTGAAAAGCATGTTCTGTAAAAGGTACAACACAAATCAACCTTTTCCTGTGCTTATAACAGAGCTGTTGTTCTTCTGTTGTATGAAAATTTGTATAAATTTCACAGCTCTTCCCTTAAGGTAAAACTGCCCAGGATGTTTAATAGCAATTTGAAAACAAGTCTCCTTCCAAAGAGTTGAGAAATTCTTCAGAAATTAGTTACCTGCATTGTTACGCAAACAACTCAAAGAACTAGACATGGGCTGCTTGCTAACAAAAGTCTTCTCAAGGAACGTATCTCAGTTTTTCTTTCTGATTTTCAATTCCCAAGTACCGCGCACATCTTGAGGTACGGAACATCTTTTGCTTGTTACTGCTGCGCAGGATCAGCGACAGCTGAAGACTGTGCTCTCTATTTGATTTATTCAGTGGAAATGTTATGGTGCTGATTGGAGAACAACACTAGCACTGAAATTTGCAATGATAATGACAAGCACAGTAATGTATGGAGTCATGCAGAGTACACTGCCTCTAGGAAAAACAGCATCACTCAGACTTTCTAAACCCTGCCTGTCAGACTTGACTCTGTCCTGCTTTTCACTTCCTTGGAGATGGCTTCTAACACAGCTCCAGGACCCTCGTTGGGGACAACAAACTGTTTTTATCAAACACTATATTTCCAGCCTGTATTCTTAACTAAAAACAGACTAAATCTTTAAATCTATCATTTACTTTCTCAAAAACCCAACTAGGTTGAAAATACTTCACGGCATGTAAAAAGCTAACTTGCTGGATACCTCTCCTAAGGCAATCTCTTGCCAAAGGTCAAAAGCTGGTGGTTTATTTTTCTTGGACTGGGAGTTCTACATCAGCTCCTTATCCCCATTGATAGGAAACTTGAATCTGCTACTGTGGTTTAATCTCTAGGGCCTAAACTCTCCTATATAAAACAGGAGGTTCCTGTCAATAGAACATGGTTTAAGTGCGAGGCCAGCTCGCCTGCATTGTGTCTAGATAATTCAGCCGAATGAAGGATTATTTCCTGTGGTCATGACTGGCAATACCTGAAGACATTTTAAAGAAGAATTAACCACCATGATTGTTCTGTGATAAAAACTGAGCTACATTAAAAGCCAAAAGCACGGAGCTATTAAATAGAGTAGAAGAGAGAATGGACACCACATAACCCCCCCCTCCCCAAGTCACCAAGGTTTGTGTCTGAGATGGAAAAAGATCCAGGTTTCCTTAGTTTAGGACTGACATCTCCGTATATCCTCTGAGCCCCATGCTGCAGTGCGTAGGGGTTTAAGAAGCAACGACAGGCATGAGAGCCCAGCTTCGATTATAGGCTAATGGAAGTTCTACCTTTGCCCCCAGTACAAGACATTGGACTAAACGGTAAAGATGGAATAAGGTCAGAATAAGGGCCAGAGACTTGCTCTTCTTCCCAGTGTTCTATGTAAATACTATGGATGGCTGATTCGATTATCAACAACTAAATCAAGGCTTAAACCAATACGTTGTGGGACTGTAGCACATCTACAGCTTTTAGGATATTTCTGCTATCTCCTTTGTGGAGGAGAAACACTGATGCCCACTGTTTTTGAAGAAAAGATACATTCCTGCATGAGCAAGCCTGCATGTTCCTGATGAAGGAAATGAAAAATGGCAATACAGCACATCCAGTAACCCAGCCAGCTGTCAGTCTAGCTTGGAAAACAACAAATCAAAAGCAAACAGTTTTTTTCCCTGGTGCATTCATGCACAGAAAACATTTTATCATCATTCTTTCCATTTAGATATGGAAAGATTTGGAGGTTATTAAAGCCAAGCCAAATACTCCAGTTGTTCTCAGACCACGCATCCTCTTTGCTGAGCACAGTTAGATGCCCATCATTGTGTCACTTCTAGCTGTACTGCACTCTCCTTCTACAAAGCAACAAATGGAGAGCCACATCAGACACAGATTTTAAATATATACAATCTAAGCTTTGCAATACCATCTAAGCAGCATTACTAGGCCATCTCTTTGGACCAATAATAGCGTCTTAAATAAATGTGATGAGACCTTCAGGTTTACCCAGGAGGGAATTAAAGTTTGCCCAGCCTGCAGGCAATCAGGAAGGTGCAGTTTACCTAACAGGTTACTCCAGACAGAAACTGCAACATCTCACCTATCATCAGCTGTTACTAAGCAAAGCTGATGCTAAAAATAAAAAAGCACCATAGAAACTCAATTTCTCCCAGTGTTCTTAATTGATATGAGTACTTCTTGCAGCCAAGTGTGACATTTTCTCTTAGATTTTTTGCTGTAATTTCTACAAGCTGTTCCCTGCTTGCCATTTCCAAGGCAACCCCACACTACAATTTCAGTGCTCTGAGGGAACTTGAAGAATACAGTCAGCCATGGCAGACCGAGCTGGTCCGTAAAGCTGCTGTTGCTGAGGGAGTACACGAGTGTAAAAAGCAGAAAGGTAATAGAAAACAGTATAAAAGACAATAAATATATAGCATGAGTCTTAGTGTTCTTGCAAGCAGAAGGACTGATGCCCAAGATTAATCAAGAACTCTTATCGTGATTCACAGATCATGTAACAAAGTCCACATAGGACACAGCCTGCACATAGAAACAGTGATTATGGAGTATCTGCTGGAAGCCAGGGCCAGCTAGAAATCTCACTGCCATTAAAGAGGAGAAGCTCCACTGCTACAAAATACTTGAGCTCATTCCAGAGTGTGTACCCTAAAATAGTTCAGGTGAATCATATCCTAAAACCACTTATTTGTTCTTTCACTATAAAAGGAGTGTAAGGCAATCAGTTCAAGTGTGTACGTCTAGAATGCAAAGGTCCACTATAAAGATTCATTAATTCCTTCTTAAAAGCAATTCTACGCAGAATCGTACAGCAACCTGTATCATTATGCAGTGAGGAAGTATCTCAGAAAAATTACTAGCCCAGGTCTCGAAATTGGGCCCAATTTTTTTTTATAATATAGATAGCAATCCAACTCCTCTGCCACGTTAAGAAAAATAAAATGGTCATACTACTAATGTGCAAAGAGAAATTCTCAATATGTAAGGAGTCAGATAACTTGGTACTGTGAAAGGGAACTTCTCTCAGTGAAGCTATGACTTCCAGTCTCTCTAAGTAAATAATAAGCAGAAGTCTTACAAAATAACTATTAGTTTTTTAAATCTAAAAAGTTATTAACCATTCCTTCAAAATAAATAAATATATAAATGTATATAAATAATAAAATATAAATGTATCCATTCAGCTCTTCAGGCAAACCTGTCCATCTCACATGCACCATGAATACAGACTCATCAAAGGGTAAGAAAGAGTGGCACCCAGCTTTCACACCTGGCTCCACAGGGCAGCAGGCACTTGATTAATTCCCAGCAGCTCTGCCACCCTGGGTTGCTTTTTGGATGCTAAGGCACATTCCAGCCATTGAAAGGCAAACAATTGCTCAGGAAGGCAGTTGAGAAGTGCCCTGAAACACGAATGGCAGGCAGCTGCCAGCACATCCTCTGACTCACCGTGCTGACAGGCACCGCTCTGCCACTTCCATAAAGTGCAAGGCTCCTTTCGCTTTTGTCAGAGCTGCACTTCTCTGTCAGGTGGAGGCAAGGAAGCCCAGCTCCCCGTCACACTGACAGGGCACCTGGTGCTGGGCCCCCCGAATTCGGGAGCGGGATGCTCCGTGTTCCCCACAGGGCAGGACTTGCCCATTCACTGAAAGCTGCCTGCCGTTTCCCTAGGGACCAGGAGAAAACAGACCGTGCCAGCTTTATCTCCACTCATGAATCAAGGGCCAGTCTTCCCAGTTTCTATGACTACGGCTAAATAAAACAAGGCCAGGGACCACTCGCTGGCCTCCAGCGCCTGAGACAAGGCGATGCCTGGGCCGCAGCCAGCACTCCTACAGCTGGGGGCACGTCTCGCAGCCCGGCGTGGGGCAGAAGGGCACTGAGGGCTGGCGGAGGTTTTGCGACAGCACTGGTGATACCCTGCCCGTATCACCCATTGGCAGGGCGGCTGGAACTAGATGATCTTTGAGGTCCCTTCCAACCCAAACCATTCTATGATTCTACGATCCAGTATTAACAAATCCCAACAATCCCATCTCCTTCCAGCTGCAGCGTCAGGAATGGGAAGTGTTTCCTCATGGAGCAATAGGGACAAAAACACATGGCAGGCTGGGTCATCCCAGGGCAAGTCTGTTCCAATTACTTCTTGATTTAAAACCCCAAAGCCCTTTGCTGTACCATGCTGTACTTTCTGACTTTGTCAGAGGATGGGCACTACAATTTCTAGGTCAGTAGGTCTCCAGTACCGCCCTGTGGGCATGCTTTCACTAGACTCGATAAAGTTAGCGTGTCAGACATCCCCACAGTAAATCTCTCCTACTGTCTGTTGCTCTAGAGAGCTGTATGCCTACATCTATTAAGAGATACTGACAGACATGCTTTGAAATGGAAACCTTACATGGACTTGTATGTTCTAAACGGATCTGTAAATGAGAGTTCATCATCTGAATTACATCTGCCTTCCTCTGGTAGTGAGAAACTGAGAAATCAGTGGCCCGTGCTATTACATCTGCTTGACACTGCAGCAGTGCTGGTGCAGAATGAGGTGAAACCCAGCTTTCCTGGTCTGCCTTGGATAGAAGCTACAACTATCCTAAGAACTATCCTTCTTAGCTAAGAAGAACGTAATATTTATGATATTGTCATTATTTTTTGTTTCCATTATCTTCCTTTTCAAGTAGATTAAACTAATGGTCAAAAGCCCTCATTAAAGGTGCCTAATAACGTGATTCCCACAGCAGTATAGAATTCTTCCTCCCCAAAGAGAAACAATACACATTCTGCAGGATTTAGAGAGGGTTCCTTTGTTTGCTGCTGGTTTTAAATTGGACTTCCCTTTTAGCTGCTTCATTAATTTATCATAATCAATGCACAAGACCAGACTCCAGTCAGCTTAGATTACCCTTCAAGGTCTCCACAAAGCACAAATTCCCAAAACCCAAAGAAGAAAATTAACATTTCATGTCTCCTGCTGAACCACTTGGAAACATGTGGAGATTATTTCTTAAAAGCTAGGGCATTTCTCAAGTGTTTCCCTCCATTTCTTTCTGTCCATTACGACCTCTCACCCACATAAATTCAAAGATTAAAAAATGATGGAAAAAATAACTTCTTCCTTTAGTGGAGTTCAATGTGAAAACACACTAAGAGATGAGGATCACTTATGATCATTGCACCCATGCAAAGACCACCAGTGACAAACTTGTCAGAGCAAATAAACATAGTTTCAAGGGAAGCTTATCTCTCAAACGGAGAGTTGACGCAGTAGAGTTCATGTCAGGGTTGGACGGGTTTCAATAAGGCTTCAGTTTGGAAACATCAGAATTATTAATTACTTTGCGTATAAAAAGTGACAAAATTCTTCTCTGCCATGTGAGCACTGTCAAAGATCTTTCAGTGGGAGGCTAAGAAAACACATTCTACTAGGGAGGAAATCATTATTTTTTGTTTAACTAATTTCTTAAGGTCTAGGCGAAGGCATTTTGAAGCATTTTAGTGCTACGTAACTAGCATGAGATTTTATAGGAAGAAATGCTAACAGTTGTTTGGTTTCTTATCTTTCTCAGTTTTCAATCAATTTCTGGAAACTCTCTAAGTAATATAGGACCATTTTCAGGATGTGTAATGATGTCCACCTTTCCTTAGGGTTCAATGGTTTGGAACACTAAATAAAGAGAAATTTCATACCTGGTCAAAAGTGATGCTTTAAGAATACCGATACCTACATAAGCTATCACTAGCATTCCATCTGTATATAAAGCACAATAGTGCCTTAATAATTACCAGATAGCATCAGCATGATGGCACCTCTGAAAGAGATCTTCATTGCTAAGCTGTGACACTTTTTCCATTTATATCTTCAGGAGAACATGGTTAACCACTTGTTCCACTTCCAGCAGCATCTGAAAGCTCTGGGCTTTCATCCTGTCCAGCTTGCTAAATGAAACACATTAAAAAAGCCAGTCTGAAATGTCTGCAAGTATGAAGCCAGACTACTGAAAAAACCAACATTTTTTAGCTCAGTTGAAGTCAGTTGTTTCACAGGTACTCGTTTCTACTTTGAAATTAAGGAGCATTCTCCATGCTGCTCCATTTAGTAATTCTCCTCTGGCTCAGATGTGCTGTGCTCTGTTATTACAAAGCCGGGGCTCCATGTCGGAACTCTCCAGTGATGTGAGAAGCCGGTGCTTTGTTGTGTGCAGTCAGGTGCTGGTGGGACGACGTGCCACAGGCAGAATTCCAGCTGCCAGCCATTCACACACATCCAAGCAGAAAGGATGAATTCCTGATGAGAACGGAATCAAATATGCATGTGTTTTGCTAGAAGGAAGTAGAGCTGCTGTCCTAGAGATGAAAAATAAGCAGTGAGGAATCACAGCCAAGTCCCAGTCCCTCGCACTGTGCAGTATTCCACAGTTGACCATGATTTTTATTTTCAGAAGATGTCTCCATCCACACGTCAGGAAAATTTCAAGAAATGGATGAAACAGAAGGCTTAAAGATGAAAGCATTTTCTGGTCTAACAGAGCTTCAAAGCATCAGGTCATTCAAGCATTCTCTTGCATGGACACAATCCATACATTCTGCCTATCCACACGTTGTTTATATATATATATGTATAAATATAGTATTTAATAAATCTATACATAAGTACATACATATTGAAAAGAAGAAATTGCCTTGTGTGCTGCAGCAAATGACTTCAGCTACAGCAGTCAAAGTCTGCAGTCGCCCACTTCACGGCTGCAAGTGAATGGGGCAGGTAAGGCTTGGGATGAGGAAGCACTGGTATTTATGGGACCAGCAAATACTTGGATACCTCTGGCTTGAACATGACCATAACAGAACAAAACAGAGCAGTCAAACAGACAAGTGGCAGCAGCAAAAAAGAAGAGAAGAGAGCACAAGAGTTTCCTTACACATTGACTAGATTATGAACTGAAATATGGTTAAGCAAATAAACAGAGATTAAACAAAGCTGTGGCAGAGTTACATCTCTAGGAATTAAAGCCAATCCCTAGACTGCAGAAGCATCTCTCTAAAAGTCATGCTAAGTAGAGTATGCACATTTTCAGTCCAACTTCCATTTAAAGTGGATGACAAGTTTAGCAAGGATAATACCCTTCAAATACTGGCTGATTGGAGAGGCAAGGACATTTGCTCAATTTACCCACAGTATTATCCTCCTGGCTTGCTGGGAGCTCATCCCCTGCTGGGAGCTCACAATAAGAGCTTCGCTTCTGATATCCACGATGTGGGAGCATTTTTCTTAGAGATCATGGGAACGCTTGCTGGGTTGTTTTTTATGTATTATTATTATGTAGCCTAGAACACTGAAGCAAAAAGTGAAGATCAGTTGCCTTTTTTTTGCTGTATAATTAATTTCACTGGTTTTTGCTAATGCACAGCACATCCTAGAATACCCTATTTAAAATTTCACATTTTCTTCAGCTCAAAAACGTCTTAGGGCGTCGAGGAAAAGAGATACAGCATTTTAACTCATGTACACAAAGTGAACTTTTAAAAATCTAGTAGTAATCTATCTGCAAATCTGCATCTAGAGGAATGAAAAAGAAATAAAATATCCTAATGATTTCACTAGAGACGCACAGCAATGCATCAATCTGTTGCTGCCACGAGCGCGAACTTGCACTTGTGGCAGAAGGCTGCAAGCAGATGGTGCTTGGATAGAGCCAATTGACACGCAGGCAAACCGGGACACCCTGACAGCTATCCCAACAGCCCGCATTACAACTTGCAGAGAGCTTAGGAAACAAAGCTCAGCCTTACAGAAAGGCTGACGCTTTCCAGGGAACCTGTCAGGACCTACATGCTGATGGGACCAAAAAGCCCACCTGCCCCACGACTGGCAATGCACACAGGGCAATTTCTTTGAACGTGACCTGCTCGTAACCTTCCTGCAATTAATAATTGGGCATCTCTTTGCAAGCAGCGTGCTTTGCAGCACAGCAGGGTCAGCAGGGGCTCAGGGTTATACGCTGAGCGGCTTTCTCTGCCTGGCCAGGGAAAGAGCATTACAGCCCTGTGGCACTGGGAGCATGGCGGGCAGGGCAGGCCCCGATGGCTCCTGTATGTCACAGGAGCTGAAAGCTGCAGCGAGCAGCCTGAACTCTACAGCATGCTCGCTAAATATTTTAGCACTTCTGATTAATTGATGGAGTTTTAATTTTTAAGTACATCCACATCTAATTCTTCCCACTTGCCAAGAAACAAAGGGCTGTATCAGTTTAGAGATATGGTTTTTGACCGAAATACTGAAAACACCCTTGGCTTTTCTATCACACAGTTACCTCAAGAATTCTACGTATGCTACGAACGCTGAAGATGTCAAGTTGCGCCAGGGGAGGTTCAGGTTGGACATTAGGAAAGATCTCTTCTCCACAGAAGCGGTGCAGCACTGGCACAGGCTGCCCAGGGAGGGGAAGGAGTCACTGTCCCTGAAGGTGATCCAGAACTACAGAGATGTGACACTGAGGGATGTAGGCAGTGGGCATGGCGCGGATGGGCTCACAACTGGACCTGACCTTAGAGAAATCTTCCAGCCTTCGTGATTTTATGACCACCTATTACACCCATTGTAATTTGAGTACTTTCAGTCCACAAAGCGGGGAAGGCACAATGCAGAAATGCTCCTTGCACATCCTTAGACTGAACAAATAATGAGCTAAGGCACGTAACCCTCCCAGTTCCCCAAACCTACAAGGTCTGCTAAAAAGAAACTACACTTGACAAATGACAACTGTGACATCCATCTTTTGGGGCAATACCTTTTGCAGGGGGTTGCTTACTTCTTTTTACTGAACCCTAAGGACCCTCAAAAGAAGATTCCTGTGATCAGAGCCTCAACTGCAAATAGAGAAAGAGCTTTGCTGAGCCCTTCCAGCAACATTCCACAGCATCTCTAAGCCAGAGTCAAACCCAGAGATCCAGGCTGTTTTTCCCTTGAGTGCTTCCTCCCATGAGACTGCATCTGCTGCAAAGAGTGTCGGACATCCTGGCTGGCTTCCAGGACTTCCTGAGTTCTGGGCTCTCTGACTGACACTGGATGGAGACAGAAACATCCTTTGAGTGATGAACGAAAGCTGACAGTCAGTCAGACTCCTCCTGTACTCAAATGCACAAGCTTTCAGATTCAATACTCCTTCAAACGCAGAGATTTAACTACAGGGCTCTTCACTGCCAAGTGGAAAATAAAGCTGCAGCTCCATATCTGACTTCTGCTTTTTAAGGGTAGGTTAGGCCAAGTTTTCATTCTTTGATTTTGCAGAGCACCTCTGGCCAGCCGTCACAGGCGCAGCGAGCAGGTAACCTCCTTGCTGCAGAGCACGCTCATACAGTGGTGATCTGTGGTCTCACCTCCCTGATCTTACAGGGGAAGCATTTGGGCGTTAACTCACCACGACCTTGAGGGAGGATGAAAACGATCCGTTCAGCCAAGTACCATGATCCTACTGCAACTGCACAATCCCCCTTCACTGCTAATTGATGCTTGGAGCAACATTAACAAACTGTGTTCACCCAGGAAAGCTGAAAAAAGGTCACAAAACGGCACAAGAGCTGCTAACTATGTAACACATCCCATTTTTCAAACTTTCCAACAGAATTAGAATTGCAATGCCTAAGTCAAGCTTTTGCTAACTTAATTAGAAATATTCATTGTGATTTTTGTTTTTTCCAGACTGTTCTACTCCCACGTGTACCTGTCCTGAGACAACAGACTGTGTCCATCTTACAGCTCAGCACAATCTGCAGTTTTGCCTTCCGGCAAGGCAAGGCTTTGCACCTGTGTACCTCCCAGCCTGGCCTTGCCATACATGGCTGCCAAGGCGCACTATCTGTAGGTAGCCCAGCTCCTGAAGCTGTTCCATGTCACCAAACGTAATCTCCAATAATAAAAGCATGAACGAATCGTTTACATTCTTTGCTTACTGACAAGTAAAATGCAAAGGCCTATCTGCTGCTGACTGAATGGCGTCTTATATCAGGCTACGCCGTGCCAGCAGACATCTTCACCGTGTGATTTGAGTACAGCACTGCTGTCACCTTAGGAAACAATTCAGTCCTTGCCAGTATTGAAACTGAAAGCCCTGAAAACAATGGGGATAATTTGGGTATTTGCAGCAGGACAGGAAGGGGAAATGAAATCCAAAAATTAAGCAGGGTTGCTCCTGGAGCGGTCACGGGTTACTCAGTCTGTCTGGCTTCATAAGGCAGACGTTCAAGCTTTGAATCCCAAAACAGAAAACCACTGCAGAAATCCCTCCGTGTTAAGGAAGCTATCATTGGTGCTTGATAACCGCTGGCTGCAATTAAATCTACCATCCTGCATGCATCCTAAAACTAACCACTCTATTTCAGAGCTACGTCTAACACACAGCCTTCAGCAGCAAACCTACAAATTTCAAAAAGCACACATTCTAACACCACAGACTTCTTAAGTTAGAGGTATTCCCAAACTGCATCAGTTGGCTGTTGACTTTGATCCCCTGGACAGCCTCCCTTCACCTTGACACCAGGTGAGAATGTCGCTTGCTTGTGGCAGCCATGGAACTATGGAATGGGAAGGGGAAACAAGCAAGAATTATGGAGAAAAACATTTAATTGATTGGATTTTTAGCTGACTGTGAAGATAAAAAAGCGCGTTCAGCGTTTGACTTTTGTTGGCCACTCACACTGCACAAAGAACTAAATTAGCACTAACTACCAGGAACTAAGATTAGTTTCTCTTCACCTGTGGAAAATGTAAAGGTGAATTTTAATAGCAGAGCAAGGAGGTTAAGCAACATGAAATCTGACAAGAGCCATATATAAAGGACAAGTAAATTATCCCTTGCGATCTAAAAATACAAACCCAAGTTATACCAGAATTACTTATTGTTTTGCTTGCAAAAGCCACAGCTCTTTTCTTTGGAAAAATTCAGCGCAGGACAAAGAGGCACTATTAGCCTAATCTGCAGTTCTAAAGAAACTACATCCAGACCTCCAAAATTCCTAAGTCCTATTTGCTTGTGATCAGGAATGGCATTTGTTAAGTATTAACATCATGGCCTAAGTCAATACCCTCCGGAGTTTATAAAGTGTATTTTCTTTAAATACCTTTAGTTCCACTGACACTGCCTGCTGCACAATTGAACAAAAATGCCATACAAGAGGAAAGCATGTGGCCTACTTTGGAACATTTTCTTTCTAAACACTTCTTGTTTAAATTGAAAGAACTCGATCATACTAACTAAATATAGCTAAGAACAACCATAAATATGCAAGGGTCTCCGCAGAAAAAGATGGCATGTCATACATCTGTCCAACAGTTCTGGTATAAGAAACATGTATATACAAACATAAATACATAAATATAGATATAAAATATTTGAGATGCGAAAGAATGTCTTGCTTGTACAAATTGCCATGTATGACACAGCTCAGCAGCTCCAGCGTTGGGGTTTGGGTTAAAACCAGATGGAAGCAGACTCAGCAGCACAGAAGAGAGGAGAAGCAATGAAGCAGGTTGCAGAAGGGGAACATTCTAATTTTCCAGGAGCAGGAACATTCTTAATATCTTCACAGATGTCGGCCAATTTAAACAGCTCATGAGAAATACAAATCAGAGGAAAGTACTGAGCATTTGGAACAGCATTCAGCTCTTGTGTATAGCGCTCATTTTCCTTTCAGTCTAAGTAAAGCTAATGAAGCACTAATGAAGCCTGGTTTCCTATGGCTTTTTGTCTAGTGCTTGGAACTGCTGGAGTTTAGCGAAACACAAACTTCCTTTGACTTTTGTATTGCGATCATTACCGCGGTAGATGCATTGACAGCATTTCTCCCTCCGCAGTTTTCTTGCTCCCGCTCCAACTTTTTTTGTCAGTGAAAAACTAATCCGATTTCTCAGTTCCACCTGGGTGGCACCATTCACCAAAGCTGCAAGGCACTCACAGCCAGCCACCAAGGCCGTGCTCAAAACAGGTCAGGAGATTGGAAGGCTGCAAGAAGGAGTGGGACAACGAGGCTGGGAAGGGTGGGCAAGTGTGGGCAAGAAATCACGAGGCAGAGGGAAGTCGAGAGCCTAAGTCCCACTTTCCCAGATCAAAACTCACGAGTTCAGCAGGGAAAAAAAGGACGCAGTGGGGAAAGCTGAAGGAGACTCAAAAGAGACATGCAACTGATGAGTGCCATTCATAACTAGCCAAAAACTGTCTTCTAACTGACAATTATTAACAGGCCAATAAAATGTCTCTCTCCAAATTTGCCAGCTGAACTACTGCTTTTTGGAGCGGGGCCCTCCTTCAACAAAGCAGCATATCACATATTATTCTCTGAGCTTTTTGCAGCACAAAGCTGTCCTGTGCGGCTGCGGGAGACGAGGATTTGACAGCCCTGTGGTCTCCCCATGGCTTCACTGCTGACTCCTAACAAACGGCAAAAGATTAATCCCTTCCTTCTGGAGTTCCCACAGCAGTTTTCTTGTCTGAGCATTGCCAACCTCCCAAAAACCACAGGCTTTGTGTCATTTAGGTCACCCCAATGAGCCTCCTTGGAGGCAGCACACAAAAGCAGAATAAGAGACAGAATAATGAGAAATAACAGAAGAAGCTACCGAAAACTACCATAGTGAGTGCTCAGTGCCTTGCCATGAAACTCAGTGCTTACCAAGCAATTCACGAGTTTTTCCTCAGACACAGAGAAGGAAAAAACCCTTTCACAAAGCACCTACAAGCAGACAACAGGCTTGAAGCATCACCCTTCACGTGGTGCTGCACTGTCACTTATTCCTGTGGTGACAGCAGCACGCTTTCAAAACCAAGCAACCATAAAACCTGCATGGAGCTACAAGGAGCTGCCAGGAGTCCCTGATCCTCTGCAATGATTTTGGCTGTCAGAAGGAAGGCAGCAGTAGGCCTGAGACAAGACTTTTCACGCACAGTTTATTTACCACCGTGTCTACCACAAACATCAACGATGAATTTGCAAGGTGTGTCCATTTCTTCCTCATTTTCAACTGTCATTTGTAGCTGTCTCTCAATAGCTGTCCCACAGATTCTTCACGCTACACAAAAAAAATAACTCTAGGCCCACAGTGGGACCAGACACTAGTTACCTTCCACTTGCTACGAGAAAAAAAAATGAAAGTTTATGGTAGAAGAAGAGTTAGAATTAGAGCATCGCATAACCTCTATCATGGGGCAGCTCTGGAGCTTGACTACCACGGGACGTGGTGTGTGCACCTCCTGGGTTCCCACCTCAAGGAGCACCAACAAAGCTGAATGGGAAGAGATTCAGCCCCTTTCTTAGCAGCTATTTGAGAGCACAGGGTAAATGACAAGAGGCCCAGTAGGTGCCATCACAAGGTGGTGCCCACACTGCAGTTCCTAACAACAAACATAAAACGAGGGCTCCTCACTCCTTGTAATCCCATTGCAAATGAGCAGCAGGAACATTTCTTGTTCATCTCCCTCACGCAGGTGGCTGTGGTTTCACTGTGGTAAGCACAGCCTACGTTACAAAACCATTTCAATACATGCTCTTATAGCAATTGCAGTGGGGGAATTTAAAGACAGAATTCAAGTGATTTGCAATTCATTTTTTTGCGCCTCATTCTACCACACTGAAAAGCCTCAGTTCTCATCTTTCCCAAGGAACTTGCAATTTGTCATATAAATGAATATTCATAAGATGGAAGTCCTTTAAGTGAACAAAAGCATCTCTGAGCAACCCCAGGCAGTGCAACCCGCTCCGTGCTACAAAGTGCAGACTCAGGGATAATGCCCATCTTTTCCACTTTGTCAATGGGAAGTGCTGGGGATGACAACACAAAGCCAAGAAGTGCCTTTATCTCATGGCTTCCAATGAAGAATGGTAGCTTTTAGGGATATCAGTGACCTGATGAGAGCAGCCTCCATCCTGTCAGCACAAGAGAGATGTGGAGCTAATGGAGTAGGTTCAGAGGAGGGCCAGGAAGATGATCAGAGGGCTGGAGCATCTCTCCTACAATCTTACAAAGAGCGCTAGTGCTCTCTGCCAGTGATCCAGACTAACCTCAAAGCCTACAGTAGAGCACGACCCACACCTCTGCCTGCAGCACCTGCAAGGAAGCCGTCACAATTTGACAGCACATGAACAAATGACCTGTCAGAGGAGCATTCGGGAAGTGAAAAGCATAGATGTTAACAACACACTTTGTGCAGACAAAAGAACCAACTTGTATAAATGCACAGCACATGGATATTTTCAGCACTGCTGTGAAGATACAAGAGTTTGGTTCAAGTATTTGATTTGACACTATATTTAGAAGCTACTTATTAGTGAAGGTCTGATAGAGACATTTTAACAGTGACTCGCTTATATCTAAGTATAGAGTTTGGTTACCAGGGTGACATCATCTGTTACTTCCTTCAGTCTTTTAGTATTTCAACCTTACCATCCATACTTTGGAATTACACTCTTGCCACCCAACAGCTTGAATTTCTTGGGAAACAATCAAACGTCCCAGACAATCCCTCACGGCATCAAGGCAGGCCACCAGTCCCTTCTGCAGTAAGGTCTCAGCTCCATGACTTGGGACTTCATTTCAGGTTCAGATGTGGAACACACAACCTACTCCTCACTCCTGGCCATCTCCTGGGTTTCTCACGAGCAGCAGCACCGTGGGTCCTTGGCTGGAGGAAACACAACTGCAGAAGTTATCTGCACCAGAAAGTATTTACGAGTGGGAATGTGTTTTTCTTTTGAATAGAAAAGCTTTAGGATCATATCCTATGATCCTAAGCAGGATAATATGGATTATCAGAAGGGATTGTTGTTTCTGTATTGATGTTATCAGGCATGTTTATGTTAGCGTTTCCAGTAGGTGTATCTGCTGTTATCTGTCACCGGGTGACACTGTGCTCTGCTGTTTGTTGTGACAGCGTGACCCCAAGTGATCTCTATATAAAATATCAATTTTTTTAAAAAATAAAAACAAAGCTTGCTATAACTTTTGAAAACAGCTGTGTTGGAATTTGTAGCCATTACTGCTTGAAACTTCCCTACTCCATGCAGCCATCCACCAGCTCCCAGATTTTCCCCTGAATTAAAAGAAAAATGATGGCTCTTGCCACTCACTGTGTTATGTTTGTTCCTCCTCTCACAACCTCAGTCGCTTTTAACAGTTACTGTGTTAGTTAAATCTCAAACACACAAAGATCCCACAGGTTTCCCAGGAGCACAGCGCGCAGCAGAGGACTGCAGCCACGTTCTCATTGCCGACAGGGCTGCAGCCCAAGCCTCCCATATTTAGAATCAGAATTTAGGCAGGAATGCTTTAAAATGAAGTTCAAACTGTCTTATTTGACACCAGTAAAGTCCGAAGACAAACACAGGGAGAACCAGGCTGTCATTGTTCTTCTGCACCCAGAAGGGCTTGTTTTAAATGGATATTAAGCTTTTCAGATGCAGTACTTTTCTGCTTTTTTTATTGCTGACGTGAAATAAATGGCAACTTTTATTATTTGGATAAAAGAATAGTAACTCAGAAGAGGATAAGAAAAGGCAGCTCCTGCTCACTGCTGGATACTGAAGTTATATCAACATTCTGCAACACAGCTGTGTCTCAAGAATGCGCCCCATGGACATCTTGAAGAACACTTGGGCTCCCATCACCATCCCTAGGTCCATAAAATCATAAAGAAAAATATAGAAGTGGTCTTAATTAAATGCACACTGCTTTTAGTCCAAGTATTTGCTATTTAAAATTATTTTGTGCAGGACTGTCAGACCACAGTGCCCAAATGGGTACCCACTCAGACTGCGTGCACTCTGCTCCATCTGGTCTGCCTGTAAAAACGTGAATGTAAAATAAAACTGGATGTACATTTCTGCTTTTGCTTTATGAGAAATACTGTCAAGATTCACCTGTCTGCCAGGCAGGAAAGCCAAATACGGTTTTTGTAGAGCTGGGCAGAGCATCACTTTCATGGATAAAAAAGACGACAGCGAGAGGAGAATACTTTCCTCTTTCCCAGGCAGAGATTAGGCCACAATTCAAGAACGTATCTGAGCACACATATGCTTTTAAGTACATACTTCAATATCAATTCACTCAAGAGGAAGCACAGGGTGTAAATGCATACTGCACCAGCATGGGTTATACTTTCTTCTCAGGCTCAGCTGATCTGACACTTACAGGTCAGGCTTGGATCTTCTCAAGGTTTTTTGCTACACTGATACCACAAATGATTGGACACAATTCCCTGAAATATACTTCCACTGGCTGACCCTAGCCTAGTGGCTGACACTACATAGCCACCATCTCTTTCTCTCAGCAACCTTTACAAGCAGACAACACCGTGTAATCCCCCACTACTGACCGCCTCAACCATTCTGCAGCTTGGTTGAAATGAATTAGCAAATTAGAATTCTCTGACATACAAAACAGAAATTGAGAAATTCTTGCTGCAAACATGCCAAGTGTTGTTCATGTAACTTCTAATTATTTTGAATTGATTGTAATGTTAAAAAAAAAAATCCAAACCAACACACTTGCTGGCTTGGAATTGCTAAAACCTTAAGCAGAAAATACAAATCATCATAGGTCAATGGTTTCCGAAGAGCAACATTGATTTGGATGCTGTAAGATTTATGTCCTCACCACTGATGGATTCAAATCGAGTGATTGGTAATTGAAAGAAAAAAGAAATCATTAAACCTAGACATTTGCTTCAAAAATTGTCTTTCTACCTTTGCTGTCATTTGATGGGATCTGAACAGCCAGCAGACCTCCTGTAGGGACCCGTTCCCCGGCAGAAGTTGCAAGCCTGAGGGACACTTACCAGCTCCTCACGGCTAACAGTCCTTCCTCACACTGTGACCTGGGAGCAGCAGGAAACTTAACACTAAAAATCAGGACTAGAAACTTGCAAAAACGATGAACTTTTGGGGATGGTGTCTGAGGAAAATTTCAGGTTTTATAAAAATCCTTTAATTCAAACCTAGATGCAAATCATTAAGGTTCTCAATGTTTCATTTTCTTTTTTTTCCTGGTAGATTTGACCAGCCCTTGGTTAGTAATGAAAATCACATGCTGGAATGTGACATTTTCCAAAACAATCTGACCACCTATTAACCATCAGAAGTGGATTCTGCCTACAGGTCAACACCTTACTCACAACTTAGCAAAAATATATAGTTGAATTACAGCAGGCAATAAAAGCTAAATTCTAAACTGTTACGATTTCTCTAACCTCATAAAAACAGTATCATGTTTCCCTTGTGGAGCACTGGAACAGGCTGCTCAGAGAGGTTATGGACTCTCCTTCTATGGAGATACTCAAGACCCATTTGGATGCCTCTCTGTGCCACCTGCTGTAGGGCACCTGCTTTAGCAGAGGGGTTGGACTCAATGACCCCTTGAGGTCCCTTCCAACCTCTGCAGTTCTATGCCAAGCCATGGTTAACATCATGGTAAGAAAGGGGCTGTTCCTCCCCCAGGAAACCTGCTGCCGTTCTGACCACAAAAAGAGAAGTTCCTCCACGGATGTGCAAAGAAGAAACTTTTAACAAGTTAGCAAATTGCAAACTTAACAAATAGATCTGAATATTTACATTTGGATATATACATGTAGCATATATGGATGTTGGAACAGATCTGTAAATGTTTCCACTGTGTACTCCTTGTAAAATCCCAGTGTTTGGAAAAGTGCCCCAAATGCCACGTCATCGCATTCGCTGCCAGAATAAGACGGGGCTAATAAAACAAGCCTTAGTGGGGGAACACAATGTGAGAGGAAGAGGGTGAGAGAAGGCCAGGTTCATGCATCACAGCATCAGCTCCAGAAGGATGTGCTGAGGATGAGGAGGCAGAAGGAAGGTGGGTGGCTCACCAAAGAGTGTGTTCCGGCTGATGACAGCTCTGAGGCAAAGGCCACACGACTATTCGTGTAAGATGGGTACTGAATGCCTGGCTTGGAGAATGGGCACCATTCTGCACACCAGGGACATCCAGCAACAAGGCAGAATCCCCTGTGATCATCAACAGTGGTGAGTGAAGGAGGAGCATCTCTGCAAAGCAATATGTTACTGGCTGCGTGGCTGTTCTTCTTTAACGCTGAGAAAAAGCAGAGGGTGGGTTCCTAAGGACAGTATAGAGCCATTTTCCATTAGCCACAAATGCATTACTGTATTTTTGTCCTCCATTCAGCTATGTAAGCAATTTATGACACAGTGTACTGAGGACCACGTGGCTATTTATGAAAAGGAAACTTAATTCACATGGGTGACAGACAGAAGAGGGATTTTTAAAGCTTCTCTGTTGTTTATGATACACAAAGATATGCCTGCACAAGTTCATTTCAAAACACTGGAGGCAAGTCAGCAGAGTTGCACAAGAAGGCGGACATCATCCAATACACACAGACACCTATCAGAAATCCTTCCTTAGCTTCTTTGCGCCCACTCACATGTGACTCACTTTGTTTGTTTTGTTCTCAAGCAAGGGAAAAAATGGCTTCGGAGATGGCATTCATCTTTGTTCCACGATTCAAGATCTTGAAACGACCCTCTGTACCTATTTACAGCACATGAACACCATTTTAAAAATATGAGACTAAGTGTTGTTGGTGTTTCTGCACCAAAATAAAAACAGAGGAAATCTATTTTAAAAAGCAAATGTAACAAAACAAAAGAATTTCACCATATCCACAGTGTAACAGAACTCCAGGTACGCTACCTGCCCATGGGGCCAGAAAAGGGACGTCAAAAGCTCCCTCCCATGAGGGACACCTGCAAGACCTCTGCAAAGCACTGCAAAGCCATGGAGAGCTGAGGATTCAAGTACAGAAGGCGGTACAAAGCAGTCTGACAAAGTCTTCACGGTCTTTCTGTCCCATCCAACACAGATATGGTGACCTCAACTTGTCACAATCTAGATGCCATCAGAATATGCCCCATTTGCTCAACTACCATAGCAATAAAGGTAAACTCTGTACTGCAACAGCACAGACCTGTATTTTGCTTTTTGGATTGATGTAGACTGTTTCAGATGTCAATAACAGGGAGGTGAAGCCATAACCCAATGTATCACAGCCGAGAGCGACATCAGTGACATCAGCCAAGTCCCACAAATCCTGATGGGTGTAAACAAGATCAGGGTTTAAAGTATGTTGCTTCAAACGTTACTCACCTGCTTCCCCAGTGCAACAATGCCTGATTTTGCATTCACGTAGCCCCTCCAAATTGCCTGAGAAGCAAACCATCTTGCATTTGGCATTGCAGTCTTGCTGGTACTGTGAGCTGGGTGCCTCACCCAAAAAAACATTTTGCATCTGATGGGAACCTGGAAAATCATGCCCTACCTATGCACAACACACCGATACGGCAGCAGGTGGTGAGGTCAGATAACCACAGCACTCCACTGCTTTACCATTTGTTTTGCTTCTCAAAACCCTTCAATCTTCCATTAGATAATTACAGGTTTTGTATTCTCATTCAAGGTTTATTTTCAAAACACTTCTGTCGCTAAAGCAATTTCTTCCTATATTATCTACTTGCCAAAAGCAATTTAGAGACTTTCATGTGACAGAAGAGAAGCGTTAAGACTTATTCTCTTCTTGCATACAAAACAGTGACACTTAACTACTTTTTCCTCTCCGTACTACAAAAACAAATAGGAAAATCAATTTTAGAACTAGCGTGGAAGTGCCTCAGTGCTATCAGGACGTTTACCCAACATAAGCTCATAGCAAACAAGAGATTTTGTGCATTTAGTCAAAGGGAAACATGGGCTTTTCTCACCATGAAAACTCACATGATGCTGACAAGAGCAAATAATGAGAAGCAGAGCTGTTATAGATGATGCTTAGCTTAAAAAAAAAAAGTTACAGGCATGGGACAAACACTGCAAATTTACTCTTCTTCTCATTATGTTTAAGGGGGATTACTGAGATACTGTTATGTTTTTCCTCACTATCATCCTTTAACACATTAATATCAGGAACTAAGTCTGGCATTACAGATTTTCCATAGCAGCCTTCCTGACAAAATCCATTCCTGAAAAAAGAACCCATCAAAAACAAATCAAACTGCCTCTATATCCATCAGCAAAGTGTTCTTCAGGTGCTGATTTTAAATAGGATAGATCCTACAATTAAAGCAGCCTAACAAAAAGACGGCATCAATTCCCAGATAATGTTCACAATTTTAAAAACAAATCTGGGAATGACTCATAGCTGAAGTATATTCCATTTGGTTTAGGTCATGGTACGCACACTCAATCTGGTCGGGAAACCCACATAAAATCCTATTAAAAATGGGTAATAATAATGGCATTATTAAAAGAAAAATCAGTTTCATACTCAATATGACTTGTGTGCTCAACTCCAATCAAAGCAAGTTGTGTAAAACAAGGCAGGAAAGCTCCTGATGGTAGCAAGTGTTCCATTCATCTCTTTGTTTCTGCTAGAAGATTAATATAGGGCTACTTTAGGATTGAGATATTAATTAGCAAATGGAAGATTTGCTCAGGTAATGAAAAAGAAGAAGACAGGATAACTGAAAATGCTCCATCTGAGCAACTGGTTATGCTGCACCGTGTACCACCAGACCCTGGCAGCCCTTCTCTAACTATAAGAGGAAGCTGTGCATGGATGTAGGCTTTTGGCTCCTGTTCCCTGAAGCCCAAGGGAAGGACTGAGGAGCAGCAGCGGTGACCAGAGGCTGCATCTGACCAACACGGCAAGCTGAGTGGAAATGGTGAATCACATTTTCTGTGTCTTTACGTGATATTTGTTTCTTTTTATAAAATGATTTATTTCGAGCCACTCTTCAGCCTAAACTTTTCCAGATATTGCAGTGAAAAATAAACAAGTACAAAATCCCGGTTCTTGTAAATGTACATCAGCCTTTTTTCCCACTATCTTGTTTTTTAAAAAAAGCCCTGAAACGATTAGTTGTTGAAGCGATGTAAAACTAAACCTGCTGCTCTGAAAAGCCTGTAATTAAGTAGCCTGTAACCATTTTTCACTATCTGGCTTCCTTTCAAGGTGTACGTCATTCTTTTGTTCCTCCTGCAGTATACTCTCACTGCAGAGCAACCAGCCTGATCGTAGGCACTAATTACTGCTTAGGCGAATTGAGAGAATGAGGGCAAGCACAATGCAAAGAGCAAAGAAAACAACAGGATGTAGCTCTGCAAAACCCTCACTGCGATATCTGAAAAGCAGCTTGCAAATACCTACCTACACCATGCCTACCAGAGGGCTCACCTGTTCCTCTTAAGAACCAAACCTTTTAAAAGTCATTCATCCTCCTGTTTATAAGCTCCCTTTAAATACTAGAAGGCTGCAATGAGGTCTCCCCAGATCCTTCTCTTCTCCAGACTGAACAAGCCCAGCTCCTTCAGCCTTTCTTCATAGGAGAGGTGCTTCATCACCGTGAGAATCCTCATGGCCTCCTCTAGACCTGCTCCAACAAGACAGACTCCCCAGGGAACACTGTTCATAACCAGCCCCCACCCGGACCTCCATAGCCACTGACCACAACCCTCTGGCTGTGGCCTTCCGATCAGTTCTTTATCCACCAAATAGTCCAGCCTTCAAATCCATATATCTCCAATTTAGAGGTAAGGATGTGGTGTGGGATAATGTCAAAGGCCTCGCACGTGTCCAGGTAGATGACATCAGTTGCCTTCCCTTTGTCTATTGATGCCACCACTCCATCACAGAAGGCCACCAGATTGGTCAGGCATGATCTGCCCTTGTCGTGAAACCACACTGGCTATCTCAAATCACCTCCTCATCTCACATGTGCCTTAACATGTCTTTCAGGAGGATCTATTCCATGATGTTTCCCAGGCACAGAGGCGATGTTCCCAGACCCAGAGTTCTCTGGGCATAAGCCTTATGCTAGAAACTTTCACAAGAAGATGTTGGTGCCTGTACACAGAGCTGTCTTCTGTTAAAGGTATTTTTAATCCAATAACAACTCTGTTTCAAAAGACTTCCACAGCAAGCAACATTTTCTATACTACTCCACACTTGGAACTGTTATTTAATTTGGATTTAGTAATATTCTTCTTTAGATGAAGGTTCGAATCAGGCCTGGTCCAAAAAAATTCTTTTGAAAGACATAAAAGCCGTATGTGTTTGGCACTTCAGCTAGTACAGAACAAGGAGGGGCCCTGGAGGGTAAGATTTATGCTATCAGTGTTTGCATTTCACACACAGCTGGTGCAGCTACGCACGCTTTGGGCTGGAGCTGCCAACTCGTAGCAAGCACAAAACAAGGCAGAGGTCATCAGTGGAAAATCATGAAATAGATCTTGCCATAAGCTCAATTATATAGACGGTGGGCAAGACAGACTTGATAACATTTTTTGCAGCAAGAAAATGGAAATTGTAGTGACTGTATTAAGGGACCAGGTTACAGCACAGCCTTTAGCTTTCTGAGCTGTACAGCTCCATACACGAGTATAACTTACTAGCAGGGCCGCAGAGATGGGAGGAAGAGCTGGCATGAGAAGAAACTGAGGAATCCAGAGCATTCAGATAAAATTCTTAAGGAAATACCACCCAAAATTATCTCGCTATTTCCAATGGAAACTATATTCCAGAATCCGGATTGCGAAAGAAACACAGCCGGGGCAGTGTGCACACATACAAGCTTCAGAATTTTTTCATGTACAGCCTATCACAGCATCCAGATTCTCAGATACCACATGTATTTATGTCCGTAAATGAGATCACACACAGCCCTTAGAGCAAGGAACAGACAGAAGTGTCATACACTCCTGCACAAGCTCGAGTTTCCAACATCCTGGTGTTCAGTGAGTGCCAACATCAAGGTAGCAGAGGCAAGCAACCCTGCCTTCTGAATCTGTAACACAAATCTGCAGAGCAATTTTTGCCCTTCCTGATGCCTGTATACCAATCTTTCTCCTTTGAAACTGATTCTAGCACAGCATCGTCACATCATAAAGCCAAGCCCCTTTCACAAGCTGACACACTACTGCGCCATGACATCCATCAGGGAAAAGGACATTTTTCCCAAGTTCAACACAACAGTTAATAAAAACATAAATTGTAAAAACATTTTACTAAGTACGCTCATCTATCATGCTAATCTCAAAGCATTAAGTGTAAAGTACAACACTCACCAGGCCAAGAATGCTGAACATGCAAACTGATAATCTTTATTAACTGGTCCAGCTCTGCCAGATCCAGCCCTGCCAGCTTTTCAGCCGTAAAATGCTGACAGAAAATTACATATTGACTGTGAAAAAAAAAAAAAAAAATCCTATTATTTGTGCGAAGACAGATGATGCATTAGAATGGGAATAGGTTTGAGAGATACGAGTTTCTGAGGAAGAGAGATTCAAATTCAGAACAATTTGTATCTGCTTCAGACTTTGCTTTCATCTGATAAATATTATCCCCAATGGCAAGAAGATACCATAAGGTTTTGTTCCAAGATATTAAAGCCTGTTATCATGTGAGAACATGGTAAAGTTTTTCAGAAGCCCATATGCTGCGACCAACAAACAAAACAAAGCCAGCTTTCACCTCCACGAGGTGCAAAATCCTAGAGAAGGCACGCTGTAGCAAAATGAATTTGTTAGTGGTTGGGAATTACTTCCTCTATAAAGAATGCAACGTATACCATCTTACTTGTATTCCTCTCCCTCCTTTGTTCAGATGGAAAATTCTCTTCTTCCTGCAGTAAGCTCCAGGCTAGGCAAGTCCACTGCATGCAGTCACAGCTTCAAGCACTCCTCTGTCTGTTTACTGTACCCAGCCTCATTAAGCCGGCGCATGAATCATCATTTTGAGGAAGGCACAGAAGCAGTCACATGTACCTTATTTTAATGATCATTTGGTGCATCTTCTCATCGATACAATGACACGCAGAAATAAATAAATAAATAAACCCTATTCTTGGAATATCTCTGAAGTCACTGCCTTTGAGAAAAGCTTGTTATTCCCACTAAAAAAGTGTAATCACTGCCTTAGTCAGCAGGGACAGAATGAGGGCCCAGGCAACACGCAGCCAGCTGCACATGGGGAGTGGGCCAGCCTGAGCCCACAGATCCATCAGGATTTGGTCATGAGTGTCAGAATGTCAGCTTTTGTAATGCAAGTCACTAATATAGGAACAGATTGTCATAAACCTGGTAACTGCTCCCCCACAACTCCAGTAATGGAAACAGTAATGAATGAAAGACAAGACTGGTGTATCGAGGGCGCACGTGTTGGTTCTTTGTTTGTTTGCAAGAGGATTACAGAGAGAGAAGGAATAAGTAAAAACCTACTTCAGGCACAAACGTAGTTAAAAATAAGATCTGGAAACCAATTTTCTCTGCAGCTCACCAAACCCCTTCACACAAATAGCGAAGCACAGCTTCCATGGGTTATTTCAAAGGACTCTGTGAGCTAAAGATGCTCTTAATTGCTCATCAGTACAAGACCACAGTAGGAGACAAAGCCTCTACCAGCAGAGCTGCCCTTTCATTTCACAGAAATTACATCCAAAGAAATGTGTCTGCTGACTCAGACAGTCAGTACGGTAATTTCTCCATTAGGAAAGGCAACACAGTGATTTAATAAAATGAGATCTACAATCAATTCCAAGTCTGGAAATGATGCTCAGTCAACCTCAGGCAACACTACAGGTTTGGGGCAGAGTGGCTGGAAGACTGTGTAGAGGAAATAGACCTGGGGGTAGTGACTGATGCTTGGCTGAACATGAGCCAGCAGTGTGCCCAGGTGGCCAAGACGACCAGTGGCATCCTGGCTTGCATCAGAAACAGTGTGGCCAGAAGGAACAGAGAAGTGATTGTCCCCCTGTACTCAGCTCTGATGAGGTAGCACCTCAAGTACTGTGTCCAGTTTGGGCCCCTCACTGCAAGAAAGACATTGAGGCCCTGGAGCGGGTTCAAAGAAGGGCAACAAAGCTGGTGAGGGGT
>JAOWBP010002559.1:4421350-4437017 GCA_028571105.1 Tragopan temminckii
ACAAGAGGAAGATGCAGTAATGAATCAAAACATGTAAATGACAATTATCTCAAAGGTCACTGTATTTGCAGTATTCATTATATATTAATAAAATACACCTAATGAACATCCTTCCAATTAGGACTGTATGATGTCCTATACTAACACAGCAATCACAAATGTGTGAATAGGATTAAGTCCCTCCATAACTTCCCATGCTAAAATTAAGTGTGTGTGTGAGTACTGTATGTGATTCAAGCCAGAGCTCTTGACACAGCCTAACTACACGCAAGTCAATATTCATCAACCAAATGAGTCAACAGTATGTAGGGATCATAATTTGGTGATATTAACTGATCCTTTCTTAAATCATTAGTAAAACGTGACATTAATAAATGTTTCAGTGCCTTTGCAAACAACAAATGACTCATGATGCTTGTTGTTAATTATAGCTGAATACTCTTAATGCGTATTTTTCTTTAAATGTGTAAAATAGATTTGAAATATATGTGGCCAGTCAGGCAAGACAAAGGAAGAACACAGAAAAAAAAAAGAGCTTCTTATCTCTCCTCCCCTCACTCTACCTGGAAGCTTAGAAAAGCTGATTTATGCCTTCATGTGCTGCCGTATCCCATAGGGAATCATCACTGCAGCCAAAATGCAAGAAAATCCAAAGCACGCACAGAAATATTAACCTGTGATAGATACATCAGAGCCTGCAGCATCTCTCTTGAACCAGCACAGTTTACGTTGAATCTCCACAGCAGAGGGTTGGAACTAGATGACCCACAAGGCCCCTTCCAACCCAAGCCATTGCACAATTCTATGAAGCTTATTGGAAAAGGCTCTCAGGACAAATTAGATTTTGAGGCTCAGTAAGATACTCCCACTTTGTTTTCTAAACATAGTACATTTTCTAAATGTTTGCTTTTCTACCAAGTTAAGAACCTCTCTAGTGAAACATTTCATGTGCTGCGATCAGCACAAAATACCAGCATCCGCCACTAGCTGTGAACGAACAAGAAACTAACAAGAACTGTTTTGTGAATGCAGTTAAGATATTAGTGGCAATACTGTCATCCTTAACCTCAGTCAGTGACTTTTCCCTCTACACAGTATATCCCATTCTAAGAACTCGCTATTTAAGATGACACAGGGTTTTCTTATGGTCCTTAACAGATATTTGTCATGTTTGAGATTTCTGCTTATGTCATTCATGCATAATTCAAGGAGCCTCATGATAAAACTATACAAGAGAAACAATGCACAAGTGTTTCCTGAATAGAAAAGAACCTAACATTCAGATGACGTCTCAGCTTAACATGACCCAAAAAAAGCTCCACTGGAAATATCTCCCTCACTTGAGACCCCAGCTAAAGAGCTTAGTAGCTGAGACAAGAGTCTTTTCTTCACCTGGTCAACTGAATTAATTCATAAATTCCTCGTCTGCCTCTGTATATCAAACGGCAACCATTCAAAACTAACATCAGATGAGTCTGGGGTGTTAGCAAATCGCTAACACCAAAATGCTGTAGTCGACTCCTCAGGGTCCTTGTGCTGCTTTCACACATATGGTTCTGTCCTCCTTGCACACCAACCACTTCCATTCACGGTAAAAGCATTCACTGTTCAGTGCTGATTGATTAACTCTAATGGAAATACCTGCACGAACCACGGGAAGAACACATACCAAAACTTTTAAAAAACTAGAGCAAGGTCTTCTCAGGACATCATGAGGGACTCAGGCTAAGAGACCCAGTTTGCAAAACAAACATGTTGGCAGCAGCCAGGAACATAACTTTGCTTGTCCCATCGCTCTGGTTTGCATCTGTCTTGTTAAACTGCATGCGAGGTTAAACACTGCTAAGCAGATTGCCAAATTGAATGAGAGTTGTTAATTAAAAGTGTTGAAAACAGGTACTGGAGGATCGCCATTTCCTTTTTTTAAACTGCATTAGATTTATCTAAGGCCTCTACTACTGTCCTTGGCTTAGTAAGGAGCCTTATGAAACATAAGGTTTTCACATCTAATATTTAGCAGAAGAGCAGCACTGCAAGCTCCCCTCTCTCAAAGCATCCTCTGTCACATACTGACCACAAAACGTCAGCATGCCCTGAGCAAACACCTCTCTCATGTGGCTGTGTTCTGTGGCTTTCCGTACTTCCCAGGTGCTTGGGAAGCTGCTGGAGAGCTCACTCAGACCACACATCCTGCAACATCAGGCACAAACCACAGACCAAAGAGGGCTTCCCTTACTGGGATGCCCATCCTGGAGCTGCAGCACCTCGGTGTTTTGTGTTTGGAAGTCACACAGGAGGCTCAGACAGCCTGGGAGAACACGGTTTCAGTTACTGTGCTTCCTGAGAGTCAGCTTCAAAACTCCTTTCTCTCCCAGAAGCAGAATTGTTGCTAATTTGATTTTCCACAACTTGCTAATGAATAAACAGTGCCAAAAAATCCGTCGGTAGTGATACACTAGCATAATAACCACAGCACTGATTTTAGTAAGAAAACAGTCAAGAGTATAACTAGATATTAATAAAAGTATCTAGCTCTTTCTGATGTTAGATAGCCATTATACCAAGTCGGATAGAGGCAGACACTTTTCTATTATCTGATATTATTTTCTGTAAGTAAGAAGCAAAGATCATCCTGACGTACTAATATGCTCCATTTACAATAGGACATTTTTGGTTTAAACATCCCTAATGGTAAATTCAATATACTGAATAGCATACATTGAAAAACATGTTTTTCACAGGCAAATCTAGAAAATGAAAAATGAGGCAGCAATGGTTTTGGACTGCACAGCAGCACCTCAGTTCAAAGCCTGCACTGGCCTCATCCCAAGCTGTTCTTTGGGCTGAAGCCTTTGCACAAACCTCCTGCACGTTGCAATCTCCAGCTCCTACACCAGGCCAAGGCAGCTCCTCTTCCAACCGCCTGCTGGCAGCATTGCATTCTGCACAACACAGCTGCTCGTCTTTGGGCAAAGGCAGCAGTCACTCTCCTGTCTAATGGCTTCCTTCCAGACAAGTGCCATTTGTTGCTCATGCTCTGGGTTAGAGACGTGCACTAGCGCAAATCAGCAATAAAGTCCCTAATTGTCAGCCTCCATTAGCTGTGGCATAATTAGAGTTTTAGAGTGGGATTAGTGCTGAAGGAAAAATAAATGGAGAAACAAACAGGCAGATTCACTGCAGTTCTGCTCACTGATGTGATTCTTACCACTCTTTAGCTTGGCATGTTTAATCATGTGAAAATGCAAGTGACCACTGCAAAATGTAGACCGAGAAGTTAACAACTGCCTTTGGCGGCATTTTAAGGTCAAATAGAGGAAATAAAGAATTCTTTGTGGTATGAAATACACACTATCCTGCACGACAATATCTCTGTATCAGAGAGTATCAATAAAAAGGAGGCAAAACCAAAAGTAATATGTTAGGAGTCCATCGGAAGGAACCCTACTGATACTTGGATGTCAGTAAAAGTGAACCAAGGGCAGGCCTTTGGATGTAGCTTACACAACACCATTTCCAAATCAGCTTCGAATTCTCCCAGGGCAAGGGCACGGATGGCAATCAGTCTAACAACAAGGCCTGTAATATCTGAAATTCCACAGGTGAAACTCATTCAGTATTTAGTGTACATTTCTTTAAAATTGATCATTCCTGCTTGAAAGACAGAAGGGGGGCAGTCAATAGAGCAGGAAAGCTGAGAGCTTTTCTCTCCATTCTCTGCTCTGAAGTGCCTGTCAGCTCCCTGCAGCACACACTTAGACTGAATCATGGACTCACGTGATGAAAAGAAATGTCAAGTAGTACCTGACAGCCCCCACTTTTTATTTACATCCAACCACTTCGGTGGTGAACCTTCACCTTCTGACCAGTTAGGTGTGTTCAGCTCTTGAGTCACATGCTAAAAAGGATGAGGATTTTCTAGGCCTTTTGAAATTTAAACTCTTTTATGTTAGACTAGGATTTAGCAGGAGCAATCACAAGCAGACCAGAGGCTGGAAGACCAGCTTTGCTTTAATACTGGAACTTTGAAGGAATCTGTAGCCCCGTAGTGATCTGTGAAATCAGAGCAGATACCAGGATGGAACATAAGGCCTGATCACCTTCTCTTTCATCCCAAATTACTGAGTTGTGCTGGATAAAGCAAGCCCATCTCTCTGCACCTCTCTTTCAAGGACTAGAGGACTCCCACTTTCCTATCACTCACATAAATACACATATTTTGTGGTTTTAGCTTATGGCACCTCCACGTTTGTCCCCCTTCTCCCCATAATGGCCTGCTTGAGATCTCCTCCATTGGCTGAACCAGTAGGACTTGACACCGACAGAAGGAACGGACCAGAACACACACGCCCTTCCAGTTCCTCCACTGCAAGGACACGAAAATCTCTAAAAAAACAGCACCCACTTCAAAAAAACTTTGATCAAAGAGAAAGCAGCTGGACCTAGTAATTCAACTTCAATCCCAAACCTTTGTGCCACTCCCCATGCAGCACTGGTGGTTGCCCCCTTCCCAATAGCAACACAAAGACACAAAGGGCTAGTGCTAACATTACAATGCGCTTCCCTTCTTTGCACAGAGGAAAATCAGGGAGGAAATGAGAAAGCAGCATGTAAGGAAGGCAAAGATATACTATACTAAAGAAAGTTGGACATCGTGATGGCAGCATTTAACCAGAACTTCACCTCCACTGCTTTTCAGTCTTTAAACTGGGCAAAATCTTGTCTTTGCTTCTTTCAAAGGTGAGAGTTGAGACTTTGATTATTACCATTCTTCCACAAAGCCTACTGTTTTACCCAACAGCTCAGATATTTGACCCCTAGTCCTACTGCATGAGATCTGTTACTGTTTCTCACTTCCTCATGATAGCCACTCGATCAAAAAGACTTCAGAACTGAAGCTGTGATGGACCTAGCTGCACTCACATCATTTCTCCATCTATCCTTTAGCAATATGAAGCTTCTGAAGTCATTGCATCCACCTTCATTCATCCAAAAGCTATGGCCTGCCAAGTCCAGCTGTTTCCCTCTGCCACTAGAAACTTTGTGGTCACCATTATTTGAAATCAAATACCAAGTTAGAGCACCTGTTCATCTCTTATATTAGCATGCCCTGAAAAATGAACAAGTAATTAACAAATTTCAATCTGTGCAAAAATCCTATTTGCTGATTTTAGTCACTATGAGTAATACTCCTATTGTATAAAGTAGGCTGGTTAACTTGAATGGTATCAAACTTTACTCCATATTCCTGTCATGGAATTCAATAATTAAATGGAATTACCCACTGTGTGAAATGCAAACTTAAAGTAATATATGTGTAAATACACAAAAAAATAAATGTAAAGAAAAATCTTCAACTTTGGTTTTAAAATAACTATACAAGGTAAGCTGATCTGTTTAGGAAGGGCAATCCAGTAAAAAAAAGCACCTAAATAAGCTGCTTTGAAAAGACAAATTAAAAAACTGATTAGGGGTGAGCCTTTGTGGCTTGAAAACACTTTCCAAAAAATGCTACTGCAAACAGATTTAACAACATCAGAGGGATAGGAAACATCTGTGGTAAAGAGCAAGCAAAAAGATTTACCAAGGTATAATGACGATACTATGACTGACCTTTTGCCTGTGGTTTTGAAAGAGTGTGCACCACTGGGGCTCAGTAGGAAAACAAGTGCAATGCATTGTGTGGAGTTGCCCACGCTGGAGTAAATCAAGATCATTCTGGATTTGCTTTGTCCTGATAGGTTTTGAGGGGTTGTCTTCTCTCTGCTTTGAGAATATGTTCTGCCTGCTTTGCAGACATCACAAGTGATCACATCCCTCTCAGCCTCACTGTACACCTACGTCAGTATCAATCTCTCAGTGTTCACCAATGGTGATGAACCAAGGCGGGGAAATTCAGATCAAGAAGGTGATTCAGAGTGTAACTTTGACAAACAGCAAAGACTCCAAGTCTAGGATTATTAGAGCTTTTGAAAAGATGGTCCCAAGCTGGCTGGAGCATGAGAGGAAGCCTCAAGTTTCTTCATGGTATTTCCTAGTGATCTGGCATTTAATTTGCTGTCCCAGGTTCAACTCAACCCATCTCTAGGCACACAAATAAACTTCTAGAAGGAAATCATAAAGAAGCAAACTCTTCTGATCATGGTCATACAAATCAGCACTGGTCTTTTCCACAAAGCCAATGGCCTCACAAACCCAACCCACCCTGTCTTAGTTACGCCATTCAGCACACGATGCTACAACACAAACTTACGATTACACAGAACTAAGATTATAACTATTAAAAGCAACTTGAACAGTGAGCCCTCTGCAGTTTCCTGCCATTACACATGTTTTAAGGATCTATAATGTCTGACGTGCTTGATCAAAGAAGTGTACAGGTAGGACTGGGATTTAGAATTGAAGCACTGAGTTCCCAAAGCAGTTACGTGGTCCTGTAAGCCAGAAGAGGCAGCAATAGGCAATGAAATTCTTGTTTTCCTCAGCTGTACTTCTACTGCAAGGAGATCAATAAGAAAAGCAATCTGACCCAACCTACCTGCAGGGATTCCATGAGCAGAGCACGGCACCAAAGAATGAGGATCATCTTACTACAAACACACTCATTAATAAGAGCAACAACATTTTACAACTAGTAATCCGTGAAAGCCATAATCACACTGCAATCAAAAACATGTAAGGATGGTGGTACGGCTTGTATTTTTACAGCATTCACACATTTCATCTACTGGAATTTAGAAAAGAAAAAAACACCAAAAAATAGGCAAATACTGAAACTGAACAAACCCACACCAGCCTAACAAACCCGCAAATTCAGCCTAAAGGCAAAGAAGCAATACCTCAGCAATTCCACTGAACAGTTATTTATAAATGATTATCAATACTTCGTTAAGTCAAGCCAGGTAAAACATGCTATTATATCGAGTAGAATAAAAGACAAAATTAGTAAGTGAAATCTATCATTAAAAATGCAGTAGATAAAGCAGAAAAATGACAAGAAAATATTGTGATCAAATATAAAGGTGAGCTTTAAGCCTTAATTTTTGATAGTAGGTGCTTGGCATAAGTCAGAGGCATAAGCAGAGAGGAAGGAGGGGAAACCAAACAAGACTGGAGCTCCTTGTGCTGTGCTAGAAGATGCCATGTACTCTGAAAAGAGAAGAACTACAGTAATATCACACCAGCCCCTTAGGCAGGATGAAAGTATAACATTTACACAACTGACATCAAACTAAAATTAAGACAGTAATAAAACAAAAGTTGCAGTTTAAATATAGAAATAATCAGCTATCATTACTGAGCAGGAGGATCTCTCTACAGGCCAAACTCAACCATGCTTTGCTGAATAACCAAATTTTCATTGAAACTAACAGACACTGGAGATGTGATTTCCAGTTCTTCCCAAGTGTAACTCCACCTGCAGCTAAATTGGTTCAAGTGATCTTCGAATACAACAATGATCGAATTAACTGCTGTCATATTTGCAGCTCCACTTCTGCCTGCTGCAATCTCACATCTTTTAGTTTGAAAACTCATTTTTCATGGGCAGCACTTAATGCCCAATTTGATAGACCTGTCAGCTCAAAGGAATTTACCAGACTCTTTCTGAAAAGCGTGTACTGCTGGGTGTCTGGGCAGCAAGCAAGGACCGTTTCTAATCCAGCAAACTGAGCAATATACATATGCACACACATATTATGTATTTTCTTCCCTTTATATAGGAGTTTGACATACCATACACATTTCAATAAACCTCAGTGAGAAAGTAGAAGGAATGCACTTCTCATAACAAATATCCCATGGACTGGCACACGTGGGATGGTGTGCTTGTAAACACAGGAACAACGGGTGCCGGAGCTCCCATACTTCTGCTGTGCACGGTGTCCACTTTTTGTTCCCACCCATTTACATGGATTTTTTTATACAAAATATCACATAAATACAACAACCAACGGTCCGTGCCGCAGTCGCTACCCACACTACTCTAACCTTCTCCCTCCATACACTTTGATAAGAGGCATTGTCTCCACAAATTAACAGTAGGGGGAAACAACGAAAAACAGCAGCACAAAGCAAACAGCCGATGGCAGTTATACAAACTGGCAATATTTGCTCCTCCTGAAATACTTTTTCCAGCCACAAACAGCTTTGTTTATATTTCCAGAGCACCACCCAGCCGAGGCAGGGCTGGTCTCGATGGCTGTTGCCCTGCCTCTGCCCTCCGTAGCACGCTCAGGAAACTATTTACCCGGGGAAATAACTATGATAAGGGGCTAAAATTAGCCTGAAATGATGGAAAGCATTTCGTTGGGAGATACGTTGGAAAGAAAGGAAATGAAGCTGTTAAAAAGATAGAACACGGAGCAAGGCGCGAGAGAAGCGAGCATTCTTCTCGTTGCTGCAGGACAGCCGGCATGGGTAACGTGGTTTTCCCTGCTGCACTCCTGTGCTGCAGCACACGCTGTTGGCCCTGCTGGCTCTGGGCACACTACTAGCTCACATTCAGTTTGCTACTAGCCACAGCCCCTGTTAGCCACAGCTGGAGAACAGCATGTTGCATCAATGGTAGTGCAGATGTGCAAGGTCAGGTATGATGAGCAAATGTAGCCTCATCAGCACTGAGGCCAGCACAAAGCCAGCACATCCATGGAGTGAGAGAGCTCCATAAAACCCATTTTGTGGGTTATTTTATGTTTTTGAATTAAAAACACCCAGAGTGGAATGCACAGTACTAAGGATAGAAATTGGTGGCTATGGCTCCACAGGAGCAGTTCCAACTATTTACACCCACAGTAGAGATCTTTAAGCCAGACATATTTTGACTTTGTAAAGCATAACTAAGCACACTGATAAAACAATGCAAGATTAGAAAGCAGCTGTTGGATAAAATTAATATCGGAGTGCTACCTGAAGGAGAACTGCGAGACAAGCTCTTCAATACTCTATCTTACTGTCAAGTGAGAGGGAAGTGTTGGAATATCATCTAGACTAAATTATTTACATCATAATTATAAATATTGCCGACATTCTGCCAGGCTGCCTCAGCCTTCCTTTTGTCCCTAAGAGCGCTGCACAGCCAGCAGAGTTAGGGTAGACTTTCTCATCACATGTGTAGGAACAAACAACAAAGATTATTGCAGTTTTATTTGCAGCCATTTGAAACGTTGTCTTCAGGAACTCATTGTCAGTAGCAGTGTTTGAAGCAGCTGCTATGAACAGTATGGCAGTTTCCAAGTGATTTTCCACATGTGCTTTGCAACACTTAGCAAAACCTGTGAGTTTTTATCACAGCTTCTAGGGAACAGGTCAATCCATTCATAACATGCAAGCAATTCGTCTTCCTCCCATTTCAAAAACGGAGCTCCTGGGCATTGAAGTGCAGGAGCTAAGCATCCTACTGGCAGTAGGCAGCCTCGAGACAGAATCGCCCCTTAAAAGGCAGGAAACCAAAGCACGTTCCACATATGTGTGTATATAGATCAATATATGTATATATTTTTACATGTATATACATACAGACGCACACTGCTTACCACCATTAAAACACTTCATCTATTGTCTGGCATGATGCATTGTATGCAGAGACTGTCCAGATGAAAAAGAATTGCTTTACTAAGCAGTAGTTTATACTGTATAAACATTTCCATATAAAGAACGTATACGGAGTCTCCAACATCGTATTCTAAATGAAGGTTACCCATCGCCACTGGCTTAGCAATGCCACCGATCATTCTGTTGGGGTCAGCTACAAACAAAGCAGTCTGCGTTCTGCCTGCACATCGCATGTGTGGGGAAACCCATGGCCAGCCCTAAGAAAACTCAAGCCTAAGCTCAACTCTTACAGGTGCAGCCTGTGAGCTCTTATTCACGGCTCTGGAGGGACCTGCGAGCATATTCCCTAGGTGGCTCAATAGATTAACAAGAAGCTCAGGCCAGGAGCACTGAATGCTCAGTAGAAAATATTTAAGCTCAGTGCTAGCATTTATATATACATTAAAAATAAAATATTAAGTCGGATTCCGGACTCTTCCAGAAGCAAGGTGTTACCTGGTCAGATAACCACAGATATTCAAAACACGCTACAACTATACCATTAAAGCTTCTTTACTTCTTTCAAAGAAACAAAGCAATAATTAAAGGCAGTTAAGGTGCTTTTGTGCCTTTAAGTGCAATAGGAATCAGGTTGCCATTTCTTCAGCATCAAAGTCAAAATTAGACCAAGGCGTGCAGAGGTAATAATGGAAGCAACAGATCCCCTTCCTACTCCTTTCATGGTTAAGCAAAGTTTGTTCCTTTTTTATTTGCTAAGTATGGTTAGGCGCCTCAAGCATGCTTGTTAGGATGGAAAAAGCGTGCAAATCCCAGACCTAGGACCCTGCCAAAAGTCTCTTTAGACAGTCAAGGCAGCCAGAAGTATGCTGAGAGCTTGCCAGAGCCATATTGGGTGGCTAAAATTAAATAAACAGTTAATAAAAAGATCCTGAATCAATCTAAATAAATACAAACTTATATATTAACTGCCTTATCTGCTTTATAAGAGAGGATCTAAGAAAGCAACGTAGCTTGTGAAATGCTGAGCCCTCTGCAAGCTTTGCACAGTGGATTTAAACAGAGAAGTGCTCGCTATCATCTCTTTCAATAAGACGAACATTTGGAACAACGAAAAAAAGCCAGTGACTCCTCTCTCGCAGTGGTTTTTCTTCCCTTAATACATAAACCTACTCTGCCCCCTGTTGTCAGCACACGGCGCCGGGTACCCTGCATCAGGCAGACAGCAGGGCCTCACTGACTGAAATTGCAGTATTTAAAACAGAAAGGAGCGTTTCACAAAGGTATTCCAGGAATATGTTGCTATACAGTGAAAAACGCTCCTGAATTATTACCTGTTCCCAGCAACTGTATGGCATTCCTGAGCAGCAAGTCTCTACCTTCCAAAAGCGAGGTGGCTGATAATGCAAACTCAGAAGCACATAGTTTCAACGTTAGAGTACCTAAGAATAATATTCACATGTCCCTTTTTGAATAAGCAAGCAGAAGGAATAGCTTAGTGGTCTAATCTAGTGTAAAATACTCCATGAAGCCACAGGTTTAAGTGCCAGCGGGGTCAGTTCACCCTTCTGGAGGCTCTGAACGCCAGGCTGGATGGGGCTGTGAGCAACCTGTGCTAGAGGGAGGTGTTCCTGCCTAACGCAGGGGGGTTGGAATTAGATGATCTCAGAGGTCCCTTCCAACCCAAACCTTTTCACGATTCTATCATTCTCATACCCTGGCCAGAGCAGATGACCTCGCTGCAGACTCATGCGTGTGTTCCAGAGCAAGACTAACATCTCTGTGTACTTCACACAGTCATCCTCACTGGGACCCCTTTGGTCGGCACCTTTTGCTCAGTCGAGCTTTGGCTGTGAGACAGTGCCTTGCCATAAAAGAAACACCACAATCCTGAAAAGCAAAACACCAAGCAATTGTACTGAGAAGTTACCAAGGCCTGCTTTCAACTCATCTATAAAGATTTGCTTTTAAGCAACTTATTCTGCTGTTTGCATGTTTTCTCATGTGAGAACAGAAGGAATTTAAACGATCAAGAAACATATTTTGGCCTTGCCTGTTGTGTTAACTCAAGTGCTCACAAATATGAAAAATGTGGGTTTGGTTCTTGTATGTAATTTTTCCCCTCCGAGTGTCCAGAATTCTGTAGCAGCTGCATTGCTTATTTCCCCATTGCTAATGAGCTGCAACAGGATGCTGAGATCTGGCACTTTCTCCTTCATCAACAGAGTGGATATCAACATCAACTAGCATGATTTTTCAAGCACACCTTCACAGAACATGCAGTATAACAGGCAAAAGCTTCCACGATCCTGCGCTGTCAAATCACGCATTCACTTGTTATAAAATAGGCACAGAGCAAATGGTGCCTAAGACCCACAGTGAACATTACTCTACCCATATAAGCTGACTTTAGGAAGAGAAAGCGGGTTTATAAGGGGGGATTTAGCAGATATCCCAGATTACATGCAACCCTTACCTTCAATTGCATGACATCTGAATTGTTCCAAGACCTGCATTGCCATAAAATCCGCATTATGAATCCAGCTGCATGGGAATAGCATCTGGCAGCACAGCATTCACAGGAGTCCTGTTCTGGATTACCCTTTTCCAGGCATTTGGATTAAAAACTGAAATGATGGCACCATTAAATAAGAAATTCAAAAGAAGTGGTACCTCTCGTTTTATTACTGTTGCTGTGAAACAGTTAATTGGTTGCATTCATTTGCACATTTTTAGAGGAAAAACATTCCACCTGGTTGACTCTCTTTGTCAAGTAAAATAAAATACACGAGCCTTTAGCACTGATTCCAAATTGCCCTATGTCATGCTTTGGGCTGTTTGGCTGCCACACCAATGACCTGCATCATTAACATCCTTCATTAGGTACAGGCAATCACCTATACAGGTATTACTAGTCTATGGACCACTGCGAAGATTCCTGCACCGAGCTGTATGGGTTTCTCCATGCTCCAGCAGAGGGCACTTTGTGCCTTCCCAATCTTGCTCCAAATGATCCCACACGGTGATTTGAAACCATCTAACACCTTAAATTTGCTTTTACAGCTCAGTATCCACCTGCAACCACACTCCCATTCATTTCCAGGACAAACTGCTCATCTCTGACCATTTCAGTGCGAGTAAAACCAAGCAAGAGCTATGGATGCAGTTATCCCCTTGGGGCTGGAGGAAGGATATACCCACGCTTCCCTGCCCCACAATCTTCAGCAAGATGAGATCACAGAGGTCACATACAGGCACAGTGAAAGCTGTTTTATTAGGTAAGTATGAACCCACTGGTGCGTGTGTACAGCACCGGACATCCTGGGAACGTAATGCTGCTGATAATGTTATGGAGAAAAAACCTTTCTATAGAAAATACAGAGATGTTTTACGAGTCTCCTGGGTTGAAATACCCCTCCTAGGTTTTTCTTTTCTGAGTGATTGAAGCATCCTCCCAGAATCAGTACTGCTGGGCACATACCCAGCAGTACTTGATAGAAATGATAACTCGAGGAGACTCAAGTTATCATTTCTTCTGTAATTCAAATCTTCTGTAATTTCAAATCCAATCATCTCACATTCATGCTGACAAAAAGTTCTGTAGACAACCACAAACAAATATTTCTATGCAAATTTTAAAAAAAAGAAGAGAAATAAGCTCCTTTTAACAAAAAAGTGCCCAGGCATCTGCCAATACCTGCAACACTACTGCAGGCTGGGCCAGGCCTACACCTCTACACCTCGTAGAACTGTAGGTGCCCCTGTTTGGCACAGAGGTGTTGGACTGGATGGCCTTTAAAGGTCCCTTCCTACTCAAATCATTCTGTGAATCCATGAAACACAGCCAGTGCAAAGGCTAGGGGGCAAACACCAGCACACGCTCCCACAGACAAGTCAGGGCACTGACTTGGCAGGGAATCATGCCAAGGCTGCAGTGATATTCACGCCAAGCAAAGAAAATCTCAGCTCCTCTACTGAGAATAAAATCCCATTGTGGTAGGATACCCTCAGGGCTATCTTACCCTAGAAGAGCAATGGAGCTGAGCCAACCATCCTGGGCACACTTCTTTCTGAATCAGTGTACTTAGGAAAAATAAAACAGCTCTAACCTGAGATGATGCCTTATAGCTATGACTTACTGCTGACTTCAGTATTCCCTCCCACGTACAGTAGCCAAAACGACTGGTGATTCAGTGTTAGCACCTACAAGGGTGAGGAGGGGAAAAAAAGCCCCTCCTGCCTCTGCATTATTGTTCCTAGTACAGCACAATAAACTATCACATATGCTTTCAGACTAAAAAAAAAAAAATCCTCACACGTGTCAAATCTTATCAACTTACCAGTATATAAATTTATAAGATCCCTATAGCATTAAATAATTCAGCAAGCACTGTCATCCTTTCTGTTAAAAAAAAAAAAAAAAAGAAAAAAAAAAGAAAAAAGAAATGTAGCTGTTGGTTGCAGCTGTGTCTCGTGTATACCAGAGATTTCTCAAGGGTTTTATGGCAAATGAGCAAGCTGAGGATTCTGCCAAGGGTTGTATTTGTCACTTTGGGGTGGGTGGAAAGAGACCTGACTCTGCATTACCTCATCATCACTCAGGAATCACAGAGAACGCTATATGTCAATAAAATACATTAACACTGCACGGCATCAAAACCGGTATGCAAGAATAAAACATGATATGTGTTTCTCCACCACTTTTCCATTCATCTCATAAGCAGGAGACTCCAAATAACATTTTCACCCATTTTCCAGGGCTTGAGTAAGAACAAAAAGATGACAAACGGTAAGCTATCAACATCTCCAAAGCGTAAACCCTCACCGTCAGCACCCCTCCTCATCCATCCTACCCATCTGCTTGCTTGCTTTGGGGGCCGCTGCAGAGCACCCTTTTGTCCTGCCCTCAGGCAGCAAATCAGCCAGGGAAGGCTGCAGGCCACTTAGCGCAGCTCCTGCCACCTGCACCCCGTGCCAACCGCCTGGGGCTTCCCAAACTTCCCGGCTGCCATCTCCTGGCAGTGCCCTGCAGCAGCAACATTAATAATTTAGTGGCTGCAAGAGAGGAGTCCCTTCGGCAGACAAAGAAACCGCTGCCGTGGCGGCACCAAGAGCGGATTTGGTGTGTAGAAAGCGAGGCGAACACACAGTTAGGAACACATGCAATGACTCAACTGGTACTACAGATGGGGAGAACAGACCTGGAAGAGACGTACATTTAAGCATCAGGGTTAAAAAAGAAGAAAAAAAAAGTACAGCGTGTGCTTTTCGAGGAAAATTACTGCAACGTTACTCCCCACTTTGAATGCCTCAGCGCTGGGAGTCTGAAGGATTTTCAAAGAGTGGGTTGCTTTGTGTTGTTATTTTGACAGTAAGTCTGTCATATGATTATTTGTAACCAATTAGAGAGCACTAATTACTGTTTACTGCTTTGTTAAGTTGTGGAAAACAGTGCAGAAAGGAAGGAGAACAAATGCACCACACTACAAGCCACAGAGAGGGAAGCAGCAGCCTTGATTATTTAATTAGGTTGGCTGAGAGGTTCTTATAAAATGCCAGAGCTGGCAGACCAGGGGAAGGAGAACGTGGCACTTGGGCAGCGACTACAACTACAGGCACTGCAAATGCTTAGCTTTTAATTATAAGGAGTGCTACAGACCACGACGTGTTGATGCCGCTAGACCTGCTCTGCTAACCAGAGCTGGGCTGACTTATGACACATGCATAAGGGACCACAGAGAAGGCCTGCAGGAACCTACTGTCAGGAACCTACTCCAATACTCTGGGTGGTTTTCAATCAGCTCTCTCTTAGCCTAGTTGGCTAAGTATCAGGCCAAGAGAACGATCTTGGAGTTGGCCATTTGAGATCATTAATGTATTTTTAAAGAGATGCATGGCACTTTTAATTAAGTCTGCCTACAGCAGTTGCCAGGTAACTTGAAAAATGAACGCTGCCAATATACATCAGTCTGGCAGCATCAACTGCCTGTGTTTGTTCTTCGTGTGTAACGGTACCGTGCATATTGCTGAACAGATGCAGACTGTCAGAGTGGTAAATAAAAGGCAGAAAACTGCTACCAATTAGTCAGTGATTGTTTCTTTCCTCATCTTCCCCCCC
>JAOWBP010002559.1:4437079-4468559 GCA_028571105.1 Tragopan temminckii
AACTGTACAGGGAACTCCTTGGCAGTAAATAAGCAAGTGAGCTCATATTGATTGCATTGGTTTGCAAAGCCCATTAAGGCCAAATGAATGCAAGTGACCTTGAGAGCCAGCAGGGAAGGAGCCCAGCACAAGGTAAGCGCTGTGCCCATCTCAGCAGTGCAACAAGGCTGTACTGTACCTACACTTCTCCTTCGTAGCACACCGTGAGAAAGCACTGGTGTTAGACGTGACAAAGCCAGCCATTCCTTCTAGTTTTACTCACAGGGGTTTCTACTTCAGTGACCAAATGCTGCTTCAGGCAACGCATACATTGAAACAGAATACCTGTAAACCAAATACATTTCTGTTTGTTACCTTGTAAAGATTATTTGTTTGTATTTCCTGAAATTACTGCAAGAGGGGAAAATAAGAGCGTGCAAGCTCGGGTCATCTCCTTATGCCTCCATCTTTTAAACCCATAAATAAGGATTTACAACGCAAAGAGAAAAAGAGGTGGTTGCTGCAGCCTGGTCTTAAAGCAGGGAAACTGTGGCTTAGCTCATGGCTGGAGTTCATTTCACAGCTGAATTCCTTTTTATTATTAACTTTTCATTTAGCCGTATCTGAAATTGTTTAGATCCACATAAATCTGGGGCCTTGATTGCCACTGCCGCTCCTGGACTGCTCAGCTGTGAGAGCTCTGTCCCTGCTCATCCTGCTCTTCCTTGATTAAATCAATGTTTGCACAACTGGACTGTGCTGTCTGTCACAGGCAGCACGCAGCCAACCTTCCGGTGACTTACTGAAAATTTTGGTGATTAGTAAGTACGACGGCATGTTAATTAGACGGCTAATCACTTTCCACAGGTTCAAAAAGCAAGTAATTAAGGCGACTAAACTGCATCAAGAAATGTTCATTTCATTCCACAACAAAGTCCACTGATTTCTGCACTTTCTAACACCCTTATCTTTACCCTTCCCGATAAAAAGGGCACCCTGCAAGGACAGAAACTTACTCAACCAAGGTAAAATGCATAACTTCACAAAGATCTCCAAGATAATGACATTATTTTTTATTATTATCTTAGAGCAAGAGCTGTATTTCTGCGTAGACAGAAAGCATTGTGAGAATGGCTGGAGCCACACAGCACGCATACAATGGCTAAGGGTTTTCTTCAGAGGGCCCTGAGCTGCAGGGGCATTTTCCTTGAGCACTGCTTTCTCATATAGGCAAAGAAACCAACTTCCAGGAGACTGCCCAAATGAGCAAGGTTGTGTGGTCTGAGACAGTAAACACGGTGCTTAAGTAAGATACCAGGTGGCATACAGCACAAATCAATGATAGCATCCAATTATTAGAAAATAAAATGACACGCTGAAGAAAATGGCTCCCATGGGCACCACAACTCACAGACGCATCTTTTCTTCTGGCATGATCTGCATTTTAAGTCCTGCAATTGCTACCATGAACCTGCCATCCTCTTCCTGCATGAGAATAGATGATCCTTGGCCGCTCCAAGTGCCTACAAATTCGTGAGTAAGCACCTAACATGCGCGCATAACGATTTTACCATCTAAAAACCAATCACCAAGCTATAAGCTTGAGAAAAAAAAAAATGGACTGCTCTAAAAGATCTTTTTCAAAGATTACATAGAGGTGTTAGTATTTTGATTCCCTTTCTTGCCCAACAACAAACAGATCATGCAAATATCTACCAAGTTATCTGTGAACCAGCTCCCATCTAGAAAACAGTACTGAGGCCAGACCAGCCTTTCTCCACAGGCAGAATCAAGCTGATCTTCTTCACTCAGCAACACAACAGCACTCATTGCACTTTATGGCAGCAAACAGTTCAGTGATACAAACAAGTCTTGGAACCATTGCCACTGCCGCTGGGAATGAGCTAATTGCAAGAACAAATTAAACATTAATCATTTAAGTGATTTAAATTTAAGTTGTTCATGCTGTTTCATTGCTCATTTTAGCATTAACATATGAAGCTGCTAAAAGCCATTCAAACATATGCAGCAATGAGGCCGCAAGATTAAAACAAGGCTCTTACGCTCTTCCTGCTCAGCTCCAGATGTTGTAAAGCTTTCTCCTCGCACAGAATGTGCCATTCACTGATTTGAAATGTGAATGTGATGAACAGTACCAACAGTACTATCAGTTTGCATACAGATTTGTGCTACATGCACCCTTACCCTTCCATCTCATTGCCCACGTGCCCTCCTGCCCTTCCAGTTGTGGTCACGATGGTTGATGTGGATTCACAAATTAAAGACACGGGCAGGGAACACAATGGCATGCCTTTAGGAAAAGAGGTAGAACCAGCATAAGAGGGCTCAGATCCAGACCAACCTAGCAGCCCGGACATATTTCAAGTCACCCAGCAGTGACCAGTGTTTCTTAAGAGCTCTGATCCCCAGGAATTCTGTCCATTTGTTATTTTTATTTCTCTTAAAAAACTGTATTTCTCTTAGAAAACTCCTTAGAAAACTGTTCCGTAAACTGCAGTTTCCCAGAAGCAAACTATTGAAATCTCTGCTACCTCCCTCTTTTCTGGAGTCTAAAAACAAGTCAATCAAAAAGAAAAATCAATGGTAACAGATGCCACGAAGCACTGATACCCACTGCCAGTGTTCCTCCGTGCGGTCATGCCACAGGGGATCCCTGAACTCACGACCTCCCTTAATGAACACCCACATATGAACAGGAGACAGTCGTTCATCATTATTTTCCAATAAGCAGAGATGCTAATTCCTCAAACTGCAGTAATGTGCACTTGTTCACGCTGCCACAATGCTGCATTTTAAATGTCAACAGGGAATGGAACTGTTTGTGAACCACCAGACACCGTGATCAAAGCAGTCAGCTGAAACCGCTCAACTGTGGTTTATTAAGGCATAGAGAGAATGCAAATAAACTCATTATAAAACAGGGCTCATAAGAGCCAAATTCCCAACGTAAAAGTTTAAGCAACGTTCAAATGATTATCCGTATAATTAGGAACATATAGGCAAATACCAACGATCCGACAGCCACCCTCAGCACAGCCAACATTCAGCACAGCCTGCCGGCCCTGGAGGGGGCTTGAGGGCACACAGCAGCCAAGGCAGCTTGCTCCTGAACCAAGGCTCAATTCCATGCTTTACTTCTACCCTTTTAAACAGAGCACAACAGTGTACTCCACATTTGCTTATCCCACTTCTACGCAACACCACAGCTCATAAGACCACCCGGCCGCACATGCAGACCAAAGGTTTCGCCCACCAGGACAGCGCAGGAGCAATCTACGTTAGAGATGTCAACAATTCCCATCTTTGCAGATTTTTTTTTGTTCCAGAACCACGGGAGTGTGGCACTGAGGGACGTGATCAGTGGGCACGGCGGGATGGGCTGGGGTTGGACTTGGCGATCTGAGAGGTTATTTTCAACCTTAACAATTCTATGACTCTCATTAGACATTAAAGCTTGCACGCAACCTTAAGCACTAGGATTTCATAGAGCCACTTGCTCAACGGTCAGACTTGGCACAAACGCACAGCAATAGAGACAGGCATCTGGTAGCTTCCTCTCATTTCAGGGTATTTTTGGGGAGGAGGTGGCTCACCACCTGGGAAAGTTGCCATTTACACAGGCAATAATGCTTCTCAGTCAAGTGGCACGGAATCGTTTGCCAGATTGCAAACATCGTGCTATTTACAAAGGATATACGTAAAATCTTTGAACACACTCAGCTGAGTGGAAACAGGAGCAGTATTTACTGCTTTTAAAACTCTTCCATGAATTCATATTTACAGAAGGACGATGGGGACCCTTCAGGGTTATGGCACACAACAGCTGTTCCTGCAGCAGGGCCAGCATGGTCGCTAACAAGAAGATGCACTGACTGATTGCTGGTTAAGTAGCGTGAAGGCTGGATGGAATTATACCAGGATTCAGATTTGCAGTTTTTACCAGTTATCTTACTGCTGACCAGATTAATTGGGCTGGGAGGCAAAGAGAGACAATGACCATGCAGCTTTTTTGCTCCCAGCTCTCCTGACAGCACAAAATTCACAAATAATGGACATCAAGGCACTTTTCCAAATATGAAGAGAAGGCTGAGATTGGCAATACTGTACCCAGTTACTATCTACAGCTGCGATAATGATGGCACATGTCATGTCCATGTCTGGAAGTTCTGCCTTGCAAAGTTACTTCAAGGCAGCACGCTCATTTTCACAGGCACTAACATCCCAATGGACTTAACTAGAGCAGCACGTGCTTTTCTCTTGCACTGATGCTGGGTGTGTAGTGCATACAATTGGGATAGTGGCACAGTTGGAGACACGGAGTGCTGCACACAAATCCAAACATACAAAATCTGGTGAATCCCTGGCAAATCCTGTATTCCCGCTTTAGCCATGCAAACATACTCTCGAGGGAAAACAGCTATGCTTTTCCAACATTTCAAATCATAACCAATGGAAGAGAACCAGCCCTGTTCATATCAGACAAACGATGCAAAGATAACATCTGTGTTTCATTTTAAAAGTACCTGAAAAATTGTAAATGTAAACATAATTATATTTCATGCTTATGTGACTAAATGATTCACATTTACATTTTGGGCAATATTGCTTATTCTGCAAGCAGAGATTTTATACTTACTGAACACTATAACAACGTGAAAATAAGGGTGCCAACATATGACAAAACTGTGCAACTGCCTTGCTTTTAATTGAAGCACAGTACGGATGAAGCAACACTCGCCTTTCACAATCTTCTGTCCTTTAAAAGAATTGTCCTTACCTTCCAAAAGCAACACCACTACCAGGACGCGCTGGTGCAGCTGAGGAAGGAATGCTAATCCTGGCAGCACAGTGTCTGCATATGAATGAGCCCCTCTTCGGGTCCTTACCATTCCATAATCTTTCACAAATACCATAAGCAGCAGCTTTCTATCCAACTCTGCTGAAATCTGAACCGTGCTTTCTCAAGTGCTGGCACTTTATACAATCAACATTTATTCTGAAGGACAAAAATACAACCTGTAAAAAGATTGGTTTAACTTAACGGTGGATCTTCATCTTTTCCATAATAAGGAGGAGATTCATCCTGCAGCTGCGCATGCCTCAAGGTTGTGCATGAAGAGGGCTGGCTGGAACGTAGAATCGATGCAAGTTCTTCCCTATACATGCAGACGACCAGCAAACCCTGCCACGCCGCAGCACCTCTCTGCTGCTTTCACCTGTAACGAGCTCCATCGCCTGGCTGCATACACATAGCAGTGTTCTTCTGAACTGTAATTGCACAGCGGGAAACTTGATAAACCTATATCTTATCTGGGAGAGAAGCCGGTAATTGCCTGAAAGAAATGGATCTGCTTGAGGAAGGATATAAGGCAGTGTCAGACATATTGTTAGCTACACCCATAGCTGATGTGCTTTTCTTTTTCCCCTCCCCAAAATCACTTACACTTGGCAGCCTGCAGAGCTCTTACAGAACTCACTCCCCAGAAGCCACCAGGCCAGCCCTCGCTAACATCTCTGCATCTCCCAAGTTACACATTTGCACCAAATTCCCTTCCAGAAAGGGAAGCGCAGTGCAAATGATCCACATTTTGATTTGTACTTGTGTTTCCTGGGACAGGGGAGCACCCAGCACCTCGCTGTGCCGCCACCTGCCGAGGCCACGGCCCTAGGCACTGGATAGCAGAACCACATCTATGTTACGCTCCCTTAACTAACTGAGCAAAGAAGAAATACAAATGCGATTTTTCTGCTAAAAAGACAGCCAACAAGTATTTGCTTCCATCCGGCTAAAAACCTGTTTTATAGTTATTCAGTGTTTTGGAAGACCAACGCTGTGGACGAAATGCTGGTGGATCAATAGATCCCCTTCCTATCTACCTCATCTTCACTGCCTTCTGCATAATTCAGGCTCATCAGACTTGCAAGCCGTCTGGCCTAAAGGTTACACGAGCCGTACATCAATCTGTCAAAAAGGTGGCAAACAGTTCCCCATTCCTTTCCTATGCAAAGATTCTCTAAGATTTCTAAGACTCAATTATTAAAGATACAATTGCTGCACAATAACCACAGGATATTATTTGTTAAGGTTTCACAAACAAGTCACAGCACATATGACGGTCAGGTATGGATATCTCTTCTTCCACAGGCAGGTAATTCTAAACCACATAAAGTGAACCCTTCCTTCTGTAATATAAGGACACATCACTAAGAAACTACTAACAGAATCGGTCAGCGTGCCGTTGTTTCAAAATGTCACCACATCAAAGCCAAAAACCGCTCACACAGTACGTGGGAGGCTCTGTCTGAGATGCAGCCATAGCTCAGAGCGTAGAGATTTCAGCCCCCCCCACTCTCAAACCCTGATTATACACTACATGCAGGTGCCTGCCCTTGGTAGGGGCTCTTCCACCACCATTCACTTAGGCATTGTGTCAGTAATGGCCAGTTTTCAAAAAAATATATATTTCTTAAGGAAGAGAGCAACGAGAATGCAAGCGACCGCCTGTGTGCAGAGTACAGTACTGCTGAGCACCCCCATAACGCAGCAAAGAAACATCCAGAGGACTTCATGAAACAACACATTCCACCTATGGTACACATCCCTGCAGTGCATCACGGAGGTAAAAAACACAACTGAATCTGGGATGGCCCACTTCAGTAATCCAGATGTCAGCTCAGCAGAGCAGTCTCTGTAGGAAGCTAATGTGGTTAGCACAGACAGCCTCCAGCTAATGTGGAAGATGAGCACTTTTCCTGTTCTCATGTGATCCTCTATTTAATATCGAATATTGATCAGATCCGGAGGCATCTGGAAAAGAACGCTAACCTCGCATGCAGGTATCTTGTCTCCAGTGGCAAAACTGCACATGATTTCAAGCTATGATTCTAGTTGAAGGCAATAAATGACTTGAAAAATTGAAACTTGCATCGTTGGTTGCCAGAAGAACACTGAGAGTGACAGGCTCCTTCAAGATCACGTGTGCACCTCCCTGAAGAGGACATGCATGCTGTCCTGCTATCTAGTAAGCTTTCAGTACAAACCAGCAGTGCAACTGGCCAGTTACAAACTCAATCCATGCAAAATAAATGCTGGTCACAGGAAGAAAATACAAAGGAATGAGCAAGGTTAACAGCTGCTAACAGCAATGAAAGCACACACCCAGGTCTCTGTAAAGAGGTCCCTGCTTTCAATGGACTCTGAGGCTCAAACAGCTGAAATACTCAATGACACTTTGATTTCCTCCTCCTGGCCATAAAACTGACTACACAAAGCACATAAGGAGTCAAGACTTCCCCTTCACAAGGTCTCTTACTAGCTGCACTTGCCTTTTTCCTGGGTTCTGATGACCGTCTTACAGATTTTAGCACCTGGCTGACACCATTCCGTTCGGGCAAAATTAAAGGCGTCTATCCACATAGTCAAAAAGCTACCTGTTTCTTACTCATCCCACCATCTGAACAGTGTTTGGAAACCAGGAACACCCCTCACACACTCTCTCTGCCAAGTAATTCTGTGTGATTCTGTGTGTGATATTTCCACCTTAAAACTGAATTGAGTCATAAATGCATTTGGGATTACTGCAAATCCAGGTTAAGATTAAAAAGAGTTTTACATCTGAAATTTAAAGGATGTTTCTCCTCCACACAAATCTCTCTGGGGAGAAAGAGCATGCACAGAGTGCATGCATTTTGATGTTCAGTTCTCTGGTATTCCTTTCAGTTATGGTCTACCTGCAGGGATGGCCATTTTTTGCAATACCACGAACATTTTACAACTATTAAGGCAGAAGCAGGAAAGTGCACATTGACATAGACTGGGTGAGCATGTTCCTATGTGACATTTGCATTTTCAGCCCTGCTTAGCAAGCAAATCTTTTTTTTTTTTTTAAATAAAGTGAGTTTACAAGAGAATGTTTCTGTTAAAGTCGACAGAATGCTGAATTAAGGGATCAGTCCTGGTTCTGCCTGTGCTCTACCTCTCAGGCTGGAGGAGCTTCCTCTGGACAGTGCCCAGACTCCACGCTGCTGGCTGATTAAACACAAGGCTACGACCACAAGGCTGAACTGACTCAACCCCATAAACCTTCCTTTCAAAATCCTCTACAGCTGTCTTTTCATTCAAGAAGTATCTTCCAATCCCATTACTACTTAATCCCTTTATAATCCAATCAACCTCAGCAGCATCATGTCAGCTCGCTGTGTCAATGCCGTAACCCTGTAATATTTCATTCTAGGAAATAGCAGAGGGACTTTCTATTTCAAGACAAATTTTAATTCCTACCCTTGACCCAGCTTTGCACAGAATTACTCTTCAATGAGCATAACCAAATTAGAAAGGGCAACGGTATCTTCTGCATGACTTCAATATTACACTGGGTAATAAGGAGTATCAAGTTTATCCAGCTGTTTCTAAGGAAATCAGATATGTGGAATAATTCATACAGTAATTTGGTTTGTTTCAAACCTCCATTTTAGCTGGATGTAAAATTCAGTTGGGTTATCGGCATAGCATGCTAACAATACTCACCTGAGCCCAGAGATCCGCAGCCAGGTTTCTTTTCACAGGTCATTTCTTTCCCTGCTCCTCCCATTTTTATGAAGCAAATTGCTGGTAAAGCAAATATCTCACCTCAAGCACGCTCTGCATGTGACGCACAGAAGCAAGCACACCATCAGTCTCCTTCCATCTCTGCCATTTAGACACAACACAGTGACTACTCAAGCTCTCCTGAGTTAGGTTACACCATTAATGTGTTCACCTGCACTGGTCATCATCCAGCCACCCTTCTGTTTGGGCACAACTGGATAAGGCTCTACCTTATGGAATGTAAGTGGCCCAACGGTAATCCTCTTGTATCAGGACAAGTGGAAAAACAATACACCCAAGTAGTGAACATTATTGACCAAAAGACTCTATTAATGGGAAGCTTAACACCCAGAAAGCTCCTACAGGAACGCAGCCCAGGAGGACAACAGGGATCTCTGTGTGTGCTCCTGGTACAAGACACCAAGGATTTCCTCAGCACAGAAAGGCAGCTGCCTTCCCATGTGGCATTTCAGGTGTAGTGCAGGCACACCAGAGTCATTTATCATCAGCCTTGCAGACCTCAAGAAGACACAGTCCTGTAACCATAGAAACATGAATGTTCCTGTAGATATTTTATACTATTATATTTAAAAAAAAAAAAAGAATGGGGCTGTGTTTGCTGCCTCCACAGCGTGACACGGTAAGAAACTATGTTCTTACTTAATCATTGTGGTAATTCACAGCCCTTTGTATTCTTCCTCTCCAGAGATAAGCACAGTAACACAGCACAGCTTTGCACCTGACCCCCATCCAGTCAAAGAGGGCAACACTGAAATCCACCACCATGCTCTACAGAACTCAAGACTCAAAGAAACAGGAGGAGTTTCCCAGTACCTTCCATCTGTCCTTCAGGCACTGGTGCATCACGCAGCAGGCACCACGAGCAGGCAGTGGGGACAGGGCAGGAATGGCTCCATCCTGCAGCCAGGTGCAGTGGGATGAGAGCTCTGCATGCTACCCTGCTGGCTCCTTCCCCCAGGTGGATTGCGTTAGGGCTTCACTCATTGAGCACTGAGATGCACTGGGTATGGCGTATGATAATGCTCTTTTGTTATTCGTGGCCAAGCAGTGAGACTCCAAATGTTTTGACAGAACCTTCAAGTGAAGATTGATGCAGAAAGTGGCTTAGTTACTGTTAAAAACCATCCCATTAGGTCTGGGAAAATTAGTAACCATAGCTGCTTTTGTATTTCTAGAAAATATTTCTAGCAATGCAACACATTCTGAAACAGGCTCTTATGCGCTGCAAGGTCCCTTTAAATCTGTGAAAATTCAAGGTACTCCCCGGGCAAACGATGGAGTGCTCAGCTCCATACACAATTACACATTTACTGAAGTCAGATGCTAGGAAGAATGAAATCCCTCCCTCCTCTGGCAATAGAATTTAATAAATTTAAATCAGTAAAGCATTATCAACCCTCCCAGCATTTACAGCGCAGGGTTTACTGAGCATATTACTTCCAGACAGTTACAGATAATGATTGATACAAACCTCTAGTCACAAATATTTATGAAAAATGTACATTAGTGAATGTTAACATCAAGAAATTACGCACAGCAGTGAAACCATTAGAACTGCAGACCTCCTAGAGGAACTTTAATCATGCTTAGTTTATATCCTTTGCAATATACCACGCAGCTCTGAACATCCGCATCGATTCCGAAATGTAGCCAATGTCAACTGCTAGAGGAAGCCCTGCACTTCATTAGATCTGAAAAAATTAGTGAGACCGGTCATTTTGTGCATCTCAGGAGCTCTGGAGATCTTCATATTCTCTTGGTAGTGTTTCACACTACTGTACGCTGCTGTTCAATTCCTTCTTTTTTTTTTTTAATATATATACAAATAAATCTCTTTGGCACCAAGGAACCATTTAGCTCTTAAATCAAAAGCTGTTCATTGGTATTCAGCATTTGTAAACCATTTATTCCATCTTAGAGAAGATTCTGTACACATTCAGTCCCAAAATGCCTAATCAGTCATTAGTCAAAAGTAAAAACATATTTAAAAAAAAAAAGGCTTTTTTTTCATTCAAGTCTGAATTAATTATCCTTCCTCGGTAAAGGCAACTGCCTTGTATTTACAGTAACTGATTCCGGATGCTGGAATAAAGGTGTGATTTTATTTTTTATGGTGTCATTTAGTTCTGCCCATTAGGCACAGAGCCTTGATGCCAGAGCAAGCAGAACACCAAGCAAGCAGCTGAAACTGCTCAATACAATTGAATTGTAACAGAGCATAAAATGCTTCCTTCTAAAGCAGCCACCTACAGATTGCAGGGCAGCTACTCGCAGGCAGCTGCCGCACATTAGACCAATTTCAGATGTTGAAGATGGTTTTGGCTGTCTGTGAAAACTGTCTCCCAGCTGGAGCTACAGCGTCCGCAGGGAACCAAGCTGAACCAGGACAGCATCCCATGAAGGCTGCATGCAGCCCTGAGTGCCAGAATGGGACACGTTCTCACCTTCTTTGACTGCTTTCCCAGAAACATCCACACTCTTTAACTCCGTAACAGCTATCAAGAAGTTGCTACACTAAAGAGTAGTGCTTTTGGGTAACAAAACAAACACTCAAACCTAATAAACCCAAGCCAGGATGTAAATACATTACCAAAAGCATCACCTACTGCAAGCTGTCGCACACCATGAGATGTCAGCAGCAATTCCCATTAGATTTTCCCTGAACATCTGCAGCATAATTATGTTGCTTGTTTTCACAGGCTAAGCTAAAGTGTGGTTCTAGGTAAGCAGCACAAAGCATCTCCCATTTCACAAACCCACAGCAAGCGCAGTCTATAGGCGCCATCATCAGAGCAAGAGATTGCTCCCCATCCTGATCAGGGCTAAGCTCAGCTCCACAACTCGTCCTTTGTGGTTTAGAAAGATGAAGCCAGCAAATAGCAAAAAAAAAAAAAGGCAGGAATTTCGGAAGGAGAAAATGTGTGTCCACAGTATTGAGCATGGGCTGAAAGCTCAAAAACACAGTGGGACACCTCAGCACGGGACATAAAACCAAAGTCAGGAGAGGGACTTCAAGGAGTTAAAGGCCAGAACGGAACACTGACCCATCTGCTTTCCCTCACTAATGTTGGCCTGTAAGTCTCAAGCTGAGACCAACAACCTGAAACTGATTAAAGCTGACTCTCACAAAACCATCCGCATGTTGAATTGAAAGCACTAAGAGAAGTGATGCAAGTTTTGAGGGACTTTTGCAAAGTTTAATACCTTCACTTTTGAAAACATTCCACATTCCCTGTTTACATTACCTGGCTTCATCTTCTATGGACTCATTTTTGTTACAGCTTTTCAAAAAAGACAGGAATAATGGTCAAAGGTGAAGGCTCCGTGTCTAAAAGCCTTCATTGTGTGAAGCCTCCAGTTCTGCTGGTGTACGCCTTACTCAAGGGATCCCTACTGGCTGTCCTTACATCACTTATAACAGCAGACCCAATCTTTGTGTGGCAATATTTCTGGTTGCCTCTTATCACCTCAAACAATGTCCAAGACCTTATTTCATCTCAACAATGAAGTGACCATAGAGTATAACTACTGTCTGGCTAGGAGGTCACCTTAGACTTCCATGTACTATAATAACCATGAGTCCATGGCAAAATACTTAACAAGCACTACAAAATGGAAGCTAAACAGCTAGAAGGAAATGCTGCTGAGATGACAAATAGACACGACAGTAATCTGGTTTTAGCCCATCAGGTAAGTACAGATTTCATAAATGAACTAATCACTTTAAACAATACATGCTGACTCAGACAGAAAAGCTTCACAGTTCCTCCCAGTGTTATGACAATGGTCGTGAGTTAAAAAAACAGGCAAGATCAGGGCAGGGATTTGAGGTTTCCATCACGAAACGCCAGCGTGTGCCACTCTGGTTCAAGCCACCCCAGTTCTGAGCTTCTCATTCTGCACATTTCCACGCTTTAGCCTGCAGCACGGAGGACATGTGATTAATACATATCTTCGTGGTGACTTCTGCATCCAAGCATGATGGAGCAAGAGATACAGCAATGTTACTGCCGCCCCCCACTGGCCAGCTCGAATCCATTTTGCCATCAGAAACAAATAAGGGACAATCCTATTACAGAGATCATGGAGCAGGGAAAAAGTTAAAGGCTGAAGCTAGATAAAGCCACAAAATTAATTCTTCACTAATAGCTCTATTAACAAATGATGATTCTTGACTCAGAAACCCACACCAGCTCAGCTCAATGAAAAGCAGGAAGTACAAGAACCAGCCAGTGGGAATGCTTCCTGCAGGAGGAGGACTTCAGGGACTTGTTAACACAGCTTTCCATCACTAATCTTGTGATATTTAGGAATTTTTACACTTAAATTCCAGTTTCTGTGATATCTGAGAAGCGGAGAAGAGATTGCAAGATTGTATGGGCATTTATGGCTCAAAAATGAAAGGTAATTTATTTTTCTATTTGTTTCATCTTTCAACTAGTCTCACCTGAAAGAAGGACAATGTTCTTTTTTGAATGCCTCAGGTTCAGAAGGAGAAGCGCTCCCCATACTCCCTATACTGGGGAGTCAAGCTAAGCAGAAAATTGCTGTAGTGAAACATGAGGGCTTTTGCATCCTCCATTTGGAAAATGCATTGTTCCTTGCATCCAATCTGCCCATTTAGATTCACTGAGTACCAGGTATTTTCATCTGAACTTGGCTTTTTCCCATTAGAATCCTACAGAGCTTGGTTAATTACTGCTAATGAGAACGGATTTTCACACACGGTATTTTCACGTATTCTCCACATTTTTAAGACCAACCTGCTCCCCTGGGGAAAATGACCACTGTCACCGCGCAGCCCTCTGAGAGGCACAAAATAATAGCTGTCACTTCGGGTCCCCATGGCAACATGCCTGTAACTACACCAAATTTCAGTTCAACGGGAGAATGCAGATCTATGCGCACACATGCAGAGGTGATGCGAACAAACCACCCGAAGCACAGCTCTGGGATTTCACATTTGGACTGCACCATCCCTTGCCCTCCCTTGGCGCAGCCTAGGCCCAGTGCGCGCCCAGTGCTGCTCGGGGAACAGCGTGCCATCTCCTGGTGCTCCTGCTGGGTGACAGAGGTACATTTGGGGGATTTCCCCCTCCCTCGCACTGCCAGCCCTGCTCCAGCCCACACACCTCCTTCCTCACCCACCCTGCTCCCCCCATCACACAGCGGTGCACTCGGGGCTCAGCATGCCGACTGAACTCGACTGAAATACTTCTCCAAGAACACTCATCGCTACAGAGCAGCAGTAGGTGTCTAGCTGCACTCCGAAGCAGCATTGATCCCTGAGGGATTTGCTCATTTAAGTCCCATTAGCGTTAATGGGAATCACCTACAGAGCACAAAGACATCTGAATAAAGCAGCCTTATAAGAGCGACTCGCTGTCAGAAGCTAAAATTTGATGTTTGTCATTATTTTCACTGAGAGGAAGGTTGGATCCCCAGTCAGTTAAATCAACTCATCTATTCTTAGCGAAACAAAAGTTCAGTGCTGAAAATTGAACACCTGGCTTCTCAGTCTTCATTTCTCAACCAAAAAAAGCGCTTGGTTTTGTGCTTCACTGAGATACCTTTTACCTGCCAGGTGCCGAAGCACCGTATGAATGTGAGCTCATCAGCCCTCACCGTGCCGATGGGCTGCAGCATCCCAACTCAAGCCAACTCACTCCTGCCCCACCACTCCCACCCTGGAAATGTTGAGTGGTATTTTACATCCTCCTTGTGCCTTACAGTTTTCCCACCTTTCTAAATCAAACACCAGAGTGAAGGCTCTGTACCTGGGCTCAGAAAGAAGCAGGCAGGGTGCCTGGAAGAGCCCCCTAGGACAGATGATCTCTTACAGCACTATTTTCTGAATTTAAAAATGATTTTCTCAGACCTCACGGCTGGCTCTGAGAAACAAACTTCCTCTCTTTATTTATTTTGAAGATCTTAACAATTTATTTCACTGTTCCCTTCTGTGGACCCGTGCTGTGAGAAAGAACCAGAGTAACTCACCATTAATTGAACAAGAAATGATAATGCTCATGCTTTTTTTTGAGCAGAAATGTGGTTTCCTATCAATTCACCACAGGGATGATTTATAGCCATCTGGTTTGTGCAAACCATGCAACATCAGCGTTGATTTTAAAATCCATTACATTAAAACTACACCCCAAACTGCACGTTTGGCCATAGGTTCACATCACAGAGGTCTCAGCAGTAACACCAGCAAAGAAAATGTCTGACCCCTCTTCAGCCACCCCTTTTGGCCATGCCCCAAGCCCAATGCCTCACACAGCTCCTGCCCAAGAGGAATCCTGGCACAGCTGAGATGATGTATTTAACAGTTGCTGTAGGGGTACCAGAAGCTGCAGCTGGACATTCCATACACAGAATTTACATTTTTAGTGGACGTGGCTTTCTAGGCTCCAGTAATCTGCTCTTCAGCTGCAACTATTACTACACAATTCCTACAACAAAGTAAATTACTTACATGCAATCTAATCTCCCTTCCTTTCAGCTTCCATAAGGCTTCTTTTTATTTCTTCAGTAATATAAAGAGGCATAAAGGCAATAGAGAACATAACAATAAACAATTTTGCACCAATTTAACTCAATTGGTTTAAAAGAATCAATGCAGTTAAATGAGAACAATTCTCCGGTGAAGATTAAACAATATTGGTGTGAAAGGAAAAAAAAAAAAAACCACAAAAAACACCTCTTGCTCTTCATCCATGTGGACTGGTGCTAGTGCTATTCAAATAATGAATGACAGCTCTGAACCTTTTTTCTTCCATTTCCTTCTAGCCACCTCTGGCACAGTGCCCTGCCCTTGGTTACTGGCAGGAAAGCATGGCTAAGGAAAGAAAAGTCACTGCAGAAATGAACCTAGATGCCCAAGCTGACCAAGCAGAGTGCCAGTAGCCAAGTGGAATCAGGAAACCTGATTATTCCTTCTTGACTATTGCAGCATCCATGGTTGCAGGTGTTGGGTCAGGATTTTGAAATCCTTTAGCTCAGCCCTGCGTTACAACAGAAGTTGCAAGGATAAGCCTTCAGTCACAATGAGATGCATTGCTTGTAGTCTCCACTGATGGGCTTGCACTGATGGGCAATAATTACGGCTTGTACTAGCTAAAAGGCTTCTAACAAACCTCTCAAAGTAATTAATCATAATTAACATAACCTTAGATATGTTTCAAGCTTTTAGTCCTCAGCTCATTATATACAGGCCTTTCAAAATTGTTCCATTACATTAATTTTTCTATTTTTAAGCAAATCTATAAGCAGAACGTGGCAAATGCTACAAGAGTTACACTTCCCAAATTACAATGTGCATGTACATCAACAGCTTAGAATTTTATTTTAATGCAACACCGAGTCATGAATTCACTGTCTACAGAAATGATTAGAACAGGGCAGGGACTATTTTGCAAGGGAGATATCATGGTTGCTTTAAAGAGACAGAATTTACGTACAGTACAGGATCTGAAAAATTTAACATTTAAAATGTTTTGTATACACATTAACTACATATATTGCTACAGATGCACATTCTTCTGAACACTCTTCAAGTATCTTTTCCCCACTTTTAGCTGAAAATCAGGAAGAAAAGTACACCTAAAAAGAGGTCAATTTCATATAGAAATGAAGAAAGAAACATAAAAATGCTGAAGTGAAAATCAGCAAAATACAGATATTAAGGATTCAGTGAACTGAGAGTTCTGTTTTAATTCCCTCTTCAATTTAATCAGGTTTGTCATTCTGGCATACCTGAACTACAAACTACCTGCAGTACTGCACTTAATCACAGAATGGCTTGCATTGGAAGAGACCTCAAGGATCATTACGTTCCAATCCCCCTGCCACAGGCAGGGCCACCAACTTCCAGACCTGGTACTAGACTGGGATGCAGAGTGCTGGTCCCAAGACAGGCCCCTGGGAAACACCACTTGTGACAGGCCTCTACTTGGACATAGAATCATCAAGAACAACCCTCTGGCTGTGACCTTCCAACCAATTATTTATCCACCAAACAGTCCAGCCTTCAAATCCATGTCTCCAATTTAGAGATAAGGAGGTGGTAGGGGATCATGTCAAAAGCCTTACACATGTCCAGGTAGATGACACCAGTTGCCTTCCTTTATCCACTGATGCCACTACTCCATCACAGAAGACCACCAGACTGGTCAGGCATGACCTTGCCTTGGTGAAGATATGCTGGTTGCCTCGGATCACTTCTTCATCCCTCAAATGCCTTAACATGTCTTCCACAATGATCTGCTCCATGATATTCCCAGACACAGATGTGAAGCTCAGCAGCCTGTAGTTTCCCAGGTCTTCCTTCCTCCCCCTTCTTATAAACAAGAGCGATGCTTCCCTTTTTCCAGTCACCATGGGCTTCATCTGATAGCCACAACTTTTCAAATATGATGGAGAGCAGCTTGGCAACCATATCAGCCAGCTCCCTCAGGACCCTGGGATGCACGTTGTCCAGCTCCATGGACTTGTACACATCCAGTTTCATGAGGTGGTCTTAGACTTGCTCTGCCCTTACAGTGGAGGGTACTCTGCATCCCCAGTTCCCACCTAGAGACTGTTTCAGTGATGTGAGAATCCTGGCTGCCAGTGAAGACTGAGACAAATAACTCTTTGAGTACCTCAACCTTCTCCATATGTGCAGTAGCCAGTTCTCCTTTCTCATTTAGCAGGGGAGGTGCGCTCTCTTTGGCCTGTCTCTTCTGACCCATGGACCTGTACAATCCCTTCCTGTTGTTTTTAACATCTCCCACCAAGTTTACTTCTGTCTACACCTTGGCCTTCCTAATCCCATCTCTGCCCAGACAGCACCCCTGTATTCTACCCAAATGACACGTCCTTGTTTACACAGCCTGGACTTGCCCTTCTTTTCCCTCAGTTTGACCAGCAGGTCCATGCTGAGCTGTGGTGGTTTCCTGCCTCCTCTGTTTGTTTTCCTATACTGGGACACAGAGAGCTCTTCTGCTCTCAGATCAGACAATTAGCATTACAACTACCGCACACTGTGCTTAAATACCACACAGCAGTGTAAGGCAATGCATGCATTGAGTTACAATCAAGTGAGTTCACTCACTGAACAAGTTAATGCAAGAAGGTAACCGAGGCAGAGGAAAGCTGTCCCACAAACCAGTGTTACGATAGCAGCACGCAGGAGCCTGCTACAGCCAGCCCAGGGGCGAGGAACTGCTGTCCAGTGCCATTGTGGAGTAGTAAGCTTTAGCCATAAGACAAAGGCACTAAAACAAGCTCATCCACAGCGAGCATCCCTTCATCACCTCCCATGGCAGCAACGTAGGTATACTGATGCACTAGTTAACGAGACTGTGACAACTTCTAAAAAATATTGTCATTTTTCCAGTCAATAAGCCTGTAGCTAAGGTGAATTCCCAGCTCCTTTTTAAATTTAAAACGTGTAGAAATACTTTCACTAATGAGAACTGAAGAGCAATCATTGGCCAAAAAAGAGCAGTCAATCATAACTCCTGTTAATAAGACTAAGCAGAGGTCCTGACCCAGTAACACCTCTTTGAGCTCCTACTCTGGCAGGCAAATGGCCCCTGGAGGCATGTGAAGAACAGGGTGGCTACATCACCCTGCACAATTTATCACGGAATTACAAAACAGAATTAAACTCTTTGTCTTTGCACGGCTACAAAGCAGGGCGCAGTTCTGAAAGGCCTTAATGTGCTTTGTAAGGCAGACTTTTCAGCAGGATCTGGCCATGAGCCAGCATATATCTGTGTCACTTTTTAAAGATAATCTGGTTAAACAGCTACATCTTTCCTTATTATGCTCTTTGTTTCCACTATACACATGAAAATTAGCTTAGAGCCAGAGAGGGCTAATTTACATTTTTAGGGATATGTTTTATCATTGTGTGCAGATAGGATTTTCAGTCCTTGTTGAACGCGTTGTGTTACCAACCCCCTTGCTTTTCTCAGCCTGGAGAAAGAAAAAAGGACATTTGCATCATGTTAGCAGAGAACACAGTCCAGCTTTCCTTCAGAAGAAGAAAAGCCATGAATTATTGCCCCTCCCCAATAAAGCCAGGCAAAATCGAAGCACAGTAGACACTGAGAGCAAATTTCTCCCAACACTAAGAAAATGGCAGAAAGAAGTAACAACTTCTATCCTTTAGTTTTCAGGTTGCTATCCTTGAGAGCCTGGGCCCTTGTGCATGCAGTGTGGATCCAACATGAAAGAAGCGCAGAATAAAAAATGTTCACCACATCAGTAGGTGTTTGCAGCTGTAAATAAAAATGGATAATTTGCACATCTTGTTGTCAGACATGTCACTGGCAGCAGCAAGAGCTCTGCATCTCCAACAACTTCACCTGGTGCCTAACTTCAGGTAAAGCTCTGAGAAGCAGGTCTGAGATCTAAAATTCAAAGCACCAGTGTATATTTACCTATCCTGGAGAGAAAAAAACACTTAGGAAGATAAGGCACAAGAATCCCTGCCTTAGTATTATTCCAGTCTATTTATTTGAAGTGGCAGGTAAGGAAGCAGTTCTAGGATACTGCTGCCCAACAGTGCCACCAAGCACACAGCTTCAAGCTCATTCACTGCCTCATGATGAAAATACCAGCAACATGAGAAATATTTGTATTTATCGAGTTTAATCCACACATCTGATGTTATCAATTACAAAAGCACTGAGCTACCACATACTGGTCCCCCTCCACATTTTTTTCCAGTTCCATACTGATAGAAAAAACATGGCCAAGAACAGGTCAGCAGTAAGCAGTTCCCACATGGAGAGTTTAACCATCCCATTTTGTCTACTGCTTTTTCTATTCAATCTACTTCCTACCTCTGTTTGCTTTCCAGCTGTGAAAATTCATTGACTAATAGGCTTCTGTGTCTCTGCTAACAAGAGAATTTTATTGGTAACATCTTATTTAAATACAACTACTGAATCAAATTCAGTGATTTTCACCCAGCTATTCCATGTATTCTTTAAAAAATGAAGCTATGTAGGAAGCACGTTTGAAGCTTTATTAAAATTAAAAGGTGTATAAGGCCAAAACAAGACAATGCTTTTCATAATTGAGGCATAATGAAATACTAACTGGTTGGAGGGGGAGGGGAGGAATGTGTCTTTCTTCAGCTTCCCTAAATTCTTCCTCAAAAAACACATATACAGACACGTAGGCACACACATACAAAAAGAAGAGTAACTGACAATTCCAAAGCTACAATAACTAAAACACCTGCCAATAGGAATTCAATTCCACAAGATTATCAGCTACGATTCCTTTGGCCACAGGTACAAAGGAGTGCAAGACTTACAAATACCCTGGGCTACAAATACAGGACTACAAATACAAACTGCTCCCTGCCATTTGAGTCCTGCTGCTTGCAGCAGCAAAATGAATTTATGCCACCTATTTTGAGTGCCATCCAAAAATACAGTTTTCTAATTACAGGGAAGAACATGACATCCGGACAAATAAAATAAAAGGTATCCACAGGAAGAATGCCAGGGAGACTGCACACAACAGCACGGCTGGAAAGGGAGGGTGGAGAAAGACCTCCAAAGGGTGATGAATACTGGAACACAGCTACGATTTGTGATGACATTTAACCCTTTGCCCCCAATTTAGATGTTCTAAGGTGTTAAATGAATACTGCTATGTCAATAACCTAGGACAAACACAAGCACAGACAAAACAGTGCTCCCCCTTCTCCCAGTATCATCCCTCTTTGTCTAGCAGCTCGTCTGCCGCATCCCACAGGGCACTGTGCCTGGAAGACACATCGGTGGGCACTGTAGCAGTGTGTGCCCAGCTGCAGCTGTGTGGCACAGCAGCTGGCACAAAATGACTCCCTCGTAGAGTAGGGTTAATAACACATGGAGGATGTTGAACAAGCATATGCAGCCCCTAGTTTGAGGTTATAAATTATTTTACCTAGAAACAGTGGCTAAGTAAAAGGCAGCCTTGCTCAATTCAGGACGACAATATCAGAAAGAAGCTTTCAGGATGACAGACAGGCAGGAATTAAGGGGGAAACATCAGTACATAGAACAGAGTGCAAAAGAGTGAAAAGTTGAGTGTTAAGTGTTGCATTCCTCTTAACATCCATCCCCACGAGTGACATTGCTAACACCTCAGTATCCATTACACTAACCATTTGGCCTGCACAACTCTCTAAGGAAGGGCCGCTGCCAAATCTCTGCTTCCAAACACTCCGGCTGTGAGCTGCTTAAACCTCCATCCTGCTGCCACTCCGGTGCTGCTGGCAGAGGCGCACGTCTTCTTGCACTCTCTTTCACATATGAAATTGTGTTCAGTTTTCCAAGCATGCCCTGATGTTTCATGCACCATGCTTGGCGATGATGTAGCAGGCCACAAAGGTCTGAGCAGCCCACCCCCACCAGAACCCCCTTCCTCCTTTTCAGCTGTGTCTGGCTGGACTGTCCTGCCCTCATCAGCAACACAATACACTTGTACTTATGCAGAGATCCAACCAATTTGTCATACATAAAATAGATGTATGCCCTTAAATTACAGCATTTATTAAGTATATTTTCTATTAATTTACAAAGAAACCCATAATTAATAGCATTGTAAGAGAAGTCTGTGAGATCCTGACTCCTCAAGCACATCTTACTGGACGCAATGTCAGGAAACCTGGTAGGTGGAAATAACTGATTGATTCAGCTACGTATCCACTTAAGTGAATAGCAGACTTATTATACACCTACTGAGTTAACCAACAGTAACATTACAAGCAGCTATGAATAGCTACAATCAACCCATCTGTGCTCTGTCAATCAAAGCACATCAGCTATGATTAGCTACAATCAACTCATCCTTTGCATAGAGAATTCTGTATGACATAAGTGTATTTAATTCTAGACACACCGCCATGTTTGCATTTATTTTTGGGAAAACAAGGAATTTGAGCCCAGTATGCACAGCTCTTCACATTCCTCTGATTAAAAGAGTATTTCTAACATTTTTACTGACACAATGGTAATACGGACGTGACCAAAGGAACCTAACCGACCTCCTCTCATAGGAAAAGAGATCCACCAACATATGCCACTGCACCACCAGCCTGTGCTTTTTAGATGAAAGCCTAGATGGTGACAGTCTCGGTCCGTAATAATTGCTATACGTGACCCAGCACCCACCAGCAACCAACCAGCGAGAAGAGCCCTTGGCATTAACACTGCCATCTATGTGCTGAAGAACCAGCCAGGACACAAGGCTTATATGCAAGGACACTGTCCTCATACTCATTTTAAATTCAGCTCTCCCTGTCTCAATTTACACCTAATTTACAATCATCTGTTTGACAAACCAGGTTATGTAAGGAAGAGAGAGAGCTCCTTGCAGTCCTGTCTCCACAGACAGAGCTGAACAAACCCAGCACTGCCTGGCCTAGTGTCTCCAATGCCCTCTCGACTCCACTGAAATATGGGCCAAGAGCAACCTGTACTTCGGCCCAGAGGTCCGTGGGACCGTGCAGGAGCTGTCTAAAGCAAGCAGCAGGCCCAAGCAGCACAAAGTGAGCATCAGGCCCGGGGCAGCAGCCCCAAACCCAGCTGCAGCCACCGTGTCCCAGCCTCCTCCCCGGGGAGGGCATTATCAGCGTGTAACCAGCCACCGAGGTGGGAACAGCAGGACTGGGAAGTGAAGGATGGAGAAATCAAATGAAAAATACGCGGCAGCTGGTCAGTGGGACTTGATTTTCAAATCTAATCTCAGTTTGTGCAGTCAATGGGGGAGAAATGCCACAATTTGCATGACAAGAGCCAAGTGAACTGAATAGTGGCAAATCAATTCTGCAAGAGAAGATAAAGCAGAATATACCTAATATATTAGCAGCAAGGTGGAATTCAATTCCCATAGTGTCTGAAGATATTGATTAAAACAGACACTTCTGTATTATTATGATTATTATTCCTCTTCCACTTAGGACTTGGAGACAACTGAGCCATATAGATGCCACTGTCTTACACAAATGGAAATGTATTTTGCTGTTGAAGAAAATAATGTAAAGTCCACATCCATTAGAAGTAACAGCCCTAGAAAATATTAGGGCTGGGCACTTGAGCGTGGTACAAAGTAGTGCTCTCAGTTGGGTGCAGGCGGGATTCAGTGACTTCCATTTGTACCTACCAAGAGAGAAGGGCATAGTACAGCTGAAAGGAAGGATTAGTTCTTATTTGCATCGTAGTTAAAATAATCAGCCAGCACAGTATCTCTGCCTCCCTTCCCATTCATTTGGATGTGATGGTCAACACTGATCACGATAACCTTCATGATCACTACTGGTTTTTATATGAAAATATTCTCGAAACAGACACCTATTGTTGAAAACAATTATTTTAGCACTTACAAAAGCCTCCTCCTCTTGCTTGGGCACCGCTGTCATTACAGCATTAAACAATATCACTTTTAAAGATTCTGCAGCTGAATGAGAGCAGTGGATCAGGCATGGTGAGCGCATTTGGGACACAAAAAAAAAGCACTTACCCAGGACACTGCTGCCTCCGACTAAGCAAAAGGCAGTGGAAAAGAAAAAAAAATGCCAAATTAAGAACGCTGAAAAGTCCACGTTGCTTTTAAAAATTGCATTTGCTACAATTACTTTTTTTTTTTTTTTTTTTTTTTTTTTTTACAGTGCATGTCAATTATAAGATACAAAGGCTGAGGAAAAGCTCAGCCAGCACTGTTTGTGTCACGTAATCTATTCAGCGCAGCACAAGAAAAGGCTAGGAAACACATCTGAACCTCATCAGTGCCAAATCTTTTGACACTGTTGCCAGCTGAAAAAGAAACCCCTCAGTCCCACCTCCAGCACGGCACGTTTCAAAGCAGACTCTTCTTGCAGCACCCAGCCAGAAGCTCCAGCCCACCCTGAATTCTAAGCACCGTCTGCTGGCTCCCAGCACTGAGCTGCACACAGCAGGACAGAAGCATCCCGATACGTCCAGCAGCATCTCAGCTAAACATCTGCATGTCTTTAGCAAGAAACACTGAATACTACTCAGTTTATTGGTACTTTCACTGGCTAGAATAAATGAAATAAGAATAAATGAAATAAGAAAAGTATTTCTTATCTCATTAAAATATGGTGAGGAGTAAATCAGTTTGAACAAAGGAATTAGGTACCAGGGCTACTTTTTTGTTCACTGAAGCCAGATGAATAATGTGAGATGAATAATTTATAAGATAAATTCCTAAGTCACCAAGAATGAACTTTATTTTACTCACAGTCAGTAGACAATACCACCATAGATCCCATCTGAAACACAGACTATTAACAGTTCACAAATTGTAAGTATTAGCACACAAGTAACACAAATTCGACCAGATCTGTGTAGGTAATAGACCACCTCAAGGTATTTCTTTTCTAGACTGATGACTACGACTTTTAGAACAAATTATTATTTTCCATTTAAGACAATAGAACACTGTGCTGCCTTCCTCCCAAGTCACACACACCACTATCACTTCCTTTGCAGTGACCACGTGTGCCCAAGGCCCTCATCGCCTCCTCCATCCAGCTCACTGAGAAACTGGCAGCAACCTGGAGAGAAACAGCACTGTACAGAGACCTGGCTTACCTTTAAATTATTACAGATAGGATCAAAATATTCAGTCTGGGGCTGTGTGCTGAGGAACAGCACAAGAAATCAGAGCAAGAGACAGGAAGGAGGAGGTGACATCCTGCAGCATCCAGCTAGCAATGCTCCTGCCAAATTCATTCTGCAGCACCCTGAGCTTCCAAAATGACTGGTTCACTGCATACATTAACAGTGAATAATAATCAACTTCTCAGCTTCTTAGGATTTGTTTTATTCCTTAATTCTGTATCAAAATTAATCTACCAAGCAAGTTTTTCTGATCGGGTGGCTTAAAAGTGACGACTGCATCCAAATGTCAAACAACAGACACACAAGAAATGCTCCTGGTGTTCGGTTGGAACAAATGAACTACTAGTAAAGGATCTTACCAACAGAAGTATAAATAAGTCCATTAAATGTACCTTCTGGTTCTTTTCTACTGCTAACTCTGCAAAGAAATTTTTCCTTTCCCTATGTATAAACAGCACGATACGGGAAATACACTTGCTTAGCCCTCTCTGCCATCAATTCAGAGGTACTGTACTTGTTCCTCTTTTAAACCATAAGGTCACTATCAGAACTCCTATCAGAGGCAACGCATCCTACCCTGATTACAATGTTCCCTATCCAGCTTTTCACCAGCCTGAATCAGCCAATTTCAAGAGACTTACTCTTGATTGAGACTGAAGTAAATAAGAGTAGAATTAAGTAGCTCATTTTTTTCTAACCATGTTTAAATCAAACCGCCTAATCTGGCAGCATCAGGAATGCTTTACTTCCAACACACCTATTCATTTGAAGGCAATACACTCCAGTATAAGATTATTTTCTTTTCCAATCTCCCTTGTCCGTTTTCCTTCAAGTAACTTAGATCGATGTGTAGTTCTATTGCTTTGCATCATATAATACAAGCTCTGATTTGGTGATGGCTCTTGTAGCAACGACAGCTTACAAAATTCTGAACCCTCCCACGCCAGCACGTCTCCCCCAGTTTTGCAAATATCACTGTTTGAAGGTCATTTGGTGAAGGAAAAGAAGGAGTGATCTGGATGAACAATTCACACAGACCCCCACGTACTCGGCAAGCAGAAGAAGGTTAACACAATGCTGGAAGCATTGCTGGAACCTAATCTAAACCAGACCAAAACAAGAATGAAACAGCAAGAGCTGGAATAACGAATACATATGATGTGATGTTTTCAAACTTAACACCTGAATATAAATCCTTCTGAAACTTCAACACCACACTCTTAACACTCAGCCATGTCAACATCACCAAAGGAAACTCAGCTTATCTGCTGAATGTGTCCCTCGCTCTTGCAAATAAAGCCTTTTCTAGGCTCCTTCTCCTTGCAGCTGAACGACAGCATATGGCAGCCGCAGATACTGATGCCCCACTCCCAGTGACACTGCTGCTCCAGCCCTGGGAGCTGCCCCCCCGATAAATCAGCTTTTGCCAGCCATGTACTGCTGCTCTCTTGGCAGCAACGTGCTCTTGTGCCATGCGCTGCCAAGCGAGGATGCCAATCTCTGGACACCAGCCTTTGGGCCGCAGCCAGATGGATGCTTTCTGCTGTTCTTCTGCTTTGTGATCTTGAATAACAAGAAAGCACGAGCTGTAAAAACAATGCTAATACCAACTGAAGAAACAAAGCCTTCTTTCTTGCTACCCCCTCAGTGTCCGCATTCCAGGTTTCCACCTGCCAGGTGAGAGGCTGCTGCCTGCTTCATCACCCCAACTCCAGGATGGTTACCTCACTTCCAGCCACAGGAACAAAGGGAATGGCAACCCCCCATGGGCAAGCCACCACCCAGCACACAGCCTGCTGGCCTGCGACACTATCCTGTGTGCAAATAGCAACAGTCTGTGCATGTCTGGCACGTTCACCAAAAGAAATCTGGCATACGTCTTCCTGTGAATAATTAGGACCAACACATAAAACTCTGTTAGTTCAAGGTAGCTCTTATTAGGGCTCCATTGCTCCAAACGTTTAAAATGAGAGCAGCATGACAAGATACAAGGCCGTCCACGCATAGCACCATCCTGCTCTACAGGAGCTGGTGATCGGGTAAGGCTTGGAGCAAAGACACCAAACACGATACCAAACTGCTCCCTGGCAATCTGCTTATCTCATAGAATCACAGAATCACCAAGGTTGTAAAAGACCCCTAAGCTCATCCAGCCCAGCTGTCCACCTATCACCGCTACTTGCCACTAAAGCACATCCCCGCAGTGCTATGTTGAAAGTACGGCTGTTTGATGGTGTCTCCCTGTCTTTGTCCTAACGGGAAGTGAATACGAAAGCTCTGTAATGCAATCCAAATCTAGTCTGGATATGACAAACACAGATTTTAATACAAGAAGATTTTTCAGATGTTTTCTTTTTTAACAAAGCATTTTGAGTTGTAAGAGAAATATGTCACAGAGAAATGAGGGGAACAGGCTTGATTTCCTGTCTGATTACTTTAGAATCAGCCCTCAAGACTTTACACGCAAGTTCTGCCACATCCCAAGGTTTTGCCAAATTCTGGTTTTACAAATCCTCAGAGAGTAATGAATTCCAAACAAGGGCAGAGCAAGGAGCTTCCCATCTCCTGGCACCAGCTCAGGGCTTGGTGTCACCACCAGTGCTCCAGCAATCCACAATCAGAAGGAAATTACAAAGACCTCTGGATACTTCATCAGTTAGAAAAAAAGGAAATCAGTACCGTGCAGTAGTCCTGAAACTAATAAGATGAATCACATGCTATGAACTGTAGTTTTCAACAAATCTGGCATCAGCAATACCTTTCTTGGCACAAGGCCTGCAGAAGGTGCAGAAGCCAGAGGAAGTCACAGAAGCTCTCAGCTGTTCATCTGTGCTGTGTTGCCTGTGAGGGAATTCAGGGATTGGTTTGCAAGAAGGATGCTGCAGCACCGGAGTTGCTCCTGCAACTCATTCCACACGAGCATGGAGAAAGTCTGATCATCCCCTCCCGGACAGCTACGATGGAAGCAATGAGTTACAGGAGTCAGGGTTGGTGTCTAATCAGCGTAATTAATCTAATTAGATGATTAACCTGAAGAGGGAAGAGCTGCTTTAGGCACAAGTAGAATATTGCATGAATCACTACTTGGCAATGATCGTAATTAATTGGAAAATGCAAGTTGCGGTTTGTTGGAAGGTATGGACTAAGTTAAAAAAGAAGATACACAAAATATTAGGCACGAGGAATTCAGCTCCAGGCAGTCTTACCTCTGCTCGTCAGAAACCAAGACACTGCTGTCACTGAGAACATCTGCTAATTCATCAGACACTAGAAAATGTCCTGGGACACAATACCTGCTACAACTGTACACCAAATGAGCAGTAATTGTGGGGCCTCTGAAGTGTTTCACACATTTTGCAACGTTTCAAGGCTTTTTATCACTGATTTCCCTTCATTCCCCCCCATTAAAGTATCAGGGAAATACTCCCATTCCTACCCAAACAAAGGACACCACTTTTCCACAATGCCAGGACTGAATGATGGAAATGCTGCCACTAGCATCCATACGAAGGACCCAGCTTCCATAGAGCCAGGCCTCATTTTGCAAGTTTTAAGTTTGAGCAAGTTTAGAGTGCATATATGAAATGACACGGCTCTTTTCAGAATCCTAAGAAAGAAATGGGAGAAGCAACCAAGTAGTGTCACATCTGACAACGGAGAGTCGCCTGGCCCTGATTTCGAGCGACTGCTTGCCACGTAAGCGAAACACTGCAGCACTGGAAGCGCACATCAGCTAGGGAAAGGCTCCCAGCACACCCTAGCAATGTGTGGCTACATACACCAGCTTTGCAGCCTGCCTCTACGCTTCACGGCTGCAAAAATAATTGCTGCAGAAGTGATTTATCCCCTTTGAGCCGATCTAAAGCCAATAGAGTTCAGTGAACTCTGAATAAGAGTATTTACAGCTATTGCCAGCTAATGCGTTACTGCCAATAGAAAAATTATCTTCTATTTCATATTCAGAGAGCTAATGTGCAGCACATTTCATCTTTATTTCTTAACTTCCAGTAGGAAAGATGCAAATGCTGAAACTCTTCAATAATCTGCCATCATATAGCATTCAGCTAAGAAGAGAACTGTCCCCGTTTTATTAAAATCTAAACCAATTACTGCTCCAGTCATGAAATAAATCACTGCTTACATTTTTATCAACTAATAAGTAGGAAGGCAGCTACCAACCTCTTAGGACATCTGTTCTGAGGCACAGAATCAGTGCTGTTCGAAGCAGCATCATGGGAAGGAAGGAGCAAGAGCTGTCCAAGGTTTGCCTTGCCCATCGCCATGGGTCATGACAGTGGCAGAGACACCATTAGGTACACTCCACACTTTTATTCTGTTGTTTGGTGTTGCATATTAATGTGTGAAGAGCTCTCTAAGATTTCCAGCAAGCTCTGAAAGTGAAGACTTAGCCCCGGCTTCCTTCCTCCCATCAGCTGCAGAATTCCTACCAACGACCCTCTGAGCATCCTCACAGCCTTCTCTTGACCTTCTGCAACAGCTCTTGTCATCCAACATCCTTGTGCTGAGTCCAGATGCCCTCAAAGCAAGCTCCATGACCCAGTCAGCTCCACGGCTGAGCCACTGATGACAGGGAAAGCCAGCTCAGCCACCTCAGTGTGCTGCTTGGCTCGGATCACAGAGCAAGGCACCACCAAAAACAGCTTCGCTGATGCCTGTTTTTGTGATTACATTAAAAAAAAAAAAAAAAAAATCAACCACAGAAGTATGAATCTAGTACACTGATGAGAAAGAACGCCTGCAGTGTTCTGGATATGCTGTCTAAAGATCTTGAAAAATTGTTTTAAATTGACTTGGATTTGAATACCATTACATTATTAGATTATGAACAAGTGCCTCACTGCGATCAAGAGCAATAACAGCAACGGCAATTACGGAGTGTATGAATGCCAGAAAAACACGTTTTTAATTTGTCATAGCTAATATTTATCCAAGTTAGCTGCTGATTTACCTTGTTGATTGTAAAACTTTGGAGCCCGGGGTGGAATCTGTTTTTCCATAAGGCTCTGTCAAGCATCAAGCGAATCTTTAGTGGCAAGCAAAGAATGAAAGGCAATTCAGAAGTATGAGAAAGGGTCCAAACAAGCAAGTTAAACAGTTGTTTTGCATCACAAACGCAGCCCAGGGCTTTGTTCCTCCTCCATACAAATTCTGAGCAATCTCTACAGCTATCAAAACAATTAAAAGAGGAAAAAAAATGAGACAACGTGCCTTTCTTCTCAAGTACTCCTCCAAGTTTCAGATAAAGTTCGCCCACATGCCATCAAGAGACTATCAGTACTGAATTCCTCCTGCCTGCATAAGGCAGTAATTGATGCTGATTATCTTGGGAGCATTATCTACCGTGCTGCAGGCAAGTTACAGTAAGGTACCACAGCTGCATTGCTCCCTGCACATTTCAGCTCAGGTTAAAATAAAACATTAAAAAGCACGCGAAAGAAGCTTCTGCACTACTGAGAGCACCTGCACCCAAACACTGCTTGTGCTTGCTTTTTCCCAGGTACCAGGTTTTGTCTTTCAGATAAACCCAGAGATGAAAATGCTGTACTTGTGTCACTGACTTAAAATCGTATTGCTTGCCTTTTCTATTGCACGTTCATTCACCTATGAAGTATGGATTGTGCTTGCATCGCCTCTCAGAGCAAGAACGCTGTGACACTTTCACACCACTCCATGACTGCCCCCAACTTCTACAGATCTCACTAAATGCCGTTACCTTATGGATTTGTGTAGAACATGCATGAGTTCTGTCACCAAAACTACAACCCAGTAGCTGCGCTCATAACAGGAGCCTGTCAATTTTCCACTTCACTGGATTTGATGCCACGAGCCAGTAGCAACCCCCTGAATCCAGCAAGGTGACTGATGCAGGTGAAAGCCCATATGGAAACAGGCATTCAGAGACAGAGGAATAGCACTGTTTGAAGACAACATCATATGCACTGGGTACGCTATAACACATATGGATACCGTGCACTATCACTTCCTTAACAAGAAGCTTGATTGTGCAATACATCTCCTTGCACCAAATTGGTGACTTCACCACAGTTGCTACATCCTCAAACAAACAAACAGTTACTTGCATGAAAATCATGCTTTGATCCCTTTAAAGTTGCATTGGAATCATTATTCTGAAATTGAAACAGGTGAGTCGAGCTTAGGATGCTTTTTTGCCAAAGGTATTCCAAAAACAACCTTTCAAAGTCTATGAAATACGATTTTTTCAGGCATTTGCAGGTTTGCTTAAAAATGCATCTTGAAAAGCAATTTTGTAAAGAACAATCCCTACTCACACTTGCACTGCAAAACATCACGGGTTCAGTAGTTCAACTGATTTCTACAGTCTCTGCTTGGTTTTAAGACTATTACACGCACATGCACACCATATAATCGTAGGTACAATACTTCCCCTTATTATTTAATCCCCTGGAGCTATAACTGAAAAATGCTAATATTACCTTGCATGCTTGAAGCAGCTTGTTAAAGAAAGGCAATTTTCTCATGTGTCAAAAGATTCCAGTCTCGTGAGATCCTCTGGTTAATTCATAAAGTAATTTAATCATAATTAAAGCAAAATTGTGTCTTACCCAACCATCATGTTTTGCAAGACAGATTTAGATGAAAAACAAGAATCTACCCTGCCAGGAGAAAGAGAGTAAAATCACATTGCAGGTGAAGGAGCAAAGCGGCCGTTTTGTTTTCTCATGGTTTACATTCAGCCATAGAGGTAATACCAAAATCAACAATGACATGAAAATCAAGAGACTGGACTCAGAGCATGGCACCCAACGTTGGTCATGCTGATCTAGCAATAAGTACAGCATGCAACGCAGCAAGGATCCCGGAAAGGAAAACAGAACAAGTCTTTTTATGCTATTATTCCTATTGAAAACAGAGATGTGTATCAAATACAATAACTGGCTGTAATCTACAAGAGTCAGCAAAAACATGTGCAAAACACTGCTACTCAAAATGATGACATTTCCTCACCACAAGCTACACAAGAATTTGATGCATCAAGATCACATCAGAGTCCAAAAAAAGCAGGTTCGAACAGGGCTCTCAGAAAATCACAGAATCACAGAATGGCCAGAGTTGGAAGGGGCCACAAGGATCATGAATCTCCAACCCCCCTGCCACAGGCAGGGCCACCAACCTCCCCATTTAATACTAGGCTAGTTAATACTAGACCAGGCTGCCCAGGGCCCCATCCAATCTG
>JAOWBP010002559.1:4468659-4494218 GCA_028571105.1 Tragopan temminckii
CTGGGGGCTCCACACTTGGACGCAGTACTCCAGATGGGGCCTCACAAGAGCAGAGTAGAGGGGGACAATCACCTCCCCTGTCCCTGCTGGCCACCCCTCTTTTGATGGAGCCCAGGATGAAGGCTAGATAGGAAAATCCTGCCTACTTCTGACACACACGTTGCAGGTAAGGGGGAAAATAAGCACAAAACAAAAACAAAAAGCAGGAAAACTCACTAGAAAAATCACTACCTTAGTGCAGGAACACATGTGCCTGAAAACTTCCCATTGCTAACCACTCTTAGTGCCCTCTGTCAATAAGCTCATGGGCTTGTAAGGGCAGGGAAAGTGTCTCAGCTGACTGCTTGTAAGGTCCTGGAAAGGAACACAACAGTAAGTGCGAAGCACTCCTCAGTTCTGAGTAAACCATCAAACCAGAGATCCAACTTGCAGTTCAGACCTTCCAGCCCACCAAAAATACCCAAAGCGAACATGCAGCCACAGACTGACATTACTTGAGAAGGCCTTTTACTGGCCCAACAAACCACATACAAGCAACCAACAGAGCAGACATGAGTATTTACATACAAAGAGGCATACAAAGCAGCAATGTGAAGCTAGAATGCCTCCAGCCACTACAATTATCATACGACTCATATTTCGTTTCAACAATAAAAAAAAAAAGCCTACTTTTCAAACGCTGTAAAATATGTTTCAAGCTGTACATCAAACTTCTCCCTGAAAACTAGTTGGGAGTAGATGATCCTTAAGGTCTCTTCCAACCCAAGCCATCCTTGACCCTATGAAAGCCAGGCTGACAAAGTGTCTGCTGTCATCTGTTCCAACACGAGAGTTGAAAGTTTTCAATTCCTGCTTTGAGTATTATAGAGAACTAAGTTTCATCATCAGGAAGCCCAGGACCAAAAAGCACGTACATTATTAATACTGTAGAGGACATTGAATTGTTCCATGGGATTTTTGATTTTATCAAACTAAATGAAGGAAACAGCTATGTCAGATAGACAAACGGGAAGAATGATGGGATGTATTCCTTACCTTTCTTCTGACAACCCCAGAGTTGCATTCCACAGACTCCACGAGTCTGAAAGGTTTGCTCCAGGAAGGTGCAGCAACCATGGAACACCAGCACCAGAACAGTCTTGGGATTAAACACATGCAAGGTTTTTACGTGGTCAGAGTGAAAACACCTTTACAGCGAATTACAGTGAATTCAAGTTATTCAAATTATGCTTCATTTTTTCCTGCAAACTACGGAGAGTGGATCTTAGGCATCCTTCAGATCTCTTCAAGGAACAGAAGTACTGCAGGGCTACTTCCAGACTGATGACAGTATTTACAAAGGAACAGTTACAGCACTTACTGTGATGCCTCCCCGAACACCAAGACACCTGAAGCTGGGGATGGCTGGCAAGGGCTCTCTCCCTGATGCACCTGCACACAGGGCCACCTGCTCTTCCTAGGGGAGGCTGCCAGCAGCCCCAAAGGGCCGGTAAATCACCCTCAGGGTGTTGCTGTAGGTATTCATCTTATTTTGGTTGATGTTTATTTCCTGTATTTTTTAGTAACCAGAATCAGTCTGAAATAACTGCTCTCGTCAGTCTCTGTGCGCTGCAAGCCTAATTTGGATCTCATTTTTGACCTTGGCATGCTTTATACAGCTGTGAGCATCTCTTCTTTCTCACCATTTATTCTGCAGAGAACACAGCGCTTACTTAAGTCCTGCATATATCCTAGCTCCTTTGAAGGCATCTTAGCACAACTGTGTTTTCTGTATCACTGAGCAAGGGCAGAAGTGAGTTCTGCTTACCATATAGAAAAGGAAAAGCACGGCCTCCATCTGGCAGACACAAAAATATTTTATTTTCTCTTAAATGTTTTCCTCCAGATAAAGGTCACTAATTACAACTTAAAGATCCCGATCTGTCTGACTGGTAGATGTATTAAATCAATTGGCAATTTGTTAACATTGATTTTTGACCCTGGCATGCTTTCCAGGGCACTGAGCATCCCTCGCTTCTCAGGCCATACATACAGCATTCTTGTTTCCCAATCACTGTGGGACAGCATAGTTAATCTTCATTTACATGGGTAGGAGTTCCATGTTTTCACCTGTGCTCTTCTTTAGGATAACTGCTTCTTTTCCGTCAGGAGAGAAAATTGTGAGTTTAGCCATGACTTCCTAATGCTGTGTTAACACGATGCCCCTCTTCACATCAAGTACTAATCCCACCACAATCACTGGCAAAACCACCAGGTTATTATTGCTGTAATAATACCTTCTGCTAATAAGCTGGTGTTGTCTTAGCCATGGTCGAGCTCCGTAAATGAAATTAGGGCTCCGCAGTGGCATTGTCACAGGCTTCAGAAGAGCCAGCGCTGCATCAGCCCCCTCCTCTCAACACGGGGACGATGAGTTCCCTAAATGGCAGAAGGTAACATTGAAACCTCTGCCCACCGTGGCCCTCTGGAGCTGCCGTCACTGTTGTTAAAAGGACCAAACAAAACATTGATGCGAGTGTCAGCAGCAGATAACAGATGACCTAGATGGGCTTTCAAATTAAATGTTGTTCAATATGTTAATCTGGAATTCTACCACCAAATGCATATCAGATTGCTACTACCAAGCAGAAAGCAATATTCAATATGCTGTTTTACATCACGAGCCAGAACTGTGTCAAAGCCCGAAGACAGACCGTATCAGCATCAAACAGGTACAAGCAGCAGAGAAAAATGCATCTTCTCTTTTGGCAATAAATGTGATAAGCAATGTACTACTCCACAGACACGGCACTATGGAATTAGGAAATGGCCTCAAGTTATGCCAGGGGAGATTCAGGTTGGACATTAGAAAAAGGAGGAAGAGCAGCAGGAGCCAGGCAGGGAGCCAGGCACCCTGAGTGCATCCGTACCGCTGAACAAGTGCTCTTGGACAGATGGAGCTCTCCCTGCTCTTACATCAACTGAAAACAACAGGTGCAAAAGAAAAACATAGATATCTTTATTTCACACAAACATCGTTATGGCTTCAGCATCTAAACTGAACTTAGCAATGAAAGGATTAATCAATGGATCCATTGAGCAAAAGATTAATGGACTAAACGGTCCAAAAGCCTGATGCAACAACCTAGTTTAAAGAACAGGACTGATGTCTGTTTCTATCCTTTCATTTGAGGTGACACCATGTTTCTAAAACAGTTTTACAGTTAGTTGTACTTTCAGCTCTGAGCTTTGGGCGCTGAAGTCCTGAAAGGCAGTGCTTGGCACCAGACACTGAGATATTTATGCTACGGAAACCAAACTCAGCCTAACTTCAACCTTGGGCTCAGAACACAGCTGCATCACTTCCATTCAGAAATTGATCCCAGCATTAAGCTAGCATTACAGCATGCCCACAGAAAGGTGCTGTCTGGGAAAGAAAACCATTTGACAGATAGTACAGGAACCTTCGAAACAAATCCTGAGTGCCTCAGACCTCACTGCAGTTCCTATGCATCAACAATCAAGACAGGCCTTTAGCTCCATGCATTTGGGAAGCACTGACAAGCCCCAGTTGGAGTAGCAGCCATATGGAACTGAGTACCCTGGGACAGCTCTTGTGATGTCGGTCTTTGCACAGCAAGGGTAAGATGGACCTTCACATTCATGCATACAGCCAACTGACGACACTTGGATAATAAATCAGTACCTACTGCTGACTTCGGAGCTTCAGTTGCCAAAGCACTTCATCCAAATTAAAGCATACAACCAGGAACCTGCGGAACAGTCTCCCATTCACTAGTGGTGCATGCAAGAAAGATACAAAGCACATGCTTGCTAAAACCCGGGACTATCACCTCCTCATCAGGCAGGAGGATACAGCTGCACAAAGTCCTAAAACTTATTAAATGCCCCAACCTCAGGAATGGAATTAAGACTCCAAAGTCATATCATTCAAACATTAAGCGTCACCACTCCTTGCACACCGAACTGCTTTACAAATATAAATACAAATTGCTGGTTTGCATTACCCCACGCTCCTGCATTGGGATTTCCAGCCTAAATGCTTTTTTTAATCTTATTATTACTCCACAGTGGTACATCTGTACAACAATCATCTCCCAACCTTACAGATTTCTGCTCAAAGCTGTAGACAGTTTTATCTCCATTAGCATTTATCCAGGCAAGCAAAATTGATAGGTTAATAACTTCTGTCATAATGCAATCCTGTATTCATTCCTGTACCAGGCATCGCCTTTCTAATGAAGTAAAACATTTCTGACTTCAACTTAACACTGAGAAAACCCAGTGTTGGTATACAGGACTGAAGCAAAAACCCACTAAATGATCACATAGTTGTACGACCCAAAAGGCCCCCAGTGCTTCTGCAGCAGCCTTCACCTTCAGCTAGCACGACTTCCCCAAAAAACATCAAGCTCCCCTGACTTTTAGCTCCCTGCACTGACCGTGCAGCACCTGCCCTGCAGGGCTCTATCTCCGGCATTCCCTACAGGCAGTCTGGCACCATACACGACACAAGGAGGTTTGCTGCAGCATGATTTGGTAACAGCAGAAATGCAGACCTGGACTGGAAGCTGCACAGCTCTAGACCCTCCCCAAGTAGAAGCACAGCACAAATCTGACGGCACTGACCTTCCGCTCCTTGGAAAAGAAAAACAAGAAAACCACCAGTACAAAAATATGCATGTGGGCTAGCACACAGTTCTCCAGAGCTGATTTATACCTTAAAAGCATCCTCTTCTTCAGGACAACACCTTGGGATGTTAAAGCTCTTTTCTTTACTGCTTGCAATACACCGTGAGGCATATATTACATTTTGGGAGTAAAATGACTCCCACAGAATGCTGCTGTACCAGCTGAGACTTCTCCAAGCAATTCTGTAATTATCTCTGTGCTAACCTTTGCTGAATTCTTATTGTCTGTAGGTTGCTTTGCACCGGTGCTGCTGCTGACAATGGAAAAGCAATTGAGGTTTCAGAAGTGAAACAGAGAACCTAATTTAGCCCCAAAGACTTTTATTACTGGTTATGATGTGCAAAAATGAGAAAACACAGCTTGACTTTCAGAACATATTGCAGCTTTGCTCAATTGGCAGTGTCTGAAACTGTTTTTTTCCCCTCTAATTTGCAACCACAGATGTCCTCTTTAGTAGATTTCCAGCAGTACTATTACCAAAATAAGCCCCAATTATTAGAAAATAATTGTCCTCTGCAAAGAACTTTCTTCAGAAATCCTCCAACCGTCAGCCTCTGTCCAGTCTCCACAGCCAAGGGGGACCTAACACACACAACACATAACAGAGGTCGAGCCCAACTTCACACTGAGACTTACTCCAATGTCCCCAGATGGCAAAAAAACCACCAAGCCACGCTAGAGCAAGAACAGCAGTGAACATAAGAATGTAATAAGTAATGCTTGTTACAAAGGTTTTTCTTCGAAGCGAAAGATGGGAGAGCAGGACCCGTACAATGCTGTTCTGCCATGAGTTCTGTACACCCAGGTGGCTCAGGATCTGCTCTGGCAGCAGGCAAGAAGCTCGCACGGAAAGGCTTTCCCACAGAAGGAGGAGTGGGCTCCATTTCAGCTGGTGCTTTCCAACCAAGCGCAGCACAGACTGCCCCCAGGCTGCAACTGCTGGTGGAGGAGACTGAGCACGACCTGCTCCTCCGGGAGCCATCCTGCAGCCAGCTCTCCCAGCTGCCCGGTGCCTGCGGATGCTCAGGCAGCAATGCAGCCTTTGGAAGGTCTGTCTGAGCGTTCTTCATCTTGAAAGCTCCCCCTCGCTCTTTGGATGCGACGGGCTTATAAGGGATAGGTGCCGAAATGATCCTCTTTAGTATTCTGCAGAGTATTTTGTTACAGATCACACCATCTGTCCAAGCTCGGGAATGCAAATGAATCTATCAATTTTTAAAAATATAAACTTAAAAATACGCATGCAATATTAAAAATCTTCACACAACGACCTTGGGTTACGGGCTTATTATTTGAGATCTGCTGTTGAAAACGCAGGATTATTCCAAATGCATGTTCCAATTTCATAAAAGAGATTCCCATTATTTATAGCTTGATCCGCCTTTGTGTGAAAACAATACTTCAGGCTTTATCGTCTGAATACTAACTGATACAATACCGAGTATTTTGTTGATATTAATGTGCTTACAGCTTATTACACAGAGTTAATTAAAAGCTGAATAAGGCAAAATCTGCAAATTCTGCACGTCTAATTAGCCTGCAAAAGCAGCTTGCGATACAAATAGCTCCGTAAGAGCATTACGCTATCACAGTGCAGCACGCCATGCCTCTCCGGCTGCCTTTGCTTCCAGGAGAAATGGGAAAGCTCTGTGGACAAGCCCTCAGCCTGTCATCCATGGGGAAACGCTTCATCCGGGCGTTTAAGCTCCAGCAGGATTAGATCTCGGCCCGCTTCTCCTTGAGCAGCACGGAACACGGTACAGAGGGCACATGTGTGAACTTCCAGAAGAGGCAATGCAGCATCTCACTGCTCTGCCTTATTTCCATTCAACCCAAGTCCTTGCGATGCCCCTTCTGGGGCTGTAGAGGCCTGAGCAGCCTGAAAGCACCACGCTGAATGCACTGTCCATGCACATGAGTACTGAGCCACCGAGCTGGACCATCAGCTGGGGACAGCCTGACAGCACTCACTGCTCTAACGAAGCTGTGGTAATTCACACCAGCTGAGCATTTATCCCCTGGGAATCTAGATTGGCATAAGTTATGTCAGCTGCCTGCATCCTCTCAGCCGCTGCTCTGTCATCCAGCGGCAGCTCTAGCTCAGACAGGAATTTTGCTGGAAAAAAAAGCATAAATAGGCCAAAAGGAAAGGTTCAATTTAACACTGAGATAACGCTCATTTACACCAGTATTGCATTCAAGTGACAATGATCTCCATGACATTTAGTACACACAATTACTCCCCAAAGCTGATGGTTTTATTAAAGGCAGTATTTAATTTTTCTCTTAAAATCCCATTCTAAACTCCCATGTCTATTAAATCACAACAAAGGAAAGGTATGGAAGGTTCTCATACTAACTGGAGGAAAAGAATATTTACCCAAAGCTTCAAAATCCTGAATTTGGAAAAACAAATTTCTCAAATCTCGGGACTTTACATGACTGAGTCATCTTTATTTATGAAAAATCTGAAGGAGAAAAGTTCAAGTAAACAAAGGAGAAAAAGGCAGAAGTGACTGAATGAAGCTTAAGCCATACGTTCCATACACCCAGTATGTTCAATACATCTTATTTCTCCCTAAACTACATTCCAGAAGGCCCTCTCAACACTCATCATGGAAATGATGAAGTGAAAACCGCTGCATTGTTTTGGGAGAGCTGGGTTAGAGCACTCCAGATTACCTGGAGCAGCAGCCGTGGCCTAGCAGAAACCTCTGCTCCCACATGCTCTTCTAAGCCTCCCATTTGGGAAAACCATGCTATTCAGAAACACTGGTGGATTCCCAAAAATAAGCGATGCGTTAAGGGGCTACAAGACAGGAGCACAAGTCATCACCCACACCCGCATCTTGTTTCCCACCTCCCCTGTTTCTTGCATCACATTAGGACAGGAAGTTCACGTGAAGCTCTAAGGAGTTAAGTGACATGTTCTTTCACATATATATTCCATGATGCCTAAAAATGATCAGAACAAAGCTTATTCAGGATTGGCTTCTAAAAAGCGTACATATCACAGCAAGATAGAACATCAGCTCCAAAAAGAGCTACTTCGGGGTGTTTAAACTCAAGCCCCCCCCCCCACAGCCTCAGTGGAGGACATGCTGGGAGCCCTGAAGGCCCCCAGCTTGAGGTGAGAAACCAATTCCTCCTGCATAACAGGACACATACATGGCAATCAAGCATCAGCTCCTTCATCACCTATGTGTTCTCTGGGCAATAAGATGCTACCACTCAGATTTTATACTCTGCATGGCATGGCGTGAACAACTCCAGGAAGCTGATGACTAAAACATCCTCTGCAGCCACATCTCTGTTCTTCACCAGAGAAACCACAGAAGTGTCCAAAGAGAACTAAGGAGACGGATACTGCAAGCTGTCCATGCCGTTCTGCACACTGCCAGTTGCCATTTGCTTGTCAGCCTCACTACCCACTTTGGCAATTAAAGCTTTTGGGATCCTCCAGACCAACAAAGCAGACGTGGATTCTCAAACCCGATTTCCATTTGTGAAAGCAGTCAGAGCTTGCTCCTGGCAGCTTGGATCCTGCTGGTGCCTTGTCTCAGTTTGCTGCAAAGAGCCTTTTCTCCAGTGCACCCAAGCTGTGGGTTTACAGCTAAAGAATGGCACACTGCTACATACCTGGCCATTGCCTCTCCTCTCCAACCACCTGGCTGTCACAGATGTAACCTCGTGGAGGTTCAGGTTGGGACCAGCACTAACACGGCCAGCTTTCCATGCAAAGGGTACTGATGGTGGTATGAAGCCAGGAAGAGATGGGAGCACATAAACGTATGACACAAAAGCAAAGACAAGATGTGCTGGATGCATTTTGTTGATAAATAAATCAATAACAGAGTCAAAGGACATTGCACAAGTGTTTCTACCTAGATTTTCTATTAAAAAAAAATCATTATGTTAAGAAACTGCTCCTTTCAAAGCAGATTAGATAAAAATGTTTTGAACTGGCAGGATACCAAAAGATTCCTGGAGTGCCTTAAATTGGTATTTGCTGAAATATTCACATCCAGCTGAGATGCTGTGTTTCCTATTGGCCATCGTATGGAAAGATAGCTCAATACACTATTAATTCTAGAGTCTTGAGCACACCTAGTTGAGGGAGGAGGATGACAAAGCCAAACATCATCCAGGTGATAAAGAAAGAAACTCCCAGCTGAAGGTGGTGTGTTCAAGCCTCAAGTTCAGAGCTCTTCTGCTAGAGGTACAGCCTTTTAACATTTTGGAACCAATCACAATTAGCAAGGAGCAGTGACCAGGGTTGGAGAAGAACAAGCTGGAGCTGGCTGGGTGGCACACACATCGCAGCAGCTCTCGGCCACATCCATCCTTGCTCATGTATGAGATGCTCAGCTGCAAACTGTCCATCACAGCAGGCACAAAGGACATTTGCTCTCACTGCAGCTGTTCTCCACAGGGAGCTCTCAGAGGTCCCAGTCTCACACAGCTTCCAACCCACCCAGGCAAATCTGGGACCGCTTAATTATCTGGTGTTAAAATGGGGGGAGAGAAATCATACTTTGTTCAAGGCACAGCAAAGGTTTATTTCACAGCCCAAAGGATTCATGGCACCTCTCTGCATACATGAGAACATCCAAGTAAAAACCTGAAAAAAAAGAAGAAATGAAGTACCAGAATTAAGGACTCTGCAGTTCCACCAATGCTTTACGTAGACACTATTTTTCCTCCCCTCTTTGCACTGTAACAGTTCTTAAGATTAACCTTTATGGTCAAACTGACTTCTGACATTTACACAGACGTGGTGTTATTTATCTTGACATCAAGTTCACATGAGGTAAAACTGAAATTTTGAATACAATTCAAACACACAGGTAGGGACAAAACTGAAGCAGAACCTTATCACTTACACTGCACTTCCCACAGTTAGCTTCATTTTCCACTATGGTATTCTATTTATATTCTATGCCTTCAGTGCTATCCCCTTTTAAACAGCATTTTAATTTAACTACCCTTTTTCCATGGGGATGTTTAGTTGAAATTCTATTCACAAGAGCTATTTCTCTAAATTACACTGATGTAGGGATGTACCAATCTTATCAGGACTGCACTTGATACAAGATCTTTTTTTGTTATTTTTCCCATGGCATGACTTATATCAAGGCTATTTACAAACACTGAAGGAGTCTGATGTAAATTCTCATCAGCCAGACAGGCTGGCAGAAGGATTTGACAGCAGAGCAGAGACTCCAGCAAATGCCTATGCATCTGCATCAGAAAATGCACGAAGAAAAGCAGTGTAAGTGAAATACGCAGCACTATCAAGGAAAGCTTAGGTGGTTAAAAAATAATACAGAATGAAGACAAAATGGGGTATGTACAGTTATCCAGCTAAACCACCAAGTTTAAACGTTAAATATTTAGTGAGACATTGAATGTAAGCCTTTTGCACAGACCCTCCCAAGGAACAGCAGGATTTCTGTAGCAAAAGAGGTAAGATTAAGGTGATGCTAAGTGTTAGCACCGTACAGGTAAGCCAGAACAGCTAGGAAGGAAGAGATCTCAAAATAGGAAGGCAGAAGCATTTCATTTTGCAACTTTTAATTAAAAAACTGCTTGTGGCATGATTGCAGTGCTTACTATGGCATGCCAAAAAAGGATGTTTCCTCTGCAGTCAGAAACAAGGGAATAACACAATGAAGGAAATCCATTAGGAGCTTTATTTAATCTATTTCACTTCTATAACACGCATATAGGATGTCAAGCAGCAATTCAGACAAGCAATACCCCCTTCCTAGCCTTTGTCCCCCAGCACCTCCCAGCACTGCAGCTCCCAGCCCCAGGCAGAACCCTGCCCAGCAGGTCTCCCAGCAAGCTCATCACACTGCTTTGTATAATTACTGCTGCATGGCCAAGGAACGATGGCTTCCAACATCAGACTACCATGCTCGAAAGATGGATGGAACAGCCTCTCAAGCTTTCCTATTCAAGTGCCACTCAACATGCAATTGCCAAAGAAGGAAAATAACTAAAGCTTAAAGAGTGTATTGGATAGCAAGACCGATACGTCACCAGAAAAAAAAAAAATAAAAAAATCAACCTGTGTGAAGGTGACACTTGAGAGACAGGTGCTCCCTAGATACAGAAGTCACTTCATTCACTTTTTTTTTTTTGCAGACACTGACTTCCTGACCATTGTTATGCTTAAACCATCCAGATCAGGAGCATTTCCATATCATATGCTCCAAGCAAAGGTCTTACAATACTCCATGTCCGTCCGGAGCTGTGTATAGCTACCAGTTCCACCTTGAAAGCACCTGAGTACCAACGAACCAAAAGTATCATAATCACTTTCATTTACTGAACACAGGATGAAGACTGGGAAGCTATTAAACCAGAACTGCCTGTATGACTAAAATAGCCGTTAAAGTAATGCAGAAAGCTGACCAGATAGAAAGATCTTGCTCTCTCAATCAATAGCAATTTCCCCTTGAATGTTTATGCATGTAGAAAATAAAGAACAAAAACACCCTTATGATGTTCTGTCTCCGGCAGACAATAAAGACTCCAGCAAGGTGCAGCCAGCCCCATTTACTGGGCACGGGGTGCTGAAAGGTCACTTTGAAGCATTTGCGTTCACTGATCCAAGAGCACAGCCTGTAAGACAACCAAACCAAGACTCAAGCACACCCCTGACAAAGTCAAGCTCTGTTTCCCCTGTTTCTCACCTTTATGGCTCTGCCTTTTCAAAAGACAACAAGCCTGAACACATGCTAGTCCACAATCACTTCGTAAAAGGCTCCTTGCTGTAGTTAATTTTTTTGCCCATTCTTCTGCACATACATCTACTACGTTTTCATAAACATACAATGAATTTCAGAACTCTCTCATGTCAGGTATTCATACAGGTTTAAAGACAGGTCACCAGCAATTTTTTAAAGCCATTGTTATGTTTATCACGAGTGCTCCAGCTGCAAGCCAGCACTGTAAGGGCCCAGTTGCTGTAGAAATGTAATGCAGATTTTCCAGTTGGCTACAGCAGGGACTGGCCCAGCTCATCTGTGGCAAAAACAACACCAGCTCAGCACTGGAAGGAGACAACGCAGCTACCACAAGAACCCCGCACTTCCCTTCCCAGAAGGCACAGCAGAAAAGTTTAAAGCAAAGAGTTTATTGACTATTTTTATTGTGCCTAGAAACTTAATACCAGCTTAAGATGTAATCAAGAATAGCGTTTTATGAACGTATTACTCTTCAGGGAGAAAGCCAGCAAAAGCAAAAAAGCTGTTCCTTTGAATATATAATGCCTTTCATACTGTCCTGCAGTGCTGATGTCAATACTTGGTGCCAGAACCAAAGCCATGTACTGAACCAAGGCTTTCACACTCCTGGACGTGAGCCCTCCCTCACCTGCCCTGGCTGCCCTTGCTCTTCTGCAGCCAGGGGGAACTTCTCCCAGGGCTACACGTGCACAGCACTTTACTGAAGGAAAGTTACAACATTAAAATTAGAGGAGTCCTAACCAAAATGGGAGGAAAAGGAAGAACAGGGACTACAAAATGCAGCAAATGCAGCAACAGCAGCAGATCGTTACCATTCCCAATAACCATAACTGAAGAGCTGCAAAGTCAAACTCTACCGATTGCCTGCCAGCAATGAAGGCTCAGGCTGGATATCAGAAAACATTTCTTTCTGGAAGAGCAGTGAGGCACTGGCACTGCTGCCCAGGGAGGTGAGGGAGTCACCATCCTTGGAGGTGTTCAAGAACCGTGGAGATGTGGCATTGAGGGACATGGTCAGTGAGCATGGTGGGGGTGGGGTTGGACTTGGATCTTAAAGGTCTTATCCAGCCTCAATGATTCTATCATTCTATCAAAGTTGCTGCATTGGCATCACAGTCCTATAGTGCAGTTCTCTCTTTTCAGGCATGGGAAAAGCAGGCACGCCTCACCTCTAATTCCTCTTCTACTGAAATGCTGGGCAGCTGAAACAAGTTATTAGGAGAGCTGCTGTGCTGTTTCAGAAATGCACCCCAACGTCCATCAACCTGCAATCACCACTAATGCTTCTCAACACCTCAACCAGCTACCAAACAGCACATGCCTAAGCAAATTTTAGGTGAGAAATAATTACGTGATTGCAAATGTAAAGACTCAAAAAAGATATGCTTTCCATCCTTCAGTAAAATGAGCCTGTCAGCAAATCCCACTCTATATTAAGCTTCAAAGTAACTACATACTTCAAGAGAATGGAAATAGCGTTTATTTACATCGATACATAAAACAAACATGTTGTACTTGTTGTAAGCATCTTAACATCGTTTAATAGAAGCACTTTGCAAACTTAGCACTTTGCAATGTGTTAACAATCTGAGCAGATTCTTAAAAGACAAACATAAACTATGAATATTTTATGGGCTAAGATCTTCAGAAGTCTTTGGGACTATCGATTACTTAAACCCATTAAGTGCTATTTTGATCTTAAATAGCTAGAGATGTTTGCCAATAGATTTCAAGCCAAGTGGTAATAGTTATTTTGAGAGCAAGCAATTTTCAGCAATTATCATTACTGATAATGAAGTTTGCATTTTCAACACAACTATTCCGTAAACAAGAGCTGCTAGGAGTTTCATCCAAAATACGTACTCTTCCCTTTCCTTCTGTCCTGACATAAAGATATTTGAGCATCCAGTTCTTAGCAGGAATATGGAGCAAAAGACAAGCATAAAACTTGTGCTGAGAGTTTTCTTTTTTTCACTTTCATTCCTCCAGAATTCACATTCACACCTCCAGAAATTGGAGGTGGGCTTCAAGTATGCTTCCAGCAGCAGAAACCAACTACGATCAAGATACAGGCAGTATTTTCTACAGTCAATTTTCTGCTTTTGTTTTCTCTTGCCGTTCTCCAGCATTTACTTTTAATGCAATGATTGTATATCTATCTGGCAAACAAATAAGTATAAACATTCAAGATCTTCCAAAAAATTAAAGTAACATTCTTTAATTAAAAAATTATACTGAATATCTAAGCTACAATCTCTCTTTTATTCACACCAACATTCAATTCAGGAAGAAATACCACATATGCATGAAACTCATCCTTTGAAATATCCTGAATGTAAATTAACTTTTCTTAGTTCCATTCCTTAGCAAAAATGAAGGCAGCAGTTGTTGTCCATGAATTGACCTGCAAAGTATTTAGTCCTACCAGTATTTTGAAGGCAAAAAAAAAAACAAAAAAAAACCCAAGTGCTAAAATATTGATTTTTAAGTTAAATATAATAAAATATACCCTTTCTTCCAGTGACATAACATTATTCTGAAGGTAAAGAACTACTTCAAAGGAACCGGAAAAAATACAGTGCAGGTACTCCAAGCAGTCTGTGTGCTACGTCTCTGATCTACAGCTCCATTGATTACTGGTTACTACTAAGGAGAACCTGCTGTCATCTGCTTTTACTAACATGGGTACAGAAAGTTCTGAGTGGGCTTGAGATGTTTTACAGAGAGAAGTCATCAGGCAGTACTATCCAGAAGTCTGAATTCACCCATCAAGGCCCACCAGTAGCATACTCATCACAGGTCAAACCTCCATCGCCAGCACACATCAAGTACAACCTCCCCAAACCACCCAACTCACCCAGATGGACACTAAGACACTGGACACAGCTGGACACCGGTGCCAACAACTCAAGTATTCTCAAAGCTAAGCTCAGCTTCTGGCCACAAATCCTCATCTACAACGTCATCACAATGCTTCTCCCCCTCCCCTTTCCAACCCCCTCAGATTTTTGAGCTCTCAAGCACCATCTCACAGCAGCAGTCCCAGCAGCTCTTTGCTGCATATCTGTCAGGGTCATGCACACACAAGAAGAGATATTTAGAAGCACAGTGCAGCAGCAATGTATGTTCTTGATATTAGTACCGGGTCCCTTGTTTCTACTTTCTTTTTACCTTAATCTTTGGCTCTTTATACCCTTACTATTTACAGTCCTTCCTTGACTACTACGGCGCACCGTTAACGTTTTTAGTCATAAGCTGCTGCTAACGCTCAGCTTTATCTGCTGCTTTCATCTTCCATTCTGGATTTCAGACGCAACTCACTAAATGAGAATAGCTGCACTCAGTGATAACGCGGTATCTGTTTGTGTTTATACAAAGGATTATTCATTTCTCATTCGGGATCTATCCTGTAGATAAAGTGTTACTGGGAAGGCTTGCTAAATAACAGACTCCAGGCTGCCAAACCAATTATATTGCTTTGCTCAAGGTTTTTTCCACTAGCAAAGCTTCTTTCGCTCCTGTGAGAAGAAATAACGATTTTAGCTCAGAGTCGGAGTGACTGCAATTTCAAAGTTCCAGAGCAGCTGCAAAGGTGTCTTGAATTTATGCATTTGATCTTCGAGTCCTCAGTTATGCCAAACAGAAATGCGCTTTGTCATAAATAAGCATAAAGACAGAAGTAAGTAGGGCACTTACCCTGCTTAAAGTCACTGCCATGCAAAGGTGAACATCGAAAGCGTTTCAAATTCATAAGTCAGCCCTTATTAGAGAGGAAGGAAAAATGCATAAATGCACCCATGCAGTTCTGACAGTCTCAAAGGAAATGCTTTAGCAGGTGAAACTTAGATACTTTCATTACCTTCAAGGTCTGGCTCGGTCCCACAGCCAGCTAAGTGGTGTTAGTTACCAAAAGAGCAGCACTTCCATCTGAAGAGACACCCAGGAAGGAACAGATGCATTCCTATCCCCATTGAGTACAGGTGAGGGGGATTCGTCACGGATGGGGCAAGGAGGTCTTCTTACTCACTGCAGGGGGCAAGCCTCAGCTAGGACAGGTTTTGTATTGCTTTTATTTCTGCCTAAGCCAACAGGATGGACGCATTCATTGTATGCTTGACATAACATCATTCATGCAGAGAAAAAGAAGCCTGACAATAAATAATGACTGGATTGGACCGACTGCTCCTCAGCCCCTCCAAGATACCAGCTCAGATGTGACACGTCCATGGGCACAGCTTCTGGAACAGAGCTGTCCTCTCCGCACACAGCTGCAAGGAGCCAGCAGGATGCACCAGTGCCAACCCACATCTCTGCAGAGCTCTCTGCTGAGCATGCAAGCTCTGGGTCTGACTGCTTCTCTATCTCTCCACGGTGAGAATGAGACATGGATGAGATGCACGTCTAGTATGTGGAACAACCAGCATGCAGCTAACACTGTGGTATGAGTGCTGTGACCAAGGACAGGCTGCTGCAACAGCCAATAGCTGGTCAGAGCACACTTTGTGAAAGGCTCAGCTAAAATTCATTCATCAGCTGTAACTCTTCAACCCACAGCAACACACTGCAAACACGTGCCTGCAACTGCCACCAGCAAACAAGCACATGGGAGACAAGTCAACACTCACACGCACCAACCCAAATCCAAACAATTCCCGGATCTCTTTGCATGTCAGACAGATCCACACATTAGCAGTAAATCCGTGTTATAGCACAAGAGACCTCATAGAAAAACGTGCCAAAGCCATTTCCCCTCTGGGTTTACTTTCTGGACTTACAGCTAGCGACTGTTGGCTTTATCTTTCAGGTCCTCCCATCTCTTCAAATGGGCATCAGTGTGTTTTTCTATCCAGAAGAAAGGCGCACACAGCCTGTTAACAAAGCTATCAATGCTACCATAGGCAAGATGTTCGCAAACACTCTTTACCTGCAGTCATACTTGTGCTAACACAAGCACAGAGAACAACAGAAATAATAAACAAAAAATCAGCAACAAAAAACCAGTATCAGCAGGAAGACAAGGGTAAGTATTTGGAAATAGGAAGTTACCATACCAATATTCCTTGCCCTGAAGTGCTTATACCGAGGCAGACCTACTGTAGAGAGACTTCTCCAACTTAGTCACTTAAACAAAGTACGTTCGTATAAACAAACTTCACAACGTGATTATACATCGATGACTGCTGTAACAAAACTTGTTTTAACCTTTTAAACTTTGGGTTTGTTCTCAGTCACTGAGAACACAACAGAGCTTCATCTGAAGCTTAGAAAACGGAGTGTTAACCCTACACTTCCAATTATGCTCTCATCATGTTCTCAATGAACACTAACACAGCTGGGGCTAATATTTTAAATCAAGGGTTAACTCATCATGGAAGGAAGTTTCCAAAAGCCACAAACTTGCAGGAAACCACAACCAAAACACCCCCCCATCGTCTCTCACTGACGAGTACAAATCAAGAAGAGGTCACAGCACACCAGCACTGCATTTCATCACAAAAGTGGGTTCCATTGAACATTCTGTGTTAGGGTCAGCCCTTAAACAAAAGGGATGGAAATAAATAACCAGAATACTCAAGAAACAGACTGTGCAGCAGAAACTTAGGAAAACTTCCATTAACAATACTAGATTTGGTAATTTGGAGTGAAGGTGGCTATTTGAGCATTCTTTTATTTTCAAGATACAATATTTGTCTATTACATCTATATTGTGTTACATGATTGCAGATAGCTGCCTTCTCAAAACAAACAAAAGAAAAAAAAGACAGAAGATAGATTTTGAAGTACAAACTCATATAGCAAATGCATTATTTTCACTGCAACTCTAACCTTTAAAATGAGTAGGCAGCTAATTGCAGAGCAACTGTCCAAGTCTTCCAGTGACACTCAAGCAAGGAAACAGGCTGTGATTTTTATTTATCTATTAAATGTAAAGCTCTTTCAGCAGTGAGAACAGCTGGTCAAAGTAATCATTTGGCAAGGCCTGCCAAGGTCTAAAAACGTATTCGTTATGGTAGATTACATACTTTAAACCAAAATGATAGGCTTAAGCATACAAATATTTATGAAAGACTAGGGTGTTTTATACATATAGATTGCACAATTTGGAAGTACATGTGTATATACACATCCCAGTTCAGCGTGCTATAAACATATCCCTTTCATTTTCTACTTTGCTGTTTAATTCTTTCCCCTGACCCATCCTCATGAATCATGCATGTTTCCGTCGATACGCACAGAAATAGATGCGTTTCAACGCACAGACTGCCAGCCACATCTGCAGGTAATTGCACTTACCGCACAGCTCTGCTTCCACTTTGACCGACTCCATGCCTAATTCAGAGCTGTATGAGAATTATTATGCCTTAGATTTGAACTGAAAATGCTAAGGACACACAACACATTTCTGGGAAACATCCATAAGAGTTGCTTTCTATTTTCCTGTGTTAATAAACTGTATGTTACCACCTAGATGACCTCAATAAGGAAAATATTGATCAAACATTCATATGAACGAGCCCTCATACACACATCATAGCACAGCGCACTGACGTTTTAACCCAAGCTTCTTATTATTTTGCATAAGAGTCTATGGGACATAGTACACACCAACTACACAGTGAACTTGAGGCTTTACGTTGAGCTATATGCTAATACAATTTCACATTGAGCAACCTTCCCATGGAAGGGCTGGAACCTGAAAATCTGGACAACATCCCTGCTAATTCTCTCTCTGGTTCACTCCATGAATAATAAAAAAAATGAATAAATAAAGGAACTTTCAGCAATGATCACAGGATAGAAAGTCTTCCAGTATTCATACTCCAACTCTTGGAAAACATGGAGACTTACAGAACCCAAGTCTTCAAAAAATATTTGCTCAGAACTGCTTATTAACATAATTCAAAAACCTAGAAAAGTGATCTAATAAAACTAAGATACAATCTAAAAACAGTTTGAAGGTTAGAATTTCTAACCCCATCTCAAAGCATCTGAGTTCTGCACCAAGCAGCCCAACAAATGGCCCAGGAACTACTTTTTGCAGCTATCTGCTAGTGATGTAGAATTGTGGCAATGCTATCTGGCCTTTTGGCAATTCCAGACTTTATCACTCAACAACAGAGGAGTGAGGACCACACATTAAAGCGGCAAAGCACAGCCACAGGCATCTAGTGGGAAGCATGATGACAGTGCATGATCAAAGCCTGCATTCATTAAAAGATTCAGTTTTTTGTCTACGTTTCAAGATGCATATTCAAGGACAAGTCATACAGGTCGTTCTGGCCTAAGACAGGTATTTCAGCTACCAACCACACAGGTTAAGCAAGTCAAAAACCCTCCATAATAAGACTTATTCTTCTCCTGCTCCTGTGCTGTCCATCACACCCTTACCGTGTACATTTCAGCCAAGCTCACAGTACTAGGAGGGATTCCCTTACATCGTGCAATAACAAGGATGCACATACATTTGTAAAGTGACTCTGAAGGGTCAGATTGGCAAGCAGCCACACTCATCTTCCAGTAGCAGCACAACCTCAAGAATGCACTGAGAAGCCAAATATATTTTTATTATTTTCACACTGTTGGAATCAATATCACAAATTAGGAATTCCTTCACAGATAGAGAATCTTTTCAACTCAGCATAAGTATTTCAGTCCAAGCTACTAATTTGCAAAGGACTAGAACAGCAAACCTCCTCATGTCATATTTGAAGCAGTGTGACCAGGGAGCAGTCTGCTTACGCATTAAGAATGGCCAGTTCTGGTTTCCGAATCACTTAAAGTTTTGCTCCTGTGCAAAACAGCATCCAACTCTAAGCAACGTGATGGAAATCTGAATGTTCCTGATAGAAAAATGTTGCAGCATTTTGTGGCTGAAAATCACAGGACTTTTCATGTTATTCTGTGCCTCAGTCCTCACCTCTAAGCTCTTAACAGCAAGCAATTGTACTGCTGAGAAAGTACATCTTTGGAAACACAGCAGTGGAAAAGCCTGGCATCCTCTGCAAGTCTTCTTCCTCTTTGCAGAGGAGCAAGTCTTCAGCAAGCACATAGCCAGGGCACTACACGTTGCTCCCCTCAGTGTTATCTCTGCATGCTGTAGGATCTTGCTGGGTCTGGAGTTGCAAGGGTACTTCAAGTACAAGTCCAGAAGGAACAAGGAGCATTATAAAGTCCCTTATGCAAGGCCTAAAATGAGAAAATTCATTTTTCTTTAGAGCATATCAACATAATCACCAGAACTTAAACCAACAACTATTCAGTGGATCACATACTGAAATTCAGGGCACAAAAGGCAAAGCCTGACTTTCACACAGGAGCTACAAGTACTCACGGAAATAACACTGGCCTTACCATGAGTACTAGCAGCCTCCAGTAACATACAAGAATACAAGCTCATTTGTGAAAAGACTACAAAATCCTTCCATCCACAGAAAGTCAACTACTAAAGCAATTTGTAATCTTTTTCCTTTCTTTTCCACCAGTTGCTGTGCTTCATTTCTCGGCCTTGGACAAATGCAACACAGTGTGAACACAGTTCACCTACCTCATCCAGATAACTGGAAACAGCATACCCAGAAACTGCTGCTCTGGGCCAAGTTTCTTGCTTCTCATTTTCCAATGGAAAAAGAAAGATCAGAAACGATCACTGTTGCAAAAACAGTAGTGTATCTCTATGGACAGAAAGGCTGCAGCAAAAATCATCACCTTGTATCGATGGCACAGGTGTGCTGTGTGCCCTTCCACAGAGAGATGAGGGAATCCTCATCCCAGAGATCATATGTTCTATTTAGACAAATAGAAGGACAAAGGCTGTAGAATAAAACATAAGGCAAAGATGCAAGTTGCTCAGCACCTGAACAGTTTTTCCTTTTCCTTGCATGAATACACTTTGAAATACAGTTCACAACCAAACACTCAGTGTAAGAGTAAATAATTACATCTTTTTTAATGAGACCCCTATAATCATTCCTCAGTGCAACGCATTTTCCTTTTTTTCCTCCAGATTTATTTGAGCACATATCCCAGCACACAGTTAGAACAACCTTTTAGAAGACATCAGCTTAGTAAGGTTTTTGAAGTAGGCTCAAAACATGAGAGAGAAATGCAAAAGAAAGTCACGGCTGTCTTTTCTCAGCCACAATCCTGTTTCACGGCCCTTCCCATTTTTATCCCACATCCTTCCATTCTACTGAAAAGTTTCTGCATTTTCTCAGTTGGTCTCTGCTCCAAACCAGAGGTGTTCTGGATTAGAAAAATCTCCACTACAGGATAGTAAACACAACCCCCCTCCCATCTAACCACTATGTCCCCCAAATAGCTGTTCCTCTGATTGCCCCAACAGTATATTAGCAGTTATGTATAGAACATACACACACATACACATATGTATCTCCCCCTACCACTGAAGCTTGCCTGCCTGAAATAGCAGATGATGCCCACTCAAGCAGCTTTTCTGCACTCAGATCCCTATCAATTGCAATGCAAATTCCCCACAGAGCACTAAAAGCAACAGGGCCCTGCAAACATTTATAGCATAATTCAACATGGTTAATGAAGTCACCGTGACACAAACCAGAGAGAATACCATTAAATGTGTCAGGCATTCGCCACGTGAATAGAAATTAATATGTACACAGATATTATCTAACCCATGAAACTACAGGTTCTGTATTAATAAACAGTGCAAATGTCAGAACACTAAAAATCTCTACGAATCCAGTAGGTAAAGAAGTTTAGAAGACAATTATGCACACAGCAGAAAAGCTATTAACTTCATTTCATGAAAAATCTGGTGTGAAAATTCATCATAGATGATCTATCAACTCACAGCTCAGTTCTTTTACATCCTAGATATTGCTTATCTTGCAGGGATATCCTGAGGTGCAATCTGCTCCAGCACCTTCAGAAAGGGAAAAAAAAAAAAAATGCAGCTTCAGGTTACATGCCATCAATAAAAGAAATGCTATAGCAACTGAATGAAGTGTAATTACATGAAAGGTACCCAACTACAATAATGCTATGCATCTCAACTTCCAATCACCAGTTTTACATTTCCTACACAATGCCTAGAAGATAAGCATCTAGCATTCTGTGCTTATCAACACACACTGGCAATTTCATGCAGTTTTGCCTACAAAAATAAGATTTCTGAACTATAGTCACCCTGCTTTTTCTTTTTTTTTTTTCTTTTTTTACAAGTACTTGCTATCTATCATTAAAAAGAATATACAAGGCATCTACTGATTCTAAAGTTCTTCTTCCTCATGGTAATTTCTTTTTCAGTATGCTTCTATGTTCATATGGTCGTGATTCAGCCACTATAATAGGAAGCTGCTATCAATGAAATTAACAACTTAATATTCTACTCCCACAACATTATAAAATCCTACAGCATACTACCACTCATTACTCGTTTCCAAAAGCAATACCTAAATTATAGCGTGTGAAATGAATTGCATTAGCTCCCTAATTAGATATTCTTTTCCTAATAACAAAAAATTGGTATTTGATGCAATGAAAGCACGCACAACACATTGATAATCACAGTCAGCAATGTGAAAGGTTGCAAAGATGACTACTCATCACTATGGAATCTGGGAAGGTAGCCAAGAAAGAAAAACACATGGATATTAAGTTATCACCAATAGTTATGAACAGTTGTTGGTTTCCAGAGTTCAACATGAGGCAGCGTATCAGATGCTCGAGGTCTGCCTATGAAAGCCTTGAATCCAAGAGGGTTTGTAGCTGTAGTAAGCTCACAGTTACATGACACAGCACAACATGACTGACGAAGTGCGTAGACTGTAGACCCACAACAGTTAAGATCCTGGAGTCTACAATTTAATTTTTATTTATTTGCTGAAGAACGCAGACATATTTTCCTCTAAATGGTACGGATAAAACTAACCTATTAAACACAGTCATTTTATTTTACCTTTGACACTATCAATTACAAAAAGTCTTCAGATAGTCATTAAATAGAAGTCAAAGTAGACTCTTCCCATTATTTAAATGCCAACAAAAAATCCTAAATCAGAATCCGCGTTTTATTTTTTGAAGAATAGATGAGATGATAGAAGTCCCTGGAGGTGTTCAAAGAATGTTTAGATGTTGTGTTGAGGGACATGGGTTAGAGAGAACTACTGGTGATGGGCGGACAGCTGGACTGGATGATCTTGGAGGTCTTTTACAGCCTTAGTGATTCTATTATTCTAAGTCAACTATAATGATGTAAAAAACATTCTAGATTAATAATCTTAATTGGCAACAAAAGCTGTCACTAGTCTTCATTATAGGAATTGACTTGCAGTAGAAAAATTTCAGCACACCATTTTCTTACAGAAGAAACTCTGCCATTCCAAACTCCCAGAAAAGCTAAGAGACTTTTGTTTAGCCCTTCTGATAGCTTTAACCCTCCAACTTAAACCATGTTCCCTGCAAAAAGAGAAAAATAAATTCTCTCTGCTTTGAATATTACAAGTACGCTTACTGAAAAGGCTTACTATGGCAGCTGCAAGCTTAGTTGCTATTGTTCATAGAAGGATGCATAAAACCTTTACAGTATTGCCCCATCCATCTGAAATCATGAAATAAATTAGAAGCTTACTTGAAAAACAGTGAGTAAGAGAAATTAACCAGCATGTTTAATTGGTTTGTAGGTGTACCTTTCCAAAGAGGTTCAAAGCCATGATTATAAAGTAGTCATTTGGTACTCTGTATCCACCAGCTCTTACTGCACAAACGCAGTCAAGATTCATCACAGCAAGGTAGAAGAAATAAAAAGGGATGGGGACCTTAGACCTGCAGTGCCAGAAAGCCACAGAAGGCAGGCCAGATTCATTGGACCTATCAGGAACTGGTACACTGCTCTTTAAATGGGTGCTCATATGCACAGAAAACAAACAACAGCTACCACAATGAGCTGAAAATACATTATCTTCAGGTCAAATGAAGACAGAATAGTTACAGAAGACCATCAACAAGACACTGTGTTTATGACATTTTTGGTCTCAATATATACTACCATACCTGGATTTTTTTTGCTATCATCACTCAATCCCATCATTTGGAAGTTCCAAGCTGCTTTCTGAAGTGATTACTATCCCATATTAGAAATAGGGTGCCAATAGGCAGAAGTCTTTTACATTATCTCAGGAAATTTCCCACAGAAAGACGCTGAGGGCCAGGTATGCCAGGCGAACTACGCAGATTTGTAGTTGATAGCTTTTGCCATCAACAGTGCTGCTTCCCCAGTTATAGGATCAACAGTCATGATACTGTCGTAACTGTCAGGTGTGCTAGCCTCATTTGGATTCCATCATAACACCTTCACTTCAGATTCAGCAACTGAGCATGGATGACATTCGACCCTATGCCCCAAAGTTTAGTGTTCCATCCTCCTCCCAAAGCCATCATCTACCTACAGAGTCTCCCTATTTGCACGCTTCCATTCAGCTTAGTGTCTCAACAGGCTGCACCACACTCAAAGTGCATACAGAGTCTACACAAGGTGAAAATCATCCCCTGTACCCAACTTTCATCCTCCACCAGATGATTATTATGTTTATGATTTGACTTTAAAGAGATGCATCCATGTATTTATTTTCCCACCTGATAAATATTTATGAAGATTTTGTTCCAGTCCTAACACATAAGTACTATAACTTACCTTCCTTTTATTTAGTCAAGGAGAGGAGCTTAAAGGAAAAGGAGTTTAAAGACAAGCTACTCTGACTGCTGAGCCTCAGCTCCCCAGGTCAGCACATTCAGTGAAACCATGCAGGTTTGAAAGGCAAATTCCAAGGGAAAAAGATTGTAATCACAGAAACCAGAAACTCCAGGACTCAAGCACCTAGATCATGGCACGAACAGCTTTTCAACGCTATGACAGCACACAAAATTAACATAAGTTTCGCAGCAACAGAGAGGAGTAGGTACCTAAACCCATCAATAATTAAACACGATTGCAAGAAAGATCCCTTCTGGTGCTTGGAGATGATTTTCTGCATTTAATGGCACGTAAGCTGTCAGCCTAATTAACATTAAAGCACAGTTTCACACAACCATCAGATAACCAATGCCACTTCCACTCATTCTAGTATTTAATATTGATTTTCATCAAGTCTTCAGCTCTGGCTGATGCAGAAAGAGCACAGCTTTTTCAAAAACTAAACTCCCACTGTCTAGTCTTTTATGTTGTGGGCCAATGCAACAGTATGAAACAGAAGCCCAGTTCCTGTCAGACTCCCAGTGATCATCATGTCCTTATCTCCAAATTGGAGGCATGTGGATTTGATGGGTGAACCACCCAATGGATAAGGAATTGGTTAAAAGGCCACAGACAGAGGGTGGTCATCAATGGGTCTATGTCCAGGTGGAGGGCGGTAACGAGCGGCATCCCTCAGGGGTCTGTCTTGGGACCGGTGCTCTTTAACATCAACATCAATGATGGAATCAAGTGCACACTCAGCAAGTTTGCTGATGACACCAAGCTGAGTGGTGCAGTTGACATGGTGGAAGAAAGGGATGCCATTAAGAGGGACCTCAACAGACTCGAAAGGTGGGCTCCGGAGAATCTAATGAGGCTCAACACAGCAAAGTGCAAGGTTTGGCACTTGGGCCAGAGGAATCCAAGGCATTTATACAGACTGGAAGAAGTCCTTGAAAGTAACCCTGCAGAGAAGGACCTGGGGGTCCTAATAGATGAAAAGCTTAACATGAGCCAGCAGGGTGTCCTTGGGGCTCAGAAAGCAAATGGTATCCTGGCCTTCATCAGAAGAGGGGTGGGCAGCAGGGACAGGGAGGTGATTGTCCCTCTCTACTCTGCTCTTGTGAGGCCCCATCTGCAGTACCACGTCCAGGTCTGGAACCCCCGGTACAAGAAAGACAGAGAACTGTTGGAGAGGGTCCTGAGGAGGGCCACCAAGATGATCAGGGGACTGGAGCACCTCCCCTACGAAGACAGACTGAGGGAGCTGGGCTTGTTCAGCCTGGTGAAAAGAAGGCTGCGGGGTGACCTGATTGCAGCCTTTCTGTACCTAAAGGGAGCCTACAAACAGGAGGGGAATCAACTCTTTGAAAGGGTAGGTAACAGCAGGACAAGGGGAAATG
>JAOWBP010002559.1:4502024-4519173 GCA_028571105.1 Tragopan temminckii
GGGCCGCCCCCCGCAGGCGAGGGCGCCGAGCGGCGGCGGCAGGTGCCCGACGCGCGGCGGTTACGTCGGGCCATTTTGCCCCAAATTCCAGCGCCGGCGCACCTCGTCCTGGGAGAAATAAAGTCCCCGCCCCACAGTCCAGAGCTGAGGTCTGTGAGCCGTATCCTCACACGCCCCTGCCCGCCAGTTTTCAGGACTCCTAACGCGGGACTCCGTAAACGTACCCCCGAGCTCCACGGCTTCTTTCACCTGCGAGCGCCGCGGGGCTCCGCCTGAGCCGCGGAACCCGGACCTTTGGTACATCACGGAACGGAACCGCTGGGGAGGAGCGGCAGCCCGTTTCTGTCAGATCTCTGTCTCCTGAGCCACACCGGTTGGTGTGGAAGAACACCAGGTCCCCCCGAGTTAAATGTAGATGCCGTAAATCGAAGATTGTCTTCTATCACAAATTCCAGATAATGCCCTGTTCTCCATAGCCGTTTGAAAACGTGAGGCTTCCTTGGCAAGCACCTGTCTTCTGGCACTGCAAAATGTCACGGAATGCTCAGTTACAAAACAGTGAAAGATGCCTAAAAATGCTGACTGTTACTCATATTCTTAAAGAACAACCGCTTCAGAGTAAGTGAAAAATAAGTTTCATAGCTGGAAAACAAAAGACAAACAAATACATGCAATTCATCATCTAAAGAATTTAAATAATTCAAGTGAGATAATTCAGCTTTGATCTTCAGACTGTAAAAGTCAACATTTCCTGAGGTGTTCTCACAGCCTTCAGGACGCTCTCGAGTCTGCGAGTCTGCTTCAGGGTGTGGTAAAGCACTGCAATGAAGCCAATGGCTGCAGTGGTAGGGTGTTTGGAGAGCAGAAAGCAGGGATGTTAAACTAAAATAGTACCGCTTTCATTAATTTTTCAGGCTCTGTGACATACCTTAGAGCTTTTGGCTATAGCTAATCACATGTAAGTTCTGACTTACAGCAGTGAGTTCCTAAAAATGTCTTGTTTTGCATTTTTAAAATAGCAATTTGTAATGCAAGTACATTAGAAAGAGTTGTTGCTTTGAGGGATAGAATGCTTCTTGCTAATCTGTTTACTCCTATTATTAGGATCAACTTTGGGCGTATTAACCCTTAAAAGGTGATAGGTTTCCTCTTTGGCAGCCAGACACTGTCATTCTTGGTTGGTTTTGTTTTCAGGAGGGCAGTTCAAGTATTAAAGATTTCTTTACGCGGAATAAAATCGACTGCACATTTGATGAATGGAGCAAGACAGATATCCAGTGACTTTGAAACTGCTTCACCAATTTACTTCTTCTGTGATCTGAAAGCCATCGGGCTAAAGAGAAAGTTCAAATGTCAAATACGAATGGCAGCTTTGAAAGAAAAGTGGCAGCTGTTGTTGAAGAGTTATGGCTGCCCTATCCTCATCAGGACGTGGGTAGCCTGTCTCTGGGAAGAAGTACTTACGTGGGTGCCTCTCTCAGTGCTGATAAGGATAGCTGCTTATTTGGAATAATCTATTGTAAAACCATGTCTCTACAGCAGTTCTTCTGAACTGAGAACGTGTTTTACAGTGCCTTATATTTAGTATTTGAAGACAACCCTCGCGACCAACTACCATATTGCTAGTGAGCACCTCTCTCATTCCCAGCACTGTTACTCTACCATGGAATACGCATCTCCTCGAAGCAGCAAATTTATCCATGGCTTGTGTCCATGGACAGTCCGCATCAATCATTATTACAGTAAAATCCATTGGCAATGGTTTGGAGTGATTGCTGTAAGCTATTGCCTCAAAGTTTACCATGACTCCCATACTGCTTACACAACCTGCTCACTCCTTTAACCGGCACATACATTCTTTCAGAATATCAGAATTTTCTAGGAAGCAGCATCTTGCTATGCTGTAATTCCATCAATATCAATGGCATTATTCTCAGCTAGTACTTATTGTGCATAAGGGCATCAAAACCTTGGTACTGGCCAACGTGCTTTAGGATAAAACAGAGGTGGGAAGACACAATCTGCTCATGCTTAATCCTTGCTCTGGCAGGTAAGGCTGAAAGCAAACATCAGCTGTTCTTCTGTTCCCAAGGACTTCCTTGAACATCTGCCACATGTGACATTCTTAAAATTCTCTCTGCTGTTACCGTCTCCTGGGCCTCTGAAGCCTGGCTTTGCTGCCTAATTGGAAACAAACCCTTTCTCAGGCTTTCAGAGGAAGTGGGATGTACAAACCTCACACCACGCCTCAGCCTGCAACTGCGTTGTCACGGGAGGATTCATACTTGGCGGTAGGCACACCGCTAACCATGGACAACTTCACTACGCAAAATGCTTATTAACTGCTATTCCCTGGAAAGGAAAGCCAGCCAGATTAAGTCCGTTGAAGACCTGGAATACCCATCATGATTTCCAAGACAGAAACCTTTATTTTGCCTGAACGGGGCACCCCAAGAGTGTCTAGGGAGATCAACATCCAAACAACTTCTCCAGTGCACATTCTCCATCTCTTCTTTTATCTGAACTGAATCTGTCTTACAAGTTAGTCATCCAGCCTGTTACACCGCAAAAGGTTACAGGCTGCATATAAACATGTTTAATGAAGCTGAATACTGCAAGCATAAGCAGCAAAAATATTTTGTTTATTTAACATTTACACACACTCAAGTAAAAGCTTGTTAAGTTTGGTTGGCTAAGCTTGTTTTCAAAAGAGACCTAGAAGGCTGAAAAAATTAAATAAAATATGCATAACAACACAATCATTCATGTTAACATTCTAGTTTAGTAAATGATTAATTTTCCTTTGAGGAAGAAGTGGTATTAAAACAACTCCAGTCTAATATCTAGTAGTAATATTACAGTCAACTAAAAATTCCGGATTATATCAGCATCATGCATATGTAACACAGGAGAAATTTTAAAAGGTAATCTGAATAAAAACACGCTTATTTGAGTATTTGAATACAGATTCAAGCTAGCTACCCTCCATAACTGACTTGCAGATATCTGTCTGCGTAGTAAGAAGGTCACTAGAGGTTTCTACCAACATTACATGACTGATCTGAAAGAGCAGGATAGTGACACGGCAGCAGCACAAAGGAATTACTCTGAAATAAATCAGCTGTGGTTGGAAAGGGTCATACAAACTCCAAGAGGATGATGAGAGATGCAATATTTTTTAAAAAACCATGACTAGAAGCTCTGCTTTGGACAACTGGATCCTGGCCATCACAGATGTTTTAGCTGAGCTTTGAACACAGGTTTGGTGGCGGTGCGGGGGTCCACACTGACAGAGCTCTCTATCCTGCTTGTTAATAAAGGTTGTAATAACAAAAAGCTTTACCCAGATGGGAGCTGTATGAGCAGCACTGCAGAGAAAACTGAAACCTTCTGCAGAAGGTCCGTCTTCTCACACTGGCTCAGAAGACAGGAAACTGATTCTTTCCTCTTGGGGAAAATGAATGCCACTATGGGGAAGCCTGGTATGGCTTAAGAGGGCAATCATGAACGCTTGAGAAGAAAACAACTTACTGCAGATTTTATTTCATGGCTGCAGCAGAGAGGGAAATTCATATCTTAGGAGGAGAAGACTTTCAGTATGCATAGCAAGAAGCTGAGTTATCTTGTGATCCTGTGAAAGCAGAAAATACAGACACTAATGCAGATGTTAGGATAGAGAAAATAGTTCCATCTAGGAAACAAATCACACATTCTGAAAAGACTGTGTTATACCAGTTATTCTGCGGTCTGAAATTCTAGAAATCTGATAGAGGAACTTCTATTTCCTAGTACAAGCTTATGGAGAGTAGTATGACCCTTTCAACACTGATGCAGTTCAGCTGGATTTAACCAAGGACCACATTTTCGGGGAGCAATGAGACTGAGAAAAAGATTAAAACTCCTGAATTTTTTTTACATTAACAATGTTAATATTAAAAAAAATATGGGCATTTGCAACCTCACGTTACCTGTACATCACATAAAAAAGAATTTGCCTCAATCCTAAGCTAACGTTTCAAAGACCATGGAACAGGTGAGCTAAGGGAAAGAAGGAGACCAGTTGTGGGTTCACAGTTTTTCTTTAATATTAATATTTTGCACTTCTGTAATCCCTTTCATCTAAGGATTTCAAAGCACTCTACAGACATTAATGAATTAAGCCTCACAGCGGTCCTGAGAGAAAAGGTGATGATTGAGAGACTGGAATTCAAAGAGATGAATGGATAAAAGTGGTAAATGGCATTCATAAAATATCAAGCAGTGCAAAGCATATGGAAAATCTGCCATTTTCCTCTATTTCCACTATTTATAGCATATGCACCTGCAAAGCAATTCACAGTACTGCAAAAAATTGTTATGGAATGTTTACAGTTGTTTACAACTACTTAAATACAGACAAAATCTGTCTGTATACAGTTTTATCTTGCAGCAGAGATAGAGAAGGAATAGATCAGATTGCAATAAACAGATTGTTTTGAGCATGTTAAATTTACGGAGGCAACAGATTTTTCAGAGCACATTTGTATTGAAACCGATTTGCTTTACAAATTAAAAAGCTCAGGACTGTACTATCACCTGGAATTCTGTTATTTATTCTGGTGCTACTGATAACACGTTTTGATTTGCCAGCCATGTTAAAGGCATGTAATTTCCTAGCTCAGAAGTTCTTGCTGTCCTGGGGCATTTGGAAATAAACTTCTTAGCAATTCTGATATTTTTTTTAAGGGTTTGAGGTGGGGCTGTTTTGTAATTGATTATTCATACTCTGAATAGAGCTAGGAAGTTAGAAGTATCTGCTTACAGAGAAAAAGAGAGAAGAGGTTCACACCAATCAAGAAAACCTACACTTAAGAAGTGAAAGCTCATTTCACACTCTCTGTAAAGAGCAAACAGGTAAATAGTTGGCACCCATGCATCTCACATAATTTCATCTTCTGTTTGTATTAAAATTGGCAAACTTTTGTACTCTCTATTAATTGTCTGTTACTGGGTCAGAAAGAGTCACATAGACTTGGTCGTTCTCCACAGCTGAATAATTTAGACATCCTGTTGATGTATGAGAAAGACAACTATTCAGCACATGTATCTTTAGTTGCCAAGCATGAGTAAGCAAAACTATGCCCCAGAAAATACCGTATACTTTTTAACACCTTTTGAAACAGAGCTGCTTATGCACTAGCCGTTTTTCATCAACAGAGTCTGATTTTTTCATGTAAAAACTCTAACTAACAGTTTTAACAGCAACAAATAAAATTGTTTGGTCAAGACACCACTTACCCCAGTCTAACAGAGATCGGAAGACCATGGCCTCCTGCATCAGCTCAGGCAGACTCTTTAATCCAGACCTGGAAGCACTGAAGGTAGAGCAATTTCAGGTCTCAGCTGTAGTTACTTTGTTCCGATGCACAGAGGTATCTTTGGAGTGTTTAAGTGTTTAATTCTTATTTTCTGACAAGCTCTTCTCTTATCTTTGATTTTCACTTTCAAAATCTTTCCCTTAGACCACAGAAGCATGGGTGCTTAAACTTCACATCTCCAAATAATGTCTAATCAAAAAAGAAACGTGTAAGGAAGTCCAAGGATGGCCGGTTCTGTCCTCACAACAGCAGTGGCTTACAAACAGTGCATCTGAGTTTCCTTTGTCAGCGTGCAACATGTTCTTCCTGTGCTATCTGTAAACAACAAAGAGTTTTTACCAAATTTATAAATCCAAACGTTCAGATACTGTGAAGATCAGATTTACAGCTTAAAAAAAAGTGAATAACACCTTTCTTTTTTTCATGTTACGCATTCAAATCCAAACTAATTCCACATTTTATGTATCTACTCATTTACTACTAACATTGGTATCACTGTTATCCTATACTTGCAGGGAGATGGTAAACGTGGATTGCCTTTGCTTGTATTACTCACTTAGACAGTGAATGCTTAATTACAGTTTAAGTATTTCCATGATACTGGCACTACCAAGTTCAAACACCTGTTCTAAAATACAACTGATGCTAGAAGTTCTGCTCTCTCAGGTGTCCCATGCTGGCCAGGCAGACTCAAGGAACTCAGAAATCCACTGTAGAAGAACCTTCTTTACAGGAACTGAATACAGAGACCAGGTAACTTAGAACATGCCTCCCTTCCCCACTTCCCAATTTCTGTTTTTTTGGGTGTTGTTTTTTTCTTGTTTTGTTTTGTTTTCTAGGCTGGGGAAAGAATTGAGCAAAGAATGTTTTATGACTATTGACCTGAGACAGTCTCCTGGAAATAATCTGACAGCAGGGAGCAGCAAGTCCTTTTCAAAACCAATGAAGCAAGAAAATGCTGCTGACTAAGCTATTGTGAGAGATATGGGGGAGACAGATAAAAAGGTGGAGAAGGAGGATGACTGATGAAACTACACCTTAACCTCATACCTAACATTCTCTTAAAAGAAAGTAACGTATTTTCAAGGCCATCACTTTATGACAACTCTACCTTAACTAATCTTCATTACAAAACAGACACTTGTCTGCAGTCAGCTGGCTTGCTTACCCCATGGCTGCAGGGTTTTTGTACATGGTGCTACGTAGCTTCGGATTATAATGGCCTGTGGTAGCTTTGAAAAACAAGACGGCATTTTTATGAACTTTGTCTCCGTTGATGTTCTTCATCAACTGGGGATACATCTTTTCAGTAAAATGCCACTGCCTGTGACACAGAAATGCTGAAACGTTTGCATGTTTGTATTTAAAAAAAAAAACAACCAACAACCACATACAAAACAAACAAACACATTCCTAGTCTTGATGAGATCAGCCAGCATCTCAAGATCACTTCCATAGTAAAATTATGGCTTCACAGGAACACTGAGGATGAAGAGGACCACGATGGGATGCATTTTGTCCAACCTGCATCTAGAAGTGGTGAAAAGATGTAAAAATGGGCTTACATGCTCTCTTAAATAAGTAACAGTCACCATCTTAAATAACATAAGAATGACTGAAGCCCACACACGGTTGTACTGGAGAAAGTTCCCACTCAGGATTTGGGTTTTGTTTGTTCTTAATGATTTTTGGTTCTTTACACCGACCTCCCATTCTATGCACATGCACACAGAGCAGTTTCTCACTGAAATGCAAAACCATCAGTGTTAATTCATCTCTTGAGTTAATCCATTTACACCAAAAGCCAAGAGACTGAAGTTATTACTGTGGAGGGCTGGCAGAGAGGGGCTCCTTTGGGAAGCCAGAGCAGTGGATTTGAATTCCCTGTCCCTCATCGTTTTCCCACATTGTCTGCTAATCCAAACTGCATGTAAACAAAGGGGATTTCATTAGCAAAACTGAAGTTGTAGATGAACTTTAACTTTTATTTATGGCATTTCTTGGTGAAACAGAGGCTTTTTTCTCCCGTCACATCATGACGGAGAGTGGAGTCATTAGATAAATGCTATAAAGCACCAGAAATAACCTATTTATTCTTATTCAGATATGTGTTGCCACTGTCACACAGAGCAATTTCATGACTAAGTTAGTACACCTTGATGTTTTTAACCATGATATCACACTGAAGGATTCCTTTTTAAGAAAGAATGTCTTGGTTATTTCAAGGAGTAAAAGCCAGAACAGAGCAAGTGGGTTTTCAGAACTTGGAATCGTTATCTATAAAAGAAATTTCCTCTGCTGTACCAAAGCCAGATGTCCTGCAGCAGCACTGATAGCAAGGTACAGAAAACCAAATCTAAACTTTTGATGAAATAATGACAATACTTCTCCATGTATTTAGGATCAAATAAATAGCCAAGAAAACATAATAAAGGAATGAAGAAAAAGCCCAAGCAAAGATGCCACAAACCACCTCTGGGATTAAAGCAAGCATGTGTAATGGGAGCCCGAAGGGTAATGTATTCAGAAAGCTGTAAGTGCCTGAAAATGAAGGCTTAGAATGAAAGCACCTCTTCAGCCATAACTCTAGTGTCAGTAACGTAAAGCCATAATCTTTTTTCCTATTTTCCAACTATTATCTAAGCACTAAGTGTCAGTTAAGATGTAACAGAGCAAGAATTTTCAGTGCGCTGGAAATCTTTTTTGTTGCCTCATTTCATATATATAGGAACGTTAAGAACAAAATTACAATTTTGTCATTGTGTTTAACTGATCTTTGGTTTACTGCTGCTGTGACAACCTTTTAAGGAGAGACTGTGAATTGAAATGATACTTCAGCACTCTAATAGACTGAAAGTGTCTTTTTTTTTTTTTTTTTTTTTTTTTGAACAAGAATTTAACACCAGAAAGGTTAAAGCCAGATCTATGATAAAAGCATGAGAGAAGCATATTTGTTAACAAGCACATGAAGGGATCCTGCTTCAAACCCTTCTCATCTTTTGAGGGCTGACAGACAAAATGTAGCTGTCCGGAGTCAAAGCGTGCCTTTGCTTTACAAATCTTGTTAATGATAACAGAAAAAAATATTCTACTTTTGCTTAACTGTTTTGCTGAAGAAAAGTATTTGCAACAAGAAAAGTTATGCACAGTGTGCTCCCTGTCCACAGGTTCTAACGTGTTTAACACTTTCTTCTCTTTAGAAAGTATAGAGACAAGTGATAAATTTATATATTTGTCAATAAAAAATTGTATGTTGAGGTACCTTAATTTAAGTAACATTTGGTCACTGCTTGCATGAGACAAATTGAGAGGACCAGATGGGAAAAATAGCCATGCCAGTCCTACCAGGGCATTAAGTTGGCTTTATGTAAAAGTTTGTAAATCAAAATACACCATAGGCTGCGTGTTCAAATAAGTAGCTATTAATTGCTGTTGGAGCTAATTTCTTATCAAGTTGCTATACTCAAGCTGTTTCACCTTGAATAACTGGAAGATGAGACACAGCTCAGTTCCACTCTACCCTTCCTTCATCCTCTCCTTCTTCTCACACATTGACATTAGAGCTGCTGAAGCTGATTTTCCTGATTAGAAAGGGCTCTGCCCACTGAGTTGTTTTCATGAAAACATTTTCATTTTTTCAGCTATTATACAAACACCTTATTAACAAAAAAACATCTATTTTCTTTTCCAATAATTACTAAGTTTTCCATCTAGTATTTAAGAACCTATTGTGCAAGAACTAATATCTCATTTAATGCCAGTTCTCATTGTTTTTCAAGGGACAAGTCAGCTCATTCTCTTCCTCATCCTACTCCCTACAAGTGCAGAGATGATTAACACAGGAGACATCTTTCAGCTTAGGAGGATACCTTCAGCCACTGTTTAGTGCAACCTGGAGGACAAAACCGCCCATTTCTTGTTTAACCAAAAGCAGTAAAATGAAGAAGTGATGCTCAGGACCCAAACTGTTCTCATCTCAAAGGTTTTCTGTACTCCCTACTCTGAGATGATCAGACAGTAAAGTGCTTTGCTCACCCACAAGGCAAGCACTCAAACTGCAGTCACGCATGCCTGCGTTCGGCATTGTCGTCTGGTTCCTCAATTTCACACTTTGCTAGAAGCACACAGCAGCAGCACGTTTCAATTACTCACATCTAAAACACTTATCAGTACTGATGAGCCTGAACTGCAACATTTGGATCTTCACTTCTGACACAGAGGCTGCATCCTTTTAAAATTTTTAATGCAGCTTGGTTACTGTTATTTTGAACACCACTTCTGCATCCTAAAGAGACATATAAAAGGAGGAATATGGCAACTGACACATCATTTATTACAAATAACGTAAGTGGTAGCTTTTCTCAGCAAAGAAACATTTTTTCCTTTAAACTTAGAAGAAATGAAATGCATCCCCTGCTGCCATAAGTAACGACAGTATTTTAAAAGGCTGCTTTCTAAATGGTTGCTCTATTTATTCATACCCAAGAAATTACATTACATTTGCCACGTGCACGAATGGATTAACAGCCATAAATTGCAAGCAACTCAGTAAACTTTAATTCTGCAGAGTGAACTCATTTTTTGGCCTGTCAACTCTGTTAGCATCACACACATTGCCTGAGAAAAATGGGAGATCATCTGAGGGAGCGCAGTCATAGAAGGTATCACTCCAGCAGCTCCTGAGCTGGTATAGCAGCAGTAACTTGTACTGACCCCAGCCCTGGAGCCTTTTCTACACCAATACACGCACTTATAGCCAGAGTTAAACTCACTCCCTGGTTTCATCCAGAAATAGCTAGAGACCAGGAACTCTTGCGGCCTTTTTTCTTATTTTATGTTCAGGAAAAAACAGTAATAGTCAAATTCACCATTTAGCTGTCATCTATTTTCCCCATTTACCTTCTTAACCCATGAAAACAAAGAAATGTTGGGATGTGCTGCTGGAGTTCACTCAGCATTTCCTATAATTATCCCTGCTGAGAAATACATTTTAGAGAGAGTTTTGGGGTTGGGCTTTCTGTTGCTGTTGTTGTTGTTTTTTTCCCCAGTGAGATGGGAAAACAGATTAATTCCTTGGCAACAAAATCCTAATTAATCAAAAACATGGCTCTATTCATTATTAGCTTCTTCATTAAAATAAAATATCAGATGTTTACTATTGAAATTACAGTCTTGACTCAATGCAAAATCAGGTGCTGCTTCAGCTTTGATTACAAAGATAAAAATTAGGCTTATTGACTCCGCACAAGTGTTTGTCTTGAGCTGTGATTCACTGATTACAGCAACAAATGATTTAACATAAGGAGGACTTTCTGCAAACAACTGGAGGAGCATGCTTTTCTCTAACCCAGCAGCCTGCCAACCATCCCAGCAGCAGAGAGCTGCCTTTGTACCTCCTCAGCCTCGTTCCAGCAATTACAAGAAGGAAAACATTTCCGAGAGCGAGCTGGCCTATGCATCAAGGCCATTTAGGGCACCACTCACTGCCACTGAGATCATGTAAGGCTGCTTACTTTTCAGTGCATACAGTCTTCCATTGTGCCTGCTTCAGTACGAACAGTAGCTTTGCATGCTAACACCCCATCCATCATATGTCTCTGTTTTCTTTGTGAGCCACATCTCTCCTATTGAAGACAGTGGCAACATTCCCAGAACTGGGAGCTTTTGTTTTCTCATAATTGAGTGAACCTGACTGCATTCTGAGTCAGTCCAAATCTCCCATTCAAATCAAAACATAACCCTACTTTTGATTGTTGCATTTAATTTGCTTAAAACACATCTCTTGATGTTAGACTGCATATACTGTAATTTTAAAAGGAAAAATATTGAACCTGGCTTATCTGATACTGTCTCTCTTTAATCACGTTTGCATATGAAATCCATCTATTGAAAAGCGAAATCAGAACCAGCAGCAGTGTTTGCTTTGTCAAATTTTTCCCCTAAGTTTCTCAAATTTGGTGGTTCAGAAAGAAGAGAGATGTGTCTGAACCTTGTCTTTTTCTCCTGCCTCCGAGACAAAAGACATCCCACATTTTGCCTTTTCTTAAGGAAAAGATAGTAATTTGAATAGACTAAAAGCAATGGATATATTGGCTAAAGGCGATGCATAAAGGGCACATCTTGTGACATCTACAAACCCGAGAGACAGCGGAAGGCCAGGTGCTTAGCATGCAGTTTTACACCATTTCCTGTAAACACCTATGGGTACAGAGCAGAGGTTAGAAACGTGCACTGGGGAAGGTTGCGTCTGGACCTCAGACTGAACTTCCGCGGGATTGCTTTGCTCCCACGAGAAAGCTGACATCTCACAATCCAAGGCGTATATCAATTTTTATCCTTAATTTGGTTCAGGTCTGAAACCTCAATGATATGAGTTACATTCAGGTTAGTACTGATATGCCTGGTACTGGGGAGCCACTGTTTGCACTTCAGGCTTCTGATACTTCCAGAGCTTGCCAATATTCAAGTTCAGACCTTAATCAGACTCAGAAAACATTTCTTCCAAATAAAAAAATGCTATTTTCTATTAAGAAACACATTTTAATTGGATTAGCCCTCTGTTAATCCAACGTTTATGATTGGTATACTCAAAGACAGCAGACATTAAATGACATATCTCTGTTTATTAGCTTGTGGCACTTTACCAAAACACAAGCTCATTTTAAATCTTTTTCACTGTAATCACTATGTTGTTTCTTCTTTTTTCCCTTCAAGCGAACTGTGAGTGCCAGTAGAAAACAGATTTTGCTATTCACGGATAATAGCTTCATCAAATGATTAAAATATTTCATTAACATAAGCTACTTTTAAACACACAAGTTAAGGTTCTACAGCACCTAGCAACATCAGTCGGGAGATTAAAAATAGCAACGTATATACATATCATAAAGGAAACCACAGTAATTATAGGCTTTCTCCCCTGTGGTTTGAACAGAAGTTGTCATTTTCTGTTAGCATAACACCTAATATTCACACCTACTGGCAATCAGATGAAAGAAAGCCTGTTCTACACCTGCACTTTGCAGTGTACTTTTATACACCGAATATTTGCAACGTACTTCTAAAAGCAGATGTGCAGGTTTAAGCTGTAACGAGGTTGGATTAAGTTGTTCTTTTGTACTCCATATAATCTCAGGGAGAAGTTTAATGAAAAGCAACAAGGACATGAACTCAAATGCTTGCCCCCTCAGTGGCATCAGTCCACACCATATTCTAGCATCAGGTACTTACATCTGCCCATTCCTACAGAATGCAGCTAGAAGCTCACAGCTAACTACGCAGTTGAGCAAGAATTTTAGAAAACCTAAACCCAGTTTTCAAATAAACTCCCCTAATACCTGGGAAATCCTTCCTCGGGTATTTAGTGGTTGTGAACAGAATACCAAAATAGAGACTTCATTTCAGCTGACATCTCTGGATGCTGATGAAAGCAGACATGAAATAACAATAGCAAATAGGTGTGAGAAGAGCTGGTTGCTGCTCTAGCCCACTGCCGTGGAGGAGCCTGACCCACCAGGTGTACACACACTGCCAAGCATCATTCACAGCGCAGCGTGCTGCAAGGAAGAGGCTTCCCTTTTCCAAAGGAACAGTGAAAATATGAATCCTTTGTGCTCAAAAGGATGCACAGCAAGTGTCCTTGGGATAAATGGCCCTTGAAAAAGGTGCCTCCATGCCTGCTAACAGCCTATTATGCTTCACCTCATGAGTGCGGCACGCTGAGTGTCTTTCCAGGCCCTTGTCATTTTAATGGACAACTCTCTGTTGTGGCTGAACACTATCCATCCCTTCAGGGGAAGAAGGAGCAGACGCTGCACAGTCTTGTGTACCTGACTGACAGACCAGGTTTGGGAGCAGTGTCAGCAGGGAATTCACAGCAAAAACCCAGGCTAACCATCATCTTCACTGGATGCAAAATTTCCCCTTGCCAGATGATTCCAAAGAAAAAAGGTTCTTTGTTAAAGCACCACACATTTCCCTGCATTCTCCACGGGGTTCAAAACAAAACACAAGATAGCTAAGGAATGAATATTCAAACACATCTAAGTTTCTTTTTCTCTCTATCTTCACAAGAAAACATCCTCCGAGAATTATCATCTCTGCAAAGAAGTGATGAAGCTGCCAAACAAAACAAACTGGATTCCATTTTGATGGGCACACAGCAATGTGTGTTCACCATCCCCCGTGTCTTCTTGGAGCGTGGTACACAGTGCTGCAAAGTACTGCCTATGCCCCATCTGCACTGCAAGAATGCCCAGACAGCACTCTAAGTGTATCTGTCTAGCTGTTAGCCTCCCTTGCCATGCGTTCAGCAGAAATACAATAAAACAAAGAGGAAACGCATGTTTCTTTGAATAAAAGATCATAAATTAGCTTATATAATTCCAGTTTATTTATGCTTGACTAAACACCTTTCTAATGACAAATAAAGTGAAAGATGGATTGAAACACGTGGGCTTAAGAGGCCACTGCTGCATGTCAGTGTATCTTTGAGAAGTCTATGCAACTTCAAGACTGATTTAGTCATCCTTCTTTGCTCTTTCCCCCCTCACTTCCATCACTACTGCTAGTAAAAGTACAGCTTGACTCTCAGCAGAACGCACAGCACTATTTTCTACCAATACCACAACTTTGCAACCTCAGTATTTCTCAAAACATCTCCATCTTCTTGCAGATTAAATCACTTTCCAGCCTAACAAGATTCCAAGCAGAGTATAAACTCAGCTGGGACTTGAACAAGAACACTACCACCTGGAATCCATCAGCAAGAAGCCCCCTGACTATCCCCTTTGCAAGAGTGGATGTGTGCCTGCACCTGCTATACCAGCAAATAGAACCTTGATAGAGTCTCACTAAATCTCTTGCTGCATGAAAGTTATAACAAACCTCTGAGCATAGTCAAGGAAAGAAAATGGCCAGAGAAGAAGGCAAAGATAATTACTGTTGACAAGTTTAATCCCCACACGGCAGATGAGATAATTCAGCTTGGTTAAGATGCTCTATCCAGAATATAGAGGTGTTTCAATAGAGATGGCATTTGGAACAGAAGATCGCAGGTGCAAGTAAAGTTGATTCCAGATATTATGGGCTTTGTGGTGGATTTACTGCACTCAATCAGCATTCTCTCAGGGGGAAATGTAAAAGGTTATCTCTGTAGCAGTGAATAACTCTCTGCACACACAGAAGATATAGGAAAACCAGCTAACGGGAAGATAAGAATTTCAATAAAATTTTGCTTTTAATCGTATGCAGAATTTCCCTTTCTGCCATTATAATGCATGCCATTTTCAAGAAATAAGCAGTTTTGTTACCCTTTCCACAGTGTGGAATCCACAGAACAGACAAATCAGCCTGAATTTCAGACAAACCTACCATGAAATAGCCTGGATGCAGGACATATGGTGCCGAGTACTCTACAAAAAGCCAGGCCTCCTTCAGTAAGAAAGGTGGCAAAGATGGAAAGAGGAATGCTGAGATGCCGTTCAATGCATCCATCAGTATATCACCAACAGAATTACAATGCACTCACATCCCCACCAGCATGCGTCTGACAGCCCATGAGAACACAGCTCCTGCAGATGGCTTTGTCCAGGAGCAGGCTTAAAAGAGCATCAGCATGAAGCAAATGAGCCATTGGAAGTGAAAGCAACAGAGCCTCAGAGCAAGAAGCACCTTGAGATGAAAAGGTGTATTCTGACTGAGCTAGCCAGAATGCTCAAAGCAAGGCATGTGAAGAGCAATCTCAAGGAGATATAATATGGTACAAAAATTCTGGGGAGCAACTGAATTGAAGAGGAGAAAAATTCTGAAGAGCAAGCACTATGAGCATTCCTGAACAAAATTCATTCTTGGTGAAATCCCCCCAAACCAGTCAGTTTACTCTCTTTGATGTGAACGCAACATGAACCAATAGATGAATTAAGCCAAACAATTCAGCACAAGAACATTGTGAATGCATTCAGGTGAACCAGAAGTGGTACCACAGTAGCACAGACTGTTCTGTTAACCCTACAATACAAAGTCTTCTGCCATTGATGTTCCATTTAACATCACCTATCATTTTTCAGCTAAAGCACTGAGGGGGTGGAATTTGTCCAGCAATTGGCTTTGAATAAACATTTCCTTTTGGAGATATTTGACTACAAAAAGTAGAAGGCATCTGAAGCAGAAACATGCTCTATAGCCCAAGCACTCTGAGCTTTTTGCTCTGTACACTCTGTAATAGTGTGACGAAGGCACCTGTTGAAGCTCAGATGCATTTCATGCTGGATATATGTCTGTGCTTTTGTCTTCTTTTTCTGATAATTCATTGTAACAGGAAGAACATACCTGCCAAAGTGAAGCACCTAAGTGCTACATTTCTATTTCTCTGTGTACCACGTTATTAATGTCCTTTGAGTGTAGCTTCTGCTGCATGCATTAAGTTTTCATTAACATTCTCTGAAATTAGCATGTCTGGAAAAACAAACAAACAAAAAAAAACCCAACACTGTGGTTTGTTTAAGAATTCAAGTTTCCACATTTTTTTCCCAGCTTTCACCTCTGATTTGGACCAGCTGGTTCAACATCCCTCATTTAACAAGAAACAAGTAAAAATTAAATTAAATTAAAGGTGGTGCTCCTACCTGCAGAGATGCAGGGTGAAGACAACACCTGAGATGGCATCCAGACTTCATAGCTGACTACAAACACACCTGTCGTTTTGTTTGCCCTCATTTCTCTACAGCACACATTTCATCTTTAAAACTTGCTTTATTGGAGTGCAATAATCGTTTTGTCTTGGGTGAAGTTACAAGTGAAAGCAACATGCCATGGCAAAGCGCCCCAAGCAGGTCTACATGACCTCACCACAGTTTTGTAGGGGACGCAAGGGAGTAAAAGAAGTCTGACCTCCAGCAAGCCCAGAGTGCTCCTGTGTTTTTGAGAGGCTGAGTCCGGAGTTACCTTCACACTCTGAAACAAAGGCATGTTTTGGTTACAACATAACCCAGAGGAAAATGAGGAGAAAAGTGTGAACGCCATCACCCTCATTGCTACAGATTTGGAAGAAATCAGTGCTGTAGAGACACCTGAATAAGGACAGCGCTGCGTTTCCCGGTGACTGTTTTTTGCTTAGAATCCACTCTTCCTTCCTACTGAATAAACGAGTTTTCTTATCTGTGCTTCAAAGATGTCAGGTAGCCATGCCCCATGCCCAGCACCATCTCAGGTGCTCCCAGAGCTTCAGCCGAGGAGGCTCAAGGCAATGAGCACAGCCTGAAACGTCTCTTCTTGAGGCACTTCAGGCTGTGCTCATTGCCCCGAGCCTCCCGGCCTGGAGCAGGCTCCCACAGAGCCCCGTGCTTTCACAGCACCCTCCCGGCATTGGAATTAAGGAATAACACAAGGTGGGTACCTACAAAGCGCTGTACTCTTCATTTATTGACCAGTGTCTATGTAATTCCAGCTTATCACCGACAGGCCTTGGCCAAACCGCGAGACACATCCCCACAGCCTCCAGTCCGTGCGAGAACGCTGTGACGCCCCATCTCAAGGAGCACAAACGGAGCCGTGTGCTCACTGCGACACCTAGAGGGCCCACGCCCTGAGGGGCGAAGGTCTGCCCGAGCCCAAGGCATCAGGGAGCTCGAGGGGACAACGGAACGGCCGTTGTGGGGCGAGCACCTGGCCGGCTGCTGAAGCACAGCAGCGCGTTTCTCGCTGGAGCAGCACCAGCTTCGGCACGCGCAGGGCGGGCGCGACTCGCGGTCCCGAGCTGGGCGCCGCCGCTCGGCGCTGCGCAGACCGTTGGG
>JAOWBP010002559.1:4519273-4533185 GCA_028571105.1 Tragopan temminckii
GGCCGGCGGCGGAGCGCGCGGGGCGGAGATGGGCTTCGGAGAGGAGGTACCGCGGTCGGGCCGCCGCTCCCCGGCGCCGCTCCGAGGCGCGGCAGCGCTCGCCCGGCTCTGCCCTTGCCGTCTCCCCTCCTCTCTCCGCAGGAGAACCGGCCCCGGGGGTCGCTGCGGACTCCCCTGAAGCAGGCGGGCGGCTCGCAGCGCGTCCTGGCCGAGCTGCGGCCCGTCTGTCAGCCGCTCGCCACGCCCCCCAAGCCCGGGGGGGCCCTTCCCGCCGAGCCCTGGACGCCCACCGCCAACCTGAAGGTGCTGATCAGCGCCGCCAGCCCCGAGATCCGCAGCCGCGAGCGGAGCCGGGAGCTGCAGGGAGCCCGCGGCTGCCCGGTACGCCCCGGCCGGCCGCCTCCACGCGCTGCCCCTTTGGTTGTCGGCTTTTCCCTCTTTGCAGTGTTTTCCAGACGTCTCGTTACGTACACCTGCTGTAGCAGCGGGCTGGACTGGGTGATCTCCAGAGGTCCCTTCCAGTCTCCACAGTTCTGCCATCTCGCAGGGCCAGAGGAGAACGCTGGACTTTGTGCTGGCAGGGAAGCTGGTAACGTGTTTATGTTGACGTATCCGTTGTAAAAACGTCTCAAATTCTCATCTTTTTCTGCGTAGGAGCACTTATCAGGAGATGGGTATGAAAAATCTCAACCGAGTCGCAAAGAGAAGAGCCTGGGATTGCTGTGCCTTAAGTTCCTGGCTCGATATCCCGATTATCCCAGCGCTGTGGAGAACAACTACATTTGCCTTGATGAAGTAGCTGAGGAGCTTAGTAAGTTGGTGTATATCCTATTGCATGTCCTCCTATGCAGAAATCGATAAATCGCCCTCCTGTTGCGCAGTACTACTTCACTCCATAGAAGTCTGAATGCTTACTCCGTGCTCTCATTCACCTAAACCTTCAAACTCTTCTTTCTTACCACAACTCTTAAACCACTGTAGTTTCTCCAGCAAGTTGAGCTAATAAACTCAGAATTTTGCGTAATATTAAACATCTAAATTATTGCAGATAACACAAATAACTTGTTGGGGTTTTCTGACATAAAAATGATGGCAAAGATCAGCAGTTGATTGTTATGGCAGGAGCCGGCATTTCTGGCACCAAACCTGCAGCTTCCTGTCCGTCACTACACCAAAGCAAGAAACTGCTTTCTGCTGCCTTTGATAAATCAACCTTCTTGTTTTGCGTCACTATTTTTGTATCTCGCCAATCATCTACCGAGATTCTAAATTGCTGACATAAAGCTGAAGGTTTTTTTCTGTAAGAACGATGAAATTGCAATATTCCACAGTTTACGAAGCCAATATAAACCACACTGCTGTAACGTTTTTTGAATCATTATAGCAAATCCTATTTTTAGATTGTTAGACAAAAGAACATCCTGTTAGAAAATGCCTTACAAGCATATTAAGAGAGGGAAGCATAGCAAATTGATCTTTTTTTCTGTGCAAACTGTATTTCAGGTAAATGGCAAAAGCATTTTATGTGACTGAGATGCCATGTTGATCTTGCATTTCATTTCTGCAGATGTTGAACGTAGACGTATCTACAGTATTGTGAATGTGCTCGAGAGCCTCCACATGGTGAGCCGCCTTGCCAAAAACAGATACTTTTGGCACGGGCGACATAACCTTGCCAAAAGCCTGCAAACCTTGAAGAAAGTTGGAGAAGAAAACAAATACACAGAAAAAATTCAGATGATCAAGAAAAGAGAGTACGAGCACGAGTTTGATTTGGATGGCAAAAGAAATGAAGAAGTGGCAAGATCTTTCGTCTTCAATGAGCATTCAGAAATGTGTTTTGTGGAGCACCCAGGAATCGAATTCTGTGCTGGTGAGGCTTCTCTATATGCCAGGAATAACATATGCTCCTTATTATAAATATGCACATGGGGGAAAAAAATATATTGGTCTTTACGTCTAAAATGCTGCTGTCTGTCTGTGATGGGAGGAAGCACTCTGTGCTTTCTTTCAGTTGTCTTACCCATTTAATTCTTAAGAACGCATTTTGGTTTTGAGAGTGCAAGAACAAGGAGAGTATCAGGTGATGTAACAAACATAGCCAAGTAGCAGGGTTTGTTACCTATGGAAGCAATAGAAGCCAGAAGCTTGAATAACTCCATTAAATTTAAGTTCAATTTGTGGAAGATATGCTCACTGAGGAGTGTTACATACACACATTGCATAATCTGCAGTTAAGGAGTACAAATCAGATGATAGGAGAGATATACAAGGGAATACATCACACTCTGTTTTGTAGTTAGACACGGCATTCACCTGATTTCTTGATGCTTGCCATGTAGAAACTTGATTCTGGGCTCTGTGTCGGCCCTGCCTAGTTGCTGCTGACAAATTTCACAGAATCACAGAATAACAGAATAAAAATGTTTGTAGCTGACATGTCACTTAATGCTTTAATCCTCTTTTCCTGTCTTCTGCAGTCTCTGTAAATAGGAAAGACAAGTCTCTGCGAGTGATGAGTCAGAAATTTGTGATGCTGCTGCTTGTATCAACCCCTCAAATAGTAAGCCTTGAAGTTGCTGCTAAAATCTTGATTGGAGAAGATCAGTTAGAAGACTTAGATAAAAGCAAGTTTAAAAGTAAGTAAAAGGCTGCTATTCCTGTCTGCTTTTTGATCGCTTTCTAAAATCAAGCGTAAGCTAAATGAGCGAATCCATTACAACTTTGTGCAGTGTAAAATACTGTCATCTTGCCATAAAGGTGTTTGAGCCTCCAAAACCTCCTTGCACAGTTCTTACAGGGACACACTTGTGCATCACTGTTCATACATGCCACGTAAGAGAAGTCTGGGAAATCTTTTCAGTGTGAAGTAGCTTCTGCTTATTGGTGGAGATTTCCCAAGCAACCTATCAAACATTTTAGCAAAGATGCCCCAGCAGCATGCAAATAAGCGTTCAGGTCACATTATTTACTCGATGGAAACCTAAAGAAATACTGTCAAAGTCCTGCTAATAACTTAAACACGTGAGGAAGTGAAACCCAATGTTGTAACTGCCAATTGTTTCTTCATTATTTTACCCTTCTTTCAGTTCCCTGCACGTTTCCTCCTTTTCCTCTCCATTCAAATGTAAAGGTACTTTGAGGTTTAGACTGGTGTATTCTAATAGGTGAGAATGTGCTTGCTCTTGAAGAATCAATAATTCGTCTTGTATTTCCCTGAAAATTATACTCTCCTTTGGTTCTCGGACACACTCCTTTTTTTTTATTTTTTATTCTTTTTTTTGTGAAACAGTATGAATGCAACAAAAAAGCTGTGGTCTGTCATGTTATTTCATAATACAAATACATGTTCCACAAAATGGTTCCCATAAATGACAACTTTTCCTTTCAACCACTGAAAATACATCATAACTTTTAAAATCGGATCAATAGTAACTTGTTATTAAAAATTGCTCTGCTTTACATGTGTTTATTTCAGCTAAAATCAGGAGACTTTATGACATAGCAAATGTTCTCAGCAGCCTTGAGCTTATCAAGAAAGTCCACATAACAGAGGAGAGAGGCAGAAAACCAGCATTTAAATGGACAGGACCTGAAGTCCCACCAAACACCCAGGGTATGTATATGTGTCATCTATGGTTTTGCTGATGGTTGTGATTTCTTCCTTTTCTCTCCTAGAAAGCTGTTAACCAAAATACTGAGTAAAAGAGGCAGAAAGTCCTTGACATTCACATCATTGCACTTGGTTCTCAACAGTGTAGTATTTCTCGGAGCAGCACATATGAGCCACACAGTATATGTTCTTATACTGAGGCTTGCATTTCCATTTTTGCCGCTATCTGATACTTCAATAGTTATAAGCCAGGCTCAAATAATTGCTTTTAATTACTGAATATATTTGTGATGTATTTGAATTTACATATGATATACAAGCTCTTCTGTTTATTCTGCTTTTTAGCTACAAAGCTTGAAACAACATCTGCACCTTGCATCTCACATATTTCAGAATCCACCACTTGCAAGGAGCAATGTTCAAAAAATCTTTTTCCTTCAAGAGTAAAGCAAAACTTCACTCGGCATCCATCCCTAATAAAGTTAGTTAAAACTATAGAAAGTGACAGAAGGAAGATCCAATCTGCTCCAACCAGTCCAGTTAAAATAAGCACAAGTATGTAGCTGAAAACTGTATTTGTCTATCTCTTTCTAGTTGTGCTTTTCACTTGAATGGGGAGTCTTGTATTAAATATGCAGGCTTGCCTTCTGATAGAAGATGTGGATGAGTGGATCTGCCTGCTTACAACAACTATTGTTTAAAAAAGTCAGAAACAAACAGGATGGGGGAAATAAGTGTGTGTTGTCTGTAAATCTTGAGGCCTTAGGAGACTGAGAGTGAAAACAAATCTAAAATAACACATGTTCAGAGAATAAGCTCTGCAATTAGAAATAATAGTAGAAGTAATGCAGTCTCAAGATAGAATTTCACTTAGAACAAAACTGATAGCAAAATGTTTGTTTTTGTTTTCTCCCTTGAAGCAGGTACAGATGAAAACGTATCAGTTTACACAAGTGAAATGTCTCAGCTTGCAGCAATCCCTCAATATCAGCTGGAAGAACCACCAAAGTAAGTCTGCACAGGTGTTGTGTTCGGAAGCTTTTTGTCACTGTTAAATTTAATCTATACTTATATTGAGTTGGGCAGTGATCTGCAAAAACCTGTAACCTCTGGTGCTTTAGGCTATTTTTTCACTTGGAGTTTTCTGTTCAGTTTATCAAGACATACAAATTCACACAGTCTTTGTAATGTAAAAAACAATTAGGGCATTTCTGTATGAAAATACTAAAATATGTGTTTTGATTTCTTTCTTATTTTAAGGAGACCAAAAGACATGAAAAATAATCTGTCGGGATCTGTTTTGGAGCACAGTCTGCCCTGGCCTGAGACAGCTCCCAGGGCCAACACTCACACTGCTGCAGCCCCTCCAAAGCCTCTTCTCACTCAGCCATTAGGTGCCCTGCCTCCAAGCCACCAGTCAGCATCGGCAGTGATACAACCTCAGCCTCATTCTGGTGCCTCCTATGCAATGTATTTGCATCCTTCTCAAGCTCATGCTGTGACAGCGTACAGCCCAAGTTTCATGTTGCAGCCTCTACCGTGTGCTAATGTGACAGGCATTAAAAGTATTAATCCAAAAGCATTAAGTGAAATGACCAGCAAGGAAGGGAACAATTGCACAGCTGCAGCTGATCCAGGAAAGGCAATGGCACCTAAAGAAAGACCAGTTATGGAATCTGAATCTTCATCAAACAGGTGCCTTAAGAGGGCTCAAGCACTACAAGAGAATAACTTGATTAAAAAGTGTAGAAGTGGTGAGGAAAGCCTTTATAATGCTGTGGTAAGTTAATTTCTGTCAGCCCGGTTTATAGCCTTGTGATGATGTCATCTATTCATTTTCAAAGTGAGTTAGGAGCCTAACCGATGTTATCATATTTTTCCATTAACTGTAAAGAAAGCTGACAAGGGAGTCATCTTGAGCAGTTATTTTTGTTGTAGAAATTGGTTTGGGTTTGTCACATAGAAAAAGTAATCTTGGTATTTGCAAAGCATCAGGCAGAATATACAGGACACGACACAATGTAAATCTTCAAAAAGTCAGCCTGGGATCAGGCTGTATTTTCTCATTTCCCCCTTTGCCCCTCCAAATTTTTATTTCTGAGAAGGTATGTCAAAGAGTACAACTGTTGTCAAAAAGAAACAATTCCTGAAAAGTTATTTTGGGACTTAATGTGTTCATAAATGGTTCTGGAGTAGCTCCTTTTATACAAGGGCTCTTCTTGTTCTTGGCTCTAAAGGTTTTAGGAGGCAAAGTGGACACATAAAAGCTGCTGGACAGGACATGTCCCCACATGCTGATACCTTGTAGATGTATTTACCCAATGTTGTACTTGGTCAAGACATTTTAATACGATACACAAAGAGAATAAGAGGTTCAGATACACCTGATGCACATGAAGAAACTGGGTTTGTGTTATTTTCCACTCCTCAGTGCTGAATGCTTTAGTGTCTGTAAATTATTAGGCTGCTTCAAATTGTGCTTGTCAAAACCACCATGAAATGGTACCAGAGGGTTATGATAATGTGTGGCATTGACCACCTGCCAGCTATGAAGGAGCAAGAGGGGATAACGTGGAACTGGTTCTCTTATTGATTTAAAATTTTTGTAGCACAAACCGAGAATCAGGAGAAACTCTGCTTTTCTGATTTATAAAACTGTTTATAAAACTATATTAAAAAAATCGTGTTTTTTACAGTGCCTGTTTTCTTTTGTCATACGCGTTTTCTTTTAAAGGGAGAGCTCCCTAAACACGAAAGACCACCCTTCGTTGGCTCACAGACCAATCACGAAATGGACAACTTCCAGGAAGAAAAACAGAACAGATTTGAAACACTAGATCAAAGCGTGGCAAGTTGTTCTGAGCAGTACAAAAGAGAATGTGCTCCAGAAGATCAGGACAGAACCAAAACTAAACAAGATGTACCTGTGGCATTTGCCAATCCTGCTAATGAGGTGAGCTTTGCCACACAGCACAGCATTTCTTGCTGTTACCTGGGAAAACACCACATGGAAGAATCTGCAAAAGAAACAAAACTGGAATAACTACATGTATATATAGCTTTGGATTATTACACAGCATGCTTTAGAAAAAACAACAGCAATCAGCTTAAAGCAGGACTCTCCTGAAATGACTTTCAGGCTTTGACTGGGATGAAGATAACTAAGTAGATGAAAGCAATACTGAGATCTCATGCTGTCCCAGACTGTTGTTTAGTTTAGAATATTAACATTTAGTTTAGAATACTTTGATGTATAACAGAACTGCAGAAAAACTCACCACAGTTCACACACACAGTTACAGTGAACTTGCAAATCACAAACAGTTCTAATGTCAAAAACAAGAACTTATAAATGCCAAAGGATTGTCTTCCGATATTTGCCATGAGAGAAAACACAACCTAGGAATGAGGGGACACAATTACTAGGCCCAGGTATTTCTTCAAAAAAAAAAAAAAAATCCACATGAGGATTTCTTTTGCCTAGCTGAATTGCACTGTGTTAATTGCATATAGGTTTGCAGTTCCTCTCTAGCATATAATCTGGGAATGAAGCTGGGTGACTTGTGTGGATGAGGACAGCCTAGTTTTGGAGCATGGCTTTGAGTCTACTGAGTCCAATTTCAGATGGAAGCCAGTAAGGGCATGGAATACCGAGCCCTGGGGATGAGGAATACAGAATAAGAAAGTGGCAAAGGGAATGTGATTCTGAAGAAAAACTTATTTTTTTCTTACACCTTTTGGAGTAAACGTGTATTATCTTTTTCAGACCTTTTTCCCATCTGGCTACCTCATTCCTCTTACTCAGTGCGCTCACCATAGCAATAAGCCAGGTCTTCCTAATAGAGAGAAAGCTGGGCTATGTTCATTGCAGCACACCGCTACCCACAGCTCACCCGCTGCAGGTGAGTACTGAATGAAATATGCACACACATACCAGGTTTGAAGGGTTGTGATTCATCCTACCAGGGCTGTGAAATCACAATGCAAGGTCTCTAGTTTCAATTTTCAGTCCTTCCAACATCTGTTTTTTTCTGTTTTAGGTGCCATTCCAGTGATGACATCTGAACTGAAAGCAGTTAACGTTCCAGCTTTTCATATAACATCTTTGAACATCATGCTGTCACCAACTTCTATAGCTGCTGCACCTGTACTGAGCAACTCCTATCTCAATTCTAGCAACGCCAGCTCTGTCTCAAATCCAAGTTCTTCACTTCTGAACTTTACACTGCAACATGTAGGACTAGTACCTGCTGGTGTGCAAGTTCCTGCAAATCCTGTTCTTCAGCATATCCCAATCCCATTAAAACAAGAAAGCATTAACCATAGCTCAGAAAACATGACCTTACAAGAAGAAAAGGTAAGAAACAATCTATTGCAACTGCTTAACCATAGGTTGAGTGGGAAATAATAGTGTAGTAATTGCTTAAGCAGGTAAAATTTTAAAATGAATGCTTTTTCAATTTTTATTCATAATCCAACACTGCCTTCCAAAAAAAGCGAGGACTAGCAATAGCACAATAGAATTGAGAGGTTAGAAAGGAAGAAAAAGTATCTTACTTGTTGAGAAAGTGGAGCCAGCTGGAGGAACTGACAGATGACAAGGTGTGAAGAGCCTTTGAGAGGATGTTGGATGGATATGAAATGACAAACATTTATAAACTGTTTACTGCCTTACCTTTCCTTAGTATCCTCCTAATTTGCTCTCAGCTTCTATTTGTATAATTCTGTATTGCCTACAGTTTGTATTAAAAAAGGAGATAGAAATAAACTGATTTCTCATATCTCCTTCTATTAATGTAGCTATAGATACAGATATATATGGATATGTAGCTGTATAGCAGGGAAAAGGAGGACGCTATTCTCCACAGAGAGCTGATAGATTTCTAAATTTCAGGAAGAAATGTGTTTGTTAACATTCCGCAGAAACCTACAACTAGAACTGACTACTTTTCCTTAACTGAAAGTTAGCTTTCCCTTTTCTTTTAGCCTCCTGTGCCAAAGGAACCCCCGAAGCCTCAGACAATGACAGAAAACTTTTTCCACACACCAGGGGGCCAAACATAGTGCGTCTGCTGTCTGCAAACTCAGGTGGTACTGACACAATCTCCCAAGGAACCTCATATATTCCTCAACGAAAACTTGAAGTGTCAGAAAACTGATCTTTGGATATTGAGTTACTGACTGTTTTAGCAGGCATAATTACTGATAACACACTGCACACAATGAGTTCTACAATGGACAAGGGTGTTTTGGATGTGAATTGGCAAGACAACAATACTGGAATAGCCTGAATGCTTTAGAATTAAAACTGGCTTTATTGAGAAAGTTAGGGCTAATTATTTTTACACAAGACTTACCTAAAGTATTATAGCAACTGAGTTTTGTATCTCATGTGTTCTGTGTTGCTTTTCTGCTATGCAAAGTAAGCTGAAATTGTCTTTGTACAGAAACGTACAGTCTATCAATCAGTACGTATTTTGCACAAAGAAAGTACTGTGAACGTGTACATATTTTATGTTTTACTAAAAGGCCATAGTTAGAATTTCTTTCGCTCCTATGTTCGGTGATCCTCTTTTGTAAAGTTAGTTTAAAAAAATCTTTAACAAAAAAAATCTTAAGTTTTATATAAGTTAAGAATTATTTATACTGTATTGTAAAAATAATTTGTTCAGACAAAAATTACAAACTCATTTTGACTTGTTTTTGTTTAATTAAATTAAATTACTGGAGTTGTGTAATACATTGTACATTGACTGGTGGTTTTTTGTTTTTTTGGTTTTTTGTTATTGTTGTCAGAGAAGGATAGATGGATTCTGAAGAAGGGGAAAATGGTATTTAATCAGCAAGGGGTGTAAACAACTTGCTCTTGCTTTCTGAACGAGAGATACTCACTGTCAGGGTATAAGGTCTGGATTCCAGCAGGAGGGCGTTCCACTTCTGGATGACCCCACACTCATTACTGACACAGGAAAAGTGGTGAAAGAAACTGCAGGGAAAAAAAAAAAGACCACACACTACATCGACTTAGAACCGTGGAAAGCCCATTTATAACTAAAAATAAGCTAAATTACTTAATTACATGAAACTCAGTGGTGTTTGAGCTTGTTTTGCCACCAAAGAAAGTCACAAAGCAAAAGAAGCATCTTGCTCTGCAGATACTTAAACATAAAGGGGCTCCCTACAAACATAGACACACATATATATAAACATTTATAATTATTTTGGTAAATTATTTTTGGCAATGTGACTATGACTAAACTCTCATTTCAGGATTCTTACGTTCCACATCCAAGCAACACTCCAGCAACTACAGAGCTTTCATCTTTATTTATGATCCATTAGGCTGCATTCAGGAATGCGCCGTAGGTGTCATCTGAGGGGCTGCATTGTTGTCCACCTACTCACAAGTGGACACAAGGGAACAAAATGCCAGGCTTTTGTCAGCAGCTATTTTCAGCTTGGCGATAGCAATGGCATTGCTCAGATCCCCAAAGCCTTCTCTCCTTCCCCTCCCCTCCCTGCCTATAGGGCCAGCAGCAGCAGCCCCTGCATTTAAAGAGTGCAGGAATCCCTCCAGTTCAATCCTTTGAGGCGCAAGAGAAGAGGGAGAAACACCAAGCTACGCTGTAAGTACAGCACGTGGGATTCTGCTAGCATTTGATATAAGGGTGTGGGTCTTTTTCCCAACAGGTGGTAGGAATAGCACGAACATGTACAAAATACTGCGCCCAAGCTCAGCTGTGATGGCTTAGACTTGGTACAGGAATACAGGCAGGAGAGAAGGATGTTGTGGAAGGAAGAGGAAAAGCTGATAGCACAGCATTAGGTTTGGACAAAGGAATGGTACCTTTGTGCAGCAGGACATCATTTCCCAAAGCCATGAATCATGCTGGGGGAGAAAGGGTTGGGTTTTTAGAGTTTTTGTTTGTTTTTTTAAGTCACAACTAAGTATTTGGTTCCAACATCAGGACATCCTGATTTTTGGAGATGCTAGTTTGCATTTCTCCAAAAGCATGCATCAAGGAAGCACTGAGCAGAACTTCGTATTACTATGCAAAAAATAGTAACAGATCATTGGGAATGATATAGACAAAATCAAAAGCTTCAGCCAGGAGAGTTGACTTCCTTCAATCAGTTTTGCCCACTTCATACCACATCACTTAAAATCTCTTGCTTGCAAAGGGTTTGCAGAACCCTTATTTTCCCATGTTGGCAAGGAAGGTGTCACCCCTTTATCCTCATGGTGCGGTTGAGGTGAGCAGCACTGTGGGGGTGGGGGTCAGATGACAGGATGGGATAGCAGCAGCAATTAAACACCAGGACCATGTCCTGATCACACTGATGCTTCCCCCAGAGAGCTACTGGGATAAGAAATTTCAGTATGGTCTTACACAGCAATTTAATTTGATATTACTGTTGTCTATTACATAAGGAATTATTATTTTCATACTTATAACTGATCCAGGCCAAACATCTCACACTAGGACTAAAGCAGAGCTGCAGGGCACATCCCAGAATACTCACAGAAGGGTTTTACTGTGACTTCTTCCTCCTACAGCTTCCCAGCAGGTGATGCCAAAGCAGCATGGAAAATGTGCGTGTATGCCCAGTCATGTTACCGTAATTAGCTCAGGAGCAGTCGTTCTTCTAAGAGGTCGAACCACAGCCCATAACAGCACAAGGCTATCAGCCTTTCCAAGGTTACCCCTTTTTCCTCCAGCTAATGATGTAATGAGAATTAGTTTCCAACAAGGATTCTTTTGTCACAGTTTGAGAGACTTACCGCACCTCTGAAGGGCACAGCCGGTGACCAGAGGTGCAAACCACTCTCCTCCAGGACAGCTCTCGGTGCTGCTCCAGCTGTACAGGACCCACCCAACAGCCCAATTTCAAAGAAAACACTGCAAATGGAAAAACCTTTGACTTTTCAATCATAAAAAACGATTTTCCCCTCTCATTTTAAAATGGTTGAAGCATTATTTTGTTTTAAAGGAAAAAAATAGCACTGATAGAAATACACACACACACAAAAAAGGATATAAAATGGCAGAATGAAACAAGATTTGACCCTAGTGAAATATTTATCCCTGTTCCTTCCCCCCTCCCCCCCATTTAAAAGAAATGGGAAAAAGACTTCAACAGTGCTATTTCACAAAAACATCCCTGAGGAAGAAGGAAAGAAATTTGTAATTCATTCCTTCCGTACCATTACCTCAGCTACATCACATTTCTGCTTCTGACTTGTTACACCGCAGATAAGCACGGCTCCAGGCACGCTGGGGTTTTCTCTCCCGTGCATCACTAGTGCTTCATAGCTGTCAGAGCAGCAAGGGAACTGACTGACAGAGTCTGAAACAGCTTAATGGCATGGCTGTTTTACAGCAGCTAAGGACAGACTGAGCTGAGGAGATGGTTCCAACGCAAAAATGAGAGGCTGCATCTTGCAACTTGATGACATTGTGCTGCCTACCGCAGGTAACAGGGTGAGGGTGTACTAATAACCAGAATGCCAAGGAGGATATGTTTGCAGATGCTCATATCTTGACCATCAATGTTTGACGACAGTACAGATGTGCCCACCATGCTGTGCTATAGTCCTGCCTTCCTTCTGTTGGATTGTGATGACTTTTGCTGCAATTGCACAATCATTTGGGTTAGTAGCCAGAACTAGCTCGAGGTCAAGCTTGTGGAGCAGACAGAAAACATTTCTTTCTGAAAACCAGCAGGTGCAGCACAGAAGTCACTGAGGTCATGACAGACAGGACATCAATGTCCTGTGTACACAGTAAGACACTGGGGTAAAACTCAGGCTGTTTTCAATAACTGCTATGTTACATTACTATTGTGACAAACTCCACTCTTTTACATGGCATCAGAAGAAAATTGTCAGGTGAAAGGCTTGATTCAGCATTCAAAATCCTTTTCTTAATTAAGAACATCCAGTGGTGGGTTTAATCAAATCCAAATGGGACCAGCAGACTTTGAAAGACCTATAATAAGAAAGTGACTGGTTTTCCAAGAAGGACAGAGGTGGCTTGAGCCAGGAGCTTGAACAGCCTGATAACAGGATGTGCAGATGACAAGATGACGTCCCAGACTTTCCAGAAACAATGACTCAAACAAGAAAACATAAGGGCAAAGCGTAGATTGTGACTGCTCCAGCTGCGTGATAGCACAATCATCACGGGCACTTACCGAGCACAGTCCGGTGACCTACGCTCAGCTCCTGGCTCTGACACTGCTCTCTCACATGACCTTGGGCAAGTCACTTCCATAGCCACTGGAATAGGAAGCACAACTCTCTCTCAGATGTTTAGATTTCTAACAAGTGAAAGCCCCTTAGGAACCAGTCACTACTTTATGACAGCTGTGCAGCAGAGGTCTTGAAGCTCACTGACCAACTTGGTTCTGTTACAGTGTCCTCAGTAGTAACGTCGTGTATTTGTTCAGCTTCACGGTGGAATTGGTTCAGATACTAACTGGATGGTGTGATGTCACACTGACAGAGAAAATTGCCATTATACACATCGCTGAGAAAGTTCAGTGACAGTCTGCAAGTATCATGGTACAATTCACATGAGCAGATCCTAGCTAGGGACTACCTGGCAATAGCAGTTCATGGGAAATAAGTAAATAAATATTGGATTTACTCACTGAGTTTGATTTTCTAGGTACCATAAACCTTCACATACCAGGATGCCAAACTGGGGAGGTGGAGCCAAATGTGGTGCCTGTGAAAAGACAGTGTACCATGCTGAGGAAATTCAGTGCAATGGAAGGAGTTTTCACAAGACGTGCTTCCTCTGCAGTAAGTGCAAAGTTAAAGCCATGTAATTCAGCTATTTCCATTACAGCTAGTATACTTCCTTTTGTACTCCTTGCATCCAACAAGATGCACAATGAAGATGCTCACAGTTGGCCTAACTCAACCTGTTTGCTCATGGGACATTTAGAGCAGGTCTTAAGACAGCCCAAGCAGTGTAAAGGATGGTAGAAATAACCACCACCAGAGCAAACTTCTGAGAGAGAAGATCTGTAAGGTTTGTGCATCTTACCACCGAGAAAGCTCAAAGCAGAGAGCAGGCACACACTAACCATCCTACCTGGAGAACAGCACAGTGAGACTGACTCTGGGCTGACACTCTCTAGGAACCTTAGGGATCCTATCTGGCCAAAGAAAATACTGCTACCATACACTGCCATGTTTATGGTACTGCCTTTGACACAGAATCACAGAATGGCCAGGGTTGGAAGGGACCTCAAGGATCATGAATCTCCAACCCCCCTGCCACAGGCAGG